>CAWUFW010000341.1:817500-2017500 GCA_963921515.1 Calotriton arnoldi
GGCCTGGGGCTTGAGCTCCATCCGGCAGGCCCCGGGGTGCGGGATCCCCGCATCCTGCAAGCCAGCCGATGGTCCGGGGGTCCCATAGGGGCCTGGGAAGGCTCCCCCCGGCCTGGCTAGGGTTCGGAAGCTGTGACCGGGACCGGGCCCGGGGCTCGTGCTCCGTCCCAGGTTGCGGGAGCCCCCCGTCCTGCAAGCCAGCCGAGGGTCTGAGTGCTGGGGACGGGGGTCCACCGGGGAGGATCTCCCCGGCCTGGCTAGGGTTCGGAAGCTAGGACCGGGCCCGGGGCTTGTGCTCTGTCCGGCGGGCCCCGGGGTGCGGGAGCCTCCCGTCCTGCAAGCCAGCCGAGGGTCCGGGCGCTGGGGACGGGGTTCCACCGGGTCCCGGGGAGGCTCTCCACGGCCTGGCTAGGGTTTGGAAGCTGGGACCGGGGCTCGTGCTCCGTCCCAGGGTGCGGGAGCCCCCAATCCTGCAAGCCTGCCGAGTGTCCGGGCGCTGGGGACGGGGGTCCACCGGGGCCCGGGGAGGCTCTCCCCGGCCTGGCTAGGGTTCGGAAGCTGGGACCGGGCCCGGGGCTCGTGCTCCGTCCGGCGGGCCCCGGGGTGTGGGAGCCCCCCGTCCTGCAAGCCAGCCGAGGGTCTGGGCGCTGGGGACGGGGGGTCCACCGGGGCCTGGGGAGGCTCTCCCCGGCCTGGCTAGGGTTCGGAAGCTGGGACCGGGCCCGGGGCTCGTGCTCCGTCCGGCAGGCCCCGGGGTGCGGGAGCCCCCCGTCCTGCAAGCCAGCCGAGGGTCCGGGCGCTGGGGACGGGGGTCCACCAGGGCCCGGGGAGGCTCTCACCGGCCTGGCTGCTGTCAGAAGCAGGGACCGGGCCGGGAAGCAGGGGTGGCTGGCTTTACCCGCTACGCTGGCGGAGCGTAGTTTTCTGCCCACTCCTAGTCAACGTCACATTGTTGGTTCTAATAGCGTGAGATCGTTGTTTACGAAGGCTCCTACACTCTTTGTTGACCAGGAAAGCGGCAGCCTGGGCTTCTTTCTTTTTTGCTGTTGTCGCCTTGATTCTATGAAGCAAGCGGCCAGTTTAGTAAATAAAGGGTCATGACAGGCTGGGATCTCGTCCAGCCCTCCCTGATGGATGGACAATCTATGTAAGTGCGCAGTACTTTCTAGGAGCTTGGACTTGATGGTTTTAAGTTTGTCTTCATCCATGACAACCTGCGACCATTTTAGCCATCTGTTATCGTTCGTTGAATGGACCTTCCTAGACACAAGGATAGAGTTTGAGGGATTTGGTGGGGTGTCCCATGGGGAAACCAAATGCAGTTCCAGGGGATTGTGGTCGCTGTCTGTGGTATGACCCACAGTCATGTCGACCACACTTGGCCACATTCTCAGGTCCAGAAGAAAGTAATCTATACGACTTAAGCTAGTAGTTCGATTAAATGTATTAGCCCATTTTTTATCTGATTTTGTACGGCCATTTGCTGCCCTAAGGCCGAATTCGAGAGTTAGAGAGTTAAGCTGGAGCGCTACTTGCGTCCATTTTTTAATAGGAGGTAGATCGAGCTGGGGAACTAACCACGCCTCCTCTTCCTCTCTACCCCCCACATATATACTCCTTCTCTAGAGGTTCAAAGGTGGCGTTGAAATCGCCAGCTACAACCAATAGTGGCTGAGGAACCCTATTATCCAGTAGTTCCTCCAGCTCTTGGAGAGTGGTTGACCTTCTACCTGCAGTGGTTCCCTTGTGCATAAACATTAAAGAAATCAATTGCTGAGCCGTTCGATCCCCTAATTTGGATAGCTAAAATATCAGGACTGTTAGACGTAAGCTCTCATACTGTACATTGAAGCGCTATTTTCACCCAAATCAGCAGCCCCCCTGAAGGACGGCCTAGATTGTTGTGGCGTGCAGGGCGGTGGAACGTTAGGTAACCAGAGATGTATACAGGGGTGGTGCTCCAAGTTTCTTGCAGGATACAAACATCGAACTTCTCAATGAATTGGATCCAATGCATAAGGGAGATTTTCGGCCTCACCCCTGCCACATTCCATGAAACCAGATTGAGTCTGCTAGGGTTCGCTACCTTATTTATGGTGGTAGGATGCATACTAGTGGATGTCACCCCTTGTTGTGCCCCAGCCCAAGTGAGTCGTGGAATCAAAGCCCCTTCCCCAGGCCTATTCTTAACAAGCAACAGCTTGTTTGCATTTTCAGAAACATTAGTTTGGGGGACTTCCAAGGGGGCAACTATGTGACGGATATTGTCCGATGTTGCTGTTACAGTGCAATGGGAACTTGACGTGTGTGACTTGGTGCAAATGGGAGTATCATGCTGAGTGAGTCAATCATTTATAGCTAGAATGGAGTCAGAACCTAGGGGAGTGTGTGTAAGATGTAAAATGGACGGCAAAGTGGATTGAGGGGGTCGATGCTTGAGTTGGATACCAGTTGGATTCGGGGAACTCACTCTGGCTTCTAGGGCTATCAAGTTATGGGCTACATTTCCATCAGCCAAGAGTAATTCTATACTGTCTGTGTGGATGTTAGAGTGGATTAGCCTTTTCGCTCGCAATATATCTTCCCGTATTACTGAGCGGCAACCGCTTACATGGCGGATCCAGTGTATTGATTTGTTGACTAATGAATCTACGCCTTCGTGTTTGACATGAGGAGAAATATTAAGTACACCAGTCAGGTAGACACATTTAGGGGGCAACCGAATCTGGTTACGCCAATTTGTTGTAACTCGGTCAGTTCTAGGAGTAAGCAGGAAGTGGGCGGTAGATGAAGCAGAGCCCTGTTGGAGTGGTTCGCCGTGAATGACTTGAGACCGTATGTTGTGTATCTCTTTTCAGACCATATGGGAATCTGATATCCCTGGAGTACATATGGTTAAGACCCTTGAAGCATTTTGACATGATTGTAGGTGTGAATCTACGATAGGAGGGTGCGAATTATAGATAAGCGGGGTCGGCTGTAGGTGCGGGGTAGGGATCCGGTTCGGAGGATAGACTGCTAGGTCACCCTTAGTTAGGAGAGAAGTGACCTGTTTGGTAAGGACCTCAACAGCAGATTTCAACAATTTGACATAGTCATTAGGTCCACTATAATTCTAGATGTAGCAACATCAGTGCTAGCTAGTCCTTCAGAATGGATCAGATCACCTAAGCCAGCACTGTCACCAGCCCTTATCACCTTGTCTTCCCTGGTGCCTGAGGCAACTACGCCCTCCTGCAGCCCTGGTACCCCTGGTTGAATAGAGTCTAAATTCGCAAGTGGTAGAAAGCGATTTGTCAAGATAAGATCTACGTCTAGGGGATCTGGGACAGTAGTGGTAGATGAAGTTGCGAGCAGTCCAGAGTCAATTGCATCTACATTGAGCAGCGCTGATATATGGCCAATGGGAGTCTCATTTGTTCCGCATGTGGTGGATTTATTAAACATTTGAGGGATATTTTTTTGTGCGCTTGGTTTTGGGTTTTTTAAATGAACGGCAATTTCGGCCAAATCCAGTGAGTTGGGAGGGACGAGTATATCTCCGCATTCGACTAAAAGGTCATCAATCCGGTCCAGGACGCAATTGCTTCCTGCCGCCTTGCGGACCTGTTTAGCCTTCATCTTTTTGGGCCGAACCTCCCCACTCCCATTATCAGCAGACTTCCTTTTGCCCATGAAAGTGGAAGGGATACAATATAGAAAATAACATGTTAAAAATAGTTGTGGACCAGCTCGCCGTGGCTGTCAGTGACCACACTGCCAGCCAATCAGTCACTAAGCCCTAAGGTCCCAGTGGCCCACAAACCCCACCCGCCACCACCAAGGGCCAAAGCGCTAGCGATTGTGCTGATACCACAGTCAAAATGCAACCAGCTAGAACAATATCAAATGTCAGTTGATAGCAGCAGCCAGTTGGAAAGGCACAGAGCTTGACTTCTTTGTGAGTCACTGGGTGGGCAAACAGTCTAAGCTGGCGACACAGTCACACACAAAAAAAAAAGAAAGAAAAAAAAAATTTGAACTTGCAGCAACTCACAGTTTGGCGAATTAAGATCAATTAGTTCCAGATGTGCCAGGATCACAAAACCAAGGGGGTTGGCCCTGCCCTGCCTCTTCCTGGCAATGAGGGGCAAGGACGGGCACGTCCCATGCAGCGGGAGCTCACAGATGAATTTAAGCGCCTCCGGGCATGAAGAGGTGCGTCAGGCGGTGCGGGGGAGCCTGGGAACTGGAGTCTGCTGGCGCTGGCTCGAACCCCGATGCGGCAAAGTGAGCTTCCCGTGCAGAGGGAGCTCACAGATGAATTTAAGCACCTCTGGGCGCGAAGAGGTGCGTCAAGCGGTGCGGGGGAGCCTAGGAACTGGAGTCCGCTGGCTCGAACCCCGATGCGGCAAAGTGAGCGTCCCGAGCAGCGGGAGCTCACAGATGAATTTAAGCGCCTCCAGGCGCGAAGAGGTGCGTAAGGCGGTGTGGGGGAGCCTGGGAACTGGAGTCCGCTGGTGCTGGCTCGAACCCCGATGCGGCAAAGTGAGCGTCTAATTCATAAATGCTACAATAGGTTAGGGTGTACGTTATGCGCATTATCATAATTTCTATTGTATGTGTACTCATTAGGGAGGTCCAAAATAGAGTAGGCTCCTACATTTCCTGCATGTCTTGACCTTCAAGTGCCTTTTCTTCCAATGTGTGTTGACGAGAGGGAGGAGTGTGAGATACCTGCCCATTTTTCCTCTCTTCACAGGGATAGGTCTATGCCCACATCTCTGGCTGCTACCAAAATGTACCCAGATGTACACCCAAAATGTTTCGTTTAGTAGCCAGGTCAGTGTTGTGTCTACAGATGAGTCCGTAGGCTTTAGGGTTTAGAGTACCTTTTCCACTGTACATTTTGAAGGAGGCTCAAGAATAAAGGCCTTAGCCATTGGAGAGATAGACGGGATCCCTTTTGAGTGATTATGGCATGGTGCTGGACAGATTATTCATCATGTTCAAACCTTGCCTCATTTTTTCGAATGTTTTTCCCTAAGGAAATAGTTATTTGTCAAACAGATAAGCATATTAGGTAATAATAGAAAAGCAGTACATGGAAGCTTTAGTGGAGGCAACCAATTTGAACAAGCCTCTAGCTTCATTGTTGCTTATTCCATGGTGTCAGCTCAAAATTGCTTTTGCGTAGAAGGTCACCAACTTATATTCCTGATGCATAGAAACAGTGGCGTAACACAGGCCCCCGCAGTGTGGGGCGCCCCCAAGCTCCAGGGGTCCCCCTCAGCACAATGCTCTGGCTGCAGAGCCCCTGATTGAGTCCGTAGGGCGCCCCGCCACGTACCTTGCAGGGGGGCCCCCTCAAGTTTCGTTACGCTAGTGCCTTGAAATGTACATGTTTGTGTTCCGCATACATATGTGTTCAACCACAAGATTGTATCCTACAGTAGGCTAGTTTCATTTTTTTCAAGAAGATTTTAGCATAGAATGTAGATTTTCCTAGTAAATTATGAAGGACAGTCTTAATTTTATTAAAGGCATGGAGGCAAGTATTATGCTTTCTAATCTTGCTTTAATTTGTATAGCAGCAGTCAAGAATGTTAAAACTAAAAATCACAAGAGGCTTAGAAACAGGCTAGCCAATGTGAACAAAACACGTAATAGTCTACATATCCAGTAGTATCACAGGACCATATATAATGCCTTACTTGACTGCGAACAGCCCTCTTTTCTTGTGCGAGAATTCAAAAAGAATCAGAAAACAAAGGAAATATGATCAACACTATAGAAAATACCAAAGTAAACGTAAAGAGTTCCTGGCAAAGGTTCATGAAGGCAGATCTTCGGGAAGTATCCAAGAAAACAGGAAGATAATCCTTAGGGTGCCCTGAACCTGAAGACGAGGTTGAGGATCTTCTTTGAACCAAGACATCCTTAAGAGGAAGAACCTGGAAATGCTGTAGTCGCTGTCAGGGAGGGAAACAAACGCAAATTACTAAGTGTCGAAGTGGGATAATGCTCGCCTCTGTGTCTTTAATAAAATTAAGACTTTCCTTCATAATTTACTAGGAAAATCTACATTTTATGTCAAAACGGGGCGCTCCTATTATGCTTGTTTAAAGCATGGTAACTACCATAGAAGTTGCAGTATGAACAGGTTTACAGTAAAAAGTTATAAAGACATTATCATTGGACCAGTCAGCCAATCTCAGAATGTTCTCTAGTCTGGAACTCACCTAGAAAGCTTTAGAAGCCATGGCACCTCGAGAAGAATGGGCTCTAAAAACAGAGGTATCAATACCTGCCAGAGACATAATCCATCTGACCTCAACGAGCAAGGGTGGCAGCCGCAATGGGCTTGTGGGGTTTCCGAAAGGAAATGAGGAGTTGAGAATGAGAGGATGTTCTGAGATCAAAAGTCTGCTGTTCATATACTTTAAAACACTGACCAACACAAAGTTTAGGTTGATTAGGAAAATAAGGGTAAAATACTGTGTTTAGGTTTGTCTTGGTACGCTTGTTAACCGTGAACATCACTCCAGTAGGAGTGTATTGACGATAAGAAACATCCAAAGCCTTCACATCCGACAAATGTTTAATAAAGATACAGGCTAACAACATAGTGAGCTTTGCAGAAAGCATTTTAAGGGAAAGATTTGCATTGTCAGGCCAGGAAATAAACATATTCAATAAAATATTAACATCCCACAATTCGTTGTACTTTGGTGAAGGGGGAATAGCAACTTTTACTCCCTTTAACAGGCAACAAATGAGAGGGTGCTCTCTCACTGGTTTGCCATCGATACGGGGATGGTTGATGGAGATTGCCGATCTGTACAAGTTGATGGTCCTGTTGACTTACCTACACTGGCTTCCGCCAACAAGAAATTTACAATGTTGATAATATCAGCTGAAAAGGGATTGATATGTTTTCCCAAACACCAGCTTGACCATAAAGCCCAAGCGGACTTGTAAGCTTTGGTGGTTCCTGGGGCCCAGGCTTTGTTAATGAATTCTGCAGCTTTTGGTGAAATGAAATGGATAGATTGATCTGGTCTGTTATTTTCTAGGCCGAGTGAGTGAGTTGTCGAGCACCAGGATGTGGGGACTGCCCAAAGGGTCTAGAAGAAGATTGGGACCGGACGGGAGAAGGACAGGAAAATCTATTGTTAGTTCGAGAAGAGGAATAAACCAGACTTGAGATTGCCAGAACGGGACCACTATACCAGGGTAGCTTGCTGACACCTGGCCTGAGCCAGGACCCTGTTGATCATATGAAATGGATGAAATGTATAATTCATTGAGGGGGACTAGTCCTGTAAAAAGGCATCTGTAGGGGGCGTGGCCGGGCTAGATGACCGATCGGACGTAGACCGTATCGGCTCCCGGTCCACGCGCTATCCTGGAGTCCATTCTGCGGTCCAGCGGCGATGCAGAGCGTTGAAACCGATATGTCCTGGCAGGGGAAGATGTGGGGCACCCTGTGAGTCCGTTTTGTCGCCGTCGCGACGCCCGAATCGGCTCTGGCGGTTCTGCTTAGCCTGGGGAACAGGCCCCAGACACAGACAAAATGGCCGTCGGACTCTGAGCGGAGAGCGCGAAGCCTGAACTCGGCCGATGAAGAGCGGAGTGGTGAATTGCGGTGACCGGAGAGCGCAGATGAGTATTGGGGCCGGCTTGGGACTGTCCCTGTTCGAGGGACAGCTGTCGGAGGCGATGGGCAGCGGTGGAGTCGCTCCGCTCTCTGTGCCTGACCCCATCATGGCGCCTTGAGGGTGGGACCCGCCGGTGGAGATCGTAGCCGGAGGCTCTGTGTTCTGCGGCGCCTTGGACGAGGTGCCCCCGTTCCCTCCTCCCCCCGGGCACCCTTGAAGAGTAGAGATACAGCAGTCGGCGGATCGCTGGTGGTGGAGCCTTGCTGGTGGTACCCCGGGCTGTAAGCTCTTCCCGCTGCCCTCCTGGACTCATCGGAGACTCGGCGGAGCCCCGCGGCAGCATGCGGGAGAACGGCGGAACCTACCTGACTTGCCTCCACTAGTCCTCGGCCTGATGGCGGTACCTCAAACGAAGAGGAGCAGTTTTGAGGTCTGAGTGGGGGCCCTGGTGCTGTAGTGTCTGGGACGGAGTGATAGAGGCGGGGGACCCGGACCGAGGGCCCGTTAGCTACAACTGGCGCTGTAGACCCCGCTGAACGGGCGCAGGTGGATGACATCTGGCACTTGGTTCCCCGCTGGGACTCGCCTGGGGGAGGCCCCTCGCCAGGGTGCTGGGGGTGCGCATTGCAGCAGGCCTCTGAGGCGGGCAGCCTCCCTTGCAGCGTGAGGGGTCTGCACTGGGGACCGCACATTTGGACACGTGGCGTCACTGGAGGAATACGCCTCAACCCCAAGTGGGGCGAGATTCGGAGCGCGCTGGGTCTTTTGCTTGCCGGACTGCCTGCCCCATTACCACCTGGGTGGAGGAAGACCTCGAGATGACTCCTGACTGAGCTACAGCGGGCCACAGATGAAGGCGGATGCCCGGTGAGGGGCCCGGAGTGTCCTGGGTGTCCTTGTGCTTCCTGGGGTCCATTCACAACTCATCAGTTCAGGAACGTGCAAGCTGCACTAAGTCCACCCTCTGGCTTTCCTGGAAAGAGCGATTAGGGTCAGGGAGACCTCATCTCTATGCCGCCGAAGAAGGTACCGTGCAAGACGCCAAGCAAGGTATCGGACTTTTTCACAGCCCCTGACGTGCGTCAACCCCCGCAGAGGGGCACGGGGGAGGAAACCATGGCCTTTACGAAAGCGGACTTGCTGTCCATGTTCCAGGACTTAAAGACGGAGCTGCACAACGATCTTCGGCAAGATTTCACAACATCCCTGGAGCAATTACGTACCGATCTCACGGGGCGCCTGACCTCCCTCCAGCAAGACGTGGACTCGGTGGGTACAAGAGTGTTGGATCTGGAGTCACAACACCAAGAACAGGCTTGACTCACCACCGAGGTGCACGAGGACGTCCAGACTCTTAAAGAACAGCTTCACCAGGTACAGCTTAAGGCGGAGGACCTTGAGAATAGGGCTCGAAGAGAGAACATCCGCATTAGAGACCTGGAGGAGGGAGCAGAAGGGCCCGATCTAGAGGCATATGTGGAGGGGCTGTTCGCTGAGATACTGAGCCCCCAGACCTTACAAATAAAACTAGACAGGGTGCACCGTGTTGGCACAAGACAGCGACGGAACGAAGAGGCCCCGCGACGTACTAGCCAAACTTCATTCATACAAAATCAAGGAGGCGATCATACAGGCAGCCAGAGCGACAAGTTCCATCTCCTTCCAGGGCCATTCCTGTACGATATTCCAGGATGTGGCACCATCTACACTAGCGCGCCGCCACGCATTCAGAGTCATCACCACCAAACTAAGAGAGGAGAAGATCAGATATCGCTGGACCTATCCCTTCGGGCTCAGTTTCGACTTCCAGAACAAAAGGCGACATGTCACGGAACTCCGAGAGGGTCTGGATTTGCTGGGCCTCACATCCGAAGAGGCCGACTCTGCCGGAGGTGCAGCTGGGGGGCCCTCCCGGGGTACGGCCATGCCCTTTGCGTGGTCGATGGGTCCGCGTAGGGGTCGCCGCTGACTTTCTTCTGCTGACACGCTGGAGGATCCTTCCCTGAGTCGGACTGTATCCCAGGCCGCTGGGAACGTTGGGTCTCTTCTGGATTTCTTGGACACCTTCCATTGATGCAAAGATGGTGCGGCTCCAGCTCGTGGCCTCATCTATCCCACATGATGGCAACCCCCTTCTATTGACCGCCACGTACAGATAAGTGGTTTGAGGGATCTGAACCCCACCTAACTCTGTGTTTCTCTGCTTGAATAGTCGAATCCCCGGTCTTCTGGCTACGGAGGAGGGGGGTAGAGGGTGGTAAAGGCTCTGGAGATGTTGGGGATCTGAGGCGCTGACAGAGGGGCACAATCTGGTCCAATCATGGCCTCATGTAGACATAGGTAATGCTCCTGCAGTAGTTCCGTAGCATGGGGACATATTCTGTATGCACGCATGAAGATCCTCTGCTGAACACCAGCAGTGTGCCGGGATGGGCGTGGACGGGGTCCTCGGACCTTCCGTCCCCCCTGATCCCTTGTAGGGGATCTCCCTTCTGTACCATCAAGGGGTAAAGTTTATAACGTTGAAGTAGTGTTTTATTTTTGAGTAATGTTTGTTCTTGGTTTTTTGGGAAGGGAAGGGAGGGGGTGGGCGGGAAATGGTGGCGGCTTTTTAATGTTTGACACTTGGAGACGGTCTAGCAGCGGCAACGATTATGGGGTCCTTTGGGAGATAGGTTCAGAGCTACTATGGGCAGGTGGGTTTACCTGGTAAAATGATGCCCATCACGATTGGAACATGGAACTTTAAAGGCCTTAACTCTCCCCAAAAGCGCCAGAAAGTGTGGAAGTACATAATAGATCACCATTTGGACATTGTGGCGTTGCAAGAAACGCATTTGGCCAGGGCCGACGATACCAGACTTAGACACAAACATTTCCCATTGATCTATAGATCTTCGGCACATACAAAACATAGAGGGGTAGCGCTCATGTTCCGCTCATCCACCCAATTTCAACCCTTAGGAATACACACTGATAGAGACGGTCGTTGGGTCATGGTTAAAGGGCGCCTCAAAGGGAAGCTGTGTACCCTAGTAGCAGTTTATGTTCCCAACACTGGTCAGACGGCCTTCCTACACACGTTTATGGGGAAACTATCAGACTTCGCAGAGGGGCCACTGATTCTAATGGGCGATTTTAATTTAATGTGGCAAAAAGAACTGGATAGTACACACTCACATCGCTCAGAGGTGGGCTCCTTCTCCCAGGAGACACAACGCCGACTGCACGACATGGGGCTTTTGGATGCTTGGCGTAGTCTATTCCCACAGACGCGGGACTATACATTCTACTCACATGTGCACCGTTCCTATTCCCGTCTGGACTACATTTTTATCCATCAATCCCTTCAGGGGGCACTTCACGATGCTAAGATATTTCCCCTTTCGGTTTCGGACCATAGCCTACTCTCTATATGCCTCTATTGGGGAGGGAACACCTCGGCAACATCTAGATGGTACTTCCCGACGTCCCTTACCCGGGATAAGGAAACCTGCACCAAACTAAGGGAAACCATTACAGAATTTTTTGTTAACAACAACCCAGAGGATACCTCTAACTATATTAATTGGGATGCATTTAAGGAAGTCTTTCGGGGAAGATGCATTGCCCTCAATTCGGCCCTCAATGCACAACGGGTGAAAGAAAGGGAAAAACTAGAGGAGGAGCTATCTAAGCTTGAGCACATACATAAAACGAATCCCAGCAGACAGACCCTTCGTAATCTTACAGCGATACGGGGGAAACTTCGAGCGATCTACGATAACAGGGCAGAGTTCACACTCCTTAAACTACGACACTTATCCTATTCACAGGGCAACAAGGTTGGTAAACATCTGGCCCGCCAATTACGAGACAAAAGGGAGCGAGAATATATAGGAGGTATATGTGGTCCTGATGGGGAACTTAATCATAGTGAAGAGGCTAAAGCAGACCTCTTCGGCTCTTTTTACGCGACACTTTACCAGGGTGACGCCGTGGACTCGGACGCCCAGAGAGATTACCTTCAGCCCCTAACACTGCCCCAGGTATCAGATGACTGGAATGATCGGCTCACGGCTCCTATTATGCTGGACGAGGTCACCACTGCGATTACGGCTCTGAAGCCCCATAAAGCACCGGGCCCAGACGGATATACAGCCCTCTTTTACAAGACGTTCGCCCCTGACATTGGTCCCCACTTGACCAACCTGTTTAACAGCATGGCCAACGAGGGCATGACCTCTGGCACTATGTCCGAGGCAGTGATATCTGTCATACCCAAAGCTGGGAAGGACCCCCAACACTGTGCTTCTTATCGGCCCATTGCCCTGCTAAACTTGGACGCGAAGCTTTACTCCTCCATTATAGGTAAACGCCTGAATGACCTTATGCCTGAATTGATCCACGCTGACCAATCTGGATTCATTAAGGGCCGGCAAACGCACGATAATACCCGAAGAATTATCCACCTGATAGAGAAGGCCTCTCGGCGTCGGATTCCCGCAGTGTTGGTGGGGCTCGACGCGGAGAAGGCCTTTGACCGAGTAGACTGGGGGTTCCTTTTCCACACACTCTCGGCGTTTGGGTTTACGGACAAATTCCTCACTAAGATCCGGGCTAATTACCTCCATCCCAGGTCTAGAGTGGTGGTCAATGGGGTCCTGTCGTCCACGTTCCTCCACTCTAGAGGCACCAGACAGGGATGCCCCCTGTCTCCCCTTCTTTTTGCACTAAGTATTGAACCATTAGCGGTAGCGGTCAGGGCCAACCCTACTATCCAGGGTATACCATTTGCAGGGGAGTCGCATAAAATTTCTCTTTTTGCGGACAATGTTCTCTTGTCCCTCTCCGACCCGGCCACATCCCTCCCAAATGTGCAAACTGAACTAGAGCGTTTTGAAACGGTGGCCGGCTTTAAGGTTAATCTCAACAAATCATACATTCTCAACCTCACTCTCCCACGAGCAGAAATACCCATACTACAGTCTCTTACCCCACTGCCATGGGACTCGTCCTCTATTCAATACCTGGGAGTGCAGTTGACCCCGAAGGTAGACGGGCTCTACGCTGCCAACTTCCCCGCTCTCCTTAACAAAATTCAAAAGGATCTCACGAAATGGAAGCCCCTTTTCCTGTCATGGCTAGGTAGGATTCATGCAGTGAAGATGACGCTTCTCCCCAAACTCCTTTATCTATTTCAGGCTTTGCCCATAGCACTAGAGGGGGACTTTTTCCGTCGAGTTAAATCCATGGTGCTTCGCTTTATCTGGCAGGGAGGGAGGGCACGCTTCTCATTCTCTCTTCTTCGTCGCTCCCGTAGGGAGGGGGGTTGGCCTACCGGACTTTCAGCTGTATTATAAGGCGGCACAGCTCAGAGTCCTGGTTGAATGGTCCAAGCCAGAGTCCGACAAGCATTGGCTCCATATGGACCGCAGTGTGACAGGGAGAACAATATGGGATCTTGTTTGGCTCCCCAAGAGAGATAGACCTAAGAATGCGTATATTAGTACCCCCACTTGCACCACACTGAGAGTATGGGACTCACTCACGGGTGATGATAGATGGGCCTCATTTCCATCACCATTTACGCCTCTCCACTTTAACCCGGCATTCCCACCGGGCCTACAAGAGGGACCTTTTGATGCCTGGAGAAAAGGAGGGTGTCTGGCTCTGACACACCTGTTCCAACACACGGATCCCCTCACGTTTAGAGACTGTAAGCAGGACTTTGGACTGGGAGACGCAGAGGGTTACCACTATGCTCAATTAATGCACTGGGCGCTCACCCCGCAGGTGCGCGAAGCAGCCACACGCCCCCTCACACAGTTTGAATGCTTCCTCACCAAGACTACATCAATGAAGGGGACGATTTCATTCATATATAATTTCCTACTCACTACTGTTAGCTCCCAAAGACCCCGATATATATCTATGTGGGAGGAAATGCTGCAGCGGGGGGTCTCAGAGGAGGAGTGGGCCCATCTGTGGACCGACATCACCCGATTTAACCGTTCTACGGAGCTTCGTGAGGCACATTTGAAGACGATGATGGACTGGTACTTGCACCCGTCCAAACTCAAACGTATTTTTCCCGCAACCTCTGATAGATGCTGGAGGGGATGTGGATTGCTTGGGGACTTTCAACACATATGGTGGGATTGCCCATCCATTCGCCCCTTTTGGGAGGAAATTCTGGCCCATATTAAAGACATACTAGGATACCCGGTCCCCTCCACTATGGCAGGTGTCCTCCTGGGGTTATGTGATCCCTCCCTAGAACACCAGACCCGGGCTGACAAACAAATCGTGTGGCTATGTATTGGGGCGGCTAAGACCACCCTGGCGGCCGCTAGGAAAAGGAAGGAGGTGCCAGCTATCTCTCTCTGGCACTCACGACTCTGGAGACTGCTCAGTCTTGAGCACATGTCTGAAATATTCAGCGATGACTATAAACATTTTGAATTCCGCTGGGGCCCCCTGGTTCAATTCCTCTCGCGAGGTCTCCCATCGGCCGTGTGCCCCCCTAACGTTAGAGCTCTCCATCTCTTTCAATATTGAGCCAAGTGTCACTGCTACTAGCTGCATCTAGGAAGCGAGTTTAGCCGCCGCCACCATCGGGAAGGGGGGTGGGGAAAGGGGGAGGGGGGGGGTCTTATTTATCCTTGGTTTTTTCGCCATTGGGAAATGTTTGGTGTTATGTGCCTCTTACAACTTTCTGTAACACCCTGCGTCGGAAGAGTGCAGGACAAATGTCCCCACGGAGGGCTGTCGAAACGTGAGTGGTAACACGAGCCCACATCGCTTTCATTGTAGACTGAGTCTCCAACTCCAGGACTGTTAGAAACTGTAACCTATCTTAGTATTTTATCCCTTCAACTAGGAGATGGACCAGTAATCAGAGGGCTGTGTATCTACTCAGATGTAATTAAGCTTCAATTTGATATCCTCCTGCGAGAGGTACTGTGTTAATGTTATTTTTTGCAATGGTCTGAAAAATCTTAATAAACATAACTTTGAAAAAAAAAAAGGCATCTGTAGCTAAGGCTATAGGGTCCGGCCGCTAACTGAAGAAATGAGGTAACTGAGAGTTGAGATCGATACTGAAAGAACCTAATTTGTGAGACAGGGACTGAAGGATGATGCCTCCAATTGCTGGAATTCCAAAGATGACGGGAGTGCCAGTCTGCTATTGAATTGAGTGCCTGGTAAGTATTTTGCTCGAATTGAGATCTTGTTGAGCAGGCAGAATTCTCCAAAACTTTTTGCCAACTCCACTAATGGTTTGGATTTGGTGCCTCCTAGATGATTGTCCAAGCGAAGAAGAATGGAGCACTGCACCCTGTTTTTTGCTAGACTTTGGATTGCAAATGACCCTGCCAGCATCTCTAAACAGTTGATGTGAAATGTGGACTCTTCGGACGACCATGTACCTCCAGTTGATATTGGACCACAACTGGTGCACCAGCACGTCCGACTTGCATCTGATTCTGACACAAGGTTAGGGGCTGACACAAAGATAGTCCTGCCGGCATCTAAATGGTCGATCCACTATTGAAGCTCTAAACGAGACTCTGGATCTATGTTTATAGAATCCGAATAGACCAGGACATTCCGCAGATGATGAACCTTGAGGCGCTGAAGGGCCCAACAAAGAAGTGGACCCGGAAATATGGCCTGGATGGAGAAAGAGAGAAGACCTACTACCCTCGCTAAAGATCTGAGGGAGATTTGTGAACTGCGAAGCGTGTGAAGAATTTCGGTTTTGATAGACTTTACTGAGGAAGATGAAGAGTAGCACTTGAGGAATTTACTAGAAAACCTAGAAACTCTATCTCTTGAGTGGGAAACATGACAGATTTTTCTGTGTTTACCAAGAAACCCAACTCGGTTAGCAGTGAACAAGTGAGTTGAAGATGGGAACGAAGAATATGAATATTTTGACTCATAATTAGTATATTGTTCAGGTAAATTATCAGTCTGATCCCCCAAGGACCTGAGGTACGCCACTACTGGTTTCATTACTTTTGTGAAGCACCATGGTGCCGATGAAAGACCGTAGGGAAGGGAAGAAAACTGGTAGTTTGACCCTGCTACTGAAATTGAAGAAATTTCCTGTTAGAAAGATGCATGGGGATTGTAAGATAAGTGTCCTGTAGATCTAGTCTTACCATCCAATCTAGTTGAAGCAGCAAGTCTCTGAGGTGAATGATCATTTCTATCTTGAAGTGACGGTAAACTACAAACTGATTGAATAATTTGAAACTGATGACTGGTCTCATCGTTTTGTTTTTCTTTTGGACTAGAAACAGGGAACTTAAAAACCCTGAAGGATGTGGGTTGCATAATTGAATTGCCTGTTTGCGTAAAAGAGCCTGAACTTCTAGAGAGATTAGGTTGGACATGTTTAGAGAGAACTTTGGAGGTGGAGGAAAAAGGTTTTGAAAAGGTGTTGCTATAAGATAACCCTGAATTGTGTTTAGTACCCAGGGATCTGCAGTTATTGTTTGCCATTTTGACAGAAAATACGTAAGACGGCCTCCTACAGGAGGAGGGCCAGAAGACAGACTCACCCTATTGATTGTTGGCTCTGTAGTTCCTTTGTCCCTGAGCACGATAACTTCCTCCTCTTTGGGGGTAAAACTGTGGTCTGAGGTCTTGATAGTTGGAAGAAGAATTGAAGGAGCCTCGTGATCCCTGGAGACAAGCATAACGGCTAGTAAAGTGCCTCCTGTCTCTACCGGTCCATGCAAAAACACGCTGGGAAAATACCTTCTGCAAGGATTGTTGAGCCTTATCAATGGAAGAAAATGTGGCAACATAGCGGCTAAGGTCCTTGATAAAGGAATCCCCGAAAAGAAGACCATCTGCCTTAACACCTGGATCAAGAGTGGCTAGATTGGCCAGTTTTGGGTCCAGTTTGAGAAGGAGGCCTTTCCCTCCATTCATGGGTAATTGCAGCATTGGAATTACTGAGCAAACAAAATGCCCTCTGAATCCACATAGACAAATCAAGGGGACCAATGTCAAGATTGTCCAGTCTGGTAGCATCAGCCATGTCGAAAATGCGAGACAAAGGACCCACCAAATCCAGTAACTTATCTTGGCAAGTAGACCAGGCTTTATCAACTCCTTTACGGGGTCCTTTACCAAATTTTGAGAAAAACGTTAGTAAAAATTGATCAATGGATGGCGTGGCGGTAATGGTTGAGGGAAGCGAAGGCCTAGGGCATTCTGATCTTAATTTAGCCCTCGTCTGCTTGTCCAAAGGCAGACGAAGCCGGGAGGAAATATAATCCCCAACATGGGCAGCAGGAAATCATTCCGTTGAATTAGGATGGTGAATGAGAGAAGGTTCAAACATTGGAATGCCCTCTGCATCCAGGACTGACTTAGCATGGAAAGAATCTGATGTGGAGGAAGTAAGCTTTGTTTTCTTCGGAAGGGAAGGAGAGGAAGGATCATTGAATCCGAAATCAGCAGTACCATCATCTGTATCTCCCAAATCATCATCTGTATCCAAAATATTGGAAATCACTATTTTTTGGGAAGCATTCTGAGTATTGTTTGATTTGCTTTTGCACTTGGAATAAGATTTGGAGTTCCCCTCCTTAGAAGGAGGCCTGGGAGGAACGACGTCCTCATTCTGGTCGAAAGTGCAATTTC
Organism: Calotriton arnoldi; assembly: GCA_963921515.1. Taxonomy (NCBI): domain Eukaryota; kingdom Metazoa; phylum Chordata; class Amphibia; order Caudata; family Salamandridae; genus Calotriton; species Calotriton arnoldi. The sequence goes on from CAWUFW010000341.1 coordinate 834,786, forward strand.
AGGAATGGGAATGTGGAAAATTAATTTGTATCGATAAACATTGTCTGCGCCATCTTGCCCTTTTTCCCAATGCCACACTTTCGTCGTCCGCGGCGGCCATTTTAGCTACCTTGATCAGACCCACTCTCTGCACACCGCTAATCCCCAGCGCGGCTCCACATCCTCGCAAGCCCCCCGCACTGGTCACCCTCTCTCTCTCTCTCTCATGCACGGGCCATTAACCCCCTCCAACTGCGCTGCACTTCCCTGGGAATCTCACCCCGGGCCTGCCCGACACCTCCCTTTCCTCCTATACACTATCACACCCTCTGACACCCCTCTTCCTCCGTATCCGATTGTCCAGGCCGGTCCCAGGCTATCACCTAGCCCTGCGGATACAGTTTATGGCCCCGACTGTAAGGAATCGCCCCTCTTCAAAGGAGTTACAGTAGATCAAGGCCCCCACCCCATGAGATCCGTCACACCACATGCATTCCGGGAACCGGCGGAATGCCCTGCTGATCCTGCCGTCTGATGACGATTCTGTATGGTGAATGGGGAGGGGATTCTCACTGTAAGGGTGCGTGGGAACGGGTCTGAAGCAGAAGATCCCAGGGATGTCTTTCATACTTCAAAGTATCTTTACTGTAATAAAGAATGTCTTCCTGCCATAAATGCGTGTATAAGAGGCCAGGCCTCAGAGATGCAGGAGAGCACCTCGTGAAGATTCCCTGTTGGTCTGATCTGACGTGTTCTCCTCCGGAGAGAATAAACCTTTGTTTCCTGCCTTCCAGTCTCCAGCGCCTGCCTCTTCATTGATTCATATTTTGGGGAATAGAGGCGACATCGCCGGGCAATACTTAAGGTTATTCCATTCGTCGATTGCCTTCCTGCTTTACAATTGGCGTCCCAAGCGTGGGGCCCATCAGCGACACGTGGATCCAGTGGGAGAGGTCCTGACGACAGAGTGAACGACTGCAACGATCGGGAGAGCTCCTGTCCGATAGACCCTCGTCTGACAGCCGATCATCCGAACTTCACTGGTTCCGAACAGACCTCTCTCGAGTGATCTACGGTCCTGACTGGGAACCATCAGGAGTGCCGCGATAGAAGATAGAGGACGATCGGGCGCTGGATTCGGAGGACAGGAAACAGCCCATGCGGTCCGGGTAAGGTCGTACAAAACGACAAATTGTGAAACGATAACGGTTCTTTGAGACATTTGCTGCTTACAAACGAGGAAGAGTACAAATACTCTATCTTCCTTTGTGAACAGTGAAGGGTGGGTAACGCGGACTTTTGTCCCCCTTTGTAATCTGTCGTACCTATCTTTTCTCCCCACTGATTGTTTGTTTGATTGATTGTCAAGGGTAGCTCCCTTTTTCTTTGAGTATCAGAGTAGCTCCTTTTTGAGGCATTCCCTGTCTACAAACGGCGAGGGATAGGAATATTCTCTCTCCCTTTACAGATAGTGAAGGATGGGTAACGCGGACCTTTGTCCCCCTTTGTAATCTGTCGTGCCTATCTTCTCCCCACTGATTATTTATTTGGATCTAGTTCTCTTGAAACATTTATTGTCTGCAAACAACCTGGAATAGCAATATTCTGCCTAGTCTTTTGCAGGTAGTGAAGGGTAGGTAACGCGGACTTTTGTCCCCCTTTGTAATCTGTCATGCCTATCTTCTCCCCACTGAGTGGTAGCTGGTTCAGCCCGGACCGCTTGTTAGAGGTGGATCATCCAGTCCCACTGGAAGGCACCCCTAACAAAGACATGTTCACAAAGCATGGACTAGTCGCTATAGCATATTGCAAATTATGGCACAGGTATACGAAGAAGGAACCCCAGGGTCAGTGGCCACTGATAGGATCCTTTGAAGAAAGCAAACTAGATGCACTAGATGAAGCCCTAAAAACTCGTAGAACGACACCGACCATGCTAGACAGCGTTGGCCTGTGGCACAAAGAAACTGTACAGCGAAAGAAGAAAGAGGAAGCTAGGTTAGACAAAGAGCTACGTAAAGCAGCCCACCTAGCTGCAAAGAAACTAGAGGAAGAAATAAAGAAGAGAGAGGAGGCTAAGCGAAAACAAGAGATCGAAACACCGAGCCAGTGTCCTGTTAGAACACCCTCTGCGCTCTACCCTGAATTACCTTCGAAACAGCGAACCAACGATGATCTCTTATTAGGTCCTCCGATCATCTACATGCCCCCTCCATATGCCCCTTCCCAACCTTCAGCGCAACACTCGCGACCCCCAAGCACAGACGAGAGTAGCGCCAGGGCCTCGGCCCCCAAGGCCTCCGCACCGGCGGAATCCCTCGCACCAGATACAAAACAAGCAGCAATATTAGATGACCATGAGGCCCGAAACACAGAACCCACAAGGACGAACAGGTTGGGCAAAAACGAGCAAGAGAGGATTGACAAGGTAGTCAGGACACTAGTAGAACGAAAGGAGAAGGAGGAACACGTTATGGATATATTCAACTCATATGCGGGAAGCCACAGACGACACTTTGTCGTACGATTATGTTATCATGTCCTAAACGCTTATGAGGACCGATATCGAGATAGAGGTCCCGAGAGCCTAACGACTCTGTATAGAAAAATTGATATCGGGGATGAGGGCGAGTGTGACGTGACGGACCTCCTTGCGCGTACACTTAGGGTTTTCTGCCACCTCACTGAATCAGAGGTGGAAGCTAAACCTACGACATCCGTAGCGGCCGAACCACGAATAGAGCAACCTAGCACCATGATGCCGATAAGAGAGGCCGCCCCTATTGGGTCCCCCACGAGGTCAGGGAACACACGATGATGTTAACCATACGGATGCAAAAGGGAGGATAGTGTACAACTGGGTCTACCAACCATGGGATCGACAGGATATTCTGACGTTCCGAAAATCTCTGCCCGATTTACGAAAAAAAACACCGCCTTCTACACTGAACTAGGTACAGCCTTAGGTTCCACTATCATGACCCTAACGGACCTCGATTTGTTCTTCGGGTTATGTCTGCCAGCTGATGTGTGGAAGCAGATCCGCAAGGTCGACCACCTTGAGCTGTTCGGACTTACCTGGAAACAACTCGATGAGTTCGACAAGCAACGAGGAGCCGGGCAGAAACCCGTAACGGCCATCCTTGAACTCCCAGACAAGATCGTCCAGAAACTCAAGACCCTGATTCCCGAGAAGAAAATAGACTGGTCAATAGTGACGGCCTGTAGACAGAAACCACAAGAAGACGCTTCGGAATACTTCTCTAGGTTCGAAACGGTGTTCTCCGACTACAGCGGCCAAGATATGGCCACTGCAACCGGACACCACTTGTTCGTTCAGAATTTCGTGAAAGGCCTGGTGCAAGAAGTTTCTCAAAAATTGCAGGCGAGCGAAAGCAGTTGGGCAGCCTCTAAACCCACGGCTATCCTCCAGATGGCCCAATACTATGAACATCAGAAGAATGAGAATGATAGGGCATCCGAACGTAAAAGAAGGAGTTGAAAGAGCGGGTCATGATAGCTCAACTGCAGGGGGTGACGATAGGTAGGGAACCCTCCAAGGGGAACTACCAGCCGACAGCCCCTAAAAATACACCCTCCAGAGAACGAATGCCCGTACCCTATACAAGCCGAAGGGACTTAGATGAAAACCAATGCGCGTTTTGTAAAGGATACGGTCACTGGAAGTCGCAGTGCCCGGTCCTTCATGAAGCAAACAAGAACCGAGAGTCTAGGGATGGGACAAACGGACAAAAGAACAGGGACCAGGGACGGGGACACACCAATGATGCTAACTATGACAGACCAAGCCGACCTAACACATTTGACCGCCCACGACAGAATCAGTATCAGCAGTCCGATTGCGAGAACGTCCGCGATTTCGCATAGGACAGCCAGGGACAAGGGAGGGATCCAGTCGAGCTTTGTGTTGACCAGCAAGGTCCTTATGTCACTGCTAAGGTCCTGGGTACGAAATCCCCATTTTTGGTGGACACTGGGGCAACACGTAGTGCATTATCCAAACGACTGATTCCAAGGGCACCCTTGTCTGGCTCACACGTGACATCAATAGGCTTTGATGGAACGCCCTCTACTAATCCCTTATCTACACCGATTCCCTTTGACTTAGAGAACAACATCACGGACACGACCTTCCTGCTATCTTCCAACACCCCCGACGCCATTATGGGTCTTGACCTCCTGAAGCACTTTCGAGCCACCATTCGATGTTCCCCAGACGGAGTACGAGTCATACTGTACGATAACCAGAATCCGTTCAGACCTTGTCCCACCCGACGCATGTTTTCCATCACTGACGCTGACTTGTCCTTACTAGACACTTTACCCCCGTACCTTTGGGCCAAGACCGACTCAGACGTAGGACGCATGATGATAGACCCTGTGCACATCACTGTACGGTCAGACGCTATGCTCCCAAAGCTCCCACAGTATCGGATATCGCCCGAGGGCGAGAAGGCATTGGTAGGAATCATTCAGTCCTTAGTCGATGCAGGAGTGGTAGAGGAAGTAGTCAGTAATATCTGTAACAGCCCTTTCCTACCCATTGTCAAGAAGCAAGGCGAGGGAGATGAGAAGGCTTATCGCTTCATCATTGACCTCCGCGAAGTAAACAAAGTAGTCGTACCTCAGTACCCAGTAGTCTCTGACATCACCACCATCTTGACCCTGATCCCCTCCACTGCCACTGTTTTCACCGTCATAGATCTCAAAAATGCTTTCTTTTCTATCCCCATCCATCCAGACAGCCGATACCTCTTCGGCTTCACCCTAAAAGCCCGTTCATATAGATTCTGTAGAGCACCCCAGGGCTACACTGAGAGCCCCAGCATCTACAGCCAGGCTCTCAAGAGACAGCTGGACGCAGTCCAGCTCCCGGACGGAGTGGTGTTAATCCAGTATGTCGACGACATTCTCCTGGCTGCCGACACTACGCCACTTGCCACCACAGCCACCATCCAACTCCTGCACTTCCTCGCGGAGAATGGTCACAAGGTCTCCAAGAAGAAGCTGCAGTTCTGCCAACCACAGGTGACATACTTAGGCCACCTCCTGTCCAAGGACGGGAGAAAGCTCACACCCGATCGGATCCGGACCATCCTAGAGACCCCCGTTCCCAAGACTCAAAAGCAGGTTCGCTCCTTAGTAGGCCTCACGTCCTTCTGTCGGCAGTGGTTGCCAAACCTTAGTCTCATAGTCAGACCTCTACTCTCTCTGTTAGCGAAAGACGTTCCCTTCCCACTCCCTTGGACCCCTGAATGCCAATCCTCCTTTCAAGAACTACGAGATGCCCTCTGCTCAGCCCCTATTCTAGGGACCCCTGACTACACCAAGCCCTTCTCCCTCTTCACCCACGAGAGGGAGGGGTGCGCTTTGTCTGTCCTAACGCAACCCATAGGTCCCAAACAACGCCCTTGTGCCTACTTCTCTGCCACTCTTGACCCTGTAGCCAGAGCTCTGCCCGCCTGCCTTCGAGCGGTAGCTGCCGCTGCCGTCTCTATCCGACAAAGTGAGGGATCGTACTTTCGAATTCCCTCACTGTGCTGGTCCCCCATGCTGTCGACACACTCCTGAACCAGACCAAGACTCAGCACCTGACTAGCGCACGACTGACTGGTTACGAGTTAACTCTGCTTACACCCCACATCACGTTGAAACGATGTACCACTCTGAACCCTGCCACTCTGTTGCCCCTCCCCGATGACGACCCCAATGTGTCCCCTATGCATGACTGTGTGACCCTCACGGACGAGCAAACTAGAAGTAGAGCTGACCTCCGTGACACTGCCATCCCAGACCCTGATGGAGAGCTATGGGTAGACGGCTCGTGCATTAAACTCCCCGACGGCACGACCTCGGCTGCCTATGCAGTCACCACAGCCCGGACGGTAGTTGAGGACGGCCCGCATCACCCAACGGTCCGCACAAGCGGCAGAACTAATTGCCCTCACACGTGCATGCGTCCTAGCAACAGGCAAAGTCGCAAACATCTACACCGACAGCCAGTATGCCTTCGGGGTGGTTCATCATTTTGGGCTCTTATGGAAGGAAAGGGGATTCCTGACTTCGCATGGTACACCCATCCTTCACGGAGATCTAGTCTCTACCTTGACCAAAGCAGTCCTCCTCCCCGAACGACTTGCAGTCATCAAATGCCAGGCACACAAGAAAGTGACAGACATCATTGGACAAGGAAATGCACTAGCCGACATCACTGCTCGAACCACAGCTGAGAATAGGACGACGACACGCATGTACGTGACTAGGTCACAGACGGAAAAATGGAAGGACGCTAGAGAGCACATTAGAGACATACAAATGGCCTGCTCCCCCAAGAACTGACTGAATGGGCACGGGTGGGACTGAAAGATGATGAAGGCTGCTGGTTGACAAAAGACACGAACAAATGGCTGCTACCCAATTCCTACTTGATCCCCATACTGACTATGGCACACTCCCCAGCACACATAGGATCTGCCCCCATGATTGAACTCATCACCCGAGTCTGGCACAACGACAAGATTCCCGACTCTGCTAGACGCCTAGTTCAACAATGCTTAATCTGCTTGCAACACAACCCAGGGAAAGGAACTGTTGTCCCTCGGGGTGGGTTCGGGGTCCCCGACCATCCCTTTGAAGTCCTACAGATGGATTACATTCAGCTAGACCGTTGCCTGGGTTTGAAGTACGTCCTTGTTGTCGTGTGCGCCTTCAGCAAATGGGTGGAGGCCTATCCCACACGCGACAACACTGCCATGACCACTGCCAAAGTCCTGTTAAAAGAGTTTTCCCCCGATATGGCCTTTGTCGGATTTTATGGAGTGACAACGGCCCCCACTTCATAGCTGAAGTCATCCAACTTATCTTAAAGGGATTGGGTGTAAAACAGAAATTTCACGCAGTCTTCCACCCCCAATCTGCAGGCCTGGTCGAGCGTCACAACGCCACACTCAAGCTAAAAATCTCTAAGATTGTTGCCTCCACCGGACTGAAGTGGCCTGATGCCCTCCCATTGGCATTGCTATCAATGCGCTCCACCCCCACTAAGCACCACTTGACCCCTTACGAAGTAGTATTCGGGCGGCCAATGAATATTTGGGCCGCGCCTAGGCCAACTTCGATCCATGACGTCCCAGACGTCCTAATGTCTGACTATCTGTGCACCCTCACTAAAACCTTAACTGACATCCATCAACAGGTGCTACAAGCCATCCCAGACGCTTCCAGGGGCCCAGGACACGACATTCACCCAGGGGATCACGTCTTGATCCGCAACTTCCAGCGTGCCAAAAGCTTGGAACCTCGGTGGACGGGCCCCTGGCAAGTCCTGATCACTACACGGACGGCCCTTCGAGTGGAAGGCAAGCGTCACTGGGTGCATGCGCACCATTGTAAACGCGCCCCCCCAACTCTGACGACGGAAGAAGACATCGCGACTCAGGAAGAGCTCCTGACAAAAGACAAGCCATCGTTGAGCTGTCACACCGACACAGAAACGCTCGAACTGGCAGAGTTTCCCGATCCCACAGTACCGTCCAGGGAAGGGTACAACCTACGTAAAAGGGAGGAGCTTCGGCAAAGCAGACCACTGACTGGGTAAAATCTCAGAACGGTAGCCTAACACACTCAAGGTTGCCCGAAGAGAAGTCAGAGAAAGTCGGTGGTTCTGCCCGCTACCGAGCACTCTGAAGATGATGGAAGCGCCCGACTCCCCAATGATGGAAGCAACTGGATATCCGAAGAGGACCTACCGAAACCCAAAGACTAACAAACTGCACAGCTCAAAGACTATAGCCGTTTTCATTACCCTTCTCTTTTGCCTCCTCCTCATGATAACCTTCTGGATCATCGAAGAAAGCACACCCGCTCACAAAACATTGCTCCCCACTGAACTGCCGATAACTACCAAGGAACACTTCCTGATTGCCCTTTCTCCACCGCTCCGAGAGAGACGCAGGGAGTTCTGGAATAACTCTTTTGTGCAACTGCTGCACCAACACAACCTTGCCGCTAATGCCACTAATTGCTGGATCTGCGGGCTGCTGCCCCATGCAGCCGGACACTCCATCCCGTTCATTCCTTCGCCCTTTTCCATCCACGGCTCCTGTCTTGCCTGGCTGATTCTTCTGCAAGAAAGCTTTAAAGACAATGCCACATCAGAAAGAACTGTTTCGCATTTCTACCACGAGGCATGGCTGAATAAGACTGGGCGAACCGCTACTCCTTTTACCCTCTGACCTCTGGTACCTCTATTCACATGGACATCCCTGCCAAAGAACGAGTGGAAATGCAAGTTTTCCATAACCCAGCCAGACCCACTTTCTCCTACCTCCGGAAACGAACAGCCACCACTCTGACAGTGGCCTTGTCTGTTGTCAACGTCTCGGGCCTTGTGTGCATCGAAGGCCTGGGGACGCAACTGGTGGGCCGCAGCGCCTGCGTCATCACCAGAACACTGGATTCATCCGACCCTCCCTCCTTTGTTGCTTCTCCAAATATGTACTTTGTTTGTGGCACCAAAGCATACACCTGGCTCCCCAAAGGTTGGGGGGCACATGCTACATTGCCTTCATCCTCCCACCTACGTATGTGGCCCCAGCAAGCCATCACCGGCAAAAGCGTGCAAGGGACATCGACCAGGCCGACTCGACAGGAGCACAGTTCTTGGATGCCGCGAAAGGACTTGTGCCATTCTGGGGTCCGATGACGAACAGCCGCGCCATCCGACACTTGACCCAGGCAGTTGAAACCACCATGAACATCACAGCTGGCATCTTGACCAATAACACCGCAGAGCTTCAGGCAGTCCGCCTGGTGGCTCTGCAGAACCGCCTTGTTCTAGACGTGGTTCTGGCAGACCGAGGAGGAGCATGCCGCATCATTGGGTCCAGCTGTTGCACCTACGTGCCAGACAATTCACCTTCTGTTTACAAAGCCATCGAACACCTCCATAGACTGTCCTCTGAAGTACACCGGGAGCAAGAAGGATGGTCGCTTGGGAGCTGGTTATGGGACTTACTGAAAGCCTGGGGGTGGAGGTTGTTCACATTCATTCTGATTCCGATTGTGGTGCTATGCGGGTGTTGCTTAAGTATCCAATGTCTGCCTCCTCTGTGTTCATTATTTTCAAATTGCATTTGCCCAAAGACTTTGGACTTACAGGCTGAACACATGAAAACTTTGTATGAGACAGAAATACGTGGCATTATGGGGATCGACCCGAATTAACAAGTTGGCGAGAAATGTTAAAAGGGGGACTGTGGAAAATTAATTTGTATCGATAAACATTGTCTGCGCCATCTTGCCCTTTTTCCCAATGCCACACTTTCGTCGTCCGCGGCGGCCATTTTAGCTACCTTGATCAGACCCACTCTCTGCACACCGCTAATCCCCAGCGCGGCTCCACATCCTCGCAAGCCCCCCCGCACTGGTCACCCTCTCTCTCTCTCTCTCATGCACGGGCCATTAACCCCCTCCAACTGCGCTGCACTTCCCTGGGAATCTCACCCGGGCCTGCCCGACACCTCCCTTTCCTCCTATACACTATCACACCCTCTGACACCCCTCTTCCTCCGTATCCGATTGTCCAGGCCGGTCCCAGGCTATCACCTAGCCCTGCGGATACCGTTTATGGCCCCGACTGTAAGGAATCGCCCCTCTTCAAAGGAGTTACAGTAGATCAAGGCCCCCACCCCATGAGATCCGTCACACCACATGCATTCCGGGAACCGGCGGAATGCCCTGCTGATCCTGCCGTCTGATGACGATTCTGTATGGTGAATGGGGAGGGGATTCTCACTGTAAGGGTGCGTGGGAACGGGTCTGAAGCAGAAGATCCCAGGGATGTCTTTCATACTTCAAAGTATCTTTACTGTAATAAAGAAAGTCTTCCTGCCATAAATGCGTGTATAAGAGGCCAGGCCTCAGAGATGCAGGAGAGCACCTCGTGAAGATTCCCTGTTGGTCTGATCTGACGTGTTCTCCTCCGGAGAGAATAAACCTTTGTTTCCTGCCTTCCAGTCTCCAGCGCCTGCCTCTTCATTGATTCATATTTTGGGGAATAGAGGCGACATCGCCGGGCAATACTTAAGGTTATTCCATTCGTCGATTGCCTTCCTGTTTTACAGGAATAGATGCAGTATTCTTTTTTTTATAGGTACAGACAGCATTTTTTCCTTTCTGCTATCCCCCGCAGAATGGGCCATAAAAGACTTTGACATCATAGTCATGACAGAGCTCTCAATATTCTTTGCCATCTTGTCCATGGAGGCTGCAACGGTCTGTTCTACAGAGGAGTGAATAAAATAGTTTAATTCATTCTTAAAAGCTTCCCCCTCCTCATTATTATCATTCATTAATGGAGAGCTGTCTAAATCCATAGTGAATAAGAATGTTTTATAGTGTAGAGGCAGTAAGGGGTTCATTTTGTGATAGAAACTATAGGGGCATAGAGAAACACCAAGACACTCCCACAGGCCGTGACCGTTTTATTGAGGCAGCAGTAAGCAAGGGCGAAGGCGGGCTCAAAGCCTCTCCCTCTGCCATGACGTTGGAATGAAAAGAAAGGCACTCCTCCGATGAGAGTTGTGAGAGAGGAGGTGGCTGACTAAAACTGCATCGGACTGAGTGCCGAAACTAGGCCATGCCCCTGGGCGTCACCATTGTCGCCGAAGCTCCGATACTAAGGAAGGAGTGGGCGGTGAACGGGGCTGTTGCCTGCAATATTAACACACGAAGCCAAGAGTGCAGCGGTCACAACGGTGACATGCTGGCGCAGTGTGCCGCAGTAAATATGCCATGAGGAGTGGTTGGGCCAAACCAAAGACGGCCGCAGGTGAGCTCCCCAACGCGAGCGCATGGGGGAAAACCACCGTTATGAATATACAAGAAGAACCACAACACCCAAATACGCTTGAAAGACCACAAATAACCAATCAAATTGTACAATAAGTCAATATTGAAAATGTAGTGAATGTACTTATCTTGACAGTGAGCAGTAAGAAAAGAGGGTTGTTTGCAGTCAAGTGAGGCATTATACATGGTCCTGTGATACTACTGGATATGTGGACTATTACGTATTTTGTTCCCATTGGCTAGCCTGTTGCTAAGCCTTTTGGGATTTGTAGTTTTAACGTTCTTGACTGCTGCTACATAAATTAAAGCAAGATTAGAAAGCATAATAGGAGCCTCCAGTCTTGACATAAAATTTGAGCTTTGGATTTGGACGCGAGAGCACCCACAGTATGGATCCTCTGAAAAGATTTAAAAAGTTTCAGTGCAAGGACCTTGATATGCTGCAAGATGTTTTTTTGAGGGGACCAGATGCAAGAACCATACCTTATGGTTTAAGTTGAACCTAAACGACTTAAGTGTAGGAATATTTAATGAGTTTGACCTGGGCAGGATAAGAAAAAAGAAATAAGGCACTGATCTTACCATGTAATGCAGAAGATACCAAGGATATATATAGTGGAAATGTAAGTGTGTCCTTCGATTTGTGTAGGTTTAAGTACCAAATGAATCTCCATGCCTAATACGAAGTAGAAGAAAGTAATGGGCAATGGTCCTGTGGGAATAGCGAGGCAAACATTAAAACCCTGTAGAACTGATGTGAAACATGAGCAGATATGCCACTGTGATGTCTAGTTTCATTGCTAGTCATTGTAAGTGTTCAGGAAGCCATTTTGAGGACATGTACTGGGCACTGGTCATTACGAGATACCTAGCTACATGATGGCTTCACTGAAAGTACTGGTGTTTGGTATCAAACACCTTCTCTTAATAAATCTGTATCATATTTATTAGGGCATGCACCCTGCGGGACCTTAGAGGTGCCCCAGGTAGACCTACCAGTCTCTTAGTGTGTTAGCTGACTGATCTTCCAGTCAGCCACCACAGACCAGTTTCTGCCCACTGCAAGGGAAAGCCCGTGCTCTCAGAGGCCAGGAACAATGCCTGCTTGACAGAAGGTATTCTCACCTCCTCCAGCAGGATGGCTAACAATTTAGCATATCAAGGCTAGAGGCTTCAAAGCCTCTGCCGCCTTTGACATGCAACCTGGGGAATGCTACTCCCTGCCATAGGGCCCATTTTGCACCAGAGTAGAAAGGAGATGAGTTATTCAGAAGGCGTGTTGCACCCACAGGCTAGCCACACCCATAAGGTGGGCTATCTGAAGTTAACAGCCAGAGAAGGGTTTCACCGTCTTGTTTTTGATGAAATAGGGACTTTTGGGTCAGGATTATGCCCACTCCTCACATAAAGGGGTCATATGGGGGTGAAGTCACCCTAGTGGTAGGTAGCCCATTGGCTACTACCTCGTACTCTCCTAAACGCCCCTAAATTGAGTATTTACGGATCCCCCCGACACCAGATCCCCAGATTCAACTTCCTTGGAACTGACAGAGGACAAAGAAGAGACGATACTGCGAGAACCAAGGACCTGAACATAAACTGGCGCCAAATCCTGCCTTGCTGCTTGCTTCTTAACAATTTCAAAGAACCGACTCGTTTTACAGCTGTGCATCATCCCCAACACTTGGAGAGCTGCCCAGCACTTCGACAACCAGCTATCATCTTCCTTGTGGTGGAGGAGCCATCCCCCTGCATCCGCAGGCAGCGACCGCATCTGTCCGGTTCACCACCGAGGGAGCATCACTTCAGGAGGAGGTCTTCGTGGCTCTAGGAAGTCAGCCCTATCTCTCAGCTGAGGTTCGGGGCACTAGACCTTCCAGGAGTTCCCCTGCACCCATACCTTGAGTACTGGTGCACTTGCACCATCCAAGGCTTTTTTCACTTCCAGCCCAGACACCACCTCCTTGGAAGCCTTCCTGCACGTCGAGGGACATCAGGACAGACGAGACCCCCAACCAGAGTGGTCCTGCCGTTTTGTTTTCCTTCCCTCTGCAGATCTACCGACAACCATGAGAGCCTCGAACAACAGTGGCCAGCTAGCCAGGACCCTCTTCACCAAGCTCCCCAGCCCAGGCCCACGACTTCTGACTGCGTACCCTTGGCTTAGGAGTCCACACGACCGAGCCCCCCTTTGGGTTCAGCCGGACTTGCTCCCAAGTCCCTCCTTGCAGCCCTTGTTTCAAGTTCCATTGACTTCAATAGTGAGGATACAATCCCGACCAGTACCTCTAAACCCGGACACCCTAGGGCATATAAACCAAAACTGCTGGTGTTAGTTTGGACCTTGGCCCTCTAGCACCTTAAGTCCCAAAGGGCACCTCTGAACCCCAGCTTGCAAGTACCTGTTTGCTATCTGTGTTTGTCTCCCACAGGATAACATTGTAGCATTCAAGGCTAATGCCTCAAAACCATTATTTGAGTATTTTCTATTTTCTTCTAAATTCAATATCTCCGCTTGTGCCTAAGTTATTCTAAAGATCTTGGTGTCTAAAGTCTTCTAAAAATCTAATGTATGTTTTTAAATTGAGTGTGTGAACCATTTATTGATTCTGTATGTGCAACAAATGCTTAACACTCCTCTCTGATAAGACTTAGCTGTTTGACCACACTACTAGAAATAGAGCACTTGGGATTATTAAAGTAAGCCCTGTAAACCAACAAGGACGTTCTGGTCTTTATACATGGTGTGCCATTGCATTGGCCTCACTACATACAGAGCCAGCTTCCTACACCTTTCTAATGTGTGGTACCTTTGAGTTGCTTCATAACTGCCCTCTTAGGCTTCTCATCATTAAGACGGCCTTTCTGGTGGCAATTATATCTGCCAGAGGGTCAGTAAACTGCAGGCACTGTTATCTTAGCCTCCATACGTCTCTTTCTTCCCAGACAAACTGTTCCTTCACACCTGAGCATCCTTCTTGCCGAAGGTAGTTACCCTGTTCCGCGTAGGCTAGTCCATCACTTTTCATACCTTTTATGCCCCCCCATCCCATTAAGGAAGAGGAGAGGCTCCACCGGCTTCACCCATTCTACCTTGACCACACAAAACTGTTCCGGGTGGATGATCAACTCTTTGTGGGATATTTCAGAACCAAAAAAGGGAAAGCCATGCAGAAACGTACCATCTCCCGATGGATTGTACTCTGTGTTAAGATCTGCTACACATTGGCCAAGGAGCAACCCCAGAGGGTTTGCATGCTCATTCCACCAGACCAAAGGCTGCAACCACTGTGTTAGCACGCAGAGTTCTGGTCCTGGATATCTATCAGGCAGCAACTTGGGCCTCGTTGCACATGTTCACCAAGCACTTCTGGCTGGACAGTCAGGTCCATCGGGACGGGTACTTTGCCCGTTCAGTCCTGCAGGACTTTCTAGCTTTCTAGTCTAAATCACAAGTTTGGAGACCCACCGCAAGGGAGGTATTGCTTGGTTATCTATTCTAAGATAAGGAAACTGCGGCTAGAAGTCTGTATCAGATGAACTAGTTACTTACCTTCAGTAACGCCTTATCTGGTCGAGACTCTATATAGCTGCAGATTCCTTACTGACTCAGCCATCCTCCCGCTCTGCAAATGGATTTATAGGTACAGGGCTATTCCCTTTTGAGGGCCCTAGTTCCACACACTAGTGGTCAATGTTCTTCGTTGCTCCATGCTCCTGGCGTGGAAAGTTACGAAAAGAAACTGACGTCAGCGCGCTGAGGTGGCGCCTATATAACCACTGCGTGCATCACTTGCGGTGCGGACACCACCAAGCAGAGCGAACAACGCCACATACTGGCGTGCAGGGGTACTGCTCACAAAATAATCCAGATCCAGTCTGACGCCTGGTGATAGTTCTAAGGTAAGGAATCAGCAGCCAAATACAGTCTCTACCAGATAAGGTGTTACTGAAGGTAATTAACTTATTCTTCAGGTCTGGAGAATTTCAGTGCAGCTTATCTTGATATAGCTGTATTTAGCTCCATCTGGGAGGATAATCTGGCCCACCTCAAGGAAGTGCTTTCAGACCCTGCAGCAGGCAGGCACTTTCAAGGTTTTAAGATCCAGATAGGGCAAGGCTCTGTTGTGTACTTGGACAACTAAGTGATTGGAGGCCATGTACAACCTCTCCAGCCCGGGATCCAGACAATTCTGGCCTGGGAAGCTTCTAAGACCGATACCCAAGTCAGAGCCTTTCTTGGCCTGACTGAATACTACCTGAGATTTGTGAAGGGTTATGGTATCACAGTGGCACCACTAAATGAACTGAAGCTCTGTGCTCAGCACCTGACCTGAAGGCACCTAACTTCAGTAAGGAATTCATTGTTCAGACAGATGCTTCTGAACATGGGATTGGGGCAGAGTTGTCACAAGTGAATTATTTGGGCCAGAATCAGCCAGTTGCCTCCATTAGCAGGCAACTCCTCCCCAGAGAGCCGCGTTGGAGTGTCATTGAGAGGGAAGCCTTTGCTTTGGGTTGGTCCCTGAAGAAGCTGAGACCCTACCTGTTTGGGACTCACTTCAGGGTTCAAACCAATCTCAGGCCTCTTAGCTGACTGATGCAGATGAAAGGAGATAACCCCAAGTTGTTAAGGTGGTCCATTGCTCTACAGGGTCTGGACCTCACATTGGCTTACAGACCTGGGACTGACCATACCAATGCAGATGGTCTTTCCAGGTTCTTCCATTTTAATGAATAGAAGCACCAGGACAAGGGTTGGTTGCGCATCCTTTCATCTGGAGGAGGCAATGCAAGGAAACGCCCCTTTTTGTATGGTCACTCCCAAGTTTTTCAACCTTGAGAGTACACTGAGACCTGCTAACCAGACCTCAGTGGCTGTGCCCTTACCCATAAACTGATATGTCAAATTGGCTTTTACCAAATTGGCTGAGCTATCTTACCTGTAAGTCCCTAGTAAATGGTACCCAGGGCATGTAAGGTAGAGGGTTCCTACCAGGGATTGCAGCACTGGTTGTAGAAACGAGATACCCTACCCAGTGCCCAGCTACCTAGTATTGAGCTAAAGGGTTTGACGAACTAAGCCTGCTGACCCTAAAGGAGTTGGTAAATGTATCACACAACCACACCATATAATAAACTCCATTGCCTCACAATGACCCATTCATGTAATTCATGCACACTGAGCTCACTGAGCTACAGAAGCAGACATTCGAGAGAATGTATCCAGCATCCTGGAGCCCGGGCTGGGCATTAAGCTTCAAATGAGCCCTCACTGGGACTTTCAGGGCAGCTGGACTTCTGAACACACAGTTGCATGAAGGAAGTGACATGTTTTGTTTATTTATTTGAAGTACAAAACCTCACCCGTGACATTGGTATGGCACATTTTGCACCACTCATGTAGGCAGAGTAAATGACCCCTAATCATAACTTCACACAGCCCTAGTTTTCTTCTTGTCCATTTTGCTGTGAGTTCCTAGTGAGTTGTAGTGTACCCATCCTTATCGACTGGCTGTGTTTGTAGAGCTCCGGATTGTGGGAGGTAATTCTAGCTCCGCATCGTGTGTGGTAATTCCAGCTCCAGATCATGGGCTGTAATTCCAGCTCCAGATTGTGGGCGGTAATTCCAGCTCCAGATCATGGGCGGTAATTCCAGCTCCAGATTGTGGGCGGTAATTCCAGTTCTGGATTGTGGGGGATAATGCCAGCTCCAGATTCTAGGTGGCATTTCCAGTGAGCTGCGTTCATTGCAGCATTTTAGCAGTGCATATAGTGCTGATATCGGCAACCCTCCACCGCTTAGCTGTAATTGGCCGCGCTGCAAAAAATAATCAGTCCACACAAATTTTGTTGGAAAACAGTTTGCTGAAGGTTTATTTCATACATGAAGTATGCCAACGTGGTGGGTTAACTTACGGGCGATCCAAGGGCAGGCAGTGGTGACTGACCTAAACTGCCCCGCCTGCCAGATGAGCCAAACTGCACCGTTCCCAACCCAATCGGTGCTGCCATTTATGTGGGGATTATCCCCCTTAAATACCGTGGACCACCAGTCCATGACTTTACACACGCCTTTTTAGGGGCGGAGCATTGCAAGACAAGCCCCCGGTTGCTCAGGCTTACAACCGCCCGAAGGATTAGCGGGTGCCGACATTTCATCCAAGGTCCTTCCTATTGTGCTCCTGAAGAGGGTACCCCTATGTACCAATCAGCCTCTGGATTGCCCTGTAACTCCACCAACGCCCTGGATGTGGCCACCGTCATATCCGGGGCCCCCCCACCATGGCAGGCCCCAAAACCTCCTGCAACCTGCAGTTACCAGTCCTTTTAGCTGGACCAATTCCCTGTCTACCTCTGGCAGGTGTGCCCGTCCCTATTGGGATACCATGTGGTGTTTGCACTTATGAGGCGTCGCCTAATTTACCACGCCCTTCTTATTATTTTGAATTTGAGTTGAACCAAGCCCTCCTGCTTGGTGGGCTTGTACATGGCTATATTTACTCTTTAGGAATGTTCGATGCCCCCCGTAAGTTGGGAACTACTGTTCTCTTCTTTAACCACCGTTCCGGGAGATGCCCCTGTGGTGCCCTCCGTGCCAAATTGGGCCATCTGATTAGGGGTTGGCTGAGCCCTGTATTTACCCCTCACTGCCCCGCCCCAAATTTAGGATTCGCCGGTAAGCATGTGGTGTCTGCCTCCAAGGCCATGAGTATATTTGTTAATAAGTTATTGTTTGTGGCCAACACAATACCCTTATCTTTAGCCGCTGACCTCCATTTGTATGGGAGTACAGCACCGGCAAGAAATAGGACCCCTTTGGGATTTAAAACTACAGCTCTCTTCGTAACCACAGTTCTGTGTGATACCATCAATTGTGCAAAGTGTGCAAATTTGTGCATTTACATTTGGAGGTTGACTAAGCCCATGTTTACCCCCTACTTGGCAAGTCCCAAATTTGAGGGTTCAAACTGATGGCCATGTGCCGCACAAGCAAGTGAAATAAGGACCCCCAGGAGAGGGTCATTGGGCGGGGACAGGGTAGAGTCTTGTGACCAATGGTGCCCCCGCCTCCCCGCTTAAGCTAGCACATTAGGCATGGCCCCTTCACCCATAGGAATCATATGACATGTATTGAATTTAAGCTGTCATGTCCTTTCGAGAACGCCAGGTGATCCTTTCCCACCTAAACCAAGACAAAGGAGGATCTAAAAACAGGGGGTGAGGCCTGTGTCCCCTAAGCGTACTCCAAATATTCTGCTACATTTCATGTCTTTATTGCCTGCAAAACCCATCAGTCTGACTGCGATCTTCAGATGCTGTGTCACCATGCTGGTGTCCCCACCCTAGCGTATGTAGCCCATAGCCAGACTTTTGCTAAAGGTATACCAGGGTGGCGAAAAATATGCCAATGCTTTTGGATGGTGAGAACATGGAGTAAAACATATGAACAAATTTACCTGCACCTTCTTAAATGTGAATGCAAAATGTTTTATGGTAACTGTCAGCATTGTGCTCCAAACCCATATTTCTCAACCTATTGGAGCCACAGCACACTTTTTGGAATGACAAACTAACGCAACCCACCTGGCTGAATGGCGGTGTTTTTTTGTTTTTTTTTTAGCTTAAATGTAGCATCCCGTTACCCATACTCTCATGTTTACAGAGTTCACATCTTCTATAGAAATGGTCAAAAGGAAAACCTATTTAAAACCCACTCTATTTACACAGTTTCCTGCCAATGCACCCTTCTGCCCCTATATGGGTGAATGTAACGCCTAAAGCATTGCGAATCCTACCATCTTAATGTGATCAGGGTGGCGGGGGACCTGTACCCCTAGTATTAAGATTCATTTCATGTCCTTATTCCCTGTAAGCCCATCATCGTCTGACTGCGATATTTAGATGCTGTGTCGCCATGCTGATGTCCCCACCCTAGCGTAAGTAGCCCAGAGCCCAAACTCCTGCTAATGTATACCAGAATACAGACAAGTGGATGGAAATGCTTTTGGGATGGTGAGAACAATATGTACAGATTACCTGCCCTTTCTTAAATTAAGGGAATGCTGAATGTTTTCTAATGAATTGTAGCCTTTGTGCCCTAACCCAGTGTTTCCCAAAACTTTGGAACCACAGCACATTTTTAGGATGACAAGCTTACGCAACCTGCCTAGCTACAATGGCAATAAGGGGGGCGAATTTTAGCTTAACTGAAGCAACCTGTAATACACACACGTTACGGAGAGCACATATTCTGTTGAAATGACCAATACATTTGCACAGACAGTTTTTTTAAAATAAAACAATGGTGAACAAATTAATGTGACAAATCCGGTTTCAGCGATTGTTTGTCTTTTGTGCATCTGCCAGTAAGTATCTTGATTTGTTTTGGCTGTGTTAAAACTGTTTCTTCCGTCACCCTTCAGGATTACACGAAAAGTGCTTAATCATTTGCTTTCTTGACTGCTGAGTGTGCCCAGTCCATTCACAGATATTTATTTACATTATTCAATTCTGACTGCAAAATAGAGGAGATCACAAGCGCCAAACCCAATGCAAATAAATAAAATTAGAGCATATTCTGTCAGGGGACATAGCCTCATCTTCACCCTCTGTGGTGTGATCTGAACTACTATGACTATGCGTAATGAAGGCCTCTGCAAATCATGAGTACCCTGTTCCATCTTGTGATACCCATCCGCTAAGTGTGACAACTGCTATGCTCCCTATCCATGGTACTTTGTCGTAAATCATTAATTTTGTCAATTTCAGGGCCTTTGCTGGACTGTGTAAGACTATTCACATGCATGGTACTTTGACCCCACATGGGGGGATATCCCATACTACATGCTAACCAGCTGTGACCCGTGTTGCTTAATCCAGGAATTAGACCTAGTTCAATTGGTTTATCCCCGGAATTACTTGCCCTCCACCAGAATCAAAGACCGGCCTAGTTTCGGCTCACCTTCTAGTAACATTGTAATTAATGATACGAAACATTTTTAATCCGCTTGGACTGACAGTCGTCCGTTGCCATTGCCATCACCCATCCTATGCCCTTTGAAATCACCATCTATCCTTCTTGCACAAGTGGTCATTTGGCTAAAGCCTGGTCAGTACACCCGTAGGCATGTTGGCGCTGAATAACAGATGTTGATTCATACCCCACTCAATGATACTCATTTTCACGACCGCAGAAGAATGAAAGGCTGAGTGAACCCAACAGGGTTTGATCCTATGACCATGAGGTCGAACCCAGGCCCGCAGTAGATGCTTTAGTCCACTAAACCACCAGACCCAGCAGAAACATGGGCCCTGATCGGCTGCCAGTAAAACCTGTGATGGTTAACAGCTCAGAGCAAAAGTCCTTGTTATCAGCATTTTATACACTATAGAGGCTCTTGTAGCCGCCTTCACGATTGCTGTTTTGTGTGTTTTTAGCAATACATGCAAGGGAGTGTGTGCCGCCCATTTGTGAGATCATCTAGCTGCAAACCCTCCCCCTCCTTCTCCCACATATACGGGGGGAGACAGGTACTTCTTTCAGATTGCTAGGCGCGCAGAGACAAGGCTCTTCCATGTTTAGTGCTGTGTTTGCTGTGAAATTGGTAATATTCCCAAAAAGGCGATACTGATACCCATTAGGGGAGCAATGCCAGGGCTCACACTGTGTTGGTGCCCAACAGCCATTTCTGCCACGATGGACAGTGTCAAGAGGCCACTGCGTGTAGGGATGGGTGGCATTACTGGTGATTCTGAAGAAGTCCGCGCTGTGTGTTTGCACTTCAGTGATGTCAGCATGACGTGTACTTGTGCACAGATGCAAGTTTGTTTGTGTTAGCATGCTGGGTGTAGTAACTGCCAGACAGCAACACCTGCACAGGGTTTGGTGGCAGTAACTGAGTGTAACCAAGCAGGCGTTTTCGATACACATATATTTTGCCCTTGAGCGTTCCTACCAGTGCTAAGAGGCTCACTTTTTATTCTTCACAGTTTTATATAGCGCAAACTTGGCCCAAGGACATTGGAGCACTTTACCGGTTCACCATATTACGATACACAAGGTCAGATTTTCTTTTAAGGTCGAGCCTGGGCAGCACATGTTCTGCTCTGCGAGGCATGCTGTATTCGAGTATAGACTTGAAGCCCCGCCCACTCTCCGCCTATATTTTTCATTGGCTTGTGTCATTGTCCTTTGTAAATTCTGGCTTCTGATTCGTTAACATGCTTGTTAATCCCTCTTTAGTACTGCCTTGTCTTCATTTGTAACCTCCCATGAGGACTGGCCCTCTTACTTCTGTTATTACACGGTATGTCTTATTTAGTCTGTAAGCACTATTTTCTTTAACGAGTTTCTCCTACTGCAGGCATGTAGGCACGGCATGCTTTACTGCAACATTCAGCATGCCATGCGCGCTTTCACTTTCCAAGCAGCCCGGGACAATGGCTGCTGCTTCTTTGAAATTAAATAGGTCTCGCAATTTCAAGAGTTTGAGCTATTGGCATTTTAAATGACAATGCCTTTTATTTATGTGTTAATTATCAAAACAGATACATAAAAGATATTCTCATTTACAATGCCAATAGATTAAACTCTCGCAAATACGAGACCTATTGCATTTCAAATGCTTGTTTTTTTAGGCACAGGGAGATTATGTGATTTGCCCAGAATCACAGCATGTCGAGCCAATTACCTTGTGAACGAAGGCTCCTCCCACTAGAATAATCACCAAGCTAAGTAAAAAACGTACCTCCTTGCCCGACTTCCGTCACAGTCCTTACCTCATTTGCTGATCCCCAAGAATGTAATCTGCTTCCAATTTAATGCACTCAAAATGAACAATGATGATTAACTTAATAAATTATTTTTTACTTAACTCAATACTGACATGCCAAAAGCAGGTTGATTTCCCAGAGCAATAACCTATAATGAATGATTCATAAAGATGTTGGGAGATGCCCAAGGTACAGCATTACACATTTCTATCATGGAAGGACCCTTAAATATAGCTGAGGAAGCCGCAATACCTCTTATTGACATCCTATGGGCTACATTGGGTAGTTACTTTCTCCTTGCTTCATAAGCTGAAATGATGGCTGACTTTAACCAGCTACTCAAGGTAACCCCAGAAAGCTTTACACCCTGACCTGCTGTGCCAAATGTAACAAAAATGCATACCCTTTTCTGAATAATACAGTTTGAGTCAGGTAGATTGCCAAAGCCCTCTTTACATACAAAGTATGGAGGGCATACTCTTCATCTGATGATGAACACAGAACTGGCAAAATTAAATCCTCAGAAAAGTGAAAAGATAAAGGGACTTTAGGAACAAAGTGGGGCCCTGGACGAAGAAACACATTGTCTGTCTGTCTACCTATCTATCTATCTATCTATCTTTGAAAGCCTCCTTAGCTATCTTTTTAACTATTTCTATCAATTTGAAATAAAAAATTTAAAAAGTGTTCGCAAAGGCAAGAGGCTGGCAGCCAACACCAGACTGACTGGCTTATCTGACAGAAACTTCCAGCCGTGGATTCCATACCTTAGAATATTCTCCAGGCGTCAGACTGGATCTGGATGTTTTGGAGCAGTACCCCTGCGTGCCCATAGGTGCATTTAGCTCCACATTGTAGGCATCGTCCGCACCGGATATGACATTTGCGGTGCCTATATAGGCGCCACCCTGGAGTAATGATGTCAGTTCTTTCCTTTCCGCACCAGATCATGATGAGCTACCCTCAGTCATTTTTTGACTGCTTTCTAACTAAACTTTTTATCAACTTTTTTGAGAGATTTTCTCTCCTGGTGTTACAGGATGACCCCAAAGAAACCTGCTGGTTTCAAACCATGTGGTGTCTGTCACAGGCAGATGTCTGTTACAGACCCACACTTGGTTTGTATGTTCTGCTTGGAGAGGGACCATGACTCCAAGACATGTGAGAACTGCCGTGCCATGCATCCGAAGGCACTGAGGAGCGTTCCCTCAAGCTCCTCCTGCCAGACATTGGATGACCCTGCAACGCTCAAGATCGCAGTCGCACGGAAGGTCTTGGGACTGCTCGCACCTCTGTCTCGTTTGATTGAAGTCGTCAGGTATGTCCCACCACAAAAAGAAATCCAAAAAGTTGAAGAAATCCTCAACTTTGTCACGCCTGTCGAAGTCTTCTGACAAGGCGTGGGAGCACGTGCTTCAGCGGAGCCTGAGTCAGGGTCTGCTCTGTCCTTACCTTACTTTCCCAGAGCGACCCGCACCCAGCTGAAAGAATTTTATGATGCCATGCGCCTCATATTTAGTAAGTCGGGCCCAACAGGCTTGGAAGGGCCCTCACTGGGTCATCCCCAGTGGGTTCGCCCGCTGCGCCATTCGGGCCCCATGGATTCAGAGCAAAGCTGCCTGCATCCTGCTTGTAGCCCATGGCCGTTGGCATATGCAAGTTCTGCAGTGGGACCTGAAGTCCCATTGGGAACAGCATCAGGGAAATCTCTCTGACATGGTCCAGTTCTCAGAGGGAATTGCAAGGGAATTGCAGGGGTGGCTGACGAATCGCCATTGTGTCAGCAACAGACCTCTCTCCCTTCCCCACCCAGAGTTGACTCTAGTGACAGATGTGTCACTCATGGGTTGGGACGGCCATCTGTGAGAGGTGGAAATCAGATAACTCTGGTGTCTGGCGGAGTCCCAGGTCCACATAAACCAGCTGGAGCTGGGGGCGACCCAACTGGCATTAAAAGCCTTTGTTCTTTCGATCAAGGGAAGGCTAGTTCAGGTTTTTACAGACAACACCACTGCCATGTGGTACTGCAACAAACAGGGCAGGGTGGGGTTGTGGACCTTGTGTCAAAAGGCCCTTCATCTCTGGGCATGGCTGGAACGCCAGGCAATTTCCTGGTGGCTCAATACCAGACTGGCTCTCTGAACGTCAGAGCAGACAAACTCAGCCATCGATGCCTAGCGTATCACAAATGGCATCTCCAATCTCTTCTGAGATTGGGGAGAGCCTTGGTTAGATCTATTCCCCACCACCGAGAACACGCAATTTCAGCAGTTGTGCACGCTGGAGTTCTCAAGGTGGTTCTTGATCTGAGACGCTTTTAGTCTCAATTGGAGCTTAGTCTTCCTGTACGCCTTTTCGCTGATACCACTCCTGCCCAGAATTCTCCATAAATTCAGGAAAAACCAGGCCCAACTCATTCTTGTGGCTCCAGATTGGGCATGGAGAGTTTGGTACCCCAAACTCATAAGTATGAGCATTGGCCTTCTGATCAGGCTGCCCCTTCAGGAAGATTTTCTGTTGCAACAGCAGAGCTGGGTCTTGCACCCGAACCTGCGCACCGTACACCTTCATGCGTGGGGACTGAGCGGCGCCAGTTGACTGCCTTCGACCTTCCTCCCGAAGTCTGTGATGTTATTCTGGCAGCCAGGCATCCTCCACCAAGACAGTATACGCCTGCCATTGGGTCAAGTTCATGCAAAAACAACAGTTGATGGACAGAATGCAGAACAATGTCATACATTCACCCCAGTACAGAGATCTGGGCCTAAATCCATCGTTTTTTTGCTCACCATGCCATTCCAGTTTGAACCCAGCCATATGCAAATCAGTCTTGACCCTGTGCCTCATGGGAACAGTCCAGCCCGAACTGCCAAGCCAGGTCCTCCCTGGACTGGAAACAAGCATCCTAGGACCGGGTTCGGGGTTTCACCCCTCTTCAGCCAGGATAGCTTGATTCCAGTGGCATGGAGAGCACGGGACCCACGTCTGGGCATACCGTCCCACTCGGGGTGACAAATGCAAAAACAACAGTTGATGGACAGAATGCAGAACAATGTCATACATTCACCCCAGTACAGAGATCTGGGCCTAAATCCATTGTTTTTTTGCTCACCATGCCATTCCAGTTTGAACCCAGCCATATGCAAATCAGTCTTGACCCTGTGCCTCATGGGAACAGTCCAGCCCGAACTGCCAAGCCAGGTCCTCCCTGGACTGGAAACAAGCATCCTAGGACCGGTTTCGGGGTTTCACCCCTCTTCAGCCAGGATAGCTTGATTCCAGTGGCATGGAGAGCACGGGACCCACGCCTGGGCATACCCGTCCCACTCGGGGTGACAAATGCAAAAACAACAGTTGATGGCGTGCATCCAAGAACATTGACCCTCTTTCTGTACCCTTATCAGACGTTTTACTGTTCTTTTCTTTCTCTGGCCCAGCAGGACTCTGCTCTGGGTACTGTTAAAGTTTAATTATCAGCCATATTGGATTTCTTATGGTTGCTGGACCAAACTTCGCTATTCATGTCACCTGTTGTGAATCATTTTATTAAGGACTCCAAAATCTGTTTAACCCAAGACCATTCATCATGACTCAGTGGGACCTCAATCTGGTCTTAACCTTCATCATGTGTGCACCCTTTGAGCCACTGCACAATTGCCTCTTCGATTATAACAATCAAAACAGCTTTTCTGGTGACCTTAACATCGGCCAGGAAAGTCAGAAAACTGCAGCCACTCTCTGTGCATCTGGTTCTGAGAACCCGGACCTCCTTCTTTTCAAAGGTGGTGACACCCTTCCATGTAGGCCAAAATATTGCCTTACCTACTTTCTTTGCTCCACTTCACCCTTCAAAAGAAGAGGAAAGACTTCATCGTCTGGATCCAAAAAGAGCATTATCGTTCTACATTGAGTGAACCAGAGAGTTCTGGGTGGACGATCAACTCTTTGTTGAGTATGTTGAGGCAAAGAAAGGCAAGGCTGTGCTCACACCATCTCACAATGGATTGTGCTCTGCATAAAAATGTGCTACGCATTGGCCAAGTAGCAGCCCCCTCCATAGCCAAGGCTGCAAACGGGGTCCTTGTCCTGGATATGTGTCAGTCAGCAACATGGCATCTTTACACACGTTCAGCAAGCACCATTGCCTGGACGGTCAGGTCCGTTGTGATGGCCACTTTGCCTGTTCAGTCCTGCTGGACTTCTTGGTCTAATCTGCTCACAGACCCACCTCCAGGAAAGTATTGCTTGAGTAGCTATTCTAAGATAAGGAATCCACGGCTAGAAGTCTCTAGCAGATGAACCAGTTACTTACCTTTGGTAACGCCTTAAGTGGTAGAGACTCGATCTAGCTGCAGATTCCTTACTGACCCTCCAATCCTTCCCTGCTCTGCGAACGGATTCCTACATTGGGTCACCCTTACAAGGCCCATAGTGATGCACATCATTTCATCACCATTCTTTGTGACTTCACACTTCTGGTGTGGAAAGGTCGTGATAAGAAATTGAAGGCAGTGTGCAGGGGTGGTGCCTATATGGGCACTGTGCGCGAATCCGAATGACACCACTTGCCAGCGTGCAGGGATACTGCTGTTTGATAGATTCTCTACTAGATAAGGCATTACCGAAAGTAAGTAACTTGTTCTTTAATTACAACCATATGATCACCATGTTTAGCCACTGACAAATGTATTTTTTCTCTTTTTATTTCTGTGGCAATTGCTAGCAATAAAAATAAAAACAAATATATATCACAACTTCCTGATAAGGCCAGGCCTATTGGCTTTGCCAATGCTCAGGCAGACATTATGGCTTTTTAGGAATAATAGAGTTTAACAGCCATGATGGTGGCTCGGGCGATCTGCCCACTGCACAAAATCGGAGTTTTTAATTTATTACATGTGTTTCCCAATTCATATCTTTTAAGAAAAGACTTCCAGCCACAGAATCCTCAGCTTTTGAATAGTCCCTAGACGTCAGACCTGATCTGGAAACTTTTCAGTAATACCTCTGCGGGCCATTAGGTGGCATCATACAGCTCTGCACTGATTCCATTCCACTCCGAAAATAGCGTTTAGGGCCTGTATATATGCCAGTCCTGAGTTCTGACGTCCCTCGATATTTCTCAAAAATGTTTTTAGTGTGCCAGGGATATCGCCCCATAAAACAACAGGTTTCAAACCCTGTAGGGACTACCGCACACGGATGTCTGCGATGGATCCCGATCAGGCATGCCTGTGGTATCTGGGGTCAGGCCATGACTCCAAAGACCTGCGGCAACTGAGCGTCAGTGAACGCAAGGTGAAACTTTACGTCACCAAGCATAAGAAGACTTCACATTGGGTCCGTTCCAAGCCCCACTTCGCATCCAAGGTTCAATCCCTGTCCTGTTCCCAGAGTCGACGGAGCCACTCCAGGGTCGGTCTTTGTCACGCTCCAAGTCTTCAGGTAAGCGTAACAAACACAGTAAATCAAAGCAGGAGTCTGCTCCCTTATGCCACTCGCATGGTAAGCACCCATCTCGATCTCACTCACGAAGTTCAGGCGACTTCAGAGACCATCCCACAGCTGGTTCCAGCATGACTCAAGTTTCCGGGGCCTCTAGCCACGCTGTGTCAGAACGAAGAGTTCTGCACAGCTATGCTCCGGCTCTTTGGATCCCTACCGACTCCTTCTGGCATGCCTTCGGACCCCAAGGAGCTGAGAGGCCTTCCACATGAAATACCGCTGATAGGTTCACCCACTGTGCCAGTTGTACCCTCGGAGCCTATTTTGCCTCGGGCTCTTGTTCCAACTCAGCTTCCAGCGTCCAGGCCCATGCCTGGCCCGGGTACGTCGACACCAATGCCGACCTCACCGCATGAAGGGGTAGGCCCCGATTGTCCTCTATAAATCAATGCCGATCCGACCTCGACCAACATTGTGCCAGAATCTGCCTGAGGCACCACTTCCTGCCCTTGAGTTACCACAAGGCAGACAATATTCTTTGCATTTCATTTTTGGGACTGACTCAGATAATGACTGTGACCCGGGTTCGCTTACAGGAGGCTAGTGGCCTCAACACCTCCCTAGAGAGAGCTCTTTTTTTCTCCCCCTGGACGACTAACAGAGAAATCTGCCTCCTACACTATGCTCATGCATAAGGCGCCCAAAGTTCTCAACCTCCTGCCCCCCATCATGGAGGTTAAAACTAATGTCTTAACACAGATCCTTCAACCGGGGCCAACATCTTCTGTGCCACTTCCATTTAACAAAGCACTCAGAAACACCTTATTGGGTACTTGGGCCAAGTCTTGTTGTGGCCCCCAGGCAATAGAGAGATTGCCAGGCACCATCACCCCACTCCAGGCAACCCAGATTTTCTTTCTCTGCACCCCTCACCAGAAAGTCTAGTGGTGCAGACCTCCACCAGCCACTTTTATCCCAGCACTTATCATACCACTTCCCCGATAGAAAGTCCAAGCAAGTGGAAACATTTGTAAAACATTTATTTCTGTCTAGCAGCTTGGCCCTCCAAACTGTTAATTCCAGATGTCTGTTGGGACGCTACTCTCACACCCTTCGGGATTCAGTGGCACAAGTCCTTCTCCCCCACAGCCCCACCTGCCAAACCTCTTTAGTGTGCCCTTAACGGGACACAGCCACCCGGTGAGAGGCAGAATCCACTGATTCTTTCCGGGTTGTCCGGCTAGGAGGGTCTTACAAATTGTTCACAAAGGATACGCCTTATCCTTCCTTTCCTCCCCTGTGCTTCTTCCACCATCCAGCCAATGACTAACGGAGGACCAACTTTCCATTTTGCAGCAGGAAGCATAAAGTCCCTCTTGGCCAAAGGGGCTGTCACAAAGGTATCTTCGCCAGAAGAAGGGCGTGTTTGTTATTCCTGCTATTTTCTGGTGCCTAAGAAAGATGGAGGCCTGAGGCATATCTTAGACCGCTGCCCTCTGAAGGCATTCCTCTGGAAAGAGAAATTCAGAATGCTCACCCTAGCCCAGGTCTGGAGACTGGACTGTGGCTTTGGACCTTCAGTACACCTATTTCCATATACCTGGCCGGCCGTCCCACCAGCACTACCTGCGGTTCGTGGTAGGACAGGGGCATTTTCAGTTTGTGATGCACACATTTTGTCTAACCTGCGTCCCTTGGGAATTCACGAAAGTGGTGGCAGTACACCTTTGGAGGCCAGGGGTACCAGTGTGCACCAGTCTTCTACTACGTTGACAACTGGCTTTTTAAGGTGGGCTCACACAAGGAGTCATCAACCACCTACATACGTATTGTGAACTACTTATTATCTCTGAGCTTCAGTACCTGAATCCTTCTTAGACGCTCCTCTTCATCAGAGCCATTCTGGACATGGTTCAGTTTTGTGCCTTTTCTTGGAAATATAGAGTCTAAGACATTCAGGCTATGATCCTGAACTTTCAGCCTCGGTCCTGGATTTCAGTGAGGTTGACTCTGAAGCTGCTGGGACTGATGGCCTTTTGCATTCTGCTGTTCGAGCATGCCAGGTGGCATATGCCAGCTCTGCAGTGGGGTCTGAAGTCCCAGTAGACCCAACATCAAGGGGACATGTTCAGATTTTGTAGGAGACTGCAAAAGATCTGCAGGGGTGGTTACTGGACCAAGATTGGATCAGCGCCAGATCCATCTCCCTTCCCCACCCACAGTGGTGACCGATGCATCGCTTCTGGGTTGGGTCGCCCATCTGCGAGAGGTGGAGATCAGAGGCCTCTGGTGTCTGGCGGAGCCATGGCTCAACCTTCTGGAGCAGAGGGCTATCTGCTTGGCAGTGAAAGCCTTCCTTCCATCCATCAAGTGGAGACTCGTACAAGTGCTCAGGACAACTCCACCGCAATGAGCTATTGCAAAAAACAGGTCAGTGTGGGGGCACAGACCCTGCGCCAGAAAACCTTGCACTACTTGCTGGACCGCCAAGGAAACTTCCTGGTGGTGAACCACCTGGCAGGATCATTGAATGCCCGGGTAGACGAATACAGCTATTGGTGCCTAGCGAATCACGAATGGGAATTACACCCAGAGGTGGCACAAGTCTCTCCCATGAGTAAGGAGAACCTTGACTCAACGTGTTCGGCACCATGACAACACGCATTGTCAGCACTTCTGCATGGTGGAGTTTCCAAGACAGCTCACAAGGAGACGCATTGTGCCTCCAGTGGAACTCAGGACTCCTGTATGCCTTTCCACGAATACTACTCCTGAACGTGTACTCAAGAAGCTCAGGACCGCCCAGGCCCAAGTCATCCTAGTGGTTCATGATCTGGCACGGAGAGAATGGTACCTTCCTGTCTGCCACCATAGACGAGTTTCTGACCTCCTTCAAGGCAGAGCCCGCACTGTCAGAGGTTAGAAACAATGTCTGCTCGACAGGTGTTCCCACCTCCTCCAGCAGGATGTCTAGTGAATTAGCATCTCATAGCGAGAAGCTTCAAAGCCTCTGCCACCTTTGATATGCAACCCGGCTTCCCCCCCCAGACCTGGGAAATGCCACCCCCTGCCCTGGGGTCCATTTGGCACCAGAACAGACAGGAAATTAGATATTCAGGAGGCGTGTTTCACTCAGAGACTAGTCACACCCGTAATGTGGGCTACCTTAAGTGAACAGCCAAGGAAGGGTTTAAACATCTTGATTTTTGGTGAAATAGGGACTTCTGGGTCAGGATTATGCTCACTCCCTACAGGAAGTGGTCATATAGGGGGTGTAGTCACCCTAGTGGTGGTAGGTAGCCCACTGGCTACTACCATATACTCCCCTAAACGCCCTTTAATTGAGTATTTTAGGATCCCCCCATCACCAGGTCCTCAGATTCGACTTCCTAGGAACTGCAGAGGAAAAGAAGAGCCAACACCGTGAGAACTAAGCACCCGCACTGAAATTGGTGCTAAACCCTGCCTAGCTGCTTGCTCCCTGACCATTGAAAAGACCCGACTCGTCCTGCAGCTGCGCATCATCCCCAAAACTTGGAGGACTGCCCAGTACTTCAACAACCAGCTATCATCTCCCTTGGGGTGGAGGAGCCATCCCCTTGCATCTGCAGGAACCGACTGCATCTATCAAGTTCACTGTGTTGCTGGCCATCGAGCCCACACAGGGAGCATCACATCAGGAGGAGGAGGAGGTCTTTGTGGCTCTAGGAGGTCAGCTCTGTGTCTCTGCTGAGTTTCGAGACGCTAGACCCTCCAGGAGCTCCCCTGAACCAATACCCTGAGTGCCAGGGCACTTGCATCAGCCAAGGCTTGTTCGACGTCCAGCCCGGACACTACTGCCTTGGAAGCCTTCCTACACGTCGTGGAACTTCAGGACAGATGAGATCCAAGAACAAAGTGGCCCTACTGTTGTGTTTTCCTTCCTGCTGCAGAATCGACCAACATCCGTGAGAGCCTCAAACTTCAGTGGCCAGCCAGCCAAGACCCTCTGCACCCGAGCTCCACAGCCCAGGCCGTGACTCCTGACTGCATCCCCATGGCCTAGGGGTCCTCACTACATGAGCGCCCCCCCCCTTGGTTCACCCGAACTTGCCCCCAAGTCCCTCCTTGCAGCCTTTGTTTCAGGGCCCATTGACTTTGATGGTTTAGCGCTCGAGGCTATCATCCCAACCAGCACCTCTGCACCCGGACACCCCAGGGCAGGTAACCTGACACTGCTGATGGTTCTTTGGACCTTGGCCCCCAGCACCTAAAGTCCAAAAAGGCACGCCCGAACTCCGACTGGCGATGCAGCGAGCGCAAGATAAATGATGTCGAAAAGGAATGCGTCTAATTAGTCTCGCATCCGCATTCTGCACCATCTGCAGACGTCTATTTGAATATTTAGTCAGGCCAAGATATAAGCCGTTTGCGTAGTCCAGCCTGGATGTCACTGTGGCATGGACTACGGATTTACGGCAATCTTCTGGCATAAAATGTAAAAATTTGCGGAGGTTTCTCAATTTACTAAAACACGAAGCGGTGACCTGTTGGATTTGGGCTGAGAAAGAGAGGTCCGCCTCCCATCTCACCCCTAGATTTTTGATACTCGAGCTAGGAGAAGGCGGAGGGCCCATTTCTACTGGCCACCACAGATCTGGAGCAGGCACAGGGCCATTACCGAAAAACAGCACCTCTGTTTTTCCCGCATTGAGTTTTAATTTGTTTATATTCATCCATAGGCCTATGTCTCTCAAGCAACCTTTAAAATTCTTAAAAGCCTCCATCGTTCGCTTCTTGAAAAGAGAAACCAGCTGGGTGTCATCAGCGTAGGAGATTGCCTTCACACCCCAATTGGCAATCAAAGAAAAAAGTGGGGCTAGGTACAAATTAAAAAGTAAAGGGCTCAGCGCGGAGCCTTGAGGGACGCCACACCATAGGGGTTTAGGTTTTGATTCAAATGGTTGTAAGGCGACTCTTTGGGTACGGCCGCTTAAATATGATTTCAGCCAGGTCAAAACCTTCCCCCAAAACCTGTGTCTTGTAATCTCTGCACCAACAGGGTGTGGTCGACGGTGTCGAAAGCTGCAGACAGATCCAGGAGCACCAGTAGCGCTGATGCCCCTGAATCTAACGACCATCTCACCGACTCGGCCACCTCAAGACGGCTTAATTCTGGTCATTGCAGCACCGGGCCAATCTATAATCATGAACAGACTTTGCAAATTAAGGAGCGTATTCCTACCTGGAATTAAGCCGTCTTGGTCTGGCAAGTCGACAATATCTTCCCAAGGATCTTATAGTTTAGGTTCAGGAGCAATAGCAGCCTAGATGATCTGACATTTAGGGAATACCTGCCAGGCTTGAGGAGAACCACTATTAGCGATTCTCACATGGAAGCCGTTAAACTGCATCTGTCGCTAGCCTTCGTATAGACCTGTAGTAATCGTTGCGCTAGCCCTGCAGTATATGCAGCATAGATTTCGACAGGAAGGCCATCTGTGCCGAGGGTTTTGCCTCATGCTATCTGCTTGATTGCCATCCTGACCTCCTGTATCCTGACTGCAGCCTCCAGTTCTTGTTGCTGCTCAATATTCAGCACCTGAAGAGCAAGTCTATTTAAGTACTGCCTCCATGGGTCCTGGGATACTCTCCGTGGGTCCTCAATTTTTATGCCTTTATTGCATTTTTATTTTTTTTCATTCTCCAAAAAGTGACAGTTACTGCATTAACATGGGAAATAACATAACTGGCACCAATAATCAATTACAATCAGTAACCCAGTAACTGACCATGCCCGAAGTACTGAGGTGCAGCAGCGTGTGTGCCCTGCAGAGGTCCAGTTAACACTGGGGATTGATATGTGCATCCAGACATACCAAATAAGACACAATGTTAACATGACATGGTCAGAAGGAGCAACACCACTACTGAAGGAGGTGCAATATTCAAGAACATCCATACAAGAAAGAAGAAGGGAGAGGGGGGGGGGGGGAATAGGGGGACACAGCAGAGTCATCCAGAACATGGGACCCATCTTCTGACCTAGGGTAGGTCCTCTGCTGGTGGGGTTCGCCCCATTTGTCCAGCAACGTAAGCACATCGGTATCCCACATCGTTGCAACACCAGCTCCGCCCTGCCGGTGAACATCTCGGGACATGGCATCTGCCTCCACCACTGCCCACTTGTGCACTACTCTGTTCCAGACCATTTCCAGAGGTGGTGTGGCCGCCTTCCAAGACATCGCTATTTGACATTTAAATAAAATCATTGCTAAGTCCACAAATTTCTCGTGTCTCGTTTTTTTTGTCCTAGCCGTTATCCCCAATAGACACAACAGGGGGTCAGGGGCCATCGGTGTATCAACCACATATCTGCAACCGATGTAACCTCTATCACTCTCATCTATACCTGTGCCAGAACCGGGCACACTCATACCATATGGAGAAACATCACATCTGGGTGTCTGCATGATGGGCACTCCGGGGACGAGAGCGGGAACATCCTGTGTACTCGGGGTGGCATGAGGTGAGTCTGGCGTAGGTAATTAAATAGCGTAAAGTTCAGGAGGGCATTGCAAGAGACTCGCTTAACATATTCAAGTGCCATCTTCCATTGTTTAACTGAGAGGGCCAATCCCAGGCATTCCTCCCACCTAAGCTTACTGCGCATTGCCTAATCTTTGCCCTTGGTTGATAATGCGTCATACAATACTGTAACAACCCATCTCCCCATCCCATGAGTAAGAACACATTGGAGCCCCTCGTGCAGCACTGACTCCCATTAACCCATTCCCCAGGTGTCTCGCACCGCCAGCACAAACATATTGTGTGCCAAAAAAAAGGTCGTCCCCAAGCTGTGAGAAGAGTGCAAATCAGGAAAAGGGACACAGAAGCCTCTGTGTAGAGATCCCCCACCCGACTAACCC
Organism: Calotriton arnoldi; assembly: GCA_963921515.1. Lineage (NCBI taxonomy): Eukaryota > Metazoa > Chordata > Amphibia > Caudata > Salamandridae > Calotriton > Calotriton arnoldi. Next base: position 868,766 of record CAWUFW010000341.1, read on the forward strand.
CAGCCTCCCGCCATGGATCGGTACGATGGACAGTGAGCATGGTTCTCACTCTCAGCACACTCCATAGCGATAGCTGCGGTTCATGGGGCATCTGTTGGAGCCGGGGCTGAATGTACCTATTCCAGCAGAGCCTAGCTACCCGCGCCAACCTACTCAATCCTCTCAGAGGGCTGCGTCTGTTCATCAGCCAGTCTAATATCTTAGTGCCCTGGACTTCGTCCCAGATAGCCACACTCTCAGCCATCATAGCATTGGCCAGCCACCGCATTGGCCATTGCAGTTGGGCTGCACCATAATAGAGCTCATGTTAGGCACCCCTAGACCTACCGCCATCAAGGATCGCAGGAGCGTGGAGATCGATATCCTCCGTTGGCCTACCCCCAGACCAGGTCCCACATCAGACCCATCAGTTCCTTGAAGAAAGTACAAGTGGCCACTACTGGTAAAGCCGTGAACAGGTACAGAAAGCGTGGTAAAGCTAACATTCTTGCTATTGACGTATGTCCCATAGGTGAGAGAGGAAGGCTCTTCTAAAAGGCCACGGACTGGCGCACAGTAGCCAACACTCTACCGAGATTATCATCAAGGAGGTCCCTGTCTGAGTGAAATACATTTATCCCCAGGTAGCGAAAGGTTTCCATAGACCAGGGAAAGCAGTTGTTCTGAAGCTGTACCCGTTCATCCTGTTCCACCCCCACAGAGGGAACAAACAAGATTCCCCCCAGTTGATCCTGAGGCTAGTCTCCTTTTCCAACACCGTGTCGTCAGTACTAGCTATGCCTTTCTCCCCAGGGCTTGTTAGGTGTACCAAATCTGTCTCTTCACCACCAGGGTGATATGTATGCGTGAAATCACATTTTTCCTCAATCTATTCTCTAGCAGTCTATTTTCCAACAGAGATTTCTCTACAGGCATTGTGTGTAGATATTTAAATACCTGAGATTCATACAGGTCATATGAATAATATGAGTAATATGCCAACATGTTCCCTACATCTCCGACTGTGGATATCCTGATGGCGTCCCACTGTCTAACCTCCGTCACAGTATTTCATCATCCCTCCCAGCCTAGTTCCTACCCACAATGGTGTCCTTGGCATCAGCTTCCTCTTACAAATTATCTGTTTCGTTAGCTTGACCCAGATCTCAACCACTAGTGTTGTAGGCAGCAGCAATTCATGAGCCACTCTTCCCAATAATGCGCATACCTGTATCCTTCTGTTCCAAACACTTATCTCGATTCGGAGGGCTGGCTCCTCATGATGACCAAAGAGCCATCCATTTACACCAGGTAACTGCACAGACTGCATAGTGTGAGACCTACTCCGCCTTCAAAAGTGCTCCTCTTCAGGTCACCAACATTATGGGAGGGCTGCCATTCTTCCACAGCAACAATCTTACCAGGTCGTCCAATTTCATCCAGGGTTTCAGGAACACTATAGGACATGCTTTGCTGTACATAAATATATTTTGATGTGCAATCATCTTATAAAGAAGGAATGTAAGTCTCCACAGTGGGAAGGGCAACGTATTGCAATGCTGGACATCAACATTTAGAACTTGCAACAATGGGTTCATGTTGCCTACGTGGGGGGTCTGTCGGGACTTAAAGTCCCAGGTATTTCAAGTGCATACCTTCAACCCTGAGTCAATGTGTCTTTCAGTGGAAATAACAAGGATCTCGACCACTCAACTCCCAATACATTACTTGATATACATTAGCTTTAGCTACTTGACTTTCTAATGCATGGCTTTAAGCACATTAGCTCCATCTACTTCACTCTCCAGAGCAATGTATGATCTTGGAAAGGAGTAGAAACTATTTTCTGTGACCTGACTGTATTAATTCCAAAACAAAACTTGTGAACTTTCCAAACCATAATTATCACATGCATTTCCAGCCTTATATGTGAAATGGAGAATAATACCTGGATTTTTTATTCTGTGGCAGTCAAAGTGTGCTTTTTACTCCCCTCGCCACTTCTCCAAGACCCCGATTTCTCGCATCCATAAATAGCCCAGTCGCATGCACAAAACATAGTTAATCCAAACAGTGCAGTACAAATCTCTCCCAGCAATATCTCTGAACAATCATATATCACACACTCTACATTTCTCACTTATCAGTGCTCACTCAGTAGTACAACATGCAGCCAGCATTGTAGACACTCTGTAGCAACAGAAAACCTGGACATCCTCATAATCAAGAAGTCCTCCACCTCCTTCCACAAGGAGGTTTTATTGTCACCTGCAGTTCAACATGCAGTGGAATTCTCCAACAGTCTACAATGGATTCCGAGGGGAGCGTGGCCAAGCAGCATGACCGGCATGTAATCTCTGCTGGCTCCATGGCCCAACAAGAAACCTTCTGCATTCTGGGCCCTGTTTCTGCGGGGAGGAGGAAGGGATGATAAGCCCCATGAGATGTGCTCTTGCTTTGTTGATGGGGTTTTTGTCTGTTTGAGGATCCTGGTAAAGATTCCACCCCGGATCAACATGCCGGTGGCGGGCTTCAAAGAGGCCTGCACAGATGCCAGCAGCATCCAAAGCTGAGGAGGGCTGTAGCTGGGGCTGCCCATCATGGGTAGCCGTCACCTGCACCCATAATACTGATGAACTCTAAAGCTGGCCACCGACATTTTTCCCCCCTGAGGAGGAAGATGTGAGGGGTCCTGGCGGCTGGAGGAGGGTCCCATATGGGTTGTGCAGCTGTGTCTGAAGAGATCAGATCTTGGCCAGACTCTTGGGGGAACAGCAGGAGAATGAGCACCACGTGAAACTACTGAGCGCTGGCCCACAACATAGGCAGCAGGTCCCAGGCCTGTGGCACCTGAAGACATGAGTGACCCGGGGCCTGGAGAATCTCCCTGCATCTTGTATGCTTAAAATTTGAGCCCTGAGCATCTGGTGGTCAGTGATCCTAGTCGGGGGGCTCCTGCTTCTTCCCCCTCCTCTTTGGACTGTGGAATTAAGTGACGGATTTACAGACTGTTTTGTGTGTTGCATGCCAATGCCTGGTAGGTGCAAAAAGAACAATTGATTGACAGTTCGGGCTGGACTGTTCCCATGAGGCACAGGGTCAAGACTTATTTGCATATAGCTGGGTCTGAACTGGGGTGGCGAAGTGAGATAAAGAACGACGATGGATTCAATCCAGATTTGTGACTGGGGGTGAGTGTCTGAAAGGTTTCAGCGCTCCATCCATCATCTCCTTGTGTTTGCTTTGTTTGCCCTAAGTTGGCAGGGTATGCCCAGACGTGGGTCCTTTGCTCACTTTGCCACTGGATTCAAGCTAGCCTGGCTGATAAAGGTTGTTACCCCAAAACCGGTCCTAGGATGCTTGTTTCCGGTCCAAGGAAGACCTGGCTTGGCAGTTTGGGCTGGACTGTTTACATGAGGCACAGGGTCAAGACTGATTTGCATATAGCTGGGTCTGAACTGGGGTGGCGAACTGAGCTAAAGAACTGTGATGGATTCAACCCAGATCTGTGACTGGGGGTGAGTGTCTGAAAAGTTTCAGCACTCCGGAAACGTTTCAGCGCTCCTTCCATCATCTCCTTGTGTTTGCTTTGTTAGGCCTGATAGGTGCAGCATGGTTTGAGAAGTGTTGGGACTCAGAAATGTGATCCTGATGTTGGGCCCCGAACGGTGACATGACTGCGAGATTTCCCTGTATAACGTATGTGGTGCTGTTTAAGGGATGTAGGGGCTACTTTGTGACTGGAGGTAGGGGGCCCATCAGGGACTGTGCAGCCTTTCTGGACATGGACATATTGGTCCCTAGCCAGGCAGCTCAATAAACACTGCGGAGGACGGCCCAGTCTGGGTCCTCAGATGGGCCTACGACGGTGCCTAGCTAGCTTGTTGACCCTAACTAAGGTCATTGCTGTGTCACTGGATGGTTGAGGAGGTGTGACAGACACTGTAGCATAATAACTAGGACTATTCTTCTCTCTACCATCTCTTCATCATGGTGAAAGATAACACCCCGAGAGTGACGCAGAAAACCAGACTGGATCAATATGCTTCCAGGGCGAATGGCAGTGCACGGGGGCTCAGGTCGCAGCAGGGCCTACTGACACCCAGAAGGTCCTTTAGGGACCCATATCCTGGCTGCCATTCAAAGGTCATTGTTAGACCTGGCATCCTTGGCGTGGGTCTCCCTTCCATTTTTTTATGATGCCTCCTATGTTACTGATCTGTTTTTGCTGGTGTTAGATGCTTTGGGCACTGTGCCACTGCTATTCAGTGCCACAGTGCAAGTGCTCTCTATGATAAATTGTGTGATGGATTAGTGACTCCATGATTGGATGATTGGTTTACTTGTCAGTCCCTAGTACAGTGCACTGAGTGTGCCCAGGGCTTGTAAATCCAATGCCGCTGGTGGGCTTGCAGCACTGGTTGTGCCACCCACAGAAGCGGCTTGTAAAATGTGCCTCAGGCCTGCCATTGCAGAGCCTGTGTGCAGCCTAGGGCTGCCATGTCGACTTGGTGAGTACACCCACTTACCAGTCCCTAAACCTTCCCTTTACTGCATGTTGGTCACCCCTAAAGTAGGCCCTAGGGCAGGGTGCATTGTAAGTACAAGGTAGGACATGCCCTGGTGTGTGTGGCATGTCCTAATAGTGAATTACAGCCATTTTCGTTTTTCACTATTGCAAGGCTACCTGCTCCCCATAGGCCAGAATGGGCAGACTGACTATTACACCTTATAGTCAGAACTGACCCAGGGAACATGGTAGAACAAGCATTTACAATGCAATAGGTCTCGCATTATTAGAGTTTGAGCTATTGGCATTGCTAAATAATGCAACACCAATCAGCCCAATATGCTAGTGCACGCAGATCTCTTCTGCATGTCCATTAACCTCCAGAGTCACCTTATGACTATAAACCCTGGGACTTGCTGGATGCTCTAAGAGCTCAGTAAGAGATACCTGTGGGATTTTTAAAAATGCAATGTGTTTGTTACCAACTAAGTAAGCCTAAACAAATGTATATCATGTTTGTCCTTGTCGTCAATTATTTCTTTGGGACAGAGCTTCTAAGAAATAAATGTATAAGTTGACTCAGAGTCCATTCCCCATCACTCCTCTCCTCTTGACTCCTCCACAGTTCTGATGCTACCCAATGACCCACAATTTATGTGGCCTTTGAGTGTTTTTTATTACCTTTTCAGCACTGGGTTATGGTTAAAATGTCTCCGTTTTTGGAATTCCCATCGAATCCCAGATGTATTCCAACCTTCAACGGCCAGGAGTCCTTGTTTGTGTAAACATTTACCCAAAGAGAGGTCTACTAAGTCTACAAACTAGCTTGTGCAAAGTAAATTAGTTGTCCCTGTAGGGAAGGCCCTTTCTCTATTCACAAAAAGTCCCCCAAAGGTTTTGGGGTATTCATTCCACTTTTTATCCCAGAAAATGGGCATACTCCGAACTTTGAGAGGAGTAAATGTCTGGCTTCTGTCAGAGTGGGAAAAGTATCCATAAAATGTTTATGGTCACCAAGGCACTTGGTGAATCCCACCGTAAGCAAGCTGTTGCTGGAAGAGATTATAACTTTATTGCAAGATTTCCTCGGGGGCTTAAATTTAATAAGCTATTCTAAGGAAGTTATGGATTGAAAAACGATATTCTGTTATAGCTGAAAGGTTCGTAGGCATGCTAGGTTTTTTTTCTTTTCTAATAAAGGTGATGTTTGTAGAGGAATTGTACTGTTAAAAAACAAACTTTAGTAGCGGGTTATGCCTTCTCAACCCCATATAATTGCTGAACTATAATGACACAGAGCAAAAGTCTTGGTCCTGGTGTAGCAAATCTGGCGCACAAGGTACACAGATCGACAAGGTCTGGCTTTAGACAGCAGAACCACAGCAGAATACTCCCTCCACTGGCACAGACAGTATTAGCATTTACACAGGGAGACATTTCTCATGTCACACAACTGGTACATGCTGAGGCCTAGCACAGAAGAGCTATCTCCCAGGTGTCACACAACATTTATGCTTTGGATTTAGAAAGCACAGCTAGTTTCATTTTACACCCACCTTACAGGCATTGACCTCAGTCAGGCGACCTATCAATTAGATGATGTCGCACTTTCAGTCTCTGGCAATAAACTGCAAAGCTGTTTCTCAGGCAGCACAGCCTTTACAGAGCCATTGATTGTATGAGGAATTAGACAGCTGAGCGAATTTTCAGGCTTTCAGCTATTTTTAAAAATTGGGGGGTTTTTTGGGCATATTTATATAGCGCGAACTCGACCCGAAGGTATTGGAGCGCTTTACATGAGCACCGTATTTACATTACACATTCAGGCACGGTGAGATTAAGTGATTTGCCCAGAATCACAGGATGTGGACGCGACCCCGAGGCTCGAACCCTGGTTTCCAGCACCAAAGTCGGCAGTCTACCCAACGGACCACATCCGCCCTAGACAGCAGAGTTATCCATCAATCACACTGCTCCTATTGTGCGATTTATTCAACTATTCAACAACCTAGCGAGTTGTAGAAGATCACAGTAGGAGTCAGCAAGGCGCTAGGAACCCTCACTTGAAAAACAGCTCCTGCGCTGGCTGTCCGCTCTTCACCTCGCCCTGCGTGTTCAAATTAGTTACTGCGTCTTAGATTTGAAGTATTCCCCGTTCACCTGAGTACTCCGGATTACCAGTGTTGGTTTCATACTCCGGATTACCAGTGTTGGTTTCATACTCCGGATTACCAGTGTTGGTTTCATACTCCGGATTACCAGTGTTGGTTTCATACTCCGGATTACCAGAGTTACCAGTGTTGGTTTCATACTCCTGATTACTAGGGTTGGTTTCAGTTTGACAGCAAACCGGACTGGTATGTAACGGCCAGCTGCTAAACATTTGTGCACAGTATATCTTGCCTAATCTCTCTCACATTAGCCTCCTTCCATCGATTTAGGTCTTCCTCTCACACATTGATTTTCTCGCCTCGATAGCGTAGCTGGCAATGGTGCATCACGTGCAGTGGCACCGGGACCTGTCCATGCGAGTAGACCACTGTACCCCAATTGTAGTTTTTTTCTACCAGGCAGAGGGACGGGGTTCCCACTGGCTTTACTTGCATTAGGGCTCACGCAACCTTGCTACGCTACTCGTCTCGGAGGTCCCAAAGAGACATTATATGAAAACAGAAACAGCCCCTCCTTCCTCATTGCCACTCTCTGAGGCCTATTTTTACATTTGCCGAGGTATCTTGTAATCTTAAAATGCCACTCGTTAGTCCGTATCAGTGCAGTGGCAGACAGAAGCTGAAACAACAAGCACAGAATCGAAACCTGAGCCGAACGCGGGAACGCGGGAATCGAAACCTGTGGTGCGCGCGCACCACAGAGGAGCGGGGGGAGGGAGAGCGGCAGCGAGACGAACGCGCGCTGCTGCGCGTTCTGGCCACCGTCGGGAATGGGCGCGGCAAAGGCCGGACATGCGCCCGCCTTTGACCAATAGTGTGCCGTCCCCATAAAAAAAACAGACGCACCAGCCAATGTGGGATTTTGAAAACAAAACCACACGCACAAGCGTGTAGGTCGTTTTCAGAAGCCCTTTCTAGAGGTCTTGCGCTGCGCGAGCAGTGCTGCGCAATGCAACGCTAGGCGCGAGACCTAAAAACGAATTTAGTATGCCTGAACTCAGAATGATAAAATACATCTTTTAGTGAAGTTGGTTTTAACATTCTGTGTTTGAAAATACCACTTTTAGAAAGTGGGTATTTTCTTGCCTAAACTTCCAAGCCTGCCTCTGCTAGGTTGTGTATTCCTTGTCTGGAGATTGAGTGACAGGGGCTGGGGGTGGCTACAGGAGACAGGGTGAGTCAGCACAGGGCTGAATAGAAAGATCTGCATCCAGAGTGGAGGGAGGAGTTGCACCTGGGTCTGAATAGGGCTGTGCCTGCCTTCCACAATGCTGGCTCCACCTCCTGCCGGGCGGCTGAGCACCCTGCCCCACATTCTGAAAGGAAAGTAGGAGTCAGAAAAACAAAGTGCTCCAGGACTGACCAGAACTGGTTTTGGACTAGGCAGAGGCCTCTCTGCCTTCAGAGAACAAAGAGAAACTGTGTATAAAAAGGGGACCCAGACCCCTAGGAAATTAGATCACTTTGGGAAAACAAGAAGAAACCTTTGCTGAGGAGCGGAACCAAGAAGAAACTGAGGAGAAGACTATCCCTAAGCTAGAGGGATCTGCCTGCAGTGGTTGCCTGACTGCCAAAGGAAGGAGAAAGGACTTTGTGTGCACTTTTATTCAACTTGTAAAGTATCTCCAAGGGCTTGAGAAAAGAGCTTGCCTCCTGCTGAAGTCTCAGGGACAACAGACTTCAACCACCAGCTCCCCAAGAATCCTTTGGAAGTGCCTGCTGCTGTTTTGGGCCTTCTGAAGGGACTGCGTGTCGCAAGGAGCTGGAAGCGCGACTCAAGAGGGAGAAGCGTGTCGCCGTCGCAGCCGCTGCCGTCGCATCACGGAGATGACGCCGCTGTAGCTGACGCATTGCACCGCATCTCGAGAAACGTCCCGCAACCCCAAAGAAGCGTGTCGCCGTCGCAGCCGTCGCATCGTAGATGTCGCCGCTGTAGCTGACGCATTGCACCGCATCGAGAGAAGCGCCTCGCATCCACGGAGAAGCGTGCCGCCGTCGCATCACGAAACAAGGGTGTCGCCGCTGCAGTTGTCGCATCGAACGGAAGCGTCTCGCAACGTTGGAGAAGAGTGTCGCAGCCGAAGCTGTTGCCGTCGCATCGCTGAACAAGGGTGTCGCCGCTGCAGTTGACGCATCGAATCGAGACTTCTCGCAACATCGGAGAAGCGTGCCGCATCAGGAAGAACTTGACGTCTTTATTTCTTTGCACCAGAACTTTGTCGCATTTCCATCGCTGCAACCTTGCTTGTTGTGGAAGCGTCCCGCATCGTAAGGTACATTGACTTAAAGTGTCGCATCTTAAGAACTGAACTGAACTAAGCTAAAACTACCATTTTAAGTACAGTATTGTGGATTTTTGTCGTTTATGGTCTTGTGTTAAAACTATATAAAGAATACTTATTTTTGATATAAACCTTGTGTGGTGTCCATCTGTAGTGTGTCACTAGATTACTGTATGTGTTCACAAATGCTTTACACACTGCCTCTGAGATAAGCCTGTCTGCTCGTGCCAAGCTACCAAGGGGGTGAGCAGGGGTTATTTTAGGAGTGTACCCCTTTACCCTGACTAGAGGCGAGGGTCCCTATTTGTCACAAGTACCTACCTGTGCCAACTAGAGACCCCCAATTCTAACAGTCATCAACAAAGTATTGGCTACAAAGATAGATGCTTTATCCTTGGAGGTCAACCTTCTGAGAACTTATTTGTGGAAAGTTAGTGATAGATCCCTTCAAACGGAGAAGATGGTTGAGGTCCTGAAATCCAAGATGAGTGAATTAAAGAGCACTGTCTGTGCGTTCCTGGTTAGAGCTGGTCCATCATCTGGACAACAGCATAAAGGATGCGGAGGGGTCCAAAAAGTGCAACCAATGGTTCATGAAATTTCTGGAGGGAGTAGAGGGTTGGCAACCTGAGAAGTTCCTGGAGAGCTGGATTACAAATACTCTTCAACCAGAGAGGCTTTCACAATATTTTACAGTGGAAAGGGCATACAAGGCACAGCCACCCCTTCCCCCACCTAGGGTACAACCTCAGGCCATTATCACCAATATACTGAACTTTTTAGGGATCTTATTCTGCAGCAAACCAGAACTGTGGCAGACATGAGGCATGAAGGGGTGGTCATCAGGATGTTTCCGGACTGTACACAGAGGGTCCAGTGGCTTCAACAAACCTTTGAACCAGTCAAGCAGAAGCTGAGGTCTGGGGCCTAATGTCTATGCTCCTTCTCCTGGGGAAACTGCATGTGGATTACAAAGGAAAATCCAATGTTTTCACCTCCCCTGAGTCAGTCTAAAACTCGCTGGAAATTGGGACAGGTTGGGGTACTCTCAGACTTCCACTAGAAAATCTTGCCGTTCCTGCCTAAAGACTGCCAACAGACAGTCATCACGGCTTTAGCCATGTCGAAACTAGACTACTGCAAAAGTTTGTACCTTAGTTTACAAGAAGGACTTATGAATAAACTGCAGCTTCTGCAGAATGCGGCTGCCAGACTACTCACCGGCACGCCAAAAAATGCCTCAATCTCGGCTGAGATTAGAAGGCTTCACTGGCTGCTAGTTAAGAAATGTGTACAGTTCAAGGCGCTATGTATGGTACATAAAGCCCTCCAAGGTACGGGGCCAAATCATTTAAAAATGCTATTTCAATGGTACACTCCCTCAAGAGCATTGCGCTCGGCAAAAGCGAAATTGGTGTCGGTACCTCTGGTAAAGAAAGCCAACTGAGGCGGTAGAAGATTTGGGGTAGGTGCTGCCAAGGCTTGGAATGGTCTTCCGCTGCACCTCAGATGCATTACCAACCTACTCGCATTCAGGAAGGCCCCCAAAACGTGGCTTTTCACCAATTAATATATTCCTGTTTTCGTTCACCAAGTAGGGTCTCAGTAGGACTTCAGTCAGCGCCAGGACACCTTTGGGTAACAGTCGCGCTTTAAAAGTAACAATAACATAACAATAACATAACACTGGGAGTTGAGGTTCGGGACGTACTTTTGCTGGGAAGATGAACTCCGTTATCAGGAGTGAAAAAGTCTTTTGAGAAGCAGGTGTGGATCTGGCAGACCAGTGAAGGAGGAGGATGGCACCATTGGTGTCCAGGGGTCTCTCCCGGGGCATCTTTTATGGAGGCAGTGGGAGAGGAGCAAGATTGAAGCCAGGACACCCCCAGTGGCTTGAGCGGGAGGTGATTGCTGGCCCACTGGAGTGAATAGTTGGAACTGGGTCACGGTAATCGGGACAATGTCCTGTATGGAGCATAATATTCCATGCTTGTGACAGCTGCTTGTTTGATATTTACACTTTCTAATATATAATGGGTGAGGGTAGCTAGCAGCGATGTCCTTGTCATCGATGCCTCAGACGCGCTTGGTATCTGGGTCCTAGTGGGAGGCATATGACCTCCCGTGTATTAAATACACTGAATAGTTTAATGCTGTATACTTACAGACAGGTTGGGGATTTACCTTACCTATTTCCCATTAGTTGGGGCATCTCAGATGAATTGTTCTTTCAGCCATAAAGGGTAGGCAGGCACCTTATTAAGATGTTGCGATGAGTTTACCCGGGGTGCTTGTGGTTATCACAGTTCACTTTATTTCCCAGCTGTCTCACTGGTGTAAGGTGACGATTCTCCTGCATGGAAGCTCCTGAGCCCTCCCTCTGACCATTATATATATATTGATATATTGTAGGACAGCTTCTCTTTATGATTGCACTCATATTACTAAATGGATGCATGATATAGAATGATTACATGGAATCTTCTGGGCCTCTGTGTTTTTACAAAACTACATAGACTGTCATCCTTCCTTAAGCTACAAGTGGTGGCCATTGCATGCTTACAGGAGACCCAGCTCACAGACGCAAAGGATATCAAAGTCAAGAAAAAGTGCAGAGGCAATTATACTCATCCACCTTCTCTGTGTATACTAGTGGGGTGCCTATATGGGTGGCCCATAGGGCCCCTTTTCATCTTAGGTACTCGAAAGCTGATGTGATGGGTGGGTACAGGGCTCGAGTTGAGGTTAGACCCGGGTAGACACCGTCTACCCACTGTTTTCAGAGGGTAGACGCCGTGTGCCCTGCTGCAAAGCTGGCACTTTCAGCGGAGTGCCACGTTCCTTTCCTACTTCTCCCAGAATTCACAGAAATATGCTGAACTCGTCCCAATGTAATTTTCTGACACCAGGACACTTTCAGCAACGCCTGCACCTTGTCTGCTTTTGTTCAGAGCAGCACGGTGCAGGCGTGGAAGGGGCTTATCAAAGACCAGCTGACCCATAACAAAAGCCAGAGTTAAGGGGCCATCAGGCCTCTTTTTGTTGGAGTATCCTGGCTGGCAGCTATCGGGAGCCTCACACCTAGATGCAATGGAGGAGACACAAAAGCTCACATCTTATTACTTCACAGGAACTTAAGAGAAAAATGCTTTTGACTATGTTCAGTCCCTGTATATAAGAGATATGCATACACTTTAAGAATGTCAGATGCGTTGGTCGCCCCAGTATTTTCACAAATAACAATTTAAATACCCCTATTTTGTTTTATTTTTTTATAGCACTTTATCACTACAGTAGTACTAAAGCGCTATAAAAGAAATAAAAAATAGTGATATTTAAATTGTTATCTGTGTACGTGTGATGTAAAGCGCTCTGACACCCTGCAGTGGGATGAGTAGTGCAACTACTCTTCCCACTGCAGGGTATTAGAGCGCTTTACATCACATGAACAGATTATACATTGACAATAAATCATGTGTGTACATCAAAATAAAGGATGTGCTACAAAATACAGTGAGGGTTACAAGGTGTGGGAGCCACATGTTTTTCATAACTCACTGTGCTATAGTAAAAGGATCACAATTTATGAACTGCAAGTAACAAAAGGATCTCTGTCTTAAAAGCAGTAACCCACTTACCCATTCACATAAGATAAAAAATCTGTCATCTGCATGTTTCATATTGTGCTTTGCAGGAGACATATTAACCCTCTATTCTATGCTACTTTGATTCAAAACTAGTACTAGGCAAAACACATATCTCTCCAGCAAATACGTTAACCTCCAAAGTTATTTTACCATTATTATTATTCCATGAGATTTAGCTGCCACTCAAAGATCTCTGCAGCAGGTGCCTTAAACCCATAAGATATTTTAAAATACAGAAATTGCAGGCAATTAAGGAGAACAGATTTACTGCCATGTTTCTTCTTGTTGCCAATTTCTTTGTGACAGGGTTTAAAAAAAGTTGAGGCCCAGATTTTGCATCGGGGTTGCGTCAATATTTTGGCACAACCCTTGTCCAAAATCTAATTTGTTAAATATTGTAATGCGCTCAAATGTACTCATGATAGACTTGCTAAACATATGTGAGGTCTTAAGATCTGATGTCACTTCCTGTGAGGTCATGGGTTGTGATGCCACATGCGCTCTGATGTCACTTCCTGAGATGTCACACGAGGTGATGTCACTTCCTGTGATATCACGTGTGGTGATGTCACACCCATTCTGCCTAACTTGATGAGTCCCCCAAATTCTTTTTTTCAGACTTGAGCCCTGGGTAGATATATTCTCCTTCACTTTACTTTAGATGGGTGGGAAGTGTGCATAATTAACATCCCCACCCCTAATAATGAGGCTAAAATATTCTTTAGAGAGGGGCGTGGCTTGGAGCGTCAAGATGGCGGTCGCACTCTAGGAGTGCTCCGGACCCCTCCGTCATCTGCCAATTCTCCACAAACCTATCGGCAAAAATCAGCAGCCCCTGCAGCTGGCCCCGAACCCCCTAATGCTCCCTGCCTTGACCTGTGTGGCTGCTGAGGCAGCTGCCGGGGCCGGATCCGACGCAGCCGCGGGGCAGCCGCTGGGCAGCCGCTCCGCTCAAGATGGCGGCCGCGGCCCAGTGAGGTTCTCGGCCAGGCTGACCGCCCAACACTACAGCAAGCAAACGCCCGGTCTCTCGTCCGAGGCCCGGGCACAACCCAAACCAAACGCCTCCCGCTGGCTGAGGCCTCCAGCATCTGTGACTGCACGAGGCAGGGTCAGCGGAGTGGAGACTGCAGAGATCCTTCCCACGACGGTTTTGGCCACGCACTCAAAGTGGTGGAGGGCCTGATTACCAGATCCACCAGGTGCTGCTGCGGTGTGGGGCCCGACCCCTCGGCGAGATTCGGAGGGCCCGTCACCCGGACATAGCCACCAGCGGCACCCACTGGCAGAGCGTAGACGAGACCTGGGGCTGTGCGGACCGGAGGACCCCGATGAGTCACAAGGCGACCCTGAGGCCTGCCTGAGATACCGGGCCTCCTATCGACCTGCATCGGCGAACCTCTGCTGCCACCTGGTGAGCTGGAGTGGCACGGGTCCGCCGGGAGAGTGGAAATGGGAATAGATGCCGAGCCGACCGAACGGCCGTGGAGGCCTAGACCCCCAGGTTGGCAAACCGCTGCTGAAGACTGGAGCCCCATAGGCCGCCCGCAGTATCAACCACAGACGGTAAGCAGGTGGCCTGGGGCGGATCGGGAGGCCCACTGGGGCAGGAGGCCAGAGATCCAACAGGAGATTATCGTGGAACGGCCCTCCTCTTCCGCCCATCTGGAGCATCTTCAAGTGAGGCAAAAGCCCCAATCCTCCAGCCGGCCGGGGCTTCCACCATCCAGGTCCTTTGGAGGCCCTGGCCTCCGGCCCCGCCTGCGGCCTGTACCGGGAGGGCCAGGAACAGTAGGCGCTGATGGGGGAGAGCAGCGGACTCGGGGCCTAGCTCCCCGCGGCGCGGCATCGGCTGGGGCGGGGTGGCCCCCTACGCTACTATTGCAACCAACGGTGGATAACACTACATCTACGAAGCCACTGACTGATGTTGCTTGCCGGTGTGGGGCGGCCGTGATCCATAGCTAGACGCGCCCCCTTCCCCCCGGCCTCGACGCACCGGAGGCATAGATCCCCAAAGACTGACCCGCATTAGGACCGGTCAGTCGGACTTGGAGCCCTGGGGGCTGCTCCGCAGCCTCGGGGAAAGTAGCAGGTGAGCGGCCGGTGGCTGGTAGAAGGCCGGGGGGACCGTGGATCTGAGACCCAAAGGGGACTGACGTGGGCCGACTCCCCCCCGCTCCTAGGCCTCAAATACTTACAGGGGGGGTTCACACTTGGTCTACACTACACCGGCCCGAGGCTCCCACCTAGAGATTGATGGTGGGCCTCACCGCAGCCCCACCAGCACACTGCCAGTCCCAGACCCGACACAGTGATCGTTGGATGGCCGACGGACACGGGGCCTAGCCCGGGCTCCCTTACGGAACAGAAGTAACATGCAGTGTCGCATCGGCCAAAAGAGAGACGGATCAGATTGCACTACCCCGCCGACTCACACTCAGCCACCAAAACGGTGTCACTGCGGTGGCGGCGCACAGCCCTCACTCTCGCAGCGATCGCACGAGCGGTCGAAACCCACAAGCGCACGCCCGCCTTTGCGTGACTGGAAATCCCCTTGCCGCCTAGAGGGCTCTGAAGCCCTACTACGCGCCTATCGGGCCCCAAGTCAAGGGTCGACTACCAGTCCCGGACCATTCGGAATATCAAGCGGCCCCGGGACACCCCGAAGACACCCTACTCCTACTTAACCATGGGGAAAGACCGAGATCAGAAACCCACATCGACGCAAACCAAAATAGACCAATTCACATCGACTGGCTCTGGACCGCTGGATGGCGCCAGGGAAAGGCCGACTCTTCCCGAGGGGGACCTCACCGCAATCCTCCAGGCTATCAGTTCATCCCAGGCCTCAGTGGAAAACAAAATTGGTGAGGTCCGGGTAGATATGGCCCTTATACGACAGGATCTCCGTAACGCCGCAGCTCAAATTACCGAAGCGGAATCCCGCCTCTCCACAGTCGAAGACGACGTCCAGCACTTAAAAGATCAAATGTCCCAGCTGCAGTCCCACACAAAAGAACTGCATAGAAAGGCCGAAGATGCCAAAAATCGTTCAAGGCGCAATAACCTCCGATTAGTGTGTTTTCCCGAAGGGATTGAACAGGGTCAAGCAGCAACCCTTTTCGAGCAGTGGGCTAAGTCATGGATGCCGGGAGACTCCTTATCGGCTTGGTTTCCAGTGGAACGGGCACATCGATCCTTGGCACCCAAACCACCGCCTGGTGCTCCGCACCGACCTATCATCGCCAGGATCCTTAACTTTAAAGACAGAGATGCAATCTTAAGAGAGGCCCGTTCCCAAACCACCCTGACCTACCAAGGATATAATATAATGGTTTTCCCAGACTACACGAGGGAAGTTCAGGCCCAACGGTGCTCGTACACTGAAGTTAAGTCTAAACTGCTGGCCCTCAACCTCCAGTACAGACTGCTCTTCCCTGCCCGCCTTCGGGTCGTCTACCAAGATAAAGCCCATTTCTTTGAATCGCCGGAATCGGCCTGGACCTGGCTGACCGAGGAACGTCACCCCAGACCCCGGGCCACGGCCTCCCCTCCGACATCCCATGGAGCCCGGAGGCAGCGCACGCGCTCACGCAGTGGCAGTGGCACCCGAGGAGAGACTTCGGCATCACCCGCCTCGGCCGGCCAGGACCCGGGGGTCCACCATGAAGTTTCAGACACCCAGACGCAGCTACGGAGCCGATCCTTGGACAGGCCGATTGTCGGGGGTAGCCCCCCCATGACTCTGGACGATGCTACCACAGATGCAGACTTCTCCCAAAGCCCCGCGATTTGAAGCTGGCGGTCTGACCTTAACTTCACACGGAATCTGGGCCTGTCCAGGAGGTTGGGACAGAATCCCATATCGACTCAATGTAACTAGACACTTTCTGCCGACGCTGCGAACACATCCGAACTTAGCGAGGGGTCCACCACGCACCTGGCACGCTAAACACAACAGTTTAACCTGTTAACTTTGAAATTGTTCGGGCGACAGATGCTTCAGTTCCAGAAGTATAGGGTGGGGGGTAGGGGGGATTGGGACCGTTGTCCTATGTTTTGGATTGCCTTTATTAAGTTCACACAGCACATGCCCCATCCGATTGCGCGAGCACACACAAGGATCGCAGCACACGCGCCTAGAGACCGCCACACACTTGCCCAGAGCCCAACTCATCCCTTTAGGAGGGCAAAGAAGCCCGCTCCTCTGACTCCGCGTAAGGCCCATGATGCACACAACGTACAATAAGGAGCCCCTCCAGGTCCTTTCATGAAACGTCAATGGATTCTTAGATCGAGTCAAGCGCACAGCGGTCCTGAGATACGCCCAAAGACACACACCTGACGTGCTATTGCTTCAGGAGACTCACCTGATGGGGAACCACTGTCCCTTCCTATCGAGATATGGGTTTGACAGATCATGGCACTCGGGCTTCGAGCGGGGTTCGCGTGGGGTGGCAATTCTCATCAGGGGTAACCTTCCTTTCGTACTCGCTCAGGTCGCAAGAGACTCTCTCGGCCGTTTTGTGGCCCTAACTGGAACACTAGGGGGTACACCGTCAATTTAGTGTCAGTATATGTCCCACCGGCTACCCTTCCAACCACCCTGACTAACATCAGCGAGGTTATCGCCTCCGTGCCCCTGGGCGAGACAGTGGTTGGAGGTGACTTCAACGCAGTTATGCGCCCAGATCTTGACACTACAGGTCCACCCACTACTAGCAGAAAACAGTCCGCTAAGAAGTTGACAGACTGGGCGCTGACACTGGGTTTGTGCGACGTGTGGAGAACGTGGAACCCTAGAAGCACTTACTATACACTCACACATCCGCGGCACACCACACCCATGCATGCATTGATATGCTATTTATGCTGGCCCCCGAGTGCCAGAAGGTGGCCATCATTGCTATCCTCCCCCGAGGGATCTCGGACCACTCACCACTACTCCTTCAACTAGGTGACTACGCAGGCGTAGCGAGACCCATCTGGAGACTGAACGCATGGTTCCTCCAAGATAATAAGATCCGAAAGACAATAGGGGAAGAACTCCGGCAATACTTCCTCACTAACCAGGGCTCAGTTTCCTCCCCAGACACTCTCTGGGAAGCAAGTAAGGTCACTATCCGAGGTTTCGCCAAGGGACAACTCAAGCATAAGCGACCAGCCCAAGACGCCCGTATAACCCTCGTCGAGGCCCAGGCAACTCAACTAGAGAGAGCTTTGGCTGCTGCGACAGACGACAAAAGCCAGAGGCAACTATCGCTGCTGAGAGACGAGATCAAACAGATCTTGTTGGACTCTGCTAAATTATTATGGAGGTCCTCCACTGCCCGGATCTACGGATTGGGGGATAAAAATGGAAAACTACTCCATAGACTGACAACGTACCCTCAAGCGGACTGCATAGTCCCTGAGGTAAAGGACTCCATCGGAGTCGCCCACCGCACGCCTACCCCAATAGCCCAGGCCTTTGCTGACTATTACTCTTGACTATACTCGGCCCATAGACCTGAGGCCACACTCTCGGCACTAACTAGCCTGGGTGGGATTCATCTCCCCCGGCTCTGCCCGGCCAAGGCAGATAGTCTGGATCTCCCCATCACACAAGAAGAAATAGGCGATGCCATCTCTCTGGTCTCGGCTGGGAAAACACCAGGCCCAGATGGGTTCCCGCAAGAGTATTACGCCGCGTACCGAGAGATCCTGACTCCCCACCTCCTCAACCTATACACAGAAGTGTCAGAGACCGGGGCATTCCCACCCGAAACAGACTCTGAGACTATTGTCGTCATTCCTAAAACGCAACCTCCCTCACCGTTATGCGCGGACTACTCCCAATCTCACTTATAAACACTGAAGTCAAGATATACACCGCAATCCTGGCCCAGCGGCTGCGACCACTCCTCTTTAAACTCATCCATCCGGACCAATGTGGTTTCATGCCTGCGCGCAGCACGCGACATTGCCTTCGGCGCCTCCACCTAGCCCTTGCCCATCGTCACTCAGTCACCCCCTATCTGGCACTCCTGCTGGTCGACTTCGAGAAGGCCTTTGACACGGTCAACTGGCACTACCTGGACAGCGTGCTGCTTGCAGCTGGACTGGGCCACCACTTCCGCCGCCTTGTCTGAGCTCTGTATTCAAAACCCAGAGCAAGAGTCCTTATAAACGGTGCCCTCTCGGAGTCCTTCCCAATCGGTGGAGGAACGAGGCAGGGGTGTCCCCTCTCCCCCCTTCTCTTTGCCCTAGTGATAGAGCATGCCTCATCCGGGCAGACGAGCGAGTTAGAGGTTGGAATTGGAAGGGGATCCATGAAGACAAGATCGCCCTATACGCAGACAGCGTCCTGCTCTTCTTGGCACACCCGGGGCAGGCAGGGCCCTCCTGCCTCCAAATCCTTCGCACTTTTGAACAAGCGTGGGGGCTGCGCCTTAACCCGGCCAAATCAACTCTAGTGCCCCTTCACATCTCAAGGGATTGCTTCGACTGGCAGTCCTCGATCCCCATACGGTGGCAGTAGTTTAAATATTTGGGGATCTGGGTCGCACTACTCCCAGACCTGGCATGGTCGCTAAATATTACCCCATTGGTCAAAAGGACCAAGAAGGATCTCCGAAGATGGCATGGTTTGCCACTCAAACCCCTAGGGAGAATAGCTCTTTTTAAAATGATGATTCTCTCCCGCTTCCTATACGTTATCCAAAACACCCCATTCCACCTACCACGCAGCTGGTTCATGGAACTGGACAGTATTGCCATAAGATTCCTTTGGGGGGACTCGAGATCCCGACTGGCCCTCACCCACTGCCAGATCCCACCTTTTGACGGGGGCATGGGTATGACTAATCTTTATTTATACTACCTAGCAACCCGGTTGCTCGTTCTCCACGACTGGTTCAATGGCGGCTGGTCCGACCTAGCATACAGAGTGGAACTGGTAGACCTGGGATTGACGCAGATCCTAGCAATGATGTATGGAGGCCCAGTGCCCACGACTCTTCCGACGATCACTCGAGCGGTCTTGTTGGCCTGGCGCTCAGCCTCACGCTACACCCGCTGGGATAAAAAACTGACACAGCAAACACCCCTCTGGCAGGGAACATGGCTGGGGGAAGTGGGAGCTCTGGAGGGCTTCAAGAAGTGGGACCTCATGGGTATCTCACAACTTGAGGAGGTGTGGACGGGGGACCACCTACGCTCGTTCCAGGACATGCAGACCCGCTATTCCCTTCACCAGTCACAATTTTATAAATACCTGCAGCTGGCCATGCTCTCATTACACACATTCCGATGGGTACAACACTGCCAGAGTTCAGTCCAATGGAAGCGCAGATCATGATGGGAAACCTGGGAAAAGGTGGGGTATCAAGAATATATCGCTCCCTCACCAACAACAGTCCAACAACACTTGACCCGCTCAGACACCGGTGGGAGGTATGGTTGGGCCCGCTGGATGACGAGGATTGGCGAGATGCCTTGATGGCCCCTAAAACCTTTACGGCCTCCGCCAAGCTTCGCCTGGTCCAACTGTACTACCTTAACTGTGCATACCTCACCCCCAGTCGCTTATACCGAGCAGGCCTAAGAACCAACCCTTCTTGTACACGATGTGGGCTGGAACCAGCAGATTTCTTTCACATGGTCTGGACATGCCCACATCTCACCCCATACTGGGAGACACTGGTTGCGGAACTGATGGATGTCCTAGGATGGGCGGTGCCACTTAGACCTTTGAACTTGCTCCTGGGCATCTCGGATGGCCTGGATGGGAACAGGGCAGACAAGCTTTTTCTGGGCACCGCCGTTGTGGTGGCCAAACGAGACATCGCTGCCGCATGGCTGAATCCTACCCCCCCTAGCATAGCCAAATGGCGCAAAGGCGTAGACTGTTGCGCAGCGCAAGAGAGACCAATGTACGAGTCCAAGGGGTGTCAAACCAAACACGGGAGGGTCTGGGAGAAGTGGTTGGGCCAGTCTGAGTAACGGGGCTCCCCCCCCCATCACTCCTTGGGACCGAGTCTTGGCGCGACCTTAGGAAAGGATGCCGGCCACAATGAGTGTTGACGCTTATTGGTGATGTCAATCTGTTTATGTACTATTCCTGAAATGCAATTACTGTGCTGTCGTTTCCTTGTTGTTTTGAAAACAATAAAATTGATTATCAAAAAATATTCTTTAGAAAAATACAGGATCTGCTGGCAGAGTACTTGGATGTTCTGATAATATCGGCGGAAGTTTTCAATTGTGTGATAGATGGTAATCTTGAGAGAGATCCGCTTAAACATCATTCAAAAACAGGTATGACTTTAGCTATGAATAATGTGGGGTGGGTAGATTATTCCTGTCATTAATCAACCCATAACCCCTTTAGGAGGCTGGATCACATTTTGGTTACGGATGTGGCCTCTCCATTCGTTCACACTGCGAAGTACTTGGGCAGATTCCTATCAGACCACTCTCCCCTAAAATGTGCTTTATGATTTGTGGAATGATGAGTGGGCAGCCTTCTCTTGGTGACTGACTTTGGGGTCCTACTGGAACTTGGATGCCTTGATGCCATTTAGAATACATTGCCACATCCCTAGAGAACAACTGGGGATCGGCGAATACTGTCATTAACTATGGCAATCAATAGCACACTTTGTGTGAACTTGCAGGAAATTTATAAAAATACAGGTTCAGGCACTGCAGACCTCTCAGTTGCTTATCCAGCGGATATGGAATTGCCAAAGGTCCCAGAGGCTGTGAAGTAGGACCTAGATGCCGAGATCACCCTGGAAGAGCTGAGAAAAGCCGTACAATCAATGCCAAGGGGTAAGATGCCGGGCAACAGTGGTTTCCTGGTGAATTTTATCAGACCCTTGCACTTCAGTTGACCAAATCTTCTTGGGAATTCTCAGGGATGCTAGACAGTTGGATGCTCTTCCACGAAGGGTATTTTCTGCACAATGCTCAAACCGGATGGAGACCCCGTGGATCCTTGGTCCTATAATCCCTTACTATGATTTATTCAAACACTAAAGTTCTGTGTAATGTCCAAGCTGACAGGTTACGGTTGATAGCGGCTAACTTGGAACAAGAAGATGAACACAGTTTCATACCGGACCATAGAACGGCATTGAATATCCACAGACTGACACATGTGCTGCATTCGGTGGCCAACATGAATAAAGACCTTTAGTTGATAGCAGTCAACCTTGACAAGGCCTTTGATGCATTTAACTGGGTCTACTTATTGGAGGTCCTGTGGCGCATGGGCTTTGGTCTGGTTTTTTGCAGCTGGGTGCAGTTGCTATATACTAATCTGAGGGCTAGAGCGAGGACTGGTAGAATCCTATCAGACATTTGGAGCATTGACTGAGGCACCGGGCAGGGGTGTCCAATCTTGCCTTTACTTTTTACCTTGGTGCTCGAACCGCTGGCAGTTAAACTTCAAGAGCTACTGAGAGAATGTAGTATAAGAGTGGGGGAAATTACTCACGCATGCTGATGAAACCTTTTTATTTAAGACACCCCAAGGATTCGATTCTGTGGCTCCTGGCACATTTGTAGAGGTTTGGAGACATAGCCGGTCTATGGGTTAATAGACGTAAGACAATACTGTTCCCAATGGGAAAGACAACTCAATGCCCAAGGGAACAATTGCCCGATTTAGGGTTTAGATAGGAGATAGACAAATGTAGGTACTTAAGTATCAGGGTAGCATCAACCACTGAGGGATAGTATTCCTACATCATTGGGAGAGCGCTAGATGGTTTGCAATCCTCAATACATTTTTGGAACAACTTGCCCCTTTCCATTATAGGAAGAGTTGCGATTACAAAAATGGCGTTCCTTCCAAGATGTTTGTATAGTATTCAAAATTCTCTGTGCCCTTTGATGCCCATCAGCTTAAGAAGTTAGATAGCCTCTTAGGGGCATATTCATCATTATTGTTGTGTCGCCCTTGTGCCACACTAGGGGGCACAAGGGTAATGCAACAAAAAAAGTCTGGAGTAATGCACGGCAGCTCAAATCCCAGGGAGGTGTTCCATAGGTGGAGCATGGGTGTTCCCACGCATCCACCCATGGATTTTGGCGCATTCCCAGATTTACTAACACGGGTAAACCTGGGAATGCATCAAAATACTACGCCTTCCAAGGGAAGGCACAACGAGGAGAAACGTCTTTATTTCTCCTCGTTGTTTCCTCTTTCTAAGTGTGCTGCATTGTGCAGCACACTTAGAAAGAGGAAAATGCCTCTGAGGATTGTTTTTGTTCAGGAAGGTGCACAATAAAATCCTGCACAATAAAATGCCTGCCTGCAATGCAGGTACCTTTGCACCACAGTGCAAGGATGCCTGCGTTGGCGCAAGGCAGCACATTTTGCTCCAGCACGAGGAAAGGACAGGAATGTGCCTTATCATGTTGAATACAGTGCATCCCTGCTGTTTCCCTTTCATGCAGCGCAGCAAGGTGGCTTGCTGAGCTGCGCTGTGTGAAATAATGATAAATCTGCCCCTTAGTGTCCTTAGCATGGGCTGACATATGGAGCAGGATAGTCCTGGACACATTTAAAATGGACCAGGAAGATGGAGAGCTGGGCCTCCCGGACATGGAGTTGTACTAATATGTAGTGCATATTCACCAGTGGCTAAATAGGCTGCAACGGAGGACAATTGGGAAAGGCAGTTGCTTGGTGGGATGCATGGGGACCCTCCGTTGTTAGAATTGCTTATGAGAGGGGGTTATTTCCAGGAAATCTCCATAAGTCATTCGTCGGACGGGTCAGGTTTGGGAAAGGATAGTTAAAAGAGTCCTGCAGCAGTCTTATTTGCATGGAGATTGGTTATATGGGCCATGCAGCCATTTCAACATATCAAGAGTGACATGTTGTTGTTGCGCTGAAGGGAAGGGGGCTGTCACAGACTAGACGATTTTTATTCTGGGTCGGTCTTCATAACCTTTCAGGAAGCCCAAAATACATTATAGGTAGGGCCTGGACGGTTTCTACAATATGCTAAATTGGCAGGATGGTTGGGAAATTTGGACAGATTTTCACAACGCACCTTCTCCCACTGGTATCCTTGAAGCAATCTTGCACTTGGGATCGGGGCACCATTTGGTGACTTTGATGTATAGGGCCCTAAAGGTGGACAGAGCGAGGGCCCCTCTGAGGGTCTGTCAGACATGGGATATGGACATCGGTGAGCAAATTGCTGACGCGGATTGGGTGACATGAGCCCTGGTGAATGGAAATGCCAGTTTCAAGTTGATGCACTTTAATTTTTTACATCGCACATATTTAACGTGGATAAAATTGAGTGGAATATACCCGGGTAGGTCAGATCAAGCTCAGCTCAGGTCAAGGTGTAGATGGACCGCGCCTCTTTTAGGCATCTGACATGGTCTTGCGAGGACCAGCAGGGCAACTGGGATACACTTCGAAGTTCCCATGCAGCATTATATGTTGGGGATTATTCTAAAGCCTAAAAGAAAGAAAATTCAATATAGATTCATGCACCTTGCAGTATTATTCACAAAGAGGCGTACAGCCATTGGCTGGATGGGCACGCGTGGCCCAAGGGTTGAACTGTGGGTTAGAGACACAGCCAAGAAGATACGTATTAGAGCATCTAGGAAGGATGACAAAGTAACTGAAGACATGGTGATTTGGGCAGGCACAAGGAAAGCATTTATAGAGGCCCCGGAATTTATCAATGCATGTGTCCCAATTGGTGCAGTCTGATGAAGAAACATAAGAATCAAAGGTTGAGGGGGGGTAGCAATACAGAGGGTTTCTCTTCTTTCGCTTGAGGGGACTAGGTTGTTTATGTTGCGTGGAAATCACAGAAAGACAAAGATATGTCAATACGTTTGTAAATGTTTTTAGATGTCTACATTAATAATACTTCAGCAAATTTAATTTCAGAGGGGGGTGCTGTGACTGTTGTCTTTATCAGTTCTCACTTATAATTTGCTGTTGCAATAAAAACTTAAGAAAATATTTATTTAAAAAACCAAGTCATTCAGACTCCTCACTTGCCCCTGTACATTCATGGTTACCCAGACAGTTATGTTCCTCCTCATCTACAGGCATCCAAAAGCAAACCCAATTTTCAGCACTAATATCGCGCGGGGTCGTGATTGCGGAAGGGAGGGCATTTTTTTTTTTTAAATCACTTACCTTGTCACCGTGATGGAGCAAGGACTCACAATGAGACTTGCTCGAAAGCAATGTTCTCACAGTATTAATTAATGTGTACTAAAACCTTGTAATGTCTTTATTAATAATGTGCAAACACTACATTTTATCTAGAAGATGCTTGCCTATGTGTTTTCCACTAATAAGTAATCCTTGTCTAATCCAAAATGGCCGTTAAAACGCAGGAAACCTACTGCGCATGTGTCAACCATGTCACGTGGTATGACGTTTTTCTTTGCTTGGAGGGAAACTTTTGCTTCTGCTCAGTGTATGCTAAAATGGCTGCTTAATGTTCTCACATGCTAAAGCTTTCGCATTGCTGCAATTAATAATGTGGTATTCTAACACTACTAATGCGGGATAGATTTTATAATTAAATGGGAATAGAGTAGAAGAAGGGGGTATACAGTGAAAACATTTATTTTTGATTTTAATATGTTTCTTCTTTGATTTCTATTAGTTCGTAAAATGGGCCTGGGTTAACTGAACAGCAGCTCGAGAGCCATGTGACCTGCGCATGCGCTCTGAAAACTAACAAAGCAAAGCGATGAAGTCAACTTGGAAAATGTCCAAGGACATGACCCGCTGATCACCTTCACAGTTCAACCGAAATGTCCTACAAATTGATACATTTTGTATATACTTTGTATTAACATCGTTGTGAGACGGGTGGGAGATAAAGCAAATGTATTAATTGAGAGGGACGGTATTTTTAAAACAATGGGCTTAAGAAAGATGACTATATTAATGTGGTGTGAGGATCAACCCCCTGTCCCTGTCCAATCAGAAATAGTGGGCCCATAATTTTGAAACATTAATGGGAGGTACATGGGCGTAGAAGGGTATAATATAGAATTAGCTAATTAGTTAGCGCAGAGCACACAGAGAGCAGATGGACATAGATGCTGTAGCAGAGAACAGATGCTGCCATTAGACGAGAGCTGATCAATTGCAGACTGAACCGCTGATCGAAGAAGTCCTGAGGTGGGGGTGGGGGATTCCATTAGAAAGAAGACACGGAAGAACCGAGGAGGAACGAAGTGTCAGAGAGGGGAACGACGCAGGCGTTGTTGGTAGAGAGGTCATCTATCCTGTCCTGAACCTGGTCCGGAGGTCTTGGTCTTCATCCTTTCTTGGGAACCCTCTTACCAACTCCTTGGCCAAGGGGTTTGGTTTTCACACCTTTAGGTAACTATAAATGCGTAATCTTTAGTTTGTACTGCTGTCTCTATCTTCTCCTTTCTGAGGGACCGTCATTGGTGATCAATAGGTGACAGTAGTGTGCTTCCTCCTTGATATGCGATTAAGTATTATGTGGTTTGTAATTTACTCTGCTAAAGAATTTAGATAAACATTTTAAAACTTCCTGAGTCAGTGGTTATTTCAGGTGGTTAATGAAAAATTATGTTTTGTACATACTCATTTTATCCCCAGTTATCAAAGGTCCATTGGTAAGTCATTACTCTTCAATCAGGAAAGGTAATTGGTAGCAGGGATTTTGATAAAGCGTACAACTGATTTCCCCCCCCCCCCCCCAGCGGTGATTGCTAGTTAGTGTGAATGAATGGGCCCAGGTGAGTATTCAGTGCATGAATGCTTGTTGCTAGTAACCCGCTGGATCAGTTTTCTGGTTATCAGAGGATGGTTTTACTTTGTTAATTGGGTAATGAGAATTTTATTTTTATGAACTAACATCCGTTTTAAAAGTTTTGTTTTATGTTGTCTAGAAATCCCCGGGGAATTTGAATAGCGGATGGTAAGTGGAAGCCATACTGCAGTGAGGTTATCTGTCAGGCAGAAATAGTACTGAAAAGTTACGCAGGGTTATCAGTACTTGTTAGGGACTCTGTGTGTGTGTGTAGGTGACAGCAAAGGAATACGCTGATGAAAATTTGATGTTATATCACCTAGAAAGGGTAACATTGAAGGAGTAGCAGGTATTTCCGAAGCTGATGTGAAGAGTAAATGGAAGGGTTTTACTCGTAGTGTATGTCTAGTAAACGGAAGGGTTTTACTAAGTGTGAGAAAAATCTATCCTTTTCAATTTAGGGAAACTGGCACGATAGCGAATGTTTTTATGTTGTTACTGAATTTTAATAAGCAGTGTTGAGAAAAATAGAGTTTTGCGTACGAATTTTGTAAAGGGAGGGTCAGCTGCCGGAGTAGAAGCTGACGTCACAAACACCGCGCTGGGATTGGTTGAAACAGTGGGTGTGGAGTGAGCTTGTAAAGGAGGGGTCAGTAGTAATACTGACGTCACAGTTGCCACGCTAGGATTGGTCGACACAGCGAGGGACACAGAAGCGCAGATTGTAAAGGAGGGGTCGTCAGACAGACGTCACAGAAAAGCCGCGCTAGGATTGGTTCCGAGACAAATGCAAGCTGGAAATTGATTGGTTATCAGAATAAAAGTCGAAATATTAGTGGACAGTGGAAATTATATGTGGAAACGCGATCCGACTTTGATAGGAACACGTCCAGACAGGAGATTCCTAGGTTTTGCAGAATATAATTCAATAAACAGATATTTGCCCAAAATGTACGGAGAAAAGAGAAAATTGTCATTCCTACAAAAGATTAAGAATTATTTTAAGAAGGATAAGCCAATCAAAACTAGGGAAGGAATTCTCATTCCACCAGCAAAAACGCCCGCCTCATTCATGATGATGGAGAGGGGTTATCATACTTGTGTATGGTTTGAAAATTGGATAGAATATACAAAGGATGACGGAATATTAGCTTTCCCCGAGAATGGTACTTTCAATGGGAGAATTCTTCAAAATCTAAGAATGAGAATGAATGAATTAGAACCCAGACCAAGACTAACGCAGTACGAAGCCCTAGAAGAATGGGAAACAGAAGCATTTGAACGTGATAGACCTAGGAGCAATAGGGGTTATAGGGGATTTTTCCCTAGACATCAAAATAAGACAAGAGAAAGTCAGATGAAACAGTGGAGACGAGCGATGCTTGCCGAGGGTTTGTATCCAGTATTTATGGCTGATGAACAGCTAGGGAGCAAATGCAAAGAAAAGACTAAACACATGACAGGGTTTGGAGAATCAGAAGACGAATTTATGGAAAAAATATTAAAGAATCCTCCACCATACCAGGAAGGGCTGGGTGGATGTACCCCAAGTGCACCAATTTTGAGAACACCATTGGTACCTCAAGTACTGCATAATCCACCAGTTAATAGGGTACTTCAGGATAAGGAAAGAGAGGCTTTAGACAGAAACAGAGCAGAATTAATACAGAAAATAACACAGTTAAATGTACATCCTGATTCCCTGACCATACCTGTAACCATTGGTCCCGTGGTCCCTTTATATGGCGACAAAGTAAATTGCCCGAAACCTCTAGCTATGACTACACCTGTGGATATTCCTAAACATGAAGCTGTAATAATTGATGATCATATCAGTGATTGTGAATCTATGATTTCACTAATGGATTTACCTATTCGAGACTCTGTAAATAGCACCCCCAGAAGAGTCACACCTGGTTGCTCAAAGGATGTAAATATAATCACATCTTCAGGAACTAAAAGCGCAACAGTAGTAACTCCAGAAGACTTAGAAAGATGGGCACAAGGAATAGACAGACAGAGTTCACCCCAAAGATTTTGGACATTTATAAATTAAAAGTCGAGTTAGAAGAAATGATAGCTGGAAATGTAGGATCGTTTAAATACCTACAGTGAAGAAGAACTATTGTTCGTATGTAGGAGCATAACCAGAAATGTAAACATATTCCATGAAAAGTTAACAGATTTGGCCTCAGAGATGGGAATTGAAATAAGGAAGTCAAAGGTGTTGCAGAGACCATATAGAGCAGAATTTACTGACAAAGACTTAGAAAATATGAATACATCTGGTAGAAAATTACAAGTAAAAGAATTAATGACAGTTTTACAGAAATGGGGAGAATTGGATAAATGGAAAACTAGATGGACAAAGAAAAAGGAAGAAGCACGTTCGCATAGAACGACATCTGAGTATTTATTGAAGAAAACAGGAAAGGTAGAACAGATGTACCCGATGCGGGAAGTTCCAGGAGGGGGTTACGTCCATGTCCCATGGAGTAGGCAAGACATTTTGTCATTTACAAATGATTTTCCAAAGTTGAGAGAAAAACCAATTGAATGGTACAAGCAGGTTGAGAGGTTTGTGAAGGTTTCAAAGGTTTTGTTAAAGGACCTAGATGGTTTGTTCGACATAGTGGTACCTGCCGATTTATGGACAGACTGTAAAATTACAATCGATTGGCCTAGTGAAGAGTATCCTAGAGATCCAAAGACAGGTGCTCCATCAAATGATGTGATGAAAAAGTATCACCAGGTAATAACTTATTTGAAAGGGAAAATTCCACCAAAAGAAACAGATTGGGTGAAAATAGACAGAACTACCCAAGAAGCAAATGAATCGGTACATGCCTATTATGAACGTCTATTACAGGTGTTCAAACAGTATAGCGGTTTTGAGGATATTGGAGACAAAAATATGAGTCAGTTTGTCTATCGATTTGTTTACGGTCTAAAACCAGAGATTTGTCAAATGATTAAGCAACACATGTTATGCTGGCAGGGAAAGCCTATTGATGAGATTTTGAAATATGCTAAATATTGTGGAGATGACATTGAGGATAGGCACAAGAAATTACAAGAAAAGGTGATGTGGGCTCAAGTGAAAATGGCTGAGCGACAGGGAATTAATTTGGATAATCCCACAGAAAGTCAGGGAAAAGAATCTGGAACGAATGGTGACACAGGGAATGGTGGAAAGGTAAGAGGACGAATGAGTAGAGAAGAGGCTAAAAAGAAATTTCCTTGTCATAGATGCGGAAAGTTGGGACATTGGAAGAACGAATGTAAAAAGATTCAAAATAATAATGGCCCAAATCATAATTTAAATCCACAGACGCAGAATGACTCACAGCAGGGTGTAAATCCTCAGAGTCAGTTGCCACCTGCCCCTATACAGGGTAATGTAAGCAGAGCAAAGCACGGTACAGACGTCGGATATCAAGGAGGAAGTGGTAAGAATGAATATGTAACTTCACAGTTTCTTTTACAGGATGATTTTAATCCATATGATTATCAATGACGGTGCCTAAGAGAGGGGTAAAAGGAATGCGTACTTGGCGCATCCTTGCTGGTAGATCAGTCAGGTCCATATGTTGAAGGGAAAGTAAAAGGTAATGAAATCACTTTTCTGTTGGACACTGGTGCTACCCGTTCTACTGTAAGAACAGCAGACATTCCAAACCTCCCTCTCTCTGGAGAAGCTATCCAAGTTGTAGGTGTAGCAAATCAAAAGATTAGAACACCCCTTACTGAGCCCATGGAAGTGAGAATAGGAAACTTCCGAGAAATGCACCAATTTGTGGTGTGTGATTCCAGTCCAGTAAATCTACTGGGCACAGACTTACTGTGCAAGATGAACTGCACTATTTTCTGCACACCGGATGGTGTTGCAATACAGACCCCGGATGAAGATCATGTGTACAAATTCATGATAGCCAAGCAAGGTACAGAGGTAGATGAAATGTTCTCCTTGATAACCAAAGATGAATTACCAGAGGAGTTAAAAACTACAGTGAGCTCAAAGGTATGGGATTTTACTGGAAGAGAAGTAGGTCTGATGGCAAATATAGACCCAGTAAAAATAACAGTAAAAGAAGGTGCAATTTTCCCGAATACCAGACAGTGTAAAATGAGTGCTGAAGTAAAAGCAGGAGTTACTGAAGAAATTGGCAGAATGGTGAAACAAGGTATATTAAAAGAAGTCATGAGTAGCCCTTGTAATTCGCCAATCATGGGGTTGAAAAAGCCTAGTGGAAAATATAGGATCGTCCAGGATTTGCGAAAAATTTATAAAATTGTGGTACCTTGTTGTCCTATAGTACCAAATCCTGCAGTGATCCTATACCAGATACCATGGAATGCAGAATGGTTTACCGTAATTGATCTATGCCAAGCATTTTTCTCAATTCCATTGCATCCAGATAGTCAGTATTTGTTTTCGTTCAAATTCGAAAATCATGTTTATGTGTGGAATCGTGTTCCTCAGGGGTACACAGAAAGTCCCTCCATTTTTAATCAGATACTGAAAAGGTGCCTAGAAAAATGAGTACTGCCCAGGAATTCAGTCTTGGTGCAATATATAGACGACTTGTTAGTCGCATCAAGAACCCATGACGATTGTGTCACGGATTCAATTGCATTACTCAACCATTTGGCTGAGGAAGGACATAAAGTGTCACCTGAAAAGTTACAATTTTGTACAACGGCAGTTAAATATTTGGGGCACCAAATTGAAAGAGGAAAGAGATGAATAACCTCTGAAAGAATAAAAATAATTAAGCAAATGAAAATGCCAGTAACACAAAGAGAGGTGAGAATGTTTCTAGGAATAGTAGGATACTGTTGACAATGGATTGTAGGGTTTTCACTTCTAGCGAAGCCTTTAATTCAGTTAACCAAAAAGAAAGCAAAAGATCCAGTTGAATGGGATGATGAAAGTGCCAGTGCATTTGTTAAATTAAGAAATGCTTTGTGTGAGGTACCTGCCCTGGGCATGCCTGACTATACAAAAGAATTTACATTATTTTGCTATGAAAGAGAAAGTTGTGCACTTTCAGTCCTAACCCAAAGACATGGACTAGACAGACGTCCTATAGCATATTTTTCTGCTACATTGGACCCAGTGGCTGCAGCATTGCCAGGCTGCTTAAAAGCAGTAGCTGCTACCTGTATGAGCATTGAACAAAGCGAGTCAATAGTAATGGGACATCCTGTTAAAGTGCTCGTCCCACATGCAGTTGTGATCCTGTTGAGAACTAGAACTCAGCATCTCACACCTAGTCGGATGACAAGATATGAGCGAATAATTCTAGGAGCTGAAAATGTGACCATAGCTAGATGCACAATTGTAAATCCTGCTACACTATTACCAGATCCATATAGTGAAGAAGTTAAGGATGACACAGAACATGACTGTTTGCAAGTCACTGAGTTGTGTACCAAACCGCGTCCTGACGTACAGGAAATGCCTCTGAAAACCCCAGACAAGGAGCTGTTTGTGGACGGCTCGTGCTTAAGGCATGAAGATGGCAAATTGAGTGCAGCTTATGCTGTATGTGAACTTTCTGGAATAGTCGAAGCATCCTATTTACCAGGAGTCAAATCTGCACAAGTAGCTGAATTAATTGCTTTGATTAAAGCCTCCAAAATTGGGGAAAATGTAAAAGTAACCATATTTACGGACAGTCAATATGGGTACGGGGTTGTGCATGATTTTGGCTAACTGTGGATGCAGAGGGATTTCATGACTTCTCCAGGATCCCCAATCAAAAATGGGCAGTTTGTAAAGGAATTGTTGGAGGCAATACAATTACCAAAAGAATTGGCAGTGGTGAAATGTGCCGCACACCAGTCAGGAGATGATTGGGTGGTAGCCGGTAACAGATACGCAGACCTAATTGCTCAACACTGTGCCAGAAACAGATTGGCAGTAAACAGAAAAGTCGAAAGGATGGGAATCAGCTGCCAACTTATGCTATGTTCAACACCTGAAACATGGAATTATGTGAGACGATTGCAGGATGATGCTGAAGAGAGTGAAAAGGATGTTTGGCTAAAAATAGGGTGTAAACGAAGAACAGATGACGATGTGTGGATTTATCAAGATGGCAGACCAGTCATGCCTAATTTCACAAATGGCCAGAATGTATCACGGAGACACACATGTAGGGAGAGATGCCATGATTAGACTTTTCAGACAAAGTTGGTACAATCCAAAATTTAGGGCTGCAGCAGAGAGTCTTTGCCAGAGGTGCTTAACTTGCCAAATGAATAATCCAGGAAGGAGAACAGTAATTGGTTTGGGAAAAATTGGAAAGGCAGAGGGTCCATTTGTGAGATTGCAGTTAGATTTCATTCAGTTACCACCATGTAAAGGACTGAAATATGTACTTGTCATAGTGTGTCTGTTTTCAAGGTGGGTGGAGGCTTACCCTACCAGGAGGAATGACAGCATAACAGTTGCAAAACTGTTGTTACGAGAACTCATTCCACGGTTCAGTTTCCCAGTAACTTTGGAATCAGATAGAGGAAGTCACTTTAATAATGATGTAATTCGAATGAAGCATTTAAAATTGAACAAAAATTGCACTGTGCGTACCGCCCAGAGGCTTCAGGAGTGGTTGAACAAATGAATGGCACAATAAAATCAAGATTGTCAAAAATGTGTGCATCCACATTGTTGGATTGGCCAGATGCGTTGCTCTCTTGTCTTAATGGGACTCAGAAGCATTCCTGATAGAAATACAGGATTGAGTCCACATGAAATCATCATGGGAAGAGCAATGAGACAAGCCCATGTACCTCGAAATAAACTGCTGAACATAACTGATGATATGGTTCTAGATTATTGCAAAGCATTGGCTGACCTAGTGCGTTCTGTCTCTCACCAGGTTGGAGAAGACGCAGTTTCCAGGCAGCCTGAACAAGAGCATGATCTGAACCCCGTAGATTGGGTGGTAGTGAAGCATCACACCAGAGAAACGTGCTTATCACCAAGGTGGGGAGAACCTTGTCAGGTTATATTGGTTACAAACACAGCAGTGAAATGTACAGGCTTGCCTAATTGGATTCATGTAAGCCACACCAAAAGGGTGCCAGCTCCTGAAGAAAAAGATCCTCAGTCAGCATCAATAGCTGAGGAAGCTGAAGGTTGGACAGCTGAAGAATCCCAAGTGATAGATTCGGAAGTAGCTGAAGAAGAACAACCGAGCACAAGTCAGGACTGGATACCAGTGGTGGATATACCTGAAGTCTTCATCAAAACAAGGAGCAGAGCCAGATTGGAGGAAATTAGAGAGGACCAGATAGGGGAAGAAGAACCAGCTCAGGATAAGGAGATTGAAACAATAAGAGAACCTGAGCAGGCCCAGATAGGGAAAGGAAATTGAGCTCAAATTGACAACGAAACAACAAAATTTGAGCAGGGACAGACAGGTTTAGAAGAACGTGGTCAGGCTGCAGAAGTACAGAGTGCAATAAGCCCTGATCAGAACCAGTTAGGACAAGAAAAACACGTTCAGGGAGAAGAAAACCAAGAAAACATCGAACAAGAAAGCGTCAAGCACGAAAACGTCAATCCTGAACAGGGCCAGTTAGCAGAGACTCACATTCAGGCAACGGAAGAGACATCAATAAGACCTGAACAAGAGCAGATAGAGTGGGAAGCTGAAATTAAGGACAAACAATTTGTGCCACACCTTGGAAATAAAGGAGTTTTTGGAAAAGACTCGGAAAGTGAAGATACAGTGCGAACAAAGAAAGTCAGAAAAGGAGATCATTGGCCTATTGTCATTTAAAGAGTGAAATACCACATAGTAACATGAAGTGAAGACCCAGAACAAGTAAATGAAGTGACAAGCTTATCTGGACAAACCAGTGGAACTGAAAAACGAAAAAGCAAAAGACTGAAAGTCGTGAACAATATGTTTAAAGGTCCTGATTGGACTTATATAATTCTCGAAGACTGCGAAAGTTCAGAGACAAGTGAAAGTGGTGACGAAGGAACAAGTGCGGAACTGACTTATGAAAAAGAAGTGAAACCACCCTGATAACGTTAAAATTTGAAGAAAAAAGAAAAGAAGAGAAATCTTCTTAGTCAAAAATGGCTGACGACAGAGTTTCTGGGAGACCGAAACGGAAATGTTGTAAAAGATGCTGTGCTATATGCATATGTAGTCTGGTAGTGGTGCTTATAGTGTGGTTAGTTGTGATTGTAGCAATTCCTTACCTTATGATGATGGATAAAAAGAATAACAACGATACCAAGGGAGGGATAGATAATTTGAAAAGTGATAGAGTAGAAATAGAAGCAGAAGATGATTCTGATTTTCATCACGTTGTAACAAATAACGATACTAGTTTAAATGTTTTTACTAAATTATTATTTCAGTACGTAGATACAATGGATGTTAGTGGCTGTTATGTTTGTATGAAGTTACCCGAATCAGTAGCAGAGGGTCTAACTTATCATCATTTGCCTTTAACTTATGGCATATCATGTAGTGTACTAACTAGTTTATTTTATAGAACAGGGAAACTTTAGTATTATTATTCAAATATAGATGTGATATTTTCAGAGGTTCCTATTCGAAAGAATCTGAACCCAGTGCTTAGTAGTCAAGATGCACAATTTATGGGAGAATTTTTCTTAACAATGAAGTCGATAGACATAACACACGCACATAGGAGCAATATAACATGTTCATTACTTGAGGAAGAAAATATATTTTTAAACTTAGTTGAAAATAGAAGACAGAATTTCCAAAAGAAAGCGTCTGAGCATAAAGCTCATCTTCCACCTTGGGCTGAGAAAGAGGGTATTTATACACCTGGCAAGGCTCAAGCTGCTATGGCTCTAGATTTTGTAAAAACAGGGAAAATTTGTCTTCATAGGTTAAAGACTGAATATAACAACGTTTTTATTGGTACCAGTGAATGTGAACATAATTTCTTAATTCTTGGAGGTTGGGGACTAAAAGGAGGAACAGATTCAGTTTTTCCTGAATATATTATGTGTGTGGGAATAAGGCTTACTTTAGGCTTCCTGCACCGTGGTATGGAAGTTGTTATTTTGGAATAGTTTTTCCAAAGGTATACCACGTAAAAAGAAACACTGGGAGCAATGAAAATAATAGTGAATTAACACGGAGTAAAAGAGCTAGTTTTTCAGAAATTGTAGGTGACATATTTGGTGCATTGATACCTTCAGTGGGAGTAATTCTGAACTCAAGGAGAATATGTAAATTGTCTACAGTGGTTGATCGTTTATCAACGGATACTGCTGGAGGATTTCTAATGATTAATGCAGAGATGGTTGCGATTAGATCTATGGTTATGCAAAATCGACTTGCTGTTGATATATTGTTAGCAAAAGAGGGCAGAGCCTGTAAATTGTTGAAAACAAAACATTGTTGCACGTATATTCCGGACAAAAGTGCAGAAATCGGAACATATATAAAGAATATAACAAAACTTGAGAATTAACTGAAACCACTGGAAGTTGATAATGTATGGGAAAGATTGACAAATAGTATTACGTCAATTGGTACCTGGTTTACTAATATAGGGAAAGGATTTATAGGTAAAATAATAGTACCCTTAGTAGGGATAGCAATAACAATATTGTCAATAATGATATGGTGCAAATGTTGTAGAAAGAAGGAAACATATAGGGTAACAGGAAGAGGTAAGAAAAGAAAGTTTGAAGAGATTGAATTAGAAGACCTGAGAAGTGAAATTTACAAGAAACTGAAAGGAAAGGATAAAAATAGACAGTGTAAAATTGAAAATGTGACAGAGATATGCTAGAAGTTGGCATCTGGTTGTGGGTAATTTTGATGGCTCAGAAACGCCATCAGAGAGGGGATTGATGGAGCAAGGACTCACAATGAGACTTGCTCGAAAGCAATCTTCTCACAGTATTAATTAGTGTACTAAAATCTTGTAATGTCTTTATTAATAATGTGCAAACACTACATTTTATCTAGAAGATGCTTGCCTATGTGTTTTCCACTAATACGTAATCCTTGTCTAATCCAAAATGGCCGCTAAAACGCGGGAAACCTACTGCGCATGTGTCAACCATGTCATGTGGTATGACGTTTTTCTTTGCTTGGAGGGAAACTTTTGCTTCTGCGCAGTGTATGCTAAAATGGCTGCTTAATGTTCTCACATGCTAAAGCTTTCGCATTGCTGCAATTAATAATGTGGTATTCTAACGCTACTAATGCGGGATAGATTTTATAATTAAATGGGAATAGAGTAGAAGTAGGGGGTATACAGTGAAAACATTTATTTTTGATTTTAATATGTTTCTTCTTTGATTTCTATTAGTTTGTAAAATGGGCCTGGGTTAACTGAACAGCAGCTCGAGAGCCATGTGACCTGCGCATGTGCTCTGAAAACTAACAAAGCAAAGCGATGAAGTCAACTTGGAAGATGTCCAAGGACATGACCCGCTGATCACCTTCACAGTTCAACCGAAATGTCCTACAAATTGATACATTTTGTATATACTTTGTATTAAAATCGTTGTGAGACGGGTGGGAAATAAAGCAAATGTATTAATTGAGAGGGGCGGTATTTTTAAAACAATGGGCTTAAGAAAGATGACTATATTAATGTGGTGTGAGGATCAACCCCCTGTCCCTGTCCAATCAGAAATAGTGGGCCCATAATTTTGAAACATTAATGGGAGGTACATGGGCGTAGAAGGGTATAATAGATATAGAATTAGCTAATTAGTTAGCGCAGAGCACACAGAGAGCTGATCAATTGCAGACTGAACCGCTGATCGAAGAAGTCCTGAGGTGGGGGTGGGGGATTCCATTAGAAAGAAGACACGGAAGAACCGAGGAGGAACGAAGTGTCAGAGAGGGGAACGACGCAGGCGTTGTTGGTAGAGAGGTCATCTATCCTGTCCTGAACCTGGTCCGGAGGTCTTGGTCTTCATCCTTTCTTGGGAACCCTCTTACCAACTCCTTGGCCAAGGGGTTTGGTTTTCACACCTTTAGGTAACTATAAATGCGTAATCTTTAGTTTGTACTGCTGTCTCTATCTTCTCCTTTCTGAGGGACCGTCATTGGTGATCAATAGGTGACAGTAGTGTGCTTCCTCCTTGATATACGATTAAGTATTATGTGGTTTGTAATTTACTCTGCTAAAGAATTTAGATAAACATTTTAAAACTTCCTGAGTCAGTGGTTATTTCAGGTGGTTAATGAAAAATTATGTTTTGTACATTCTCATTTTATCCCCAGTTATCAAAGGTCCATTGGTAAGTCATTACTCTTCAATCAGGAAAGGTAATTGGTAGCAGGGATTTTGATAAAGAGTACAACTGATTTTCCCCCCCCAGCGGTGATTGCTAGTTAGTGTGAATGAATGGTCCCAGGTGGGTATTCAGTGCATGAATGCTTGTTGCTAGTAACCCGCTGGATCAACCGCCCGGTCCCACGTCGCTGCTCCTGCGCTCCTGCTCTCCTGCTTCTGATTTCAGGAACAGGAAGCAGGCAGCCAGGCTCCCTCTCCTAAGCCAATCACAACGCTGCAATTGCAGCCTTGTGATTGGTCTGAGCACCGTGACACGGCGCTCAGCCAGGGGCTGTAGGGGTGGCCCTGTTCTCCATGCAGGGTGTAATGCAGCCTGAATGGAGAAGTGAGAAAGTGCGCATGACTGGTTTGGGCGGCCCGAGAGGGCCGACCAAACAGTCATTGTGCACTTTTAGGAGTGGGCAAAGCACTCCTCCACTGCCCTGCTAGCAGAGCAGCCCCGCCCACCCGCCGGCCCGCAAAGCAGGCAAACATAAAATGATAGCAACTGAAAGTTATCATTTTATGTTTTTGCTTCTGCACAGCTGAAAGCTGTGGGGCGACGCTCCTCCGCCATAGCGGAGGAGCCGCCCCTGGTGTCAGGATTGGCCACAGGGCAGTCTGGGAGCCTGTGCCTGCAGTGGAGCCAGAAGAGCGGCGATGCGCCGGGATTCAGGTACATTTTTTTTTATTTGTTCTGTCCCCTCCGCCACTTTGCCCCAACACCAGCCACGACTGGTACCACCACAGTCCCAATCACCTACTCCAGTAGAATTTATTTCAGAGATTTCAAATGAGGACACACCACCACCAAGACAAAGTAGTATTCCTCAACCTTCAGCACACCACACACAAAGCAACTAATCACACTTCCAACCTATTATTAAAGCAACACCCTGGATCTCACCTGCTCCTCCCTGCCACACTTTACCTGCCAAGTTCTACTTTCCCTAGAATGGACAGACCTCACCACTATCCACTTTGAAGCTCTGCACGCCAGAGCATCCCACTTTGGCCAGCCGAAATGCTTAGACCAGCAACATAGTTGCTTAAAAATCTAACATTCATCTATATATCATGACTTGAAGACTATCCAACACGTGCCTTGAATTGCAGCTTTCAAACCAAAGTGAACATCACTAAGGGCATGCACACTAGAATCCAAGAAGTCAGCCCGTTGGACGTTGGTACTTCTTTGGGTTCACAGACAGCAATTTCACAATCCAGATGCAAGAGATGAAGTCAAGAACATTGCAACTCCTGGAAGACCCCAAACCCCTATTGCCCTTGCAGAGAAATTCACCTGGAGAAAGGTTAGACTTCTCTGCATCAGACTGGAAGCGAGGAGTGTAGAAAATCAGCTTTTTTGCATGGTTCCTATCCCTTTTCTTTGCTAGACTCTCCTGCTATGTCGAGACTGGTTTCTCAGTACATGTGTGCAAGTATATTCTATTCAGCTTCCTCAGCCACAGGTGAACAACCTGCTTGTTATTTTTAGGAGAGAGCTGCAGAAGGGTTGGTTTCGTCCTACACGACCTTACAGAAGTCTGCAGAGAAGGAAAGGAGGGGGAACAGCCACCTTCCTAGTAGGCCCGGTAGGAGATAAAAAAGGGATGTCCTTCAGTGAATCTTCAAAACAATTCGCAGGGCTATGATAAGAGAGGCGGAAAGATATATTTTCAGCCTGTCCTCCATTGATGCCTAAGATCAGAGGTTACGAAACCAGTTTAGGTGAGACCCAGGGGAGTAACGGAGGCCCTTGCAGCCCCCGCAGTGCGGGGGTCAGGGGCAACAGGGTTTCTTGTTTTGGAGGGTGCCCCCTCTCCCTCTAAGCCATGCGACTGCATGCCTTTTAGAATGCGTGCAATGGCATGGAATAAGAAATCGTTAAATGCGCAGGAAAGTCACTCTGGTTTCCCATGCAGGCCTCTACAGCGGGGGAGAAGGGGTAACCATTCAAGGGGCCCCCGTTGAGCCTGGCGTCTCCCATATCTGTGCCGATCTGGGAGACGCCAGGGTCCCTCATCACATTCTGCAGGGGGGCCCCATCTTTTTGCGTAACACCACTGGTGGCACCAGCTTTGGTATTCAACGGGAGGGAATCAATGTATGTCAGCGGACGAATGTCAGGATCAGCCCGATCCTCTCTAGTGGGTCCACCTCTTGACAACTCTAATTCTGATTGCTGTTACAGCACAGAAGATTAGAGTCAGCGGAGAAGAGAACCTGAAAGTGGGAGAAAACCAAATGATTATTACCCTCCGACTCTTGGACGTTTTGTTGTTCTAGCTTAAACTATTATCTAGTATTTTTTACCTGTGAAATAAACCTGGACTTAACCAATCTTTCTGATTTTGTCTGGTCATTCTCTGGAGATATTTGATGATAAAATGCAGGGCTTAAATAAAGCTTAGCCTTTTCGTTATAAAAAACACGCAGAACCCTCCCCTGTAGATAGCTTTAGTGATAGAACCTTGATACAATAGGTGCCACAAGTTTTATAACAGGGAACTTCATAAGGACTGGTAGCTTAGTGGACTAAATCCTTCGCTGTAGGGGCCTGTGCTTGAGCTCATGTTCACAGGTTCAAATCCCAGCAGGTCTACTCAGCCTTTCATCTTTCTGAGGTCGATAAAATGAGTACCATTGAGTTGTGTAACAATAATCATCTGCTATTCAGCGCCAAGATACCCTTCTGGGTGAACGTGCACTTTACAAACACACAAGTTATGTTAAGGACGCACTGATCAGTTCTGATGAAGAGTCTCTTCGCACCTTGCTGAAGAGGAATCACACATAACAAGGATTCCGTCGGGTTTCAGGAATAATTGCTAATGTTCCTAGGCGCTTTATTCTCTAAATTCCAATTTGTGCACACTAAAAAGTCTTTAGGTGTCTTTCAATAGTGTTCCTTCCAATTACTTCACAAGGAGAGGTACTTGGCACAATGTCTCACACGGGAAGAAATAAATCCCTGTAAAAGTTGCTCCTCATGAAGATTCCTTCTTGTGATTTTTGTGTGAAGCGAGCAACACCCTTTATTGTTCTCAAATTCTCGTTGAGAAAGCTGCCGCTCGAGTAAAAATCTACTAGAGCGGCAGAAAGGAAACAGCGCCTGCTTGCGCTGTGCATGGTGCCGTTCGCGATGATTTCACAGTGCGGACATGCACCTGGCACTGAAAATCACTGCGAATGGCATTTATCTAACGCACTTCGCCACCTGCGGAGCTCCGCATTGCGCGGCAGAGTTTTATTTGCACTTCTCCACCCAGGCTTATTGAATAGCAGGAGATGCGTCTTGAGCAGGGAAGTTGTTATACCAGGGCCTGCCCAAGATGGCCGCTGTGCAAGAGTTCTTGGACATGTAGTCCCACCCATATTTCTGCTACTGGAAGATGTTGCGGAGGACGTTAGTGCCTGGCTACAGAGTTCCAGACTCTGCAAAGGTCTGGTGGGCACTTACCATAGGGTGACCAGATTTGGAGACTCAAAAACCGGGACAGGTCAGACATAAAAGTAGGACTAAAGCCTTTAGTCTTACTTCTATATCTGGCCTGTCCCGTTTTTTGCGTAGCCGTGTGTGATATACACATGCACACACACACTAGGCTTGTAAATGTGGGTGTGTGTGTGTGTGTGTATATGTATATATATTTATATATACATACACACATTTACGTGGGTACATACCCTTAGCAATGGCAGGACCGCCGCCCTCTGCCCCCTGCCCCCTCCTCCCCACTCCCACTCTGTCTCTCTGCTGGATGCAGACAGGAGCCTCCTCCTGTGCTTCCTGGAAGAAAACAATATGTTATTTTAGACTTCAGAGGCCCCTGTGAAAGGGGAAAATACCTTTCAATTCTGCTTCGCAGGGTGATCTGACCTTTGACCCAGAAACCGGGACATGTAGCTAAAATTAACAAAAGCGTCGGGACACCGGGACAGTCCTCTGAAAACCGGGACTGTTCGGGAAAATCCGGGACGTCGGGTCACCCTAACTTATCACCAATCCTGTGCCTAAAGCAGAAGGCGCCACAGAGGAGGGGCACCTGGGGAGCATTGACAGGCGCCCATATGGGGATTGTTGGTCTTGGAATGATCCATGGTGCCAACACCCCTGACCTGTGAACCAGCCTAGAGCCGTTCGAACGTAACCCAAGAATGTACATGGGCTAAACAAGTGCAGCCCAGTTTTTGAATGTTGCTAGAGTAAACTTTAAAAACGCTTGAACTGACCACTCACATAGCAGAACTTTGCCATAAAAGAGAGACTGCTGTAAATGGTAGGTGTGGGTAATTGCATTATGGGGTCCTCGCCACTTCTGTTAGGCGCTATATCTGGTGGTGTTTCCATGAGAAACGTTGCATTGAATTGGATTGGATCGGATTGGTTACAGGCATGTTCCTGCTGCCTATTGTTTGCTTTTGAGCCTCGAAAGCACACAGACCTTCTGAAGTAAGGGGGAAAGTTGTGTGTGACCGGTTAGCTATTGAGACAAGACTGGAACACAGCTCGTAGTCTGAGAAGACCGATGTATAGCCCCATGCAGGTTTGTGTGGTGCAGGTCTTGGGAGCAGATTGAATCTACTTGTACTATGGGTGGCAGTGTGTCCCACCCCAAACAAAACGTGTGATTTGTTTTACAAAATGTTTAGTGTTAAGACTGATACCCCAGTTGGCTCAACCGAATGACCTCCAAAGAGCACCCAAAGTACTCATCTTGTGAAACAGACCAGTCAATCAGTTATAACTTGTTTGGCACTTGACTTGGTGAAGATTCATTTTTGGAACTGGAAAGAAAATGGCAGAGCTAATAGACACTCACTATGAATTCTGTCTGCATAGGGGACTCTCCACAGGAATGTAAAGACTTTGGAGTCAACAAGAAGTGCTGGGCTGGGAGCAGAGAAGGAAAAGAGGGGACACTCTCCACTGGCTCAAGCAGACTCAGGAAGACCAAAGGGACTCTGTCTGCTGTGGAGATGCAAGCCAGAGACACCACAACAGCAGTTCTGTGAAGTTTGGAAGCTATGCGCTGTGCCTGCCTGCCCAAGACAACTGACTCTCATTCAGCTCCTCCAGTCCGGACTGAAGGCTAGAGATAGCCTAGAGCTGAGAGTTGTGCTGGGTGACTGGAGGCAGAAGAAGCCTCCAGAAGCCATTTGTGAGTACTGTGCTGGACCTTTTATTGACTGCCCATGCAGTAGCCACGTGGAATAGAACTGTTACCTTAAGAAGCAATACATTTCCTGTGACGGATCCAGCTTTTGTCATTTTTGCCCCATTTTAATCATAAAATATTTTGTGATTCACTAAAATGGTCTGGGGGGGTCTTACTGAGTGGTATCTTGTTGCAAGTGTAGTGTTGGTACTGTTAAACCTTTAACACACATTCTCTAAAGTTGCCTTGTCTTTCCGTCCTGCGCTACTAAGGGGTAGATAAGGTTATTTTAAAGAACCAGTGTTTGCTTAGCTAGGAGCTAGTTTTGTGCAGCGGTGGGAGAATTTGCTCCGTTAGAGAACCTGGCTTCCTACACACCACAGAATACAATGTGATTAAGAGTTTTTCAAGGAAAACTGTGACAAAATCTGAAAACTCATCAAAGATATCATACCCACCACTGCTGTTCAGCTGATACATCATGGAATGCACCCTCTCCATCGGCAATCTTCCCATCAAGACCACATTATAATATGAAGACATCATTCCATCATCATTCATGAAATCGATCACCAGAAAGCTGCTCACAGAACTGGTGGACATCAACTCCTTCCTCGTCTGTGACATCCTCTGTTTCAACCTCCAGACTGGACAGATCTTCCATCTGCTGAAGATGATCAGCCTTGGCCCTATGGATCATATCACCAATTACCCAATCACCAACCTCCCCTTCCTGAGCAAGGTCATCGAGAAGGAAGTTGCCTCTCAGATATGTGATCAAATCAAGACCAATATCCTTCTTACTGACTACCAATCCAGGTACTTGATGATAAATCTTTACAAAGGATCTTTGAAGATTGTCCCTCTACCTGCAAGTGAGTCATACATGCTTCCGTCACTTAGGCCACCTGTCTTCTTGTAAGGAGTGCAGTTGTTTTGGAGGTGTTTGCACTTTATAAGTGCTTTTATATGCACAGATACATTATTGGAGGTGAGTTTTGATTCCCCAAAATATTATCATTAAGTTTGCGTGAGATAATTTCAAAGGGTATGTGGTGAGGGTGTGGTCTACTTTCTGCAAGCAAGGCCAAAACAGGGTGTACCTGTGGAAAGGGTTTAATGGAGAGGATGTGGTTAAGACTAAATTTGAGCTTCAGTGCTATATTACAGAGCAACTTTTGAGGCAGTCAGGCAAGTGTAGGGTGCTCTGACATAAGCGCCTGTTTAGTGCCACACAAAGCTATTACAAAATAATCAATGTATAGATATGAGCTGAGAAATCGTAGGCTTTGATTTATTTAGAATGAAATATCTTGACATTAGAATCGCCATCGTAATATATATCATGTGTTGGACTTGGCCCTTTTTGCAGGGTCATCCCTGAACTTTTTGCCTTCCTCCTAGCCTTTTTTCTGACATGGTG
Source organism: Calotriton arnoldi (assembly GCA_963921515.1). Taxonomy (NCBI): domain Eukaryota; kingdom Metazoa; phylum Chordata; class Amphibia; order Caudata; family Salamandridae; genus Calotriton; species Calotriton arnoldi. The sequence continues at coordinate 913,022 of CAWUFW010000341.1, forward strand.
TTGGTGGTTTTAGGACTCTGGGCACTTTAGCACTGCTGTCCAGTGTAAAGTGCGTGTGCTCTCTGTGGTGAACATGGTAAGATTGGTCTACACCTGTTTGGCGTATTTAATTTACCTGTCAGTCCCTTGAAAAGTGGTATTTCAGATACCCAGGGCCAGTAAATTAAATGCTACTGGTGGGCTTGCAGCGCTGATTGCGCCACCCACCAAAGTAGCCTTTCAAACCTGTCTCAGGTCTCTGCCATTGCAGGGCCTGTGCGCGCAGTGTTACTGCCGCTGTGATGTGACACCTAAAGTGTGTGCCATGTCTGTGACCCCCCTTTTACTGCATGTCAGTCACCCCTAAGGTAGGCCCTAGCGAGCCCTATGGGCATGGTGCATTGTAGGTAAAAGGTAGGACATGTACTGTAAGTGTGTGACATGTCCTGGTAGTGACAAACAGCCATTTTGGTTTCTCACTGCTGTGAGGCTGCCCTCTCATAGGAATGCATTGGGGATTCCCTGATAAGTGTTTCAGTGATAATTCCTGATATGAGAGGAGCAGCGTGGTCAAGTTTGGTATGGTTGGAATAGTAATAATAAATGCTGCGCAATGGTGTGCAAAGATTTATTATCACTATTTTAGAAATGCCACTTTTAGAAGTTGGAATTTCTGTGTGCTATGTGTCTGCCTGCCTGATGTGTATTGCATGTCTGGCTCTGGAGTGACAGGGGCTGGTGAGGTGTGTGTGGCTCCAGGGAGGGCAGGGTGAGTCAGCGCTAGGCTGAATAGGGGATGTGCATTTGGAGTAGTGGGAGGAGTAGTCCCCTGACCCTGAATAGGTCTGTGCCTGCCTGAGTGAATGCTGGCTCCGCCCCCCTGTGGTGGTCTGATGACCGAGCCCCACCTGACAAAGGGGAAGAGGAGCCCTGTAAACAAAGTGCTCCAATACCCCCCAGAACCAGTTGGGACTGGTTCCCCCAGCCCTGTGCCAGGGCAGAACAAAGAGAAATGTGGTATAAATATTGGGGCTGTGACCCCATGTTTTTGTGCTTCTTTGTGATTTGGGACTTGCGGCTGCTGGGCCCCAGGAGGAACCGCCACGAGGGACTGCCTTCCTGCTGGAGGGCCGTGTGCTGGCCTGCCTGGGCCCAGCCTTGTCTTTTTGGGAAACTCTGGCTCCTAGACGTCTTGGGAGCACTGTGTCCTCGTTCCAGGACAGGAGGAGCGCTGGTGTCGTGCAGCGCTGGGCTGCGAAGGATTTGGGAGGGAATCCCGGCGAAGGGATTCCCCCGTGCTGCTGGAGAAGAGCGGGAGCCTAACCCGCATTGTGGGGATTCCCCCGCATTGCCCGGAGTCGTGGTGGGAGCCCACCCTGCATGTCGGTGCCTGCGTGGTACAGCGGGAGCCTACCCCGCATTTTTATGCCCATTGGGAGCAGGAGCCCACCCCGCATTCTGTGTTTCTTGAGGCGGGAGCCCACCCCGCATTTGTACTCAGTTCACGGCGGGAGCCTACCCCGCAGTTCGGAGCCGGAGGAGAGCCGCCGCAGAGCGACCCGGAAGCCAGGCGGCTGTGCCTGGTTGGGGGCGTGGCCGGCCGGCAGGAAGGAAGTCGCTGATAGCCAGGCCGAGCGTGCCTGGAGGTAGGCGGGGCCCCCGTGTGCTGGTGGTAGCCACGCGTGTGGTCGAAAGGAGTCGGAGCCTTGCGGGCTCCATTGCCGCTTCCCGCCGCCCTCATGAAGAGAGGGGCGAGTCCCCGGGGATCGTCGGGCCCAGAAGGAGACCGGGAGCAGCCAAGGAGATCCCGGTGAGTGGGGCCTACCGAGGCACATTGTCGGTGCCTTCCCCCTGCGAGGAGGAGGAGCCGGAGAGGAGGGGCTCGATCGGAGCCTCGAGGGCTTCTCGGGCCGATCAGCAGAGTTCTCTCTGGCTAGCGAGGAGTTGCCTATGCGGGAGAGACTGAGTAAGGTCTCCCCGCCCTAGGAGCCTTACGCTACCGGTTGGTAGCAGTGCCGGCCCCCGATATATTACGGGCCTGCTGCTGCACCTGCAACACGGTAGGCATCCCAGTGGGGGCTCAGGAGGCACGGCTGCACTGCGAGAGCGCGGGCAGCTGCAACGTGGGGCATTTTCTTTGCTGATGAGGAAGGGGTGAGTTGCACCCCCTGCCCCAGTGCGTTACCCTCATTACTGGTGCTGGCCTGGTGGGCCTGCACCTGGCTGCAAGTGGCAGCTTAGCGCCCTGACTTTCGGGACAAAGGGCATTTGAGCCCCACAGAAGGCCAGTTGGCCAGGGGTCAGTGTTGGTAGGGTGCAAGGCCCTAATGTGATGCCTACAGAAGTTGCATAATGTGTTTATGCTTATGATGATTATGCATGATGTATTTTATGCCTAATGTAATGCAGACATAATGTGTTTATGTTGCTAATGCTGAGTACAGTATTTCGCCAGTAGTTACTGGTAGTATTTTATTTTTAGGTCTCGCCTACGCAGCGCGCATGCGCTGTAGTGTGGTTTGTGGCCTCATTGCCTACATTGCTAAGTTAGCTTAGGCCTAGCTGCCATGATGCCTTTTTGCACACATTACTTTGTGACTTTGTTTTCCAGACTCTGCTTGTACCCGGCTATATTAGAACTGTCTGCCTTTTTGCCTTTCACCTTTTCTCCTGTTCCCTGTGGGTTTCGTCTGCACAACATGTACAAGGTCGAAAAACAACGTCCCTTGTTCTTGCTGATCTGGTCAGCCCCTCGCACTTAGACATAACACAGAATACAGCTGCACTGGAGAAATTTGTGTGCTTTTAATATGGGGATCTCGCTGTTTGTGGGACTTGGAGAAAAACCTTTCCAGGGAGAAGAGCTGTGCTTGTCTGATGATGTAAACCTTGCATCTAGATATTGAGGTATGGGGGTCCGCCTGACAAAGCCCAGAGGTCTTCTATTTTTATAATAAACTAGTTATTAGCACGGGGAGGGTGGCAAGGCCATTTAGTCCTATATCCACTGTCTTTATAAAATGCTGTCCCCGTTTGTATTCTATGGAATTGTAACCATGCTTATTATTTTATCATTATGCATTATGCTGATAGTACTGAAAGTTATGAAAGAGTGTTCTTGCTCCCGCGAGTCCTGAGAGAGACCGTGTTCTGGGTTGTCTAATCATTGGTAGCTGCGCTGCGAATGAGACGCTAAAGCTAGTCGGATTGGGATTATGGGTACTAAGGAGCATGGTTGGCTCACCACTATACTCTGAGGTCCTATTATCCTGTGCATAGCTCTGTGTATGTGCAGAATCCCTGCAACAGCGCTGAATAGGAGGAGACCTTTAGGAATCGATTCCGTTTTTGGCCCCAAAACGTGCACGCGTTGCATTGCTTTCAATGGCAACGCGTGCACGTTTGGCGATTCCCTTGCGGGAGCGAGCTTTAAAACCATCTGTTTGTAATTAACAGATGGTTCCTGCTCGCTCCTGCAAGGGAAACAGGCGCAGTCCCCCTCCTCTCTCCCCTCCCCCTGCTGCCTCCTCCTCTCCAAACTTTTTTTTTTTTTAACTTTTAGCACGAGGCGCGCGCGCTGTCTCCCCATGTGTCAGTGAGGGTCTTGTTCTTCCTTTAAGTCATTGTAAGTCTATGTCCCCGCGTGTCAGTGCGGGTCTTTTTCTCCCTTTAGTCACTGTATGGTTTTTCTCCCTACGTGTCAGCGAGGGTCTTTTTCTCCCTTTATGTCGCTGTATGTCTTATCTCCCCATGTGTCATTGAGGGTCTCTTTCTCCCCACAGACCTTGTGTGTCTTGTTCTCCCTCTGGACAAGAATGTCTTTCTTTCTCCCCGTTGTGTCTGACTGTGTCCTCTTCTCCCTCAGGATCGCCCCTGCGCATTCGTCTCTCATCATATGTAAGTGTCTTGTTCCTGTTCACTCACAACAGAGCGGCTCCGTCTCATTGGCATGATGGGTCTGGCAGAATAAACACCGAAAATACCCTGCTTCCGTGCACCTCCCTGCGGGAGCAGCAGAGCCCCTGCACCCGGGCGCCTCTTATCAGCGGCAGCAGCAGCGCCTGCACAGGTGTGAGCTGCTTAAGGAGTACTGCGCATGCGCCCGCGTGCACCCCTTCGAGTTTATCTAGAGGTCAGAGCCGGCTCTTGCTCCGATAACACCCTGGGCGGAAGGACATTTGGCGCCCTCTCTGCAGCTAGTGAATAATACGAGACCGCAGGGTGCCCATTTTGTGTTCGCAAGTCAGTTACACATCAAAGCAGCGATTAGCCTCTGAGCCCAGTGTTTGAAGCGCATTAAAAACAAGCATTGGCATAGCCAATAGGTCTCGCCTTTGGGGCCTTATAAGTGTTTAGCCAGAGCTATTGACTTTGCCAATGTCTTCAAGCTGTGCTGTAGAGAAGTGTGGCTGCTGTGCAGCATGCTGAAAAGTTATAATAAAAGTGTCAGAAGCATTTTGTTACTTTATATATGACCAAGAAGGCATTATGTAAAACTGAACGACCATATTAAAAAAGTATTTACAATAAAAATGTCCTCAGTTTTCTTTGTTCTTGCAATGCTGGCAACTTGTTTCTGCCTATTCCAATGGTTGTTTGTTAAAGCTTTTTTTTTGAGGGGGCATAAACAATCGGAGGGTGAAGGTTGGGAACTAGTACCTGTATTATAACACTAGCAGCGGCCAGACGCTAGGGGAGAATCAACAGATGCCAGATTCCGAGAGCAGGCTGAGGTGGTGCTGAGTGATGCTGAGGTGGTAGTGGTGGTGGTGGTGACTGGTGCGGAGACGATGCTGAGGTGATGCTGAATGATACTCAGGTCTTGCTGAGTGATGATGATGTGGTGGTGTACTAGTGCAAAGGCGATGCTGAGTGATACTGCTGTGGTACTGAGTGATGCTGTGGTGGTGCTGAGTGATATTGTCTTGGCGCTGAGTGATGCTGTGGTGGTGCTGAGTGATGCTGTGGTGGCCCTGAGTGATGCTGTGGTGGTGCTGAATGATGCTGTGGTGGTGCTGAGCGATGCTGTGGTGGCCCTGAGTGATGCTGTGGCGGTGCTGAGTGATGCTGTGGCGGCGCTGAGTGATGCTGTGGCGGCGCTGAGTGATGCTGTGGCAGCGCTGAGTGATGCTGTGGCGGCGCTGAGTGATGCTGTGGCGGCGCTGAGTGATGCTGTGGCGGCGCTGAGTGATGCTGTGGTGGTGCTGAGTGATGCTGTGGTGGTGCTGAGTGATGATGTGGTGGTGCTGAGTGATATTGTTGTGGCACTGAGTGATGCTGTGGTGATGCTGTGGTAGTTCTGAGTGATGCTGTGGTGGTGCTGAGTGATGCTGTGGTGGTGCTGAGTGATGCTGTGGTGACGCTGAGTGATGCTGTGGCGGTGCTGAGCAATGCTGTGCGGTGCTGAGCGATGCTGTGGTGGTGCTGAGCGATGCTGTGGTGCTGCTGAGTAATGCTGTGGTGGCGCTGAGTGATGCTGTTGTGGCGCTAAGTGATGCTGTGGTTGTGCTGAGTAATGCTGTGGTTGCACTGAGTGATGCTGTGATGGCGTTGAGTGATGCTGTGATGGCGTTGAGAGATGTTGTGTTGGTGCTGAGTGATGCTGTGCTGGCTCTGATTGATGCTGTGCTGGCTCTGATTGATGCTGTGGTTGTGCTGAGTGATGCTGTGGTGATGCTGAGTGATGCTGTGGTGTTGCCGAGTGAGAGAGGGAGTGAAGATATAATGCCCAATTAGAGAGGGTAGTGAGAGAGAAAGAGAGAGAAAGGGTGTACATAGAATAAAGGGTGGAGCGGGATAGAGAGAGAGAAAGAAGGGGAGAGAGAGTGAATGAAGGAGTTTGAAAGAGAAACAGATAAAGGGGTGAGAGAGAGAATGAAAGGCTAAAAAAGATAGAGAGGGGAGAGTTAATTAAGTAGAGAGAGAATTAGAGAGGGGAGAGAAGGAGAGAGACAATAAGAGTGAGGGTGTGGAGTTGAAATAGAGTGAAGAAGTGACGCGGAAAAAGTAACCTTAAATATTGCTTTGTGCTGTGCGCGAATAAATATTTTTAAAAAAACAGAGTGAGACAAAAATACTGGTAATTAGGCTGTGACTCCTAATATAAAACAAATAGCGATATAAGGTGAAATCAACCCACCGAAGCAATATTTCTAACTAGACAAAAAAAGCTTGCATTTCAATGCTAATCGCTGTTGTTTTTCATGTGACTGTAGTCCAGGGCCGTCAGTTGGTAATGTGAGCTGCTGCTGCGATTGAAACCTCAGAGTCCAGAGAGTTAATGAGCCATGACGAGGAAATGAGGAAGAGATAGGAAACCCAGATGGCAGCTGTGCACGTGCATGCCATCGTGAACGCAAGCTGGAGGCCAGCAAAAGCCTGTGGGTAGCAGCACTTTGAAAACCCACTTACTAAATGTCTCGCAGAGACAGCTTGCGCTGGCTCAGGCGAGACCTAAACAAGGGCGAAAATGTAGTACATATTACTACTGAAACTCCTCTCCAAACTAAAGGTGCAGAAGGAATTCCTGCTAATCTCAAGGTATTGCTTGAAGAGGAGCACGTTTTGCTAATTTGGTAATAGGTTTAATAAACCCTGTTGGAAGCGTTATTCTCACATATGCACTGTAGACAGAGAATAGTTGTTTGTTTTGTTTTTACAGTTTCTCAACATTTTCAATGTTTTACCCTGGGCTCCAAATGGAAGCTAGGCCTATTGGCTTTTCCAAAGCTCGTTTTCATGGTGTTCTGTGGTTCGCTGAAGTTGTGTGGGGCGTCTAGGAATTTGGGGCCAGATTGTAAGGAAAATGTATATTTATTAAAGCAGAGGCGGACGTGCCTGTCAGGAAATGGAAGCGGTCAGTCACAACCGTGTGTGTCCCTTTCCGGTGTCTGCCGGGCCCTGTTTTAATCATCAGGGATGCCAGAACCACTCTCATTGGCTTGCTCGCCGCTTTGGTATGGGAGGCTGGGGGGTGGGGAGGGGGGTGCTGGACAGCTAGCTCAGCGAGATGTGCACTCTGCGTCAGAGATCTGTGAAGAACCTGAAGAGACTCCGCCTTTCATTTGTCTGAGGCCGATGAAAGCGATGCGACTGGTTACTAATATCGTCAATTACAGAGCTTAGAAGCGTGAATGGTAAAGACGCTATGCGACTATCTTGATTATTAATGTGATTACTGAGGGCCTTAAAACGTCCTGGGTGGTTCATCGATTGTTAGTGAAACATTGATAAGACAGATATAATTAAACAATAGGGTTGCTGGGATATGAATACTCCTGTGCAATAATTAGGAACGCCATGATGGCGAGTATCTTTGGAAATAAATGATAGAACGTTTTCAGGATGGCCGCTATCCCTGCAACCACGCAACGTGATGACGTGGGGCATTATAAAAGCAGGAAGCGAAATATGGAGATCTTAACGAGCAGATCCAGAACCCCGCTGTGAGGCCCTAATAATTCCCAACACGGTAAGCGTTCACTACAAGGATAGGCAGTGTGATTTGCATGCGAGCTTGGAAGGAGAAAGGGATACTTGCCCTGAGAAGATATTTTTTATTTAATCAGTGTGAAATGTAGGTCGCGTGACTTTTCTTAAGCGGCGTTATTTATGCCGAAATCGATGATGTTATATGTCATCAGCTTTTTTGGGTAAACACTTTAGCAAACATGAAGAGCGCAGAGGAATAGGAAGAAAAGATAGTGATAAACATCGATAAGAAAGGGTCCTCGATGTGTGAACACCTTCTATACAAAATACCCTTGAACATTTTCTATTAGGAAATAATTTTCTCTAGAGAGATGTTGTCAAGTGACTATATTTATATAATGAGTAAGGGGAATGTATGTGCATATTCTGCAATAGCCTGACATCGTGACGCCAGGGATTTTGTCTCCGGGTTACGGTGATTCAAGTACGCATATATGCAGTCATATTCGGCTTAGCATGTAAAAAGGGGCGCACAAACAATTAGGATGAGGGAGAACACATTGGTATGGTACTCGACTTTAAACAGAGTCGGTACATATAAATTAGATGGCATGAAGAAAAGCATTGGCCGCGCGCGAAAGTGAAAGCAGCGCGACGCGGCGGGGGAGGGGAGGGGCGGAGGAGCGCTTGTCCGAGCGAGAGGAAAGCCAGATGGCGCCTCTGAGAAGGGAGGGGGTAGTGTGCGCAGAGGAGCCATTAGAGAACACCCAGATGGCAGCTGCGCGCGTGCCCCCATCGTGAACGCAAGCTGGGAGCCTCTCTGGTAGCACTTCCAAAAGCCCCTTACTAAATGTCTCGCAGCGCAGCGCATGCGCGCTGGCTCAGCGAGACCTAAAAAGGTTTGGGAACTGTAATGCTGCGGGCATTGGGGGCGGGGTGAGTGAACTGCTGTGGCTAAAAAAAAAAATATATATTGTTCAGAGGGAGCCTGCTGCGGCCCCGACCTCTGACCTCAGCTCGAGGGCCACTGCTCGGAGCACACAAGTGCGAATTAGAGCCAAACAGCAGAATACGTAGAAATGGACAAATAGACAGAGCATCGGGGTAAGGCAGTGGAAATAAGGCAGACATGAAAGAAAATGGATCAGGATAATACAAAAAAAATCATAAAAGCACCAAAATTCCCATATATAAAAAAACAGAAAGTAGAAACGTGTAAGAAAAACTATGAACGAAAAGGCGCTGCAATGTACCGTAATCGGATATGCGCTTTAGAAGCTCTAAAATCATATTTTTAATTGATGAAATGTTTGAAAGGACTAATTGCCTTTTTATTACCCTAAAATCAGTTTCACAAAAGCATTGTTTGCTTTGCTGCGTCACACCACAATTATGCCATGTACATGTATTTATATTAGATCCCCAATGCGCCAACCAGGCTTCTGTACGGTGCATCTTACAAGAGGCTTAATATAGAACAATAATGTATCCATGGAGCGTCACCAGACTCGGTTATGCACCCAGGCCTTTCCTTCCCGTGTTGGTGGCACAGTGTTAAATGGCAGCTGCCCGTTCTGCCATTTAGGTGCCCGCGGCAAAGCACGACAAAACACCGCCATTCTTCCCCGAGTGCCTTCAGAAATAGCATTTCCAACATAATGCCCTGGCAGGAAGGGCGCAGGACAATGACATCTACAGGCCTGGATCTCCCTGGAAGTGGCACAAACAGATTCTGTCTGCAGTTTAGCTCTACCCTAATTGTCGAACCAATTGGTGTGCGGGGGAATGCTTCAGATGGCGGGAGGGCAGGCCTCGTGCGCTTTCAGAGACTACCCCTCCACCCCCATGCCAGGCTGTGCCTCACCGTTTCCTACATGGCCGGAGTTTGTGTAGGAAGAGAACATCCGCAGCACAGCTGCAATTAGTTTATTATTGTTGTGTACAGACTTTATTTATACCTCACTCGCTATCCACGTATTTAAGTAGAAGCTTTATTTAGTTGTTCCTGTTGAAATTCCAGTGGACGAGGTTCAGATAGTTTCTGCTGGACCCTTTGGTGGCACCTGACATTCGGGACGCCATAAGAACGGCTGAGGAGAAAACGCATGATTCATTTGCAACCTGAAGCTAGTTAGGTGTTCTACGTTTCTTTTTTTTTTTGCTTTGCTTTCAGGTTATTTTTATTTTAGTTCGCCTGTAGAAATGATTTTTTTTTCAACTGGTCATTCACACTCGTGCCCAGTAATGACTAATTTTTTTGAGCGGGTTAACGCTCGCCGCTGACATCTGTTCTGATCTGAATGCCACGACCTCGATTGTTCCCCTAAATGTGCCGTCATAAAAACGAAAAAAATACCAATATTCATAATACTATGTTGGTTCAGACCTCTCAAGCTGTCCCAAGTTGCGCGGGAGCTGTTCACCAAGTGCTATTTTTTTCTGTCTTCTGCTAACTGTAATCCCGGTAGTTTTATGTTACCATTAAAAACTCACCGTCACAAGTACCATCATCAGCTGAAGAAAAAATGGTGATAGAAACAGATATATCTGGCTTGAATAAGTACTAGATGTCACAGTTTTATAACTCTTAGAACGCCCTTCTTAGTAGTACCTCTGCTCAACACGTCTCTTTTTATGGACCTCTGACAGATAAAGGGCTGTTCTGGCCCACTGGGAATCAAACCCATGGCCCCAAGGATGCATACATACCTCAGCATCCGACATATAAATCTTAAGTTCTTATGTAACTACACGACACATTCCACTAAATTACAAAATCATTTATTAATAGTTTTGTTGGAGAGGATATGGCATTACGGCCAGAGCTACCGACTTTGGAGCTGGGGAGCCAGGTTCGCGCCTCGGTGTCGACTCAACATCCTGTGATTCTGGGCAAATCACTTAATCTCCCCATGCCTACCAAAACAAGCGTTGGCATAGCCAATAGGTCTCGCCTTTGGGACCTTATAAGTATTTAATTATGCAGCACAATATCCTTGGTGCAACAACATCAAGTGTTGCATGGCTAAACACTTATAAGGTCCCAAAGGCGAGACCTATTGGCTATGCCAATGCTTGTTACTACTTGTGCTTGTGATGGTTCTGACAGTGGCCTGATTGGCCCTGTCATGTATATAATCCCCTGTAAATTACTACCTGGTGCCAGTTGGCACAGTGTACATGTGTGGTTATGATCTAATGTGTTATGGATAATACAAAGGCTATTTTTTTTATAACCTTATGTGGAGTTTCTTTTGTAGTGTGCCTAGTGTGTTGCTGCTGTGTGTGTGTTGCGCAAACGCTTTACACATTGCCTCTGGGATAAGCCTGACTGCTGGTGCCAAGCTACCAAGGGGGTGAGCAGGGGTTATCTTCAGCGTGTAACTCCCTAGCCCGGACTAGAGTGGTGGTTTCTGCCTGGCTTAGGCGCAATGCCCTAGCCAACCAGAAATCTCATTTCTAACATCATGTTAATTTAGAAAAGATATTTCCTAGTCCAGCGACAGATCTAGTGTAGCTGATATGAGAATTCGAGTTTATGGTGAAATGTATTTTATGTGTGTATTAGACACATTGGGCCATATGTAGGTAATCTGGAAATACCGATTCTTAATTACCGAATTTTACCGAATCGGTATTTATGAATCGGTATTCCCGATGTACGTAAATATTCGGTAAACAATACCGAATCGGTAAAATTCGGTAAATATTTACCGAATCCACAATACCGATCGGTTTTACCGAATCGGTAAATACCGACTCGTAAATACCGAATCGGTAAATACCGAATCGGTAATTCAAAAAAACATCAATTGAGGAATCAGCCAATCCTGTGCAACCACCACCCCTCCCAACCAGGAAGTGGCCACACCCAGGCAGGTGCACACAATCAGAACCTTCTGGAGAGGCTGGGAGTGCAGAGGAGAGCAACAGAGCCACTGCCTGAACCTCGCCTGCAAATCTTGCACAATGGACACCCAGGACACAGAAAGAGAAGGAGGGGAAAGGAAGAGGAAACTGAAATTCAGTCAGAGGGAACTGCAGGTCCTTGTGGAGGAGGTGGTGAAGCAAAACGCAAAGCTGTTTGGAAAGCAGTCCCTGCAAGTTGCAGAGTCAGTGAAAAGGAGAATCTGGCTTGAAATCCAGTCACAGGTGAATGCCATTGGAGTGACCCCCGGGACATTGATGTGCTCAAGAAGCGGTGGTATGACATCAGGAGCATCACCAAGAAGAAGATGGCAGATCTCAAGAAACAAGCCAGGCTGACAGGAGGAGGAAGGAACAGGGCACCTGCCCTGACTGAACTCGAGCGGCTCGTGGAGACCACGATAGAGCCAGAAAGTGTCTGTGGGATCGGGGATGCAGACAGCTCTGCCAGGGCTGCATCTAAACGAGGTAAGAAGCATGCACAGCATTGTGCCCCCCTCCCCTATCCCAAATCCCCAATTGGGCTCTGTGAATCCCACTCCAGAACCGATTTTAGTGCAAACCAGCAATGCATTATGGGAGATGTAGTCAGTGAAACCCCTATCATGACAGGAATCGCACTGAACAACAAGGCATGTGACACACATCAGCGATAAGCAGGCAGAAGACAATGAGATAGTGTGGCAGAAATGTATATTTATTCTTGCTATGCAGGGCTGCAGGTACACTGAGCTAATGTACAATTTCTGTCCACAGGCGAGACATCGCGCAGGACTGCTCAGGACAAGGGAGAGAGGGCACCCCGGAAGGACATCACTGAGAAGGCCAGTACGAGTGCAGGGCACACAACACCACCACAGTCAGCCTCACCACCACAGCTAGCCTCGCCACTACTGCCAGCCTCACCACCACAGCTAGCCTCGCCACTACTGCTAGCCTCACCAGCATCAACACCACCTGCAGTGCTGAGACCTAGGAGGCGTGCTGTTGCCAGACTGATGGAGTTTGAGTCCTCCTCAGAAGACTCGAGGGGGGAAACATCCACTGTGCCAGTGGATGGTAGCAATGCTGGTGTGCTGTCCACCACTGAGGGAGCACACACAGGTGCCAGACGCCGCCGCAGGGCTCGTGTGAGCAGTCCACCTCCACAGGGTGAGAGCCATGGTGTCTTCGGAGGGCTGGAGGCAAGCATGGTGAAGGTGCAGCGCCTACAAGGAAAGGCAATACAGTCAGTCCAGCGACAAATGAGGCGCCTCAATGACAACATGAGCAACATTGACAAGGGCATAGGCACAATGGCTGAGGGCATGAAGGAGATGGCTGCAGGCATGCGGGACATGTCCCAGTCTGTGATGCTGCTGTGCAGCAAAATGGATGAGGACAGAGTTACACGGCGCAGGGAGAGGCAGAAAATGGAGCACCATACAAGGGTAGTGAACCGCCTAGCAACTGCCACTTCTCTGCTCTGCAGGCGCTCCGTGGCCATGCAGGGAGGGCCTGGCGCACTGCAGCACTGATGTCACTAGGGGCTGGTGAAGGTGACCACTGCTCTTGAGGTGCTGCTGACAAGTCAGTCTGCCACTACTGGTGCTGTGGAAGTTGGGGACAGCGAGGACACGACCAGTCGGAGCAGCATTACCCCCCTGTAACAGACACCCGGAGGAGCAGCAGACGGCATGGGGCTGCCACTGGTTCCACAGCCAGTGAGGACAGTCACGTACTGGCATCCAGTACTGTTGTGCGTGGCCGCAGACGCTGATGCAGCCCACACTAACAGGACAGAATTGGGTGAAGTAACCCATGACTTCCTACTATGGATGTCAGAAATTGGAATGCCATGTTTGGCCGTTTGTGTTGTGGCGTAGTGCCCAGAAATTAAAACTACGTCATTACATACAACTACTGGCTGTGTCTCCTTACTTACTTAAAAATAGTTGCATGTGATCTCTGCCCGTCTCTGTCTCCCATCTGTTGCTGGTGGCACTCCTGCTGCGTTGGGCTCTGGCTGTGCTAATTCATCATCATTGTCCTCAAAATCTGTTAATTCCACTTCTGTACCTTTCTTTGTGGCAAGGTTGTGCAGCATTGCACAAGTTGCAATGATTTTGCAGCAGATGATGGGTGTGTACTGACGTGCGCCTCCGCTTTTGTGGAGGCAGCGGAACCTGCTTTTCAATAGTCCAAACGTGCGCTCCACAACGTTGCGTGTTGATTTGTGTGCCACATTGTATCGTCTCTCACTCAGGGTTGATGGGTTTAGGTAGGGAGTGAGGATAAATGACCGCACGGCATATGCACTATCGCCTAGGTGAGGATGAGAGTGCCATTAGTCACATACACCAATACACATTCATCTGCAGTAAGTATGAGTGAGTGTCACAGTGATTTACCTAGCAGGTATCCTTCTCCAAATTCTCCCGCAGCCAGGCGTGTGTAGATCCCACTGTTCTGGAAGATGTATGAGTCGTGGGTGCTCCCAGGAAACTTGGCCACGATGTCAGTGATGATGTTGGCAGCATCGCAGATTACCTGCACATTTATGGAGTGGGTGGACTTTCTGTTCCTGTAGATGTGCTCAGTGGCTGCTGGTGGGCAGATTGGAATGTGTGTGCCATCAATACAGCCTATGACATGCGGGAACTGTGCCATCTGGTAAAAGTCTGTCTTGGTTTTCAGCAGTTCCGCCTGTGTGTTTGGGAAGCTAATGTAGTGGTGCATTCTCTGCATCATGGCATCCAGGAACTTTCTGAAGAAACGGGACAGGCAACTCTGAGACACCCCGCCTACCGCAGCTATCACCCCTGGTAACTGCCAGATGCGAGTAGATGTAGGCTACAGAGCACCTGCACATGTGGTGGTATGGTGTGCGCCCTTGGTGTTGGGTGCTCCAGGAGTGGGTGCAAGTCCCTTATCAAGTCCAGGATGGTGTGGGGGTGTAGCCTGTACCTTTCATGGATCTCAGCCTCAGTCTGTTGGAAGATTGTGATGCGCTGTCTGTAAATGCGCTCCTCCCTTCTCCAGATCCTCACTCCTGCTGCCTGTAGACGTAGCCGCCTTGCAATCACATAGAAAGCCGCCATAGTGATCACACTGTTGCATTTTGGGATTGCTTATATTCGCTGTAGATGATTACCACCTGCTTTCAGTCAGTGTTAATTACCGACTCTTAAATACCGAATTTCATGTAATTCGGTATTACCGAATTTACCTACATCTCTTTTTTCGTTTTTACCGATTCTTATTTACCGATTCGGTAAATAAGGAATCGGTGATTTCCGAATGGGTAGATTTGAATTCGGTAATGATGAATCGGTATTTACCGATTCATAATTACTGATTCCTTCTTTTTGGCCTCCTACATCTCGATTGCTTAAATACCGGTCGGTAACGGGTGATTTACCGAATTTCGGCCGTTACCGACCGGTATTTAGCTACCTACATATGGCCCATTATGTATAATTACTGCATTATGAAATTCTATGGTATATGATTCTGAAGTAAGTTTTAAAACTTCTATATAACGTTAATTTCTATAGGATAATTTCTTGGAAATAAACTATTATAACGTAAAACTAGTAGGCTGTCAGTGTAGATAATGAGTACAGATCTATCTGCCCAATCACATATATTTCTTTTAAGCCAGGAGGAGTTGAATATTTATGAATTAAGCATGGACTGATTCTGACCACAATCATATTTTCATTCTCTGAACATAATACATAGGAAAGTGCAGAAGGGTGCGTGATAGTGACTTGGCATGTAGTGAAAGTTGCTGATTCATCCTGACTGGAGAAGAGATGGTGTGTGGGCAGAGAGCACCAACCTTTCCCGCAAGATGGCGAAAAGCGCCGGGAATGTTCAGGTCGAGCAAGTTTCAGACTGATGTGAGCGTCTCAGAGCAAACAGAAAGTAATCCCCGGCCTGCCCACACACACCCGAGAATTTCAAATGAAAGGATTTCTGACAGACTGCCAAGTTTCCAACAGTATTTTAGCGTGTGCGCGCGCAGCCACAACGGACCGACCTATACTCACAGAGCAGATACAGGAAGAGCAGAGCGGGTGGAGACTGCATGCGAATACCGTGCAAAGCTGTTTCTACTGGCAACCAGAGAGTAAGTGTGATTTTAATAGCAATACATACTCTTGGACGTTTTGTAAAATTCTGCACGACTTCTGTAGTGTTCGCCCTCTGCATAAAGGTCGCTTCATCACAGAATATTTTCTCATGCGCGTGCGTTTCTGTTGCAGATACTTTTGTGCACTTACAAATAACCCTCCTCCGAGGATGCCTGGTGCGCGGGTCGCTGTGGTGACAGGAAGCAACAAGGGCATCGGTCTGGCCATCGTGCGGGCGCTGTGCAAGCAGTTCGAGGGGGACGTGTACTTGACAGCCCGCGACCGCAAGCTGGGGGAAGAAGCAGTGGGGAAACTGCAGCAGGAGGGGCTGCGAGCCTGCTTTCACCAACTGGATATCAACAACCCGGAGAGCGTCCGGGCTCTCAGGGACTTCTTGAAGGCGACTTATGGAGGCTTAGATGTTCTCATCAACAATGCAGGAATCGCTTTTAAAGGTAAACGTATAGTGTAGCTTGCCCATTTACAGGGTGACCACCTCACTCCAGCTCATAACAGACGTTGTCTCCAGTCCTGGACTTTTCACCCACAAACCATTGATTTCAGGTATGTTAGTCTAATTAGATCAATGGAAGCAAAACAAGACTACAACACCCAGAATGCATTTGGCTGGCACAAAAAAAGTCCAAGGATTGAAAAATGGTTCATAATGACTTGGAGGGAGGTGGTCATCGTACCCATTTACAATATGCAATTACAGTCTTCAGTGCCTTAAATTCATATTAACATGTTGTGTAATGTGGTTTGGATCTTGATATAGTGCTACAAAGAGGGTTTTGTGTGCTGACGTGAAAGTGGCACCTGGGAAGGAATTCCCAGTCACTGGTCTCAGGATGGCCTTGCACGGCCAGAGGTGACCAATGGTAGGGAATGTAAGGCAAAAAGGGGATGACAAGTATCCCCAGGGTAGTGTATGGAGGGTTCTTTATTATTGTATTGGGGGTATGTGGAGTGTGCATGCCCCACTGAGGGGCTCAGAACCTTTGTGGGCAGTAATATGAGGTGACACCTACTGGAGAGGGCCACGACAATACATGTGACCTACCATACCATCAATATTGTAGCCCACTTTAAAGTTTGCACAATAAGAACTATAAAAATAACTCTTTATTGCCTGTACCTAATGTAAGATTAGAGCAGGCAAATTCTCAAAAACTACTTTCACTGCCAAAGTAGGGCCAAAAAGCTCAATCACACTTAAAAGTACTTCAATGTACACGCCTACCCAAAAGGCGTGCCCTGTTGGCGTGCATTGGGGTCCTGGGTGCAGATGTAGTTGATCAAATTTTATAGGGATTGTGGCCTCTAGGCCTACAAGGAGTCTGAAGCAAAGGCCACGCAGGCTGAGCACCGGCTCCAATGAAGAACGGTCATTGATGTTGGCGGGCTGGACAGATCAGTTGAAAAGTAAGGTCTGCAGGTGGGATTTCAGGACAAAGCAAGAAACCAAGAACCTAGGTAACATAATGTTGAACAACATTCTGTAGATATAGCAACCCTCCAACTAGTGGGTTGGATGCCCACCATGGTGAACGTCTACTCTCAGGGTTGCTGAGAATGTAAGTGTTGTAATCTTCCATTTGAAAAGTATATATATATATATATATATATATATATATCTCTTTCTTGTATATAGTTATATTGCCTTTTTAGTCATTATATACAATGGTATGTTCCACCCCTATATTGCTGGGACAATGGTTCCTCTTTGGAACTCTTGGGAGTGCACTGTAGAATGTTGGGCAGTGAGCTGAGGAGAGTTGGACTTGGCAGTTGGAAAACCGCTTCATTGAAATAAACCCACTTTACTTGAACTTCACTTTGGTCTCATGGAGCAAGACCACTGACTCATTGTCAGTGAAATTGCTCTCCCACCCTCGCAGCTCCACCATTTAGTGAGGCCTGCCCCTGCCCCTGCACTCTCGAGTGTTGGTGATCGAGGCCCTCCTCCACCCGCAGGTTTCCCTGCGCCTCATCCCTGGTGGTCCAGTGGACCTCTGTCTCCTTCCTCTCACTCTGCTCTTTCACTCGCTTTCACTCGCTTTTTCTACCCTTTTTTTATCTTTCACCTTTCTGCACTTTTCTGCATCTCTGCTCTTTTGTGCCTTATTTCTGCTCATTTTCCTTCCTCTCGCCGCTCTGCTCTTTCACTCGTTTTCACTCGTTTTTCTACCCTCTTTTATCTTTCACCTTTCTGCACTTTTCTGCATCTCTGCTCTTTTGTGCCTTATTTCTGCTTATTTTCCCTTTTTTCTTTATCCCTTATTTCCTCCCTTTACCTTTCCCCGCCGCTGCTGCCCCCGCAGCCCCTCCCCCCCCAGCGCGACCGGCCCAATCCAGCTCCCCTCCCCGCTCCCGCCTCCCAGCTGTCCAGCCCTCCCCGATCCCTACTTAATGGCGGCCGCGGGCAGCAGGCGCGCCGCTGGCGCGCCGAAGGCGCGTCAAAGGCAAGCCCGTCTGCGCCCGTCCGCGACCAGTGCCAGGAACCCTGGACCTCCGCCCCCTACGACCCAGCAGCACTCCACGCACTCAACCCAGGCCGCAACAACAACTGCAAGCTAGCATCACCAGCCGACACCCACGGACCCTTCAGCTGTCACCGCTGCCGGCACACCTGCAGCACCGCCAAGAACACGGATCCAGCACAACCCGCACACAAGAACACAACCGAACCGAAGACCCTGCAATGCATCCTCCTCAACGTCCGATCCCTCCACAAACACGCCACAGAAATCTGGGACCTCCTCGACAGCACCACCCCGGACGTAGTGTTCTTCACCGAAACCTGGACCAACACCACCTCGGGACCGGACATCGCCATCGCCATCCCCCAAGGATACAAGATCTCCAGGAAGGACCGCCCCACCCGCCCAGGAGGAGGAATCGCCATCGTCCACAAATCCAGCCTCCGCCTGAGCACACTCCCCGACGAGCCCACAGAACTGAGGGAACACCTTCACTTCAAGATACTGGCCAGCCCCACCGCCACCCTCTGAGGAACCCTCATCTACCGACCCCCTGGACCCCGCGGACCCTTCGCCAACTCCATCACGGACATTATCTCCCCGCAGGCCATCGCATCCACCAACTACACCCTGCTGGGAGACCTCAACTTCCACCTCGACAACCAACTGGACCCCAACACCACATCCCTCCTGGACAACCTCCACAACATTGGACTCCGCCAGATCGTGACCGAGCCCACGCACTCAGCAGGACACACCCTCGACCCCCTCTTCACTACAGGAAACTCCATCACCTTCAGCCACACCACCGAACTCCCATGGACCGACCATCGTTGCGTCCACTTCACCTTCAGAACACCCACCATCCACAGACACCAGCACCTGCTTCCATGAAGAAACTGGACCAAAATCACCGACGACCAGCTCACCTCCTCACTCAACAACTCCACCCCAACCATCGCGGAAAACGACGACTCCCAACACCGCAGCCCGAACCCTGCATAGATGGATCTCGGACAGCACCAACACCATAGCCCCCTCAAGAAAAACAACAATACCCGCGCCAAGAAAGCCAGATGGTTTACCACCGAACTTCGAGAGTCCAGACGCACATGCCGCTGCCTCGAAAAGGCCTGGAGGAACACCAAATCCACAGAAGCCCACAACAACTTCAGAGCCGCCACCAACGCCCACCATCAACTCATCAGAGAAACGAGGAAAAAGGCGATTGAAGACAGAATCTCCATCCACGCGCACAACAGCAAGGAACTCTTCAGCATCATCAAGGAGTTCGCCCAACCCACCAGCGAGTCTACCGACATCCCTCCCTCACAAGACCTCTGCAACAAACTCGGCACCTTTTTCCACCACAAAATCAAGAGCATCTACGACAACTTCGACGAAGACAACCAACACACTGAACCCTCACCAACCACCCCCGACACCTGGAAACCAGCGATTGACGACTGGACAGCCCTCACCACCGAAGACACACTGAAGACAATGAAGTCAATCCACTCAGGGGCCCCCACGGACCCCTGCCCCCACCACATCTTCAACAGAGCCGCCGACACCATCGCACCCATGCTCCGCCACACCATCAACCGCTCCCTGGCGACCGCCTCGCTCCCCGACGACTAGAAACACGCCGAGGTCAACCCCCTCCTAAAGAAACCCTCAGCGGACCCCACTGACCTCAAAAACTACAGACCCATCTCCCTGCTCCCGTTCCCAGCGAAAGTCATCGAGAAAGCCATCAACAGCCAACTCGCTACATTCATTGAAGAACACAACATCCTCAACTCCTCCCAATCCGGCTTCAGAAAAACCACAGCACGGAAACCGCCCTCCTCGCCGCAACAGACGACATCCGCACCCTACTGGACAAAGGAGAAACAGTAGCCCTCATCCTCCTCGACTTATCAGCGGCGTTCGACACAGTCTCCCACCGCACCCTAATACGCAGACTCTACGACGCAGGAATCCAGGACAAGGCCCTCGACTGGATCCGCTCCTTCCTCTCCGGCAGGACGCAGCGGGTCAGACTCCCCCTTTCCTCTCGGACCCCACACCTACCACCTGCAGAGTCCCCCAGGGCTCCTCCCTCAGCCAGACGCTCTTCAACGTCTACATAGCTCCACTCGCCCCCATCGTCAGAACCTACGGACTCAACATTGTGTCATACGCAGACGACACCCAGCTCATCCTCTCCCTATCCAACGAGCCCAACACCGCCAGACGCAACTTTCGAGAAGGCATGGAAGCCGTCGCCAAATGGATGAAAAACAGCTGCCTACAACTAAACACCAACAAAACAGAAGTACTCATCATGGGCCCAAACCCCGACGCCTGGAGCGACACCTGGTGGCCCCCCGCCCTCGGAAACCCGCCAACCCCCACGGACCACGCACGCAACCTGGGAATCATCCTGGACTCCGAGCTCAAAATGGATCGCCAGATCAACTCTGTCTCGTCTTCCTGCTTCCACACCCTCCGCCTCCTTCGTAAGACCTTCAAATGGATCCCCTCGAACACCGAAAGACCGTCACTCATGCCCTGGTCACCAGCAGACTCGACTACGGCAACGCACTCTACGCCGGAATAAACAAAAACCTCACCCGCAAGCTACAGAACATCCAGAACGCCGCCGCAAGACTGGTCCTCAACCTGCCAAAACACTGCCACATCTCCCAGCACCTGCGCACACTCCACTGGCTCCCCGTCGAGGCGAGAATCACCTTCAAGATGCTCACCCACGCACACAAGGCCCTCCACGGCACCGGACCAGCATACCTGAACAGCCGACTCAAATTCCACGCACCCCAAAGGACCCTACGATCAGCCCAGCTCTCCTACGCCGTGCTCCCCCGCACCAGAAAGACCAGATTGGGAGGCCGCTCCTTCTCCTTCCTCGCGGCCAAAGCATGGAACGCCCTTCCGCTCCACTTCAGACAGACAACATCGCTCCTCATCTTCGCAAGAAACCTCAAAACCTGGCTCTTCGACAGACCCCCTCCTTGATGGACTGGAACCTGCACCCCCTCACCCCCACCCCTAGCGCCTTGAGACCCTTACGGGTGAGTAGTCGCGCTTTAACAAACCCCTGATTGACTGATTGATGGATTTACTCACTTCAGTAAGGCCCTACCTGGTGACCAGAGGGGAATCCAAAAGCTCCCTCAGTCTTAGCTGATGTGCAAAAGATAGAAGCTGGTCTTGCAGGACAGCATGAACAGTAAAAATTCAGAGCACCTAGTTAAGGCAGCGATACGATATAAAATAATAAGTCGTGGCCATATTAAAATTTACGACTTGATGCATAAAGGACCAAGATTCGAACCTCTGTTAGTCATATACTAGTTTGGTCAGCATCAGATGGGCACTGGGCAATTTTATCTGGCACTGCCAGCCATAGTGCAGCACAATGCAGTCTGGCACGTGAACTTTGATAAGCCGGTTGCTGCCATGAAGAGCTGTTTCATGGCTGGATAGCATGTAGTGCTTCAAAGTCTTTTTAAGACCGAAGAATTTGCAGTAGATGTTGCACCAGTTGGCACAATATCTACCCCAGATTAAAGTAACCTATCCTTCTGACATCCCACGGCTGGATGCGTACCAGCTTCACCCATTGATTCACTGTCCTCCCATCAGTCACGATGTAGTTCTCATTGTCCACGGCTCACCTCTCCATATTTAATACCAAAATGTTTGGAGGCAGTACAAGGACTTGCAAGGCATCCTTAATTCGCCCCATGAATTGCAAGCAAAGTCCATTTTGCTTTCCACACATCAGTGAGTTGGGTGTGTTAGAGAGTAGATTCAGCCACGGTTCTATTACACATTAAGATGCTGATTAAGAAGTATTTGCTCAGAAGAGTATTCTGTACTTTGTGCAATCTGACATAAACCTCTGCAGCCAGGCACAGCAAGGATTGTGCAGTATTCTGAAACATTTACAATAATCTGTTAACAGCAGACTTTGTCACTTGCTGACATTACAAGCCAAGACATCAATTTCCATTAATTTGTGGTCTTATGATTGCTTTTTGTCATTATTTATCAATAGGGAGCTTCACTTCAGTGTGCAGTTGCCAGTTTACAGATCTGCCCTTCATCTGAGGGGAGGCAAAACTGATTTGCATATGGTTGGTCCCTGAGCATTGCATTAAAATAAGCTAGTAGCAATTGGAGAGTACATTCACCGAATTAGTTCAGTCATCTTTGAATGGGGCCCCTCTCGCTAAAAGTCATGGTGCAGCTGTATGTTTGGCAGAATGGACCCTAAATGACTATCAAGTGTGATTTAGCTGAATAGCATTATCAGTGTAGAATAGCCAGTGTAAACTTTATTTCTCAATAAAGATTGCTAGCTGACCAGTTAAGACTGGGATACAGTTGTGAGGTTGGAAGATACTGTATCATGCCCTTAGATGAAGAGTGAGACTGGGGACTTCTAACCCCATCCTGCACTAGGCTTTCATTGAAGGAGCCAGGGCTTGGCAGCTGCGCTCATAAGGCACCCTTATTCCTGAAGCGTTGACTCGCCCGGGTGAAGATCAGGCCACGAGCAGGCCCATCTGCACCTATCCGAGCCCGACGAAGGCTGGACTGGGCCACCCAGTTGGGCCCTGTATCTGGACCCTTATAGTTTCTAGTAACATGGCAAAATGGAACTCAATGACCTCAGGAAGTATGCAATGCCCACTATCATATTTCATTGAAAACTTTTTGACTAACTCTATGGGGGGCATTATTCAGGAAATCGACCCAGTGGAGGAGAGAATTTAGGCCACTAAAAAAACTTTAATGGGAAAGCGTAGCAGCACAGTTTTTAACTGGTTTGACTGCACTGACACTAATCCTGATTTCCTCTCTTTCTTCTCGCGTTAGCGTGCTAAGAGCTAACAGAGGTAATATTATGAAGGCCAATCCTTGTGTTTCTAATGAGACCCTATCTATTAACCCAGTGGAAGATTTTGTTTCTAAACTGAGCCCCTATCTCCTGGGTTTACCACCTGCCAAAAATAAAAAAAACTCAGTGCGCTCTTCACAAATGAAGGAAAAAGGTAAATACTGCACTGTGTCTTACACCACCACTGTATTTGGTAATGTTTTCTGTTGCCCTTTGGGGAGGTTGTGAATCCCCCATGATACATGCTCAATTGGTCAACATGGATGGTCTGTTCTTGAAGTTTTTTGATTCCATCATCAACAGACTCAAAAGCACTGAGGACAGTATGCTGCTGTCGTAAAACTCCCAAACCCAGACTCCAGTTTGGGCATGTTAAGTTAGCCTGTCTGCTTTTGGGATCCACGCGAAACACAACACCCTGGACTCCCCCAGGTGTCTAGTTTTCAGAGATGCCTGGGTCTGGTATGTTTTCCCAGGTGGCAGCCTACTCGAGCACAAAAAGTGAAGACATTCACTACTGCAAGTGGAATGATATTGAGTTTTAGCCACACTCTCATTGCCCATATGTAAAAGCGACACCCAAAAGAATCAAATGTCCTCTTGCCTGCTTTTGGGATGGAATTCTTTAGTCGCAGAGGAGCAGAAAGACTGATGCTTTAGAGGTGAGGGTGGGGCCTAATGTTAGGATGGGCCAGACTCACCCCAACATTTTATTTTTAAAAGTATTCATGCCATACAGTGTGCTTTTTGACCCCCAGGAGCGAATTGGGAGCAAACCTCCTGTCAAGAGGGAGGGGGTCAAAAAGACTGGTTTGTCCTTTTTGGGGTGGGGGAGTGGCCAATGCCAGAATGCAACACCCACACCACTTTCTTTTGCCCCCAAGGTAAAATCCCTGGTTTCAGGTTGACTTTCTACCCCCCACCTGGGGGGAAATTTGGGACAACCTCCCCAACTGGGACAAACCTATCTGCCCCTATGAAGGCAAAAAGACACTATTGACCCTTCTAGGGTGGGGGTGCAGCTCGATGGACCCCTCCTTTTGTTTGTTTTGGCGCTGTTTTGAAATCCCTGATGTTCAGTGGGCTTTTTGCCCCCCACAGGGGTTAGATTGGGGGTGAATACTCCTATCTACCCTCCTGGGGGGGCAGAAAGTCTTAAGGAGGTGTGGGGTGGTGCGGAGCATGGGCCCATGCCAAGAGGGGTCATCCCCACCACAAACATTTACTGCATAAATGCAGTCCCTGGTGTCTAGTGGACTTTTTGCCCCCCCTCCAAGCGGGCAGATTGGGGTTACTCATCCCCATCTGTTCCCTGGGGGCGAAAAGACGGTTAGCACATTTGTTTTGGGAGTGGGGGCAGGCCCCTCCCCTATATATATATATATATATATATATATATATATTTGTTTTAATTAAGCCCTGGCGGGCTTTCTGCCGCCCAGTGGGGCAGATGGGGGATAATCACCCCATCTGCCCCCTGGCAGAAAGACTGCAGCATATTTTTTTGGGGTTAGGGGCATTGCTGTTCCCATGATGGGCAGCCCCCACCCTAATTTAATTAAGCCCTGGCGTCTAGTGGGCCTTCTGTCCCCCCGAGGGGAGAGGCAGATTGGGGGTATTCACCCCATCTGCCCCCTCGTAAAGGGCAGAAATATTACCGGCATATTTTTTGGGGGGTGGGAGCATGACCATGCCCATGCCTATGATGGGCAGCCCCCCCCCTTATATTATTTTGATATATCCCTGGTGTCTAGTGAGATTTCTGGCCCCCCCTCCCCCCACCCAGGTGCAGATGGGGGGTATTCACCCCCATCTACTATCCAGGGGCAAAGGGGGTGAAAGACTGCCAGCATATTTTTATGGTGAGGTGGGGGATTGAAATGGCCATGATGGGCAGCCCCCACCCCTGTATTTTTTTACTATATACCTTGTGTCTAGTGGGCTTTCTGCCCCCTTGGAGGGGCAGACTCGGAGTAATCACCCCGATGTGACCCCCAGAGGTCCTCGTTGCCCCATCCTCTGGAAGGTGTAGTGATATCACAAAATCCCAGGTCTACAAACCTTTGTAAATCTGGTATTGCATGAACTCCATGGGTGGATGCATGGGAACGCCATGCTCCATCCATGGAACGCCTCCCAGAATGAAATGTAGCACAATGCAGCGCAAGGCACTGCGTTGCGTTACATTTCTTTACAAAGCCATGCAAGGCGGCGCAAATCGCCCCTAGCGTGGCTTTGTAAATATCTACTAGCATTTTGCGATGTGGCTGCGCCACAAAAGTGGCGCAACCACGACACAAAATGTTAGTAAATATGGCCCTGAGCATCCTCTACTAGAGCTGTCTAATGAGATCCTGTTTTCAGATGCTTGCCTCTCTCCCTTGTTGAACGGCGAGGCCCCAATGATGAAGGGAAAAGGACAGCTTTAAGTCCTTTTGAAGAAGTGGAGTCAGGTTAATCCATGGCTTTTCAATTGCAGGCGCCCTGAATGTGGATTGTTTTACCACCCTCTTAAGTTTACCTTGTTTGATAAGATTGAATTACCTGATCTCACACCTTGCTCTGGAATATACTATGGCACTACCAATCACAGACAGCGATGTAATGAATTCCCAGTATATGGGTTTGAACTTGACTTCAAGGCCTCCACTGGGAGCCCATGGAAGGTTTTAGGGGCTTGAGAGATGTCTTCTTTCCTTTTAATGAAGCATAGCCCTACCACCTTGCTGTGGTTCCTTTTAAGTGCTCGTCAGCCATTTTAAGGCACCTGTTTGGACTACTGCAGTAGTCCATGAGGAAGAGAATCAGATTGATTTAGATGAATTTGATTTCCACTAGTCCAGTCATTCACAGAAGGGGGGTATTCTCCTGAGCATCATATGCTAGTGTTTCATGTTTTTTTGCAACAACTGCAATCAGCTGAGTGGTGGAAACGTCTAAGTAGTACTCTTATTGTAAAAATTAAGAGGTTGATCAGTCCAAAGTTGTGTTTTCTTTCACCAATACCTTCGTTTTGGTTCCCTTTAAGGACCGGCAGTTCTCCTTCATCCAGAGGTAGTGGTGCTTCAGGCTGTCTGTGATTTTGTTCCAATATTTATGGGACCTGTCTCCTTGAAGGTAGGCATATGTACTATCTGCACTCATTTAATAATCAAGGAGTGTCCGTTCATTTAAACAGGCAGCCTGCAGGTGATATTAATCAAGAATGTCAATAATGTGTGTATTTAATGGGCGTCGAAAAAGAATTATGAAATGAAATAAACTGATAACAGCTGCATAGCATCCTCCTCACATTCATCAGAAGTGAAATAGTGGAAGGACTAAGGGGGCGTTATAAGTACGCTAGGGAAGACGAATAAGAATGACTTAAGTGTTATTTAAAGATGTAGGTCTTAACTTTTAGAAATCCAATCTACAGCTCCATGTATTTAGTCCTGAGGACTAATTTTTTTGACAATTATTTATGAATACATGAATACATGTTTTGAATCTTCATGAAATTTAGGCGTATGTATCCATTAAAAAAAAAGTGACCATAAACAAATAGTGAGGTTAATGCAAATTATTACATCCAAGAATAAAATGGAGGCATTGCAGCCCAGAAAAGTATTCAAAAGTAATAATCTTTTGTCACTCTTTATCAGTTTGGTCTGTAATTAATGGCTACCCATGGTAACTTCACATGTTGGTTGTACCAACGAATATGCAATAAACTATCAGGTAATTGTCTAGCAAGACATTGAGAGGTTTCCTGCCAGGCTGGTAAACCTAGTTTAGATAGGATCACCTAGTTGACAAAACTGACACATGGCTGATTCTGCCATAGCGCTACCTGCTTTTCAGCAGCAACTACCTATAATGCAAAATCTCAAATTTCTCTGAAAAGACAGCCGTTCTGTGCAATTGTTTCTTTGACCAACCATTCAATTATTTGACTCATTGGTTTCATCGTCTCTTCCTGTTGCTCAGTCTGCAC
Organism: Calotriton arnoldi; assembly: GCA_963921515.1. Classification (NCBI taxonomy): domain Eukaryota; kingdom Metazoa; phylum Chordata; class Amphibia; order Caudata; family Salamandridae; genus Calotriton; species Calotriton arnoldi. The sequence goes on from CAWUFW010000341.1 coordinate 939,848, forward strand.
TCTCACTGCTCTTGCATGTTTGATGTTCGAGGCTCTTACATGAAGGACATCACGGAGATTCATATTCTCCTTGTCCATATCTCAGGTTATGTTACATTTTAATGAGCAAATTCTGCCACAGGCATCGCCTTGCATCACAAATTGAGTTTGGTACCAACTAGCCCTGGTTAAATTAATTCCTTTGATTCCAACCCAGGCTGGAGCCTGGTGTTGTTTCTGAGTTGAACTGCGTATAAGGCAGCTTGAGGATATTGTGATGTTCTATTATTGATATCTAGAAGTGTTAAAGGTTTGTGGAGTGCAGCTGTAGATCTACAAAAAAGGTGCTTATAAGCCAACTGGTATCCTAAAATATTAATCGAATCCAAATCAGACCAGTAATATAAAAATTGTGGCTACATTGGTCTGATCTTCAAGGGAATAGCCTGGTGCATGTACAAAGATGTCATGGAACCAATGGTAAATAAATGTAGATTGAAGTTATTCTCAATTTAATTCTCATAATGTGTTTTTTACAGGGGCTGATACTACTCCATTTGATGTTCAAGCGGAAGTAACACTTAAAACAAATTATTTTGCAACTAAAGATGTCTGTCATGAACTGTTACCTCTTATTAAAGCCCATGGTAAGTTCAGTAATGGGAATTCACTTTGCAAGTTCTGCTATATGGGATTAAAATTGTTTTCATGTCCTAGCGATATTTGGGAGCTTCAGCTGACAAAAGAATTTTATATTTCTATTTGAAATAACATTAACCACTGTAACATTATTTCAAATAAACCTTGATCATCCAGACATTTCTATGGTTAACATAGTAAAAAGGACCTGTAAAGGATTATTTTCAATTTAGAATTCACCATTTCCTACCATCTTACTACTTTGCTCTTTGTATTAATGGTTTGACATCCTACTCCCTTTATTTTAGTTATTGGTAGACCTCATGACCCATTACAGCAGTGGAAGTAAGTGATGAGACGCACCGAAATCCAACACTTCTACATTGCCATCAAATGGCTCATCAGCATGTTCCCTGTATGGAATTCATTCACACTATAAGGATGGGAGGGTGGCTAATGGCTTTAATACGTGTTTAGGTGGGATCCAACAAGACCCTTTTCACAGAATCAGGCCAAAGGCCTACATGATGTCCCAATTGGGCTGTTTTTTAATAGTGTGGGAAGCGCTCATGATTTACTCTAAGGGGATGCACCTATCAATATTTTAAAAAGTAGGGCAGTTAAGAGAATACATAACTATAGGACTAAACCAAGGTTGTATAAAAAATGAATAACATTTATAAACTAGTTATCACTAAAAATATGTAAAAAAATAAAATAAAAACAGAAAACAAAGTAAAACAAATATACTTAACTGTTTATTTTAAATGCTGGTGAAAGGAAAATTATCTTTTTCATAGGACCAGATAGAAATAGAAGGTTGGGTATTGAACAGACTAGACCTGCCCAGCACTGGAATTTTTCTTATCGCTCAGAATTTTCCATTGATGGTCAACTTAATGCTGAGATGTGTTGTAAATTTTTTAACATTTTCAACTCCTTTTTAAATAAGTATTAAAAGGCGAAATGTGTCTTGAAATCAATTGAGGTACTGTAAAATTTTAAACGTATGTTTCTCCTTCAATAAATATATTGATTGGTGAAATGTTTGTCTTTTTATTGTTGATCTCATTGTAGATCTAAAGCTTTAATAAAACATTAACTAATGCTGAGACTGGTTCTGCCAACTGAGCTGAGTTGGAGTTTGTTGCACAGTACTTTGTGGCTACAAAAAAGCTCATAGTAGAAATACCACATGTCCAATGCCCATGGATCTGCTATCAGTCACAGCAGAGAAACTTGGGATTTATTCAGCTAAGGAAATTCTGTAGAGCTGAAAAAAATCCCACATAGCGGTTCTGTGCAGTCTGAATTTTTCAAATTCGTGAAAAATGTGTAGGGCGCCCCACACTTAGGACTTCTTTTACAACGGTTCACCTTTTGATCGAGTCCACACAACAGAGATGCATTAATACCCGATCTCCTATTATACTAGTCAGGGATATGTCTTGAAACACTCAGCTCTAGGCTTCTTGGGGCTTTCCCCGTTGTTGTCACTGTCTCTCTCCTCCACAGCAAACAAGTCACTTCTGACAGATGAGTTCTCATCAGGCCAGTTAGCATCTACAGAACTGCTGTGGTCTAGATATAAAAGGGCGCTCCGCGTCCTTTGTAATTAGCACTTTCTTAATGAACTATGTATGAAAAGCCCTCTTTTCATGGTATTTCCAGCAGTTGTCTAGATTACGTTTCCAAACAACGCTCAAATAAGGGAATGTTTATTAGTAGCAAATGGCGAAAGATAACAATTTCTAACCACGTAAAAATACATTTTTAGAAAGATTTTCAAAAATTGTAATTGAACTTTAGGGGCTACGTCCTCCTTTTTGTTGAAACAATGTGGTAAATCTGGGCAGCCACCAATAAGCCAAATATGTTAAATTCAGGAAGATCATTGCACCATTTCTTCATTTCATGCTGTTACAGTGTAGAGAAAGGCTGTGTGTTATGTGGGTAAACTCTCTCCACTGCGCTGCATAAACCGCTTCACTGCCGCGATATCGAGTGCCTTTCTGTTAGCTGCCCAACTTCTGTCCGGATTGTACTATGATTTGTGCTGCGAGTGAGTAACCCCTCCCCACAAAGCACTTTAAACCGCTTCGAGCGTGATATAACGTCTATGTTGTATCGTCTCCATATGGTAATTTAATTTATTCCGCGGTGGAAAGTTCTTTCAACTCTCAACAACATAAACCTCTTAAGGGGTTGTCCATTCTAGTTCACCACCCAATCACGGCGTTATTTTTACAATGTGATGGACATTGGTCTCTAAGGGAGCAACATAAACAGCTTTAGCACCAAGATATAAAGTGCTCCATTCATCGCTGCGATATAAAGCGATTTTCAACTCTCTACCGTAAGCATATAGCGACACTTTGCAACATTTATTTTGGGAGTGGATAACTTCCTCCAGATAGTATAAACTGCTCTTTAACAGCGCAATGAAGTGTTTTTTCCTGCATCTGCCGGTATTTTACCTACGTGTATTTCTCAGATGGATTCCCTTCTTCCACGACAAGCATAAACCGCTTACCGCAGCTGTGTGAAGTATTTTTCTGTTCTCTGTCTCCTGAACATAGCATTGCTCTGTAATTTATTCCGCGGATGGATAACCCCACTCCACTTAGCTCCATAAACCGCTCCATCACTGCGAGGAAGAGTGGTTTATAGTCTCTACGGTCTCTGGCATCCTTTGTGGGGTTGTATTTGATCATTTATTGCGCTGGAGGCTGACACTCTCCGCTCAGAGAAGCATAGACCGCTTCATCGCCGCGAGATGGAGTGATTAAAGAGCTTAAAGACATTAACAAAGCCACTAGCTGTGGCTTAACACTTATAAGGTCCCAAAGGCGAGACCTATTGGCTATGTGCCAATGCTTGTTAATAATCCAGTTTCTCACAATTATCTAATGTGCTTTTATAACTTGCATTTCAATCAGTAAATACCATATCATGGTTTCTTCTTGCCATTTACATCTCATCCACAATTAAACAGAAATGTAAAGTAAATAAAAAGTTCCAAAAGTGCAAAGATCATCAAATATCTGTTACCAAAATGTCATATGTTGTTCATGTGTTCTTTTCTATTCCTGTTCCCTTTTTTCACTATATCTCCAATTCCCATAAAGTCCACCAGTATTATGAAACACAGCATTTTAGACAGATTCGTTTCCAGTATATTATTGATAGTATCATGCATAGCAGACGTGTTATTTGTTTTGAAATATTTAGTCATATGACGTGGTAAGGGAGTGACATTTGATGTTTTACTTATTGTAAGTGTATTTGTTAGTGCCTGAACTCTGTTTGGTTATAATGACTGTTGTGTATTTACTTTTGTTAAAAGTAGCACCTGTCATGGCTGACCACTGCTTTTCTTCTTCCAGGGAGGGTCGTAAATGTGTCCAGCATAGTCAGCTGCATGGCCCTGGCCGGCTGCAGTCCATCTCTGCAGGAGACGTTCCGCAGCACTACTATCACCGAAGAGGAGTTGGATAAACTCATGCAAAAGTTTGTCGAAGATACCAAAAAAGGAATCCACAAAGAGGAGGGTTGGCCCAACACAGCATATGGTGTATCAAAAATTGGAGTTACGGTGTTGTCCCGAATCCAATCAAGAGAGCTGCAGAAAGCAAGGAAAGGGGATGGGATTCTACTCAATGCCTGCTGTCCTGGATTTGTGCAGAGCGACATGGGAGGATCCAGTCAGCCTAAAACTCCAGACCAGGGAGCCGAGACCCCTGTGTATTTAGCACTTTTACCCCGTGATGCCAAAGAGCCTTATGGTCAACTTGTTAGTGAAAAGGCTGTCAAAGAGTGGTAAATGCACCTAGTCACGTGTTACTTATATAAATCATTTTCAAACAGTTACTACCTAAAAACAGAAGGAAAGACACCATGGGCTAGATGTGCAAAGAAAAGTAATAGCAATTTTTTGCAAATCGCTGTTTGGTAATCACTATCACTAATTTACAAAGGGGTTAGTTGAACCCGATTCCTAAAATAGCTATTTGTAGTGGGTCGAAAATAAACCTACCTCATGGATATTAATGAGTTAGGTCGCAATTTGTGACCCACTACGATTCGCTGCCATCACAGGGATGGTGGCCTGCTCGGGCCAGCAGACCACCATGTCTATGATTGCTTTTAAATAAAGCAATTTTGTTAATGCGGACTTTGTTTAAAAAGGAAACATTTAAGTTTCATTTTTTAAGAGTAGGCAGTGGTCCTTTGGAGCACTGCCTACTCTTAAAAAATTATGTTTCTACCATTCTCAAAGGGGAAGGGGGTCCCTTGGGGACACCTTCCCATTTGCGAATGGGTTACTTCCAACTTTCAGTTGGCGGTAAAGTATGAATTTTCTGCGACCGCATTTCGGTCGCAAAATATTCATACGTACCAATGTGAATCGGTATTTGGAAGGGACTCGCTAAACACGCAACTTCCAAACACCGATTCGCAAACTCAAATTGCGATTCAGTAACAGGTTGCCAAATCACAATTTGGGCTTAGTACATCTGAAAAGACATTTTTGCGTTCGCAAAGGGCCCAATTGCTCGATTCGGGCCGTTTGTGAACGTAAAAATGTTTCGTACATATTGACCCATGTTACCAATAATAAGACAAAAGTTCCACCTGTTTATAGAATTCCGAAAGCAATTAAAATAAGAACATTCTAGAAAATTTTGAGAGGAAACTAGCTAATCAGATTGAAAATAGTACAGTCTAAATTTATTGCCATAGTACAACACTACAATCTCTCTCAGAACACATAACTCATTCCTAGCCCTAAGGAAAGAGGGAGGCAGTAAGAGAGAATGGAAGAAGGGAGTAGGTGACAATGTTGGCTCATGTATTTGCTAATAACACTATTGAACGTGGGACAGATGAGTAACTTTACCATTATTCCTTTTTCAACTATGACCTATCAGCAGCATGCCATTAATTGTTTCTGCCCTCTGCTCAGGGTGGTAGCAGCAAAGGGTGTTACGTGCTCTTTATTGATGTCCTGCAGTTTTTTGGGTAGACCTGAAGATTGTGATGCATATTGGAGGGAATGGAAATGACCATCAGTCCAACTGTCTCTATCTGCTTTGTGTCCCTGCTTCATGCTTTCACTGACTTCAGAATACAAGTAACCAACAGCACTGAGTGCCAGCATTCTAAGCATTTCAATTGGCTGAGCAATTTTAGCGTGTCATGTGGGCTAGTCACCGATTTACAATCAATTATTCAACAATGTGTTCAATGATACACTTGATCTTACTATATGGATCAGTTATTCTAATTAGTTTCTCCAAAACATGAAACTCAAAGCAGTCAGTAGACATGTTTCCCCACGACTCCAAAGGAATCTTGCAGCTTGGTTCTACTCATTTTATTCCTAGCACTGCATCCATATGGCATAGTGTACACCTGAGCCTATTACAGAACAGCATTTGCTATAATTTCTGCAGCCATCAATTGGTAATTACTAATTGTTGTAAAATGCTGCCCATTAGAAAAGAGGAAATTTAAGCCCGGTGGTGCAATCCATTTAATGGAGGATGCTGATGGCGTAAATTGCATTGCCCTCAAAATTCCATATCTGAACTAATACCAGATAAACATTATCTAAATTACCACTCAAAATCAGCTCCTCTCTCCACTGGGCTTTTAAAAGATAAAATCATGAGTTATCTGTAGTAACTAAACCCTGAGGTAATAATGAGTAAGAGATTTGCCCTTTCACCTTAAGTATGGTATAGCCAACTGTATTTTAACACCAGTGGTACTTTGTATGTGTATATACAATTGCTTCCGATGCTGGGAAATATGCCTTCCATGGATGTACTTTTTATCACTAGCTTTAAGTACCACTGGTTAGAGTTACCATCTGAAATAATTCTGTGCGCATGCTGGTATTACATAATTGGAATATTGCTAAATGTACTATAGGGTGGAGAGTTGATTGTTGCAGAGTAACGGATTGACACCAGCACAGATTCATCTTCCCACTTTGCACATAATAGGTTCCAAATGGTAAAGAATATGCCAACATTTGCAAAATAGGGAGTGCCTCAGATCTCTTACTTTCATACCATGTTGATATAGTATCGAATTACCATCTTCTCAATAGCACTAACAGGCACATCTATATAAAATGTTGCAAATATAATTTACAGATAGTAACATTTCTTTAGATATTCTCCAAAGATACTTCTGTCTGTTGCCTAATTTCGAACACAAGGACCACTGCTTAATTTGCAAACAAAATTAGTGCCGGTGCCTGAAGCTCTGCTCAGAAGCCCGCAACTGTCACTATAAAGTCGGGACACCACATTCCAAGGCTGCGTGTTCTTAAATCTACTTCATGCCTCTTTAATCCATTAACAGACTCTCCCTGCACCTTTATCTCACTCCTCCCGGTCCCTGCTTTCTACCTTTGTGACAGTTTTTCCGTCTTTATCTTCCTTCATTTTTTCGCTTTGCCTGTTTTTCCCTCTTTTGCTCTCTGTAAATATTAGATGCAGAAAAATAAGTGGCAGTCCCCAAAAATGAGTGCCGATGGATCCTACTGTCAACCACTGGCTCAAATTAAGCACTACCAAAGGGGATGATGGACGGAGCGCTTGAGTAAATCAAACACTCACCCCCAGTCAAGTGATCTGGGTTTAATCCATCAACATTCTTTAGCTCACTCCACCACCCCAGTTCAGACATGGCCATATGCAAATCAGTCTGACCCTGTGCCTCATGGGAACAGTCCAGCCCGAACTGTCAAGCCATGTCCTCCCTGGACCGGAAACAAGCATCCTGGGACCGGTTTCTGGCTATTCAGCCGTCATCAGCCAGGCTAGCTTGAATCCAGTGGCAAAGTGAGCAAGGGACCCACGTCTGGGCAAACCCTGCCAACTTAGGGCGAACAAAGCGATACCAAAGGGGATGATGGACGGAGCGCTTGAGTAAATCAAACACTAACCCCCAGTCAAGTGATCTGGGTTTAATCCATCATCATTCTTTAGCTCACTCCACCACCCCAGTTCAGACATGGCCATATGCAAATCAGTCTGACCCTGTGCCTCATGGGAACAGTCCAGCCCGAACTGCCAAGCCATGTCCTCCCTGGACCGGAAACAAGCATCCTGGGACCGGTTTCTGACTATTCAGCCGTCATCAGCCAGGCTAGCTTGAATCCAGTGGCAAAGTGAGCAAAGGACCCACGTCTGGGCATACCCTGCCAACTTAGGGCGAACAAAGCGATACCAAAGGGGATGATGGACAGAGCGCTTGAGTAAATCAAACACTCACCCCCAGTTAAGTGATCTGGGTTTAATCCATCATCATTCTTTAGCTCACTCCACCACCCCAGTTCAGACATGGCCATATGCAAATCAGTCTGACCCTGTGCCTCATGGGAACAGTCCAGCCCGAACTGCCAAGCCATGTCCTCCCTGGACCGGAAACAAGCATCCTGGGACCGGTTTCTGGCTATTCAGCCGTCATCAGCCAGGCTAGCTTTAATCCAGTGGCAAAGTGAGCAAGGGACCCACGTCTGGGCAGACGTGGGTCCCTTGCTCACTTTGCCACTGGATTCAAGATAGCCTGGCTGATGAGGGTTTTGAACCCGAAACCGGTCCCAGGATGCTTGTTTCCGGTCCAGGGAAGACATGGCTTGGCAGTTCGGGCTGGACTGTTCCCATGAGGCACAGGGTCAGACTGATTTGCATATGGCCATGTCTGAACTGGGGTGGTGGAGTGAGCTAAAGAATGATGATGGATTAAACCCAGATCACTTGACTGGGGGTGAGTGTTTGATTTGCTCTAACGCTCCGTCCATCATCCCCTTTGGTATCGCTTTGTTCGCCCTAAGTTGGCAGGGTATGCCCAGACGTGGGTCCCTTGCTCACTTTGCCACTGGATTCAAGATAGCCTGGCTGATGAGGGTTTTGAACCCGAAACCGGTCCCAGGATGCTTGTTTCCGGTCCATGGAAGACATGGCTTGGCAGTTCGGGCTGGACTGTTCCCATGAGGCACAGGGTCAGACTGATTTGCATATGGCCATGGCTGAACTGGGGTGGTGGAGTGAGCTAAAGAATGATGATGGATTAAACCCAGATCAGTTGACTGGGGGTGAGTGTTTGATTTGCTCTAACGCTCCGTCCATCATCCCCTTTGGTATCAAATTAAGCACTGACAAGGACATTTTCTAAAACAGATGTAACTACAGTGGACAAGGGGTATTGCAACAAACACGTTTTACACCCACAAACCCCAGCCCCAGGTAGCCTACAGAACAACTCAGAGCAACACAAAAGTGAACATTACTTGTGGAAATTTCGAAGAATTGTTTTTCTTTTTATACTGTGGCATACTCAAGCCAGTGTCAGGAAATGTACCTTCTAAAACTATGGGACGTGCCTCCACGTGTGGGAATGTATACCTGCATTTTGATGGTTTCTGTTTCTATTATTTCAAGATTCATTGGGTAGAGATAGATAAAGTTGGGTTTAGAGGAACCCAAATCACAGCAGATCTTTTCATGTACAGCCAATCCTACCTGTGGTATGCTAGATTGCCCAATATAGGTCCACAAGTACTGAATTTGTGTTGCATGTTCAGTATATTTAGAGACATATTTAGACACATTACAGTTACATACAATGAATCTACAGTTACATTTTGGTAATCATGCAAACCTTGTGCTTTGCCAACCCAGACTTATGTTGGACACCTGTGCAAAAAATGCTCTGCTTCTAATCTCACCAGTGCCCCTAATCCTCCTTGACCAACCTTGCATCAGTATGACATTATATGTTAGTTTTTCTTTTACTATCTCTTCTGATAATTTACCAAAGTAGTTTTCCATGAAGCCGCAAAACTCTTACATCTAGACTGATGAGCAGTTTAATGGGTTGCAAAGACCAGCATTAACAATGCTCGATGCAGCTGAAAGCTTCCAATGAGTGCTAATCTGAATACTGTTTCTATCAAACTTAAAGGGACTATCATGTTGTGGTCGTGTGACCCCGACCCGGACCTCCCACCCTTCTTCTCACGTAAGACAGGCACAGGGTTTGTTCTCTCTTCTCTCTCTTTTATTGTCGGAAAGGTATGTTAACTGCACATACTCCAAAGGATAATGAATTCAGTCTCTGGGGTGGGGTGGGGGGGGTTTGGTGATTAGACTGGGTCCCTTTTCTTTTGGGTTCTTCTGTCTTTGTTCCTGATCCTCCTTCCACGGAGTATTAGGCGAGCAATGACCCAGAAAACAAAAAAAACAACAGAAAGACTCAGGCTACTGCTGGGATAATAGAAAATAAGGGGAAGGGAATAGTGCTCCGCCACCAGTATCCTAATTGATGTGAGTGACTAGTGCGGGGATACGTGTGCTCACTCCTTAGTGCCCCTTTATTCGTGCCCACAGCCCTTTCACTGAAAAGGAACATGCAGTTGGCACTTGCCTGACTCCACGACCCTCCTGGGCCGTGGTGAGGGAAGACCCAGCTTCCGCGTCTCCTGGGGAAGCTTCGGTCTCGTGGGCAGTGCTCCTGGAGCTGTTCCGGTCTCCACCTTCTCCTCCGCAGCAGTTGAGGTCGTCGGGCGTCTTCTCCTGGTCCCCGGTCCAAACGCCGTCCTCCCGGTGATCGCCGCTCACTCCCCACACCTCCTGCTCGTCTCGCCGCAATTCTTCCTCTCCTCTGCTCTTTCCGTCCAGCTCTCCACTCCGACTCGCCCTCCACCATTCTTCTTCTTCCTCCCGACGCACCGCATCCTCTAGACCGCCTCCTCTGTTTCCGGGCTGGTTCAGTGCGGCGGCCATGTTGGGTTGGTCGCGGTAACCCGGTGTCTCGTTTTCCGTGCCGTCACACTGCCTTCCCCCCAGGAATGGACGAGTGGGCCATTCGGAAACAGGAAATCAGGAGAAGTAGTCTACGTTCGCTTGTAGTTTCCCCGAACATGGATGGTCTCGAAGGTAAAGGGCTGTAAAGCAAGAAACCACCGTAAGATCTTGGGGTTGGAGTCTTTGTGCAGTGAGAGCCAGGTGAGAGGAGCGTGATCAGTCAGCAAGAGGAAGGATCGACCCAGAAGGTAGTATTGAAGGGCTTCCGTAGCCCATTTGAGAGCTAGGCATTCTTTCTCGATTGTGGCGTACCTTGTTTCCCTGGGGTATAGCTTTCTACTGAGGTATAGTACGGGCCGCAAGTCCCCGGATTCGTCAGGCTGGGACAGGACAGCTCCGAGGCCTTTTCCAGAGGCATCAGTCTGGAGGACAAAGGTTCTCTTAAAATCGGGACAGGTAAGGACAGGGGCGGTGCACAAGGCATTTTTTTATTGTTGGAAACTCTTCCTGAGGGGCAAACCAGTGTAGGTGTTTCCCTGTGTGTGTTTTTGTGAGTAGATCAGTGAGGGGGCTGGCGATGTCAGAGAAGCGAGGAATGAATCGTCTATAGTACCCAACCAACCCCAGGAAGGAACGAATGTCCTTCCTGCAGGTGGGCCGGGGTATCTTTGAGATGGCCTCTATTTTGTTGACTTGTGGTCTAATGCACCCTCCCTGAATATCATATCCCAGATACTCAATGCGATGGGTTCCGAAGGTAGTCTTTTTTGGATTGATTGTAAGGCCTGCTTGTTCTAGGGTTTTTAGGACTGCTTCTAGATGGGCCATGTGGGTGTCCCAGTCGGGACTGTACACGACTATGTCGTCTAAGTACGCGACCGCGAACTTCTGGTGTTTGGCTAGTAGGACATCCATCAACCGCTGGAATGTGGCGGGAGCCCCGTGGAGACGGAAGGGCAAGACTTTAAATTGATAAAGGTCTGAAGACGTTGAAAAGGCCGTTTTTTCTTTGGCTGCCTGGGATAACTGGATCTGCCAATAGCCTTTCGTTAAGTCTATGGTGGACATGATTCTGGCCTCTCCTAGGCGCTCGATCAATTCGTCCACACTTGGCATAGGATATGCGTCGAATTTTGACACAGCGATTACCTGGCGGAAGTCTATACAAAATCTTATGCTTCCATCCGGTTTTGGCACAAGGACAACCGGAGACGACCACGCACTATGGGACGGTTCGATTATATCTGCTTCTAACATGGCTTGTACTTCTTGATCTACTGCCTGTCTTCTGGCCTCTGGGATACGGTATGGTTTGAGTTTGATGGGTTGAGCCGTTTTTGTAATGATATTGTGCTCTACTAGAGTAGTCCGTCCCGGTGTGCCTGATAAGACAGAAGAGTAAGATGCACAGAGTGATAGCATTTGTCTCCTCTGTTCTTCAGTTACTTGGGGGCCTAACTGGATATTCGTCTCTTCTTTGTGGGTTTGAGGAGTTAAGGATACCTCTATAGGTTTAGCTACTGTGATGTGATGTATGGATGCCCCCGTCCCCGAGGTCGTAGGTACGGGTCCCTCCCAGGCTTTAAGTAAGTTGACATGATATATCTGCCCAGAGTTTCGTTTATGGGAGACGTCTATCCTATAAGTCACTGGTGTTACCTTATCCAGGACTTTATAGGGGCCTTGCCAGGTTGCTAGGAGCTTTTTCTCAGAACTGGGTAGAAGAATAAGTACCTGGTCCCCTACGGTGAACTCCCTCAACTTGGTGTGACGATCATATAGGTGTTTCTGCCTATGTTGTGCATTCTCCATGTTAGCATGTACTTCTTCCCACAAAGAGGATAAGGTGTCCTTCAGGGAAGCTACATATTGTAACAGGGTTTTTCCTTCATCTTCCTCCTCCGTCCACTGCTCTACCGCCATGTCTAGGAGCGTACAGGGTCTCCTTCCGAATAGCAATTCGAAAGGCGAGAAACCCGTAGATGTCTGTTCGTGCGTTCTGATAGCAAACATGACGAGGGGTAGTTGTCGGTCCCAGTACCTCCCTGCTTTGTCTATACTTTTCCTTAGGATGGTCTTTATCGTGCGGTTGTACCGCTCAACCAACCCGTCCGTTTGGGGGTGGTAGACCGAGGTGCGTATTTGTTTGACCTTGAGTAGGTCACATATCTGCCTCATCAGTTTTGACATAAACGGGGTACCCTGGTCTGTTAACAGCTCATGTGGGAATCCAACACGGGAAAAGAAAGAGACCATTGCATGGGCCACTGCTGTGGTGGTTGTAGAGGATAAGGGTATTGCTTCTGGATACCGTGTTGCATAGTCCACGAGAACTAGTATGTACTGGTGTCCTCGGGCAGAGGGGATTAGAGGTCCCACTATGTCCATTCCCACTCTTTTAAACGGCACATCTATGATGGGGAGGGGTCGTAGGGGTGCCTTGGGTTGGGGTGTTCACTAATTGATACCAAGAGCAGGAGGCACAAAACCGGGCTACTTCTTGATACACTCCTGGCCAGTAGAATTTGTTTCGAAGATATTTTAGGGTGTGCTCTTTACCATAGTGCCCACCCCCTGTTTGGCTGTGGGCAAGACACAGGACATGTTCCCTGTAGGCTCGGGGAACCAACAGTTGTTCCTTCCTATTGCCCCCTTCTTGGGTTACCCTATACAGGAGGCCATTTTTTACACAAAAGAAGGGGCCTACCTTTTCCGGTTGATCTTCCTGTGCTTGCTCCCAGGCGTGTTGTAGGGTGGCATCGTCTCTTTGGGCTGCACGGAAACTCCGACCTGGTGTTTGAGGAATCTCTGAGGAGGCAAAGACACGAGTAGATAAGGCAGGCTCCGTCTGCTTTTACATAGCCCGTTCCTTTCTTTTCTCTCTACGTGTTTTAGGTGGTTTGAGAACTGTCTCTTCTATTTCTTCGCCATAAAAAGAGGCACTATCTAGCCAAGCTACTGAAGGGGGAGATGGGTTGTATGTTTGCAAACATTCGTGGAACCTGGGAAGGTCTGTCCCTAACAACACTGACTCAGGGAGGGATGGAACCACCCCCACTCTTCTCAATTGTGACTCCCCATCGATATCAAACAGCACCTCTGCTAGAGGATACAGCTTCTTCTCCCCGTGGACACATGTGACCTGGATGCATTCACCCTCTAGTATCTGGGACTCACGTACCAGGGTCCTATCTACAACTGTGTGATGACACCCCGTGTCTAGAAAAGCTACAAACGGTTTCTCATTCACATACATTCTTTTCTTATACCTTTCTGGGGGTGTTCCGGTTACCATTACTCGCCCACGGGTGTACCCAACCTCCATAGGTTCTTGCGGGGAAGACGGGAAGGACAATGGCGGGCTATATGTCCCCACTCCGCACAGTGGAAACACTGTGGTCCCTGTGGGGGGGGGACCAGAGGGGAGTGGTTTAGGTGGGGGTCGTGGGAAGACTTGACCCTTGTGTTCCGTGGGGATTGTGAGTGGTTTGCCCAGGGTTTTTGGAGGTCCTATCGGGGCTCTATGGGAAGGGGCTTTGAACTCGGGGGACCGATGGTAGGCACAGGCTAGGTCCACCGCCGTCGTAATCGTCAGATTGGGGTGTTGTTTAATCCATGCCCTTGTGTTAAAGGGTAGTGCCTCCAAATATTGTTCTAAGTACACTTTTTCAGTGAGCTCGTCAATAGATGAGGAAGTGGGTTGCAACCAATGGTTTCCTAAGTCCCGTATTCGATAATACAGTGCCCTTGGATTGTCCCCCACAGTCCATTTTTCTTTTCGGAAACGAGCACGATAGTACTCTTGGTCACAACCCAAGCGCTCCAGGATAGCCTTTTTTATGTCCGCGTAACTAGTGACTCCTGCCGGGTTGGCGGCTTGGTAGGCAGCCTGTAATTCCCCTGATAGCAATGGGGCTATATATTGTCCCCACCTCTCCGGAGGCCAGGTGGCTGTGGATGCCACTCTTTCGAAATTCACAAAAAAAGTAGTCTGGGTCATCTCCCTGTTGGAATTTCTGGAGGACCGAACCCGGTACGTTGGGATGAACCCAGGCGCTTGATATAGAGTCTGTGAGGCGCAAAACCGCGGTGTCTTGAACCTTCTGGTTTGCGGTTAGGATAGCCGCTTGGTCTTTTAGGGCGGTCTGTAGGGCCTCTCTTTCTTTCTGTGCCTGTTTAGTCTGCTCCTCAAAGACAAGCTGCAGATGTCGTTGTCCTTCTGCCAGCTGGGTGATAATCGCCTCCATGGTAAGGGTTCTGTCCTTATCCAGACAGCGATCCCACTTCTGACACCACTGTGGTCGTGTGACCCCGACCCGGACCTCCCACCCTTCTTCTCACGTAAGACAGGCACAGGGTTTGTTCTCTCTTCTCTCTCTTTTATTGTGGGAAAGGTATGTTAACTGCACATACTCCAAAGGATAATGAATTCAGTCTCTGGGGTGGGGTGGGTTTGGTGATTAGACTGGGTCCCTTCTCTTTTGGGTTCTTCTTCTGTCTTTGCTCCTGGTCCTCCTTCCACGGAGTATTAGGCGAGCGATGACCCAGAAAACAAAAAAAACAACAGAAAGACTCAGGCTACTGCTGGGATAATAGAAAACAAGGGGAAGGGAATAGTGCTCTGCCACCAGTATCCTAATTGGTGTGAGTGACCAGTGCGGGGATACGTGTGCTCACTCCTTAGTGCCCTTTATTCGTGCCCACAGCCCTTTCACTGAAAAGGAACATGCAGTTGGCACTTGCCTGACTCCACGACCCTCCTGGGCTGTGGTGAGGGAAGACCCAGCCTCCGCGTCTCCTGGGGAAGCTTCGGTCTCGTGGGCAGTGCTCCTGGAGCTGTTCCGGTCTCCACCTTCTCCTCCGCAGCAGTCGAGGTCGTCGGGCGTCTTCTCCTGGTCCCCGGTCCAGACGCCGTCCTCCCGGTGATCGCCGCTCACTCCCCACACCTCCTGCTCGTCTCGCCGCGATTCTTCCTCTCCTCTGCTCTTTCCGTCCAGCTCTCCACTCCGACTCGCCCTCCACCATTCTTCTTCACAGGGCACGTCCTCCCGACGCACCGCGTCCGCTAGACCGCCTCCTCTGTTTCCGGGCTGGTTCAGTGTGGCGGCCATGTTGGGTTGGTCGCCGTAACCCGGTGTCTCGTTTTCCGTGCCGTCACACATGTGTAAGGACAATATTGCATTTCAGTGGATGTAGTAAAATCTTTTTCTGGGTAACTAGGTATTTCTGCTGTCTTGTTCCTCCTTTTTTCTTGTAATAGTGAAATATATTACAACAAATGTGGTGAAGTTGTGTGCTCATAGTTGCTGCGCTGATGTTTTATACATTGTTTATATTTTATACTCTGTGATGCTATATAACTAAAACATAATAAATGAAAGCCTTTACTCCCTATCTAAAAGCCTGTACCTAATTTATATTTTTAAGTTCAGTTGTGACAACATTACACATCTTGAAAAAGAAAATTACATCACAACTCAACTATAATAGGTTTTTACAGTTGAGTCGTGGAGTCCCTTTGCTTGCAGCCAGTCACCACTGTGAATAGCAAGCAGCTTCCTGAGCACACTACATATTGCAATTTGAGCAAGCGAAAAAAGGACTGTTTTTCAGACCCATTTCTATCCATGAAACTTACTGACTAGCTAATATGGAGGCAAAGAAGAAACTTTCTCACTGGACAACTTCCCCATTGATATGTTCCTAAACAGTTCCTTTAATGGACCTGGGCTGCTTTAATGAAAAATGTTTTTCCTGTTTAGGAATACAAATGCAGGAGAGGGAGGTCCGGCACGGACGAGGTCTGCTGACCCTGCAGACCTCCATCTCTGAGCAGAGTCACTCACAGGGAATCACAAATTGTAGCCTACCTAATTAATATGGGAAATAGTAAATGCCACGACCGCCTAACAATGCGTTGCCTTTGCAACGCAGGCGGAACAATGAATGCGTCTGAACCACGCATTGCATTATAACGCAAGCCGTTACAACGCTTTCCCTACTGTTGCGGGGACTGGAGTTAGAATAGTAAATTAAACTATTCCAAAGTCCAGCGCCCCCTAAGGCAAGTCGTTGTAACGGCTTGTGTTGTAAATGGAATGCGTGATTCAGACGCATTCGTTGTTTCACCCGTGTTGTTAAGGAACGCCTGGCAATGGAAAGTGTGGTTGTGTCATACAACCAATTAATATTTATTAGGCAGATCGTTTTGCCACCCCCTACCAATGCGCAATTTGCGATGCAGCCTATTAGTACATAGGTTCCATCAGAAACTGCATACCCATTCGCAAACCTATCAGTGTGCATGATTTAAGAATGGGTATTACAACATCAGCCCTATAGAAATATAAATAATTCTGTATTTGCTAACCTAGCATCTTTACTCAATAAGGATTGGCATTCGCTTTATTGTTTTGAGATGCAGAGGCCTTTGGGCAGCCTCTTCGTGACCTGAACTGCTTTTAATTTAAATATGGTGGTGCTAGATCCTCTGCTGAGGTAGGCCTCACTACCCAGTTAAATAATGCGCTCACCAAGGAGAGTTTCAATTCTCTTCTATGGTAATGTCAAAATACAAGGTTCTGTCTTCAAGTCATTTCGTCATATAGAATTATTTTGTAATGAGAGCTTAACCGACGTGTTTCCCAATGGCTAGCAGTACGCTACAATTACTGGTGATGTCTTCTTTTTGCATTTTGGGATTGTAAATGTCAATATTTCAGTCTGTGCATACAGGTGTAAGCACACCTTGTATTTTGTCCTTTCCATCCTGGATCATCCTGTTGGTCCTTGCGATATTCATTTATTTAATGGGTGCAGCTAGTTACCCAGACACCAGCTAAATAGTGAATGTTTTCTTCTATTTACTTGGCTGCTGGCTAAATATTAGAAATGATTTACTATTTGGCCAGCGGTCTTGAAAATAGCAAAGAAGGGGGCGTGGCCTGGACCTTGATGGAGTAGGACGCACGCAGCTCGAGCTCCGTCCTCCAGGGTCGGCCCGGGGCTTTTGCTGAGCATTCCAAGGCACGGGGGCACAGCCTGTGTCCCCCCCCTCGACAGCAAATAGCCCGCTGTACGCTCCGGACTGTACACGGGGGCCTGACTCGGCGAATCGCCCCGAGGTGCCGGAGACGGTCTGCTGCGGCGGTCCCGCCCGCCATTTTGTTGGAGGCCGCAGGAGAGCCCGAGACCTGTTCTTCGCCGAGCGGCGGGAGTGTGGGTGACCCTGAGGAGCGCCTTCCGGCCCCGCCGCTACTGCTCTGGACGTCGAGCTGTGCGGGGTGCTCTGAGAGGCGCCTTCCGGCCCTGCCGCTCCTGCTCTGGACGGCGAGCTGTGCGGGGTGCTCTGGGAGGCCCTGGGGCGACCTACACGGCTTCCGGTGCCGGGGCCCTGCTCGGGACTTGCGACACCCCTACTTCGCCCACCGGACCGGGTGGGAGGGGGAAGGACAGAGGTGAGGTGCGATCGGAGCTGGCCCCGGGGGTAGAGGAGTGGCCCTAGGGGGCTGGGGACACCATTCGGGCACGGAGTTGGACTCCCCCCGGGGCCCCACACCCCATTGCTCTTGGTGGCGCTCCGTCAATACCTTCCCCCCCTGGACAGTTGGGATAACGCGGGGGAGGCCGGACAACTACATCTTGGGACCTTGCCGGCCCTGAGGCCTAGCCGGGCCTGCGGTCCCTGAATCCCTGCGCCACGCCGGCCTGCCTCTCAACGCAGCTGAACTGATTCAGCATTTCCTGACGGAGTCCTGGGCCGGTGGCGAGGCCGGAGATCCTCGTTCCATCGCCTCTGCCCTTGCACTTTAAAGGGCCTCCCTGCCTGAGAGACAGAGATTCTGGAGTGTGGCCTGTGCGTTCAGCCTGGAGTGGCGGGGGGCCCGGACTGCTGCGACGTGCTCCTCCTGGATGACGGGTAGAAAGGGCCCTTGCTACTGAACTTGGCTCCTGGCGCTGACTCGGCGGCACTCATACCCGCGGCTGGACTGCGAACCATCGCTTGCACCGCCCGCCCTGGGCCCAGATCTGCTTCCCCCCTAAGTAATACTATCGCTCTTCACGGCTCTTCTTTGAGGTAGGGGGGAGCCGACACGTGTGCAGGCCGCATTGTCTGGATACAGGGCGTGAGAGAGCTCGGACCCCCGGGAAAGAGGCTGCCGCGCCTGCATGCCCGCCTAGACCCGGGGGTCGTGGATGCGCCCGTGAGCCATATCTGCGCTACTGTCCTGACCCGCACGACAGGGGGTGCTGCTCTTGACGGCCAGGCCTGCTCCCTTTCGCCTCTTCCCCGGACGGGCCCGCTCTGGTAGAGTAACCAGCCAACGGCAGTGGGATCCCCGACTGGACGCAGGCGGGCGCTTGTAGGGGCTACGCTCCCCCTCGCCAGCAATATGACCAAACCTAGAACGGGAAAAGCCGCAGCACAATCAGCATCCAAGGACGCGTCGGTGACGGACTTGTGGAGTAAGCACACCCCGGTGCCCCCGCAGGAGGACTCTGTGATGGCCTCTAAGCTGGAAGCCCCCGAGACTGGCGCCATCACGCAGGCATTCATGGCTAGTTTCCTCCAAGAAATAAAATCGGAGATCTCCTCTCTCAAGCTGGAGGTCAAAACCTATCTAACAGACATTCGGCGAGATGTTACCGAAATCGGCACTAGAGTGGATGACTTGGAATGCACCCTCGACTCGCGCACGGAAGACCAGGAGGACCTCAGGCGCCGGGTCTTAACACTTGAAGAGCAACATGTGGAACTCCAAATTAAGCAGGAGGATTTAGAAAATAGGAGCCGCCGGAACAACCTCCGCATCAGGGGCGTGCCACGGGGCGCAGAAGGGCAGGACATAATGACCTATGTCGCAGACCTCCTCCACACAGTCAGGGGGGATGATGACTCCTCTCCTCCAACTTTAGATCGCGCGCACCGGGTTGCCCCCCCACGTGGAAACACCAGCCTGGTTCCTGACATCTTGACCAGGGTTCATTTCTTCACAGAGAAGGAGGCAATCCTCCGGGCCTCACGGGCAGCTGAGAAGTTGGAGTATGAGGGGCACAGCATCCAAATTTTTCAAGATCTATCCCCCCTCACTCTTCGCCCCTGCAGGGATTTCCAGCCAGTGACTGCTAAGCTGAAAGAATCCAATATCAAATACCAATGGGGCCACCCCTTTGCTCTGATTTTCCATTGGGAGGGGAAGTGTAGATCTCTGAGATCCCTTAGGGAGGCCCTCCAACTACTCCACATTTCACCTGGATCACGGCCCTCCTCCCCCACGCCTGCAGACTCGGCCTCCCAGATTTCTATCCGCCCCGAGTGGTCGAGGGTGCGGCCCCCCCGCACTAGGCCCTCCACAGCCAGCACGACAGCCCTCCAAGCCAAACAGGACATCATTCATCATTTGAAAGCGATGGAGGCCTCGCGGTCTTCAACGGGGGCTATGTGTTATTATAGGAACTCCGTAGCTATTGCGGTCTGACTAACTGTGAGGCATATTTGTATAGTTGCATGTTATTATAGGCATTCCTTCTCTGCTATGACTCTTATGCGGCATATATCTCGCTGCCTCCCTCCCCCCCTCTTACTTCCCCCTTCCCCCTTTTTTTTGACCTTCCATTTCTGGTCCCCCGACGCCCTACGGGCTTAACCCCATGCCCAGTCGAGGGAGCTTGAGACCACTTAGGAGCAGGCCCCTGTACCTCCTATTACCAGTGCGGCGGGCCGATCGCTGGAGGGTGGACGATATCTACCCCTTGGAACCTACATGGCCCACCCCACCATTTCCTTAGTCCCCAAGAGGAGTGACTTCCTCTGAGCCGCCCTGGTTCTCACCATTGGGCCGCTCCCGGACTGGAAAGGTCCTTTTTGGCCCGGTTGGCCCTTTTGTTACTTGATATTCTCCTTGTTCTCTGATTGCTTCTCTGTTACACTTTCTTATTCCATTCTTTTCTTTATCTGGACTCGGAGGGAGAGAGCCCGCACTCAACAAAATGACCCAGCTCTGTCGCCGGCACTTCTGGGGCCCACTGGGAACGACCCTCGTCCTCCTTGCTTGGGCAGGCTCTTACACTTTTCCCACGCCCTACTACAACTAACGCTTATGACTTGGATTTACAGCCCGGCGGGATAGAGATGGGATGATCCACGTTCCTGCCAACGCATGTCCTTACCTGTACAGAGCAATGGCGCAGCTTAAATGTCTCTCCCTTAATGTTAAAGGCCTAAATGCCCCGAATAAGCGTAGGCAAATCTGGCGCTATCTTCAATTACAGAACCCAGACATCATCTTTCTCCAGGAAACCCACCTCTTACGCGCTGACACTTCCCGCATGTCTCACCCCAAATTTCCCTTACAATCCTGGGCCTCCGCGCACACTAAGACAGCAGGGGATGCTATCCTTTTTAAAGCAGGCCTTCATGTACAGATCACACGCACCACACGGGACAAGGAGGGTCGGTCCTTCAAGCTTGAGCTCTTAATGCAGGGTAAACCTCTTACCTTGCTTAATGTATACGCACCCAATCAAGCACAGGATGCTTTCCTCCGCGATCTCATCCGGACCTCACTCTCTCGGGAATCTAACCCCATTATTCTTGGGGGTGATTTTAATTTAGTGTGGGACCCCAATATGGACCGTACCACCTCCTCCTTCCAGGGAACGGGGGCTATGTCTGCTGTACTTAAACACGACATAGACGCCTTTGGCCTCGTGGATGCTTGGCGCTACCGGGAGCCGGAAACACAGGATTATACTTTCTATTCCCATGTCCACCGCTCCTATTCCGGTATCGATTTTTTTTTTTTTATCCCAATTGCTCATTCGATCTTTGGAATCTGTGGGGATTTCGGACTTATCTATTTCAGATCATGCCCACTTAGAAATCACCCTGTTCGGTGTGGGTAGGCACCCGAGCTCCACCCCTCGATGGCGCCTACCTCCACATGTCCTCCGTGATCGGGTGGACGTGGCTGAGCTACGACAGGCCATTCAATCATATTTCACTGCTAATGACATCCCAGAGACTCACGTGCACACATTGTGGGATGCTTTTAAGGCTACGATCCGGGGTGCCATCACCTCCATTTCTATAGCCCGCAGGCGGGAATCCCGCTTAGTGGAAGATAATCTTACTCGCGACATTAAAACCTTGGAACAACAAAGTCATAGGGTACCCTCTCTCTTAACGCGAAAGAGGCTCGCCTCCCTTCGAGGCCAGCTTAAAGCTCTCCGAGTGAACAAAGCGGAACACTCTCTCTTGGCTCTCAAACAAAAATTCTATGGAGGAGGTAACAGGGTGGGCTCCATGCTGGCGCGTCGCTTTCGCCACCAGATATCCCGTGGCCACATTCCCAAGATTGCCCTGCCGGGAGGGGGATGGTCCACCTCTGAACAAGCTAGACAGCAGGAGTTTAGCACGTTTTTTTCCAACCTGTATAACCAGGGAGATACCTGTGTGGATCAGATAGACCCCTTTCTGGCAGCTTGCCCCTGGACACCATTAGACCCCTTTTTTACGCAGCAGTTGGAGGAACCCATTACAGCGGCGGAACATTAAAAAGCATGCCTGTGGGGAAATCACCAGGCCCTGATGGCCTAACGCTGGCCTTTTACCGCCCATTTCTCCCGGAACTCCAGGCCCACCTGCTGCGCCTTTTCAATTCCTTTGCGGAGGCCGGGTCTGTAACTCCAACGATGGCTGAGGCAGAGATTGTACTCATCCCCAAACCAGGGAAAGACCCCACTATATGCGCATCATTCAGGCCCATCTCTCTATTAAATGTAGATGCTAAGCTATATACCAAAATCCTCGCCCAACGACTTGCTCCCCACCTCCCAGGCCTAATTGAACCTGATCAGGTAGGTTTCATACGAGAGCGCCAGGGAGCTGATAATATCCGTCGCGTAGCCCATTTAGTGCAAAAAGCTCAACACCACAATATACCAGTCTTCCTCCTCTCCCTCGATGCCGAGAAGGCCTTCGACAGGGTTGACTGGTCCTTTCTTCGGGCGGTCCTCTATCGTATAGGCCTTTTTGGCCGAACATGATCGTGCGAATTATGGCTCCATACGCGGCGCCCTCGGCACGAATGCGTGTTAACGGTCTTCTTACCCCCTCCTTCTCCATCTGCAGGGGCACGCGCCAGGGGTGCCCGCTCTCACCCTTGCTCTTTGCGCTTGCTGTGGTGCCCCTGGCGATTGCCATCCGGCGGTCGGGGAATATCCGGGGCCTTCGAATGAGGGGGATTGAACACAAGATTGCCCTCTTTGCTGATGACCTTCTCCTGACGCTCACGGACCCCACAAGCTCTCTCCCCGCACTCCTGGATATACTCTCCCAATTCGAATTGGTGTCGGGCCTTAAGATCAATCTCCCCAAATCGCAGGCACTTAACCTCAACCTCCCCCCTCAACAATTGGACGACCTGGGAGATGTTAATCCTTTTCACTGGGCCCCACTCTCAATTCGCTATCTCGGGATTAATGTTACGGCTACTCTAGACACATGGACGCAGGCGAATTGGCCGGCCTGCAGGGCTGCTATACGAGCTGAACTCCGCCGCTGGAAATCGCTCCCCATTTCTTGGCTAGGCCGCCTTAACGCAGTTAAAATGGCAATTTTACCAAAAGTTCTGTACCTTTTTCAGGCGCTCCCTACACCGATTCCTCAAAGGGATATCCTGAACCTCCAGCGGGAGGTAACCGCCTTCATTTGGAGAGGGGGAAAACCGCGTTTCTCCACAAGGGTTCTGTTGTTGCCGCGAGACCGGGGTGGTTTGGCTTGCCCCGACTTGCTCGTTTATTATTGGGCCTCACACCTACGCTACATATCGGAATGGACGGTTCGCGAAAGCGAAAAACACTGGTTCCATATGGACAGGGCAGTGGCCTGCCGCCCACTGTGGGATCTGGCTTGGATACGGAAAGGCGCTAGACATTGCAGTGCCTACATTGCCACTCCAACAAAGACGGTTTTGGAGATTTGGGATAGAGTCGCCGTCCCCCGCGGCCTTACTTCATTCCCCTCTCCCAATACATCAGTAGCACTCAACCCGGACTTCCCGCCGGCCTTGTCCCCATCATCCTTCCCGGCGTGGTCAGCCGGAGAGTGCCGTATAATAGAGCAACTGTTTGAGAAAGGACTTTTTAAATCATTCGACCAATGCAGGAAGTAATTTAATCTCCCTAAAACCACGCGCCTGGAATACTTTCAGATTCGCCATTGGCTTCGAGCCCCCTCATACACGGAAGGTGCCACGCGCCAGCTCACACCGTTCGAATCCTTGGCCCGCTCCTTTGATGGATCCCGAGGGCTGATTTCCCGGACATACAAGATACTCCAACATTCACACACAGTGCCTCCACATACCTACCAACGCCAGTGGCAGCTGGACCTCGAGGGTGATATTCTCCCAGACCAATGGGAACAATTATGGAGGGATATCCCACGCATTTTTAAAAGCATAACCCAACAGGAGTCAGCCTATAAAATCATGACCCGCTGGTATTATACTCCCCTTAGACTCCAGAAGATGTTCCCTGGTTTCGCCCCTCTTTGCTGGCGATGTCAGGCGGCCCAGGGCTCCTTTCTGCACATATGGTGGACATGCCCACTCATCCTTACTTTTTAGAAGGAGGTGCTGGGCCACATTAAGGAAGTGGTGGGGTTCCCTTTACCAAATGACCCGGGGGTGGTCATTCTGGGGCTCCGTCCAATATCTCTTAAAGCAATGACGCATACAGATTGGCGCCTGATATTCCACATGCTTACTGCCGCTAAACAAGTCATTGCTCTCCATTGGAAGAAAGCTTGCACCCCCTCGTCCTTGATCTGGCTTACACGTCTTTGGCATGTCATGGCGATGGAACTTCTCTCCCACAGATTGGCATGTACTGATGCTAAATTTGACCGCATCTGGCAGCCCTTGATCTCACATCTCTCTCGGCTGGAACATGCTCGATCTGTTCCCCCTCGCTTGAGAGCCCTTCAACTCTTCCCTGATCCTCTACTTCCAAGGGGGGAAACCTACGAAGACAAAGCAGGCTAAGGAGGGAGGGATCCGCGCCCCTCAGGTTGCTTAATATGACACAGCCACGGACCCCTGGCGCCCGGACTCCCACTGGTCCAAGGGGCTGGCTCATCACGCTCTCTCCCCCTCTTTTCTCTCCATCTCCTTTCCTCTACTACTCTATTCTTCTCTATACTTTCCTTTGGTTTCTGTAGGCCAGCAGTCCTGAGGCTTATCATGACCATTAGTTGCAGGTACCATAGCTACCATTATGTACCGATGGCTTTCGACAGGGCAAGTATAATCGGCATATACTATGCCTAGGTATTCTCTTAGCGAGGAACCGCAAGGTACCCGGGCTCTTAGACCTACAGGCGACTTGAGCAGCTCCACCGGGAACAATGAGTGGCGCTCTGCAAGACACCTTGCCCCACTTACCACGCTTGCTTCTTCGGGACCTCTTGAGTGCTGTATACTTGCTCCCACCCTGCAAATCCTGTGATGCGGGACTCCCTTAGCTATGACATGAAATCTACTCGGCTAGTTCAGCCGCAGACATCTATATTTTTATTTATTTATTTATTTTTGTGTTTTATAGAGCGCGAACTTGACCCGTTAGGGTATCAGAGCGCTTTACAGGAAACCTAGAAATGTACAATAGGCTTGGAATCACAATAATATACAAAAGGTAAAAGAGGGCAGGGTGCAGGATATATGAAAGATAGTGGACACGAATGTACGGTTTGCATTTTATAGTTGCTCGAAACAAGTCCCCAGGTTTCTAGGAGAGGTGACTAGGTAATCCGAGGGGAGGCGCTAGTCAGGAGTTAATCAGAGTCTCTGTGCTGGTTGGAGGCAACATTTAAACGAGGAATTTACCCATAAGGAAGGTTTTGGCCTCCTTTTGAAGCGTGTCAGTGAAGGGATTCTTCTGATGGTGGGCGGGAGAGAGTTCCATATTCTCGGAGCGGCCCCAGAGAAAGCCCGATTGTACGTTTTTTTCTTCCGGAAGCGTGCAGGTTGTAGCAGGAGGTCTCTGGCGGATCGGGAGTTTCTGGTTCCTCCAGATACCACAAGTTTCTGTGCAAGATAAGCAGGGGAGTTTGAGTATAAGGCCTTGTGTGTGATACAGGCCAGTTTAAGCTGTATTCTAGCCTCAAGAGGAAGCCAGTTCAAAGCTTTCAGGTGTGGAGAAATGTGGTCGAATTTTCTTGAGCTGGTAAGAAGTCTGGCGGCAGTGTTGAGGCAGGCTTTTAAAGGTGCCAGGGAGATCTTTGGTAAACCCGAGAGGGTAGAGCAGCCATATTCCAGTCTGGAGATGACGAGTGCTTGGACTGCCATTTTTAGATCGGCAGTGTCGAGGAAGGGTTTCAGTTTCCTAAGGTAGCTCAGGTGGAATCTGGCTGATTTGGCCATCGCGTTGATGTGGTCTCGCATGTTCAAGTTTCTGTCCAGGGTAATTCCCAGAGATTTGGCCGAGTCCACGATGGTCGGTGGGCAATCTAAGGCTGTGATAGCCTTAATCCATGTCTGCATCTCGGGATTGGTTTTTGAGGGGGAAATTAAGAGAAATTCTGTTTTCTTTGCGTTGAGTTTGAGTTGATTGGAGGCGAGCCATTGGACAGTGAGTTTCAGGGCTTCGTTCAGGGAGAGAATCTCCTCGAGGGATGAGGTCTTGATGTAGATCTGAGTGTCGTCAGCGTACATATGGTAGGAGATATTCGCTGTGCGTAGAACTTCGGCAAGAGGTTCAAGGTAAAGGTTGAAGAGGGTAGGGGACAGGGTTGATCCTTGAGGGACTCCAACCGTGACCGGAGAGGGAGCCGATAGGTTGCCGTTGATTAGGAATCTCTGTGATCGGTTTTGGAGGAAGGACCTAAACCACTTTAGAACGGTGCCATCCAATCCCATCCTGAGTTTGAGGCGTTCGAGTAGTTTTTCATGGTTGACCGTGTCGAAGGCCGAGGATAGATCAAGGAGGATTAGGAGGCAGGTTTTCCCTTGGTCAAGGGCTTGGACGGCATCGTCAACGATGTGGAGCATGGTCGTTTCGGTACTGTGCCCGGGTCTGAATCCAGATTGGAAGTCATCAAGTAGGTGGAAGTTGTTGATGTGTTGACTTAGTTGCTGTTGTACACATTTCTCCAACACTTTGGCTAAGAGAGGGATGTTAGAGATAGGTCTGAAGTTGTCGGGGGAAGCTGGGTCCAGCAACGGCTTTTTCAAAATGGGGAGGACTTGGCCTGCTTTCAGAGAGTCAGGAATGGATCCCTGCCGCAGAGAGGCGTTAATTATTGCAGTCCAGCTTGGAATAATGGACTGGGCGGCGGCCACTAGGCAGTTGGGGGGGAGAGGGTCATTAAAATGGTTGTTCGGATTTAAGGTCGATAGGATTTTAGCGACGGAGTCTTCATGATAGGGTTTGAAGTCGGTCCAGCGTGCTTGATTTTTAGGTGAGGTCTGTGGGGGCAGCGCCGGAGGAGGAGGCAGGTCTGGAGGGAATAGAGAGTATGTGGCGGCACTAAGTTCTTTTCCTAAGGCTGTGGCTTTGTCAGCGAAAAAGGAGGAGAATTCCTCGGATGATATTAAGGACTTGGGGGTTTCTTTCGCGGTTTTGGCCAGTTTGTTGGATTGGTGTTTGACCAATTCGAAGAGCTTGCGGGGTCTATTCTTGGCGTTCCCCAGTTCAGATCTGAAGAATTCTTTTTTGGAGTTGATGATGTTCCTGTTGTAGGCATTTCTGGCCTGGCGGAGAATTTTTAGATGTGCTACAGAGGGGTGCTGTCTCCAGATTCTTTCGGATTGTCGGAGGGCTCTCCTCTCATTGTTGAGGGATCCAGTGAACCAGGGGTTCCGATCTTTGATTTGGGTTCTCTTTAGTTTTAGTGGGGCTAGGTCATCCAGAATGTTCGATATAGTTGTAGAGTAGTGATCGTTGAGGTCACTGACCGTAGTGATATGCGAGGGGGGTGGGAGGTCTGATTTGCAGCGAGCTTCCAGTTCCATGTGGTCCAGGTTTTTAGTGTCTCTGACCCAGCGTTTAGGAATCACTGGTTGCGGTGCCCTTGTCTTGTGGGTGCTAGGTAGTAGGAAGGCGATGGCGTGGTGATCAGACCAGTCGCAAGGGTCTATAGAGATAAGCTTGACTGTTGATTCCTTAGAGATGATCCAGTCAAGGGTGGCCCCTTTCCTATGTGTTGGGAGTGAGCAGGCTTGGGTCAGGGCTTGATCATCCAAGAGGTCTTTGATGGCATTGACATGAGGATCCTTGGGGTCGTTCCAGTGAAGGTTGAAATCACCCAGGAAAATATCTTTAGCGTTGGAGGAGATCTTAGCTGTGATGAGTTCCATGAGATGGTCAGTGAAGGAATCGTTCATGCCTGGGGGTGGTAAAAGATGTGCAAATTGCACAGTTGGGTGGAGTTGCTGCAAATGGAAAGGGCGAGGTATTCGCAGGAGTCAGTGGAATCAGCCAGGAGTTCAGTGACAAGGAGGTTAGAGCGGTAGATGCATGCGATGCCTCCTCCTTTTTTGCTAGATTGCCTGTCCAGTCTTGCAATGTTATAATTGGGAGGGACTAAGAGGTCCAGGCATGGAGATGAGGCATCGTTGAGCCAAGATTCTGTTAGAATTGCTAAGTCGAGGTTTTTGTTCAGGATGAGATCAGCAATATCGGCGGCGTGTTTAACGGCCGATCGGCAATTGATTAGGAGACCAGATAGAGAGGGATCAGGGGGAGTGTTGGGAGTCAGGGCGGACAGGAGAACTGGCGCTAGATTGCTTTTGACCACACTTCTGTTGCGGAGGGTAGCCGATCTGTTGGGGTTAATAGTGACCGTGCAGATGGCATGTTCGTCACTCGAGTCTGGCGGACAAAGGGTAGCTGGGCTAGAGTTGTGGTCGCGGAGGATGGCAAGGATTTCCTCTTCAGAGAGGTCTAGCGGACTTGGGGTGTCGAGTGTAGAGTTGTAAGAGAGGACGAGAGCTAGGGTTTCTTCCTCAGAGATGTGAAATAGTTGCTTGCGAGGGCGAAGGTGTCTCTGGGATAGCGGCAGTGGGTGCATGGGGGCTCTGTGGTGTGAGGAGGGGTGGAGTTCCGCTGGGGTTTGAGGTTGGCCAAGGAGAGTTCAGCGAGGTGAAGGAGGTTCATTAGATCCAGAATGGAGATATGGATGCTCTGGGTTAATTTGGCAGCTCTTGAGTGCAGGGTTTCGATATCTAAGTAAGAGGGAGGCGTTAGAGGGCAGGAGGGCGGTATTTCAGGAGCAATACTATCGGCATGCAAAGGGGATCGGGTAGAAGGGGTGGCTCGACCTGTATCGGAGGTTTTTGGAGGCAAAGCGGTCTCACAGTTATCGTAGGGAGCTGGCGGGGAGGAGACCAAAGGACTAGGGGTGCATCTGTTGGCAAGGCTGGGAGGTGTGCAAGAGGGGATAGGATGACCCGAGTTGGCAACCCTTAGAGGGGTGGTTTGTGGGTGACTATGGACGCTAGTCAGGCTGGTTGGCGGGTCGGAGGGGTGGGTGTTAGGTGCCTTGTTAGTGTCGTGCACATGGTTACTGAGGAGGGTAAAGAGGTCCGCAAATTTGTTAAGGTTTTTGGATGAGGCTTGGATTAGGACAATGCCATTTTTGTAGAGGGTGATTGTGAGGTCAGCTCGCAGGGTTGCAGAGGGTGCTATTGTAAGCTTAGTGCCATGAGGAATGTTCCTGGTTGCGCGTACATTGAGGAGGTGTGCAAAGGTTTTGCGCCAGGAGGAGGTTCGTCTGGAGTAGAAGATAAGGTCGTTAATGACTGTGCCATTGTCCGGGCTGTAACGCAGGTCGGAAATCAAAGTCTCAGGGTTACTTTTCAGGGTGGAATGCTTGAAAGATTTTGCAGCGGTTTTGGAGAGGTTGGGAGGGTAAACCAGAGTAAAAGAGTTTTCCCCTGTAGTAGTTAGGCAAGGACTTGCCATGGTGGCTGGGGTGGGGTACTCTAGGAACGACAAGGGGCAGTTGAACAGTAGCGAGGCAGGGTCGCCACCAACCAGGGCGTGGGGAAATTCAGGTGGGCTAATTTAGCTTTATCTCTTCAGAGCAGGGAGGTAGGGTAGTCACATCACAGCTGTGTTATGGGAGGAAGGGTGTGTCCCAGGGTTAACTGTCTTGGGTGAGTGAGCTGTCGGATATCATTGGTGCAAGGCCCAAGCGTACTGCAGGTCTGGAGAGGCCGCCGCGAGGCTGCAGTAGAGAATGAGAGGCTGGGTCAGTCACAACGCCTCGGTCTTGGGTGACGACAAGGCAGATCAGGGCCAGTAAAGGTCGGACCCCTTTTTTTTTTTTTTTTGGGGGGGGGATCAGAAGTCAGGTCCAGGCTTCAGCAACCAAGTTGGGCTTGGCAGGGAGTATCCCAAGTGAGGATGGCAGTTTAGTGAAAAGTGATTCAAAAGGAGACTGCTCCTCTTAGTTTGCATCTGTGGAGGTAGCTAGCAGGGTGAGGCTAATCATGTTGTATTATTGCCACCGCCATTTTAAAGTCAGGCAATGTGAGGTAATTACATGTCTACGAGCCGCCGCCATTTTAGGGTCAGGCAGTGGTCAGCGATGCTTTGAAATCAATCTCGATTCGGTATCTCGTATGTGGCGACATCAGAGTTGAAAGGAACCGTGATTAGTGAGGCGCCGCCATTTTAGGTCCAGGCAACCTTCATCTAATGCTCATGTTGGTAGTCAATAAGCCAGAAAAGAAAAGAGAAGAAAAACGGAAGAGAAAGCACCTGAGGTGGGGCACTTCCCGGATCACCGGAGGCGGAGGGGCAGGGCTCCTCACTTAAAGACACCTCCGACCAATTTAGGCGCCGACCAGGTCTCCGGCAACGCTGGCAGGGGGAGAGGCCGCCTATATGCTGCAATCTGCTTGATCCCTATTGCTGTTATGGCACTGACTATTTGCCTTTAGCCCATTTTCTGTTATGATAACTATGACTGCTCTCAAGCACTACATCATGCCGCCCGGCCCTGTATGGCGCCACTTGGAGCCTGCCTTATCTGGCCCATCGAAGTATATGATATGCTCTGCTCGTTTTGTGTCACCTTATAATGCCTAGTGCTTGGTAACTGCTGTGTTGAATTTTTCTGTTAAGTATAAATTCAATAAAAGAGATTTAAACAAAAAGAAAATAGCAAAGAAACTTCACTATTTAACCAGTTGCTGGCTGAATAGTAGAGATTCTGTATTGTTTGGCCGGTGGCCATACGAATAGCAGAAAAACGTCATTATTTACCCGCCCGCTGGCTAAATAGTAGAGATCCTGCACTGTTTGGCCAACTGCCGTGCAAATAACAGAAAAACTACACTATTTACTTACATCAAGTAGAACTGCAAACAAGAAGGGAAAACAATTGGCATCCATGTCTTTACGAAAGCTAGGGTCTTGCTGTATTATTTAATTGCAAAATGAAAAAACTGGTAGAAAATTCAACATATTCATTTTGCAGATAGTATTTTGCAAACCAACATATGTACTGTTCAGTTGGTTCACAAAATACTGAATCACAGGAGGTTGCAGAACAACATGCCTAATTAATATTCATTAGGTAAGTGCCAATTTGTGACTTTCTGTGATTGGCCGTAATCACAAATGTAACCTGAAAGGGGCAGCACACCATCATCTCTATTACTGCATTCCAAATGGATTTTTTTTTTCCAGAGCAGCCCATGTTCCTTAAAGGAACCAGTCCTGTTTTAAAAAAATGTTTTTGGTTTTGGAAAATATCTTCCCCCTGAGGCTGCGAACATGATTCCCAAAGGGAAAGGGGCCCTAAGGGAACCCCTTCCCATATTAGTTACCATCCCAATTCGGGGGTCGTTGGCTCATAACATACCATGTGTATTTGTAAAGCAAACGTTCACCCAGAAGGGTATCTTGGCGCTGAATAACAGATGTTTATTGTTACCCAACTCAATGGTTCTCATTTTATTGACCTCAGAAGAATGGAAGGCTGAGTGGGCCTGTTGGGAGTTGAACCTGCGACCATGAGGTTGAGCACAGGCCCATACAGTGGACGTGTTCGTCCACTAAGCCACCAGACCCCGACTCAATGGTTTGCCACAGCAATTGCAGTCATAATCTATCAATAAATTCCTTTCCGAGTTGGAAAGGGGAGGGAGGAAACCCCTTTCATGAAATCTCCTATTCGCAATTCGGAAGTGATTGCAAAAGTGCTTTTACTAGTCAAAATAACTTGTCAACTCATAAAAATTGTTTTTTCTTGTAATAGTGAAATATATTACAACAAATGTGGTGAGGTTGTGTGCTCATAGTTGCTGCGCTGATGTTTTATACATTGTTTATGTTTTATACTCTGTGATGCTATATAACCAAAACATAATAAATGAAAGCCTTCACTCCCTATCTAAAAGCCTGTACCTAATTTATATTTTACAGTTCAGTTGTGACAACATTACACACCTTGAAAAAGAAAATTACATCACAACTCAACTATAATAGGTTATTACAGTTGAGTCGTGGAGTCACTTTGCTTGCAGCCAGTCGCCACTGTGAATAGCAGCTTCCTGAGCACACTATATATTGCAATTTGAGCAAGCAAAAGAATGACTGTTTTTCAGACCCCTTTCTATCCATGAAACTTACTGACTAGCTAATATGGAGGCAAAGAGGAAACTTTCTCACTGGACAACTTCCCCATTGATATGTTCCTAAACAGTTCCTTTAATGGACACGGGCTGCTTTAATGAAAAATGTTTTTCCTGTTTAGGATCAAATGCAGGAGAGGGAGGTCTGGCACGGACGAGGTCTGCTGACCCTGCAGACCTCCATCTCTGAGCAGAGTCACTCACAGGGAATCACAAATTGTAGCCTACCTAATTAATATGGGAATAGTGAGATGAGAAGAACCTTTGCAATACTAGTTAAAGCTGTTTACTCTTCTAAAGCTATATACGCGCTCTTAGTCTCAAAACCATGGGAATGTTCCAGGGCCAGATATAGGATTACCTAAAGGCTCCATGCTATCGGAAAACCTCTTTTTCTGTATCAAATCAGTGCGTTCAGGAATTATTAATTCTGGTTCAGTTCAATTAAACAAATCAGACTAAAACATCCTAAAACAATAATTTGTAAAAGCAAAAACCAGAACAGAAAATGTTGCATCCCAGTGATATAGTGCCATCTAATATTTAGAGTGATTTTATCAAAATAGAAACAATTGCAGAGGGCCCCTTATAAGGTGACCAACACAGCAAAGTTGAGAGGCTTCATTCTAATCTCATGACAGAAGGAAGGAAAACCATGGGTCTTATTTAGAGGACGGAGTTATCTCCATAAAGATGGCAGAGGACAATGACGCTGCCATTCTAAGGGACCTCCACCCTCCAAATGTTTTTAGAGTTGTCCTCTAGCCCTGTGGACAACTGTCTACAATAACAGAAACTTCTGTCATGGCAGTTCTTGTCTATGCACTAAACATTTAAAGGACAGTACCATCAGACAGCAAACGTTTCAAACATATTTAGTTTTTCAGTAAAAAAATTACAAAGCGGGAGTTTGTTGATAAAAATAAAAAAAAATAACAAATTCTCCCACATGCTGGGAGTTTTTGTCCTAGGGTAACAGGGTTGTTATTTCTTTTCCTGCCCTTTATACAGCTAGGTTTTACTCTTAATAGAGTAGATGGTATAAAGTCCTTCCTTCAACAGCCCCTATTCTGTCGGGCCATTGGTGGAAGTATTCCTTTGAGGA
Source organism: Calotriton arnoldi (assembly GCA_963921515.1). NCBI lineage: Eukaryota > Metazoa > Chordata > Amphibia > Caudata > Salamandridae > Calotriton > Calotriton arnoldi. Next base: position 973,042 of record CAWUFW010000341.1, read on the forward strand.
GCCACAAGCAAAGGAATGGGACTATAATTAATTGAACTGAATGTCAATGGAATATGAATGAATTTTCCCAGTAAACCAGAGAAAGACATTTAGGCATCAAAAATATAGAGGAAAAGAACTCGCATACATTTTTATTAATTGACTTTACTATATTTTAAGAAATAAGGGCTACACGTATCAACATTTGTAATAGCGATTACCTAATTGCGATTTTCAGCGAATCGCAATTAGGTATTCGCTATTACAAATGTATGAAACTCCAAGAGTTTCATGTAGCAATCCGTAGGGGGTCGCAAATCGACCTACCTCATTAATATTAATGAGGTAGGTCACTTTGCGACCCCCTAGGACTCGCTAAAATCACGGGAATGGTGGCCTGCTCGGGTCAGCAGACCACCATGTCCGTGATTGCATTTAAATAAAGCAATCTTTTTTTCTTTTTTAAATGCAACCTGTTTTTCCTTAAAAAAAAACGGGTTCTGTTTAGAAAAAAAATGAAAAGTTTTATTTTTATTTTTTAAAAGCAGGCAGTGGTCCGTTGGACCACTGCCTGCCCTTACATTTTTTTTTTGCATGCATTCACAAAGGGGAAGGGGTCACTTGGGGACCCCTTCTCATTTGCAAATGGGTTACCACCTACTTGAAACAGGTGGTAAAATGCAAATGTTTTGTGACCGCATTTCAGTCACAAAACATTACTACATACCGATGCGATTCGGTATTAGGAAGGGGCGCCCTAAACACGCCCCTTCCTAATAGCGAATTGCTAACCCATTTTGTGATTCGGTAATATGTTACCAAATCACAAAATAGGGTTTGGTACATTGGGAAAGCCTTTTTTCCGGTCGCAGATAGCCCGATTCTGGGAATCGGGCCATTTGCGACCGTAAAAAAGGTACATACATGTGCCCCTAAGACACTGAATAAACAGAGACATATTGTTACCTCCATTCTTTTGACCCAAGAATCAATTATTTCGCAGTTCCTCTTTAATATTCATTTTCCAGAGGGGCGGGGGATCCACTATTGAGGTTTCAGAAGTGATTTGACGTGATTCTCTTTCAAATATTTTCTGGCTGCAGCTCAGACATCCTGTGTACTAGGTGACGGCTCGCACAGCAGTAGCAATTGTGCTGGCTCCAAGAAGAAGTATCCAGACTAAGGACACAATGAAGCATGAGATCTCAGCACCTGGCTGCCATTAGCCTTCCTGAGCAGTCATCAGGCACAGACAAAAGGAAAGCCCTGCTTAGAAATATTGGCACCTTTAACAATGAAATCTCTCATCTGCCCCTTACTCCTACCATCTACCCTATGTTGTCACTCAGGAGGAACTAATCTGCAGCCCTTTGCTATAAAGGACCTCACCGAATTTCTTTGGGAATGTTTTTCTCCATTCTTCCACTTCAGTTCTGGATTTCGACCCTCCATTCACAGGGATGCAGTCAATATATGCCAGCTGTGTAATGAAGATGTATCTACTCTCCATCACATCATGCAAAATGCATCCCACTGGTCCATGAAGTTAAACTTTCATCACACAAGGAGTATTAGTACTACATACCCACCACACATACATACACATGGAATGTCCGCACAAAGATCTGGGGGTCACACAGAATCCCTCTTTGGGCCATCTAAGATGATATAACTGGAGTCTCCATTTCCCCATCTTCTGCTCCTCAGAACCTTCTTATGATCCCAAGCTCCCCTTTGCTGAATGCCATAGCCCTTTGACCTCTTTGTTAGTCATTAACCATTTTTCCTGAATTCAGCCATTTGAGTTTCTCAAACCCTTTTTGCCATTCTTTACAGACCACTCTCATTTTCACCTATCCACCTTTAAACTCCTTTGCAAAGTTTCAGCCCCTATGCCCTCAGATCCACCCTCAGATACTCTGCCAGCATCAGATAGCGTCTTCTATCACTCAGAGGTCAGACTGTAACAGTCCCAGTTTTTATTCACTTTGCCTGCTCTGATTTTTCAGCCAATACTTACCAGTTCTATATGCAGGCTGAAGAGGTGGGGTTTCTAAGGGTTGGCATCATACGAAGCATGAATAAGAACCATTTACAAAAGGGATGGCCTAGAATCACTTCCCAATTTTCTTCTTTCTTTTCCAGGTCCTTCTGTGCCTTTAGACGTTGGTCCTCCTTTTAGTACCATTCCAAGTCCCTCTTTGCTTGGCTGGTTTGTCCCTCTTGATTCTCATGCTGGCCCTGGTCTAATTAGTTCTGGTCACCTTGGTACTGATTTCCTTACTCTGGTGCTCCTGGTTGTAGTCCTTGCTGACCCTGCTCCTGGCTCATATTTGTATTAGCCCTACCTGGGCTTCCTGATGCGGGTACTTCTGATCCTCACTTTGATCCTGTTGGTCTGCTGGGTCCCCATCCACCTAGCCCTGTTGTCCTGGTTTTCCTAGGGCTGTCACTACTAGTCTTCCTGGTTTGGGTCATCCTGATTCTCCTTGCCTTTGTCCTTGTGATCCATCCATCTGGTACTGTGTCCACAAGTCCTGGTCCTCCTCATTAGGTCCTCTTGGGCTGGGCCAGGTCATTTTGACCTGGTCAGGTACTATTGGTCCTCGTGACTCTGGTTGTCTTGGTTCCTCAGATCCTCACCAACCTGGTCCTAATACCTTAGTTTCTAGTCGACCTGCTCCACTTGGAACTTCAGATCCTAGTCCCCTTTGTTCTGACCTCTCTGGTCCCCCTAGAATTGTTCTTGGGCCTACTTATTCTGATTCTTCTAGTCCACATAATCCTTCCCATCTGGTTCCTCATTTTAGTGGCCCTAGTCCACCTGCTCCTGACTAGTTCTCTGGGTCCTCCTCCAAACTATCATGATACTCTTTGCCCGGTCAATCTGCTCATTGTCAACCTGGACTAACTTGTGTACTTTGTCCTGATCCTCCTTGTTGAGGTCATCCTCTTCTTAGCCACCAGCTTGGTCATCATGGTTCCTGTCATCCTGGCCTTCCATGTCTTGGTGCTCCTTTTCCTCCTCGTCCAGGTCCATTTTACTCCTGGTATGCTTGTCCTTATGCTCCGTAGGCTCTGTGACTTGAGCTTTTCCACATGGTTAAGGTGCCACAGGTCCTCCTTGCCATGGTCCTCTTAGCTATTGATTGTTATGCTGACTCTGGTTGGCTGGCCTTCTCCTCCTGATTCTTCAGGTCCTTTTCTCCTAATCTTCTTCACTCTCAGTCTAGTTTGCCTAGCAATGGTTTTCCTATTTGTGGTCCTGACAGACTGTGTTCCCCTCCTAGGTTTGTGACCAGTAGACTTGATAGTTTTGTTTCTGATCCCCCCTGCTTGTGTCCTTGGATACCTATTCCTCTTGGCTCTGGTCCTCCTGGCCATCCTGGTCCTTTCCCGCCCCCTTCTCCTAGCTCTTTGGTTTCTTTCTGATCCTCTTGACCCTCGTCCATTTGACCTGGTCCTTCTGATCCTTCTCACCCTGCTCATCTGATTCTTAGTGCATCAGTTCCTGGTGGTCCATTGGTCTACCTGGCCTCGTGTGTCCTGGCCCTCTTAGGCCTTCCCATCTTAGCTCTTGTCTTCCTGGTTTGGCTCATCATTGTCCTCCTGACCCTGTGTCTAGTCCTCGTGACCCTTCGGGCACTGCACCCAAACAATCTCGGTCCTCGTGGTCCATACTTTTCTTTGTCTGGGTCCTTCTGAGCATCATCATTTTGGTCTGCATCCTCCTGGACATCCAGGTCCAGTCCCCAATAGTCTTTCTGGCTCTGGCAAATCTGGTCCTCCTAATTTTCCTCACCATGCTCCTGCTATCCCCCAGGTCCTGGTCTTTCTGGTCCATGTGGTGCTCTGGGCCACCTGGCACACCTAGGCTTGTTCCTGATCCTCTTAGTGCTCATCCTTCTAAACCTCTTTGTTGTTGTCTTCCTTGCTTATTCTGGTCCCCTGACCCTGCTGCCCAAAATCCTCATGCTCCTAATCTTCCTAGTCTTCCAGGATCTGGTCCTTATCCTTCTGCTCTTTGTCTTCATGCTTGTACACCAACTGCTCATGGGCCTCCTTGCTCTGGTCATCTTGGTAATGGTCATCCTGTTCCTCATCTTCCTGGACATCTTGTTCCTAGAACTGAAGTGTGGACCTCCAGGGTGTAGTCATCCCAGTCCTAATCTTACTGATCCTCTTTTTTCTCCTCACTCTCATCCTCCTGGTATTCAAGGTCCTGATTCTCTTTGCCCTGATCTTCCTGGTCCTGCTAGTACTTTATTTCTTGTTCCTCTTAAAACTGTTACTTCTGGCTCTGGTGGTCTGTGTCCGTGGTCTCCTCTCCTTGGCACTCCTGGCCATGGTTGAGCTATTCTTGTTTTTCATAGTCCTTCTCCTCCTCGAGATTATGTGCCCGTTGGTCCTGATCCTCTTGATCCTTATAGCTTGGTTTCATCTGGGCTAAGTTCCCATGGACCTGGCTCATCAACTATCCTAGCCTTGGTCCTGGTCATCCTGGTCCTTCTTGTCCTATTGTGCTTGTTATCATAAACCCTGCCTTTTGTCCATCCTGGCCCTTCTTGCTTCCCCCAGTCTTGGCCAATCTGTCTCTGTTCCTTTTTGGTCCTCTTGGCCTTAGTCACCTTGTCCTGTTTCTTCTCACCCTCAAACTCCTAGCACTGGTACCACAGTTCCTTGTCAAACTGACCTCTTGCTTCCTGGCCCTCTTAGTCTTTGTCCTCCTGGTTTGGGTTATCTTGGTCTTCCTGGATCTTTTCCTTGTTCTGTTGGTCCTACTAATACTGTAGCCATTGATTCTGGCCCTCTTGATCCAGGTTCTCCTTGTTTGGATCCTCCTAAGCCTGGTCATTTTGATCCTGGCCCTCTTGGCCACCACTGTCCAGTCCCCTTGCTCTGCCCCACTTGGCAATCCGAGCCCTGGCCCGAGGTCCTAATCATCATGGCCCTCTTAGCCCTGGCATGGTCATAAGCCTTTTTAGTTCACCTAGTCCTCCTTTCTCTAATCCCTGTCCTGCTTATCCTGCTTTCCCGGCATTACTGACCATTGCCCTCCAGATCATAATCTTTGTAGTCCTCATCAGTCTGGTTCTGAACCTCCCAGCCTTACAACTCCTGCTACTTGCCCTTATAGGTCTGCATGCTAGCCTTAGAAATTACTGATCCTGTACTTCTTGGTCTGTCTGGTCATCATTTCTATGTACTACTGCACCCAGTCCTTTGATTCCTGGGTCTCCTGTTTCACAGGCTCCCTATACTGCACCCTTTCACCCCCATCACTCAAAATTCTCATCCATCAGTCCTCCTGGTCCTGCTCCCTTGGTTTATCTATTCCCCTGGTATGACTGTTCTTAGTCCTTCTGCTGGTCCATGTAGTCCTGGTCTTAGTTCTGGTACTTCTTTGGTCTTCATGTATAGGGTCTTCTGGTTCTGGTCTCAGTGACCTTGGTTTCCGTAGCCCTTCCAGTCTTCCAGCCCCATCCTAGTACTTTCAGTCCACCTGGTTTGCCTGTTCCATCTTGTTTTTGTCAATCTGACCCAGGTCCCCTCTATCATGGTACTCCTAGTAATGGTCCTCCTGGGGCTGGTCTTTCTCACCCCACTGGCACTGGTCCTCTTAGTTCCCATGTTGCGTGTCACCCTGGCTCATGTACTCCTTGTCACCCTGGTTTAAGATCCCCCTGATTCTGGCCCTCATGGACCTTCTGATCCTAGTCCCAGTGGGCCTAGATTTCCTGGTCCTGGTCATTCTGATCTAAGGTCTCTGGGTCCTGCTAGCCCAGGTCCATTCTGGCTGTAGTTTTCCCGGTACTGATCAATTCGCTTCTCGCCCCTTGGTCCTCTTTGATTTGATTTCAATGGTCTTGGTCCTCCTGTTTCTCGCCCTTCTTTTCATTAGTCTCCTGGTACTGGTCTTCTTTAGTCTCTCTCCCTGGGTCTGCTACTCCTGGCCCTGGCCATTGTCATTCCTCTGGTCCTGGTTGGTGTTTTCTGGCCCTCCTCGTCATTATGGTCTAGGGACTTCTATTCCTTCTACCCCTGATTCTTCTGTTCCTTCGGGCCCTTGTACACTGTGTACAGACCCCCCCCTGTTCCATATCTTCCTGGCCCTCCTGTTCCTTCTCACTGGGGTCCTGGTACCCCTAGTCCTGTTTTTCCTTGTTCTGTTCCTTATCATCTGTTTGTTCCTGGTTCCTTCTGGCATTGGTAACACCGGTCCTGATTTTTCTTTCCCTGGTCCTCTTAGCTCTGGTCATCCTAGTCCTGCTGGTGGTCGACCGTCTGGTCCATATTCTCCTCTCTTACTTGTAATCACCCTTCTCCTACTGGTCCTACTCCTTCCTTCGCCGGGCCTCCTAACAGTGACTTTAGTCAGGTACAGCCTCCAATCTTGTCATACAGATTTTTCTTTTTTTTGGCTTAAAGGTTTCTTTTGCTGAGACAGCACTTTCAAGGACAGAATTTGGGCTCAGTAGAGACCGGACCTTGCCCACTTAAAACACGTGTTTAAAAAAATACCATTCCCAAGATGTGTTATACAGGTGACTAAAACGTCAGTGTGGCTGAAAGGGCCACTCACGGCATGGGACCAATAAGCATCTACGCTGCAATCCACTCTGCAAGGTGAATACTATGAACAAGTGTGTTTATTCACAGGAGGCAGAGTGAATTCCTCCTGTGAATTATCCAGATACATTATATACTTGTCTCCTGCTTTCATTTCCCCATTCGACAGAAACCCCATTACTGTGTCTCACTCAATTTATCTCCTAAAAATGTCCCTAAGCACTGTGCCCTCAAGCACCAATTCACACTGTACATGTCCCTCCTTCTTGGGCCCAGATACCACATATCTGTCTGCGTTCCCTGTTTGCGGCTGCTTGTCGACTGCTGCTGTGTTTCCAGGTTTGAAATACTAAGTAAGCACAACCCCCATAAAAAGAAGCGTAAAGCTAGTGCAAGGCCTTTCATATTATGCCCAAAAAGAGCCCTGCCTTAAAAAATCATCAAAAGGAGGATAATGAACATTAAAACACACTGTATTCTCATGAGTGAATAAAATGTGTAACATGCTTTAAAACTATGCTCATTACTTTTTGCAGGCAGCCAAACAGTCATAGACTGCCGTGCAAAATATGTGTGCCATATCCTCAAGCTCCTGAAATAGAAGTTTGATTCCTACAATTCTTATCTGAATATTAAAATAACATAAGTGCTTTTATTCAAAATTGGTTTGACTTTTTTATATGTCAACAGCTTAGCTTAATTCATGCACTTCCCTTTGTACAAACTATTGTATATTTGCATATGCACTTACATTCAAAAGTCTCGCACATGTTGCACCCCAATTTTAAAATGGTCGACACTCTACCATTGCTTGTTGTTCCTTTTTTCTTCATGGCTGGCTAATTAAAGACATCCTTCACATTATTTTTTGGCCACCAGTCAAAGTATACATCATCTCTACTATTAAGCCTGTGGCCGGATAAACAGCAGAGATTACATCTTAGTTTGCCAACCACCAAATAAATAGAAGAGATTATGTACTATTCTCCGGCAGACAAATGAATAGACACTTCCTTTATTAAATGCTAAGTGACAGCTTCTGCTTTGGCATTATTAAAACCTCCAATGCTGCACGTTATTAAAATGTATACCTTAACACGATTGATAATCTTACTCGTTGCTGAATTTAGATTAATTATCCCAGGGTGTGGAAAGATTTTTACATTTCATATGATATTTACAATTTTTCAGTTATTGAAGAACTTAGCAAGTGTGGGTGTATTATTATTGAACTGATAGCATACATGGGAGGTAAAGAATGTGTACACCTCTACAGAAATGTGAAATGACCTCGTACACACCAGTTATTGCAAGCACCAACTTCACAACCTGCAATTTGGGTTTATGGATTTGCAAATATTTTCACTATATCTCCAAAGTTGTTTTTGTAAGTTCAGTCTAGTTGCTGGTTGGGTACATACAAAGATTAAATGGATTAAATGGTCAGGTTCAATCAATGCTCAACTGCTCAGACTTAACTATGGCTCAGCTTAAGTGAGTCTTGGTTGTAGGTGAAGGTGAGTTATAAAATGTGTATGTGAAAATCTCTAACAATGCACATTCGGCTAAGTTTCACTACCTGTAAGGAAATGCCTCTTTTTTTTATGGTCACCCCAAATTGTTTGACAAGTGCTGCTGGTTTTTCGACAAAGCGAGTGCACTGAGGCCTGCTAAGCAGATCTCAGTGCCCTGACCCCAAAACATGTATGTTACATTGGCTTTACCCAATTGGCATAGGCTAACTTACCTGAAAGTTTCTAGTATATGGGACCCAGGGTGCCCAGGGCATGTAAGTTTGGGAGTCACCCCCGGGATTGCACCACTGGATGAGACCCCCTGGGTGTGACACAGGTAAAACGAGTCTCCCAGTCCACCATTGCAGACTGGAAGAGCAGTTTTAAACTGCTAGCTCGACTTTGCCCTTTAAAATTATGGCAAAGTCAATTCCTCGCCTGCAATATGTGTATGTCACCCATATGGCAGGCCTACCAAGCCCTAAGACAGGGTGCAGCATATTTCACGGACAGAACATGTATTTTACATGTTCTAGCAGTAAAAACGGGAAACTGTTGTTTTTATTGTGGAACGTTGTGGCGACCCGATTGGCGAGTACAGGGTTGCACACTGACCCCTCAGCTGTGCTAACTCTGGAATTTTGGACCAAAGTTGATACTCCAAGGTATCAAACAACTCGTTTCATTAAGCCCGAATTAATTTTTAAGTCGAAATTAATGTAACAAGTAACAGTTTACAACTTTTACAAAGTTGCCACTTTGTTGCTTTCAATCTCCTGTGGCCTTAACAGATACACAAGGAGCTTGACCCCGAGACAACTTTCTGCCCTCCCAGGAAAGGAGGCAATAGGGACTTGCGCTGGAGAGAAGTGTTACCTCCCTCCTGTAGGAAGCCATACAGGTGTTGGGCCAAAAGGTGAGCTTCAAAACTGAAGCCACCTTTGAAGAGCAAATGGGGAACACTTAGGAGAGGGGCAGCCACATTGTTTAGGCAAACTAGCTGGCGCCCAGGAAGGAGAAGGAAAACCTGTTGTCAAACCGTTTTTTCAGAAGCATGTAGCCCCCTTGGTAATCACACCTCTGTGTTGGGCTAAGGAGCTCTGGACACGGATAGAGCGGTTCTGCCAGATTGGAATAGCCAGATGCCACACTTCTCTGGTATTGGTCATCAGAAGGGAGGGACCCTGGTACTACATTGACTACCAACTGCCTCCTACCCTGAGGGCATTTTCTGAGCATCAAGAGGGCACCCCTGGCATCCAGAATTCAGATCTCGACTGGACTGGAAGAAGGACCAAAGAAGGGCTGCCCTGCTGTACTGTGGAACCGGCAAAGAGAGGCTGCACCGGTGTGATCTTCACCTGTGGAACCTGATGGCTAGCAAAGGAGAAGGGACTGTGCCTGCTGTGCCCTGCTCGAGGAGAAGCCATCTCCAAAGCCTAGCCAAAGCAAAGAGACTCCAAGGGTCAGTTGGTTGACCTGTTCACAGCACAGGGCCACAACAGCTGAGAAGCATGCTGGGGCAAGCTGGTAACCCAGATTCTTCAAGCCGCTGCAACCACTGCCATGCAGCACCAGAGACCAGGATCCAATGCTGAACGTTGCACCCAAGTTCGCTGAGCCCAGGACAGTTATCAGAGTGCAGCTTGGTTGCCTAGAAACCAAGTGATCACCCAGGGAAGGATTTAGGTGGGACCCCGATACAAGGCGACTGGTAGCCCAGTGACAACTGGATTTCTACCAGCATGAGACGACTTTGATGGTTATCAACCCTTTGATCAGGGTTGCCTCACCCCTTTCGTGGACCGCGGAGTAGCCGCAGGAAGACTCCCGTCAACTGCACGGCATCCACAGCATCCTTGAGCACCTTCAGCATCCTTCATCACATGCATCAGGACCACATCTATAGGAAACCATTGCAATGGATGAAAGTGCCTGCAACTGACTGAGGGCTTCTTCACCTGCTGAGGTAACTGATTCTGAGGACCTGGCTGGTCCCCCTGACTGGTTCCCTACTGGAGTTGCCTAAAGTGACTCTAAGTGACAGCATTACAACTAGCCCAACTTTTTAGTGAAAACGTTTGTGTGTCAAATTTGTTGAATTTTCCAATGCTTGTTCACGGTTGAGTGAAATGTTTTATTTACTATACCTTGTAAGTTCTATTTCTCCAGAACCCTCAGGTGCATCTTTTTTGCTACAGTCTATTTTTATAAATTGGTGTCAGATTTCTTAAGTGTCTTGTCGGTTTGTTTTTCAATTGTATTGGTGCTGTTTAAATGCTTTACGCTTGTTCCTCTGTTTAAGCCTTGCTGCTCAGTGCAACAGCTATCCAGGTTTGAGTTGAAGGTTAGACAAACGAAACCTACAGATCCTAAGGGGATTGGTAAGGACATTACATGGTGAGGTAGCACAACCACACCATATAATACAGCCCATTTCCTCACACTACCGCTCCAGAATACTTCAGTGCTCCCGCTTGTACATTGCATTCATTTTGGGTAGTGTAAGCATTCCACCCACTTCTGAAGCATTTTTTGAGGGACCTAGCAGAAAAACAATCAATGAGCACCTACATAACCCATACAACTATGGCATTCTCTGCAATAACGTAGTGCTATGAAAATGTGTACTGTATATGTGTCCTGGAAATGCTTCAAACTTTCTTAACCTCTTCTTCAAATCTGCTCTCAATTCTGGCATGAGGAATAGAAGACGGACTTTCCATATATAACCTGACCGTACTGGGATTTTTCCAGACTCCTTTTAGCAGGACAGGACCCCAGGGGGGTTTTTCAGTGACCATCTTTCTTCACACTTTCAAGGGATTCCACATTATCCTTTAGAAATCATTTTCCTCCAATGGACAGAGTGCTACAAAGCATGTCAGCAAATATCCCAGCTTAATTAAAAGATTTCAAGCCCTTAAGAAGTGATTAACTTAATTAAACACATGTTGGCTGTTTAAAGCCCAAGTGATCTGAAAGGAAGATATTAAAGTTGTTTTTATTTATAAAACACTTTCTTAAAAAAGAATTCGATTTTGAAAAATTAGATACATAACAAACAAGTTGAAAACATAATAGCAAACTTTAAATTTGGGAGTCTCTAAAACAATTTAATGCTAGTGTTTTCTACACGTACTCTCTCAGCTGGCCCAGCTCTACATACAGCCCTTGAGCTCACCAGTGAAGTTGGAAGCAAGGGTGTGGCGGCACACTAGCTCTACTGACTTCCGTTTCAGTGCTTCTCAATAGCCCTTCCTAACTCTGATCTGCAAATTGCAGGTCACAAGACAGAAGCAAATGCTACTAAATAGCACAGAAAGAAAGGAGATACCATACCAACTATGAAGATACCTAACCAAACATGGTTAGAGAAAGAGAAGGGATAAAAGAAATTCAAAGAAAAAAAAATAGGGAAAGGGTAAATGGAACTGTGAAGAAGTAAAAAGAAATACAAAGATGGAAAGTAAGATGGAAGGAAACAAGAAAGCAGTTTAAAAAGAGGATTGGAAGGAAAGAAAGAGTAATAGAAAGAAATAAAGATGGAAATGAGAAAAGAGAATAAAAAAGGAAGAAAAGGTTGCTCAGAGGAACAACTCCAACTGACCCTCCAGAAATGGTCGTAATTGCATGCATTTCTCACGTAGAGCTATATGGTTCAAACTGGGGAGGAGTATCTGGGATTTTTTTCTGGCTACACCTTGGATGGAAGAGGAATCAAGGGATGCCGGTCAGAGGAACCACCCCTCAACGTTGAGGTAAACGTTAAGAAGGGTGGTCTAAAAAGTACTGGCCTTAGAAGGGGTTTTCAGGGAACCTTCCACTCACATCATGTCTGCAGATATTCTTTCTGCTACCCCCATCCCACAGCTTATTGACAAATGATACTGGAACATCATTTCTTTGAAGCAAGTACATGTGACAGCTCCTATTATAAGGAGATCATTGTGTCAAGTACTGTGCAGTTCATAAAGAACATTCTTAAAGATGATTACCCCAATACTCGTATCATTGCTAAGTGGAAATTGAACCTTCTCCTGATTAGAGGGATCATAGAGAGGAACAGACTCCAAACATCTCTTGGTGTTCTTTCCTGTCTCTTCGGACAAGGTGGCACTTTTCATTGGCTGGGCTTTCTCCGCTGTTCAAGACGAGAGAAGGACCACAAGTAGGAATGGATCAATTATTGCAGGACACTCCACCAGGTTCTACAACTAACTGTTCCTCTCCTTCAAGATGGTGGCAGAGGCCGTATGTTGTTGGCACATGAGTAGCGTGTCCACGCAGCACAGGGCACTAGGTTCTACTACAAACTGTTCTGCTCCTCCAAGACGATGTCAAGGTTAAGATGTGCCGGCTCGTTAGTAACAGGCGTGTCCACCTCTGTGGGCATAGGGACATTCCACTACAAATTTGGCAAGCTGAAGAGCAGCACACAGTATAGCCACCTCTTTCCAACTGGGAATCAAGTGGCAGCGCAGCTAGCAGCCGTGGTGTGTCTCCTCGCCATCTGCAATAGGTAACAGGAATATGGGCTTAACGTCAAGGTCTTATATTATGGCCTTGTTTACGCAGTATCTTGAAATAAAATATTTCTCCTTTTTAGGCATTTGTGATGGGAACATGGCTTATTTAGGTCCCCCTCTTCTTCTTCTGCTTGTTGGTTATGGGTGTCATTGCACTTGAAATCACGGGCAATCATTCATCCAAGAAACAAAACAGTGAGGCTTCCACCCATTGGGAACATGAAATCTAGGGTCATAGAGCTTAGCTTCAGATGCTCTGAAATTCCTAATTCTAAAGTTCCTGAACTCTTAGAAGTATATCTAGGTTTCTTAATGGCTTCCCTATCCAAATCATGGTCGAAACCCAGCAGTAAGAAGGTGATAGCCTCTCTCTTGTCTTCTGCATCTAACTGAAGTTTAAATGGTGCAGTATGTTTCACATTTGTGCCCCTCCTGGAGACGAGACTCACAGACAGAAGGTGCAGCTTCCTTTCTTCTGCTTAATCTCAGCCACTGGTAATTACTCGAGGCCGCATGCCAGTGCATCATGATTTGCCACCTCAGATTGGACCTAGTAATATGCAAATCAGTCTTGCCCCTGCTCCAATGGGAACAGTCCAGCCCGAACTGCCAAGCCAGGTCCTCCCTGAAGTGGAACACAAGTGACGCAAGACCTGTTTTGCCCTACCTGGGGCTCATCAACCAGGTGTAGCTTTGGTTCCAGTAACACAGTGTGCATGACTCATGTCTGGGCATACCCGCCCACTTAAGGCAACACACTGGAGTATACAAAACATGATGGATGGAATGCTTGCATTAATCTTAGTCACTGGTAAGTACTCGAGACGCATCCCAGTCCATCGTTATTTTACACACCATGCCACCTCAGTTTGGACCCAGCCATATGCAAATCAGTTTTGGCCCTGTTCCAACGGGATCTATCAAGTCTGAGCTGCCAAGCCAGGTCTTCCCTGAACCAAAACACAAGCAGCCTAGGACCGGTTTTGCCCTAGTTAGGGCTCACCAGCCATGTATAGCTTGGTTCCAGTGGCAAAGTGTGCATTGGACCCATGTCTAGATATGCCCGTCTCACTTAGGGTGACACACTAAAGTATACAAAACATGATGGATGGAATACTTGAGTTAATCTCAGCCACTGGTAATTACTCACGCCGCAACCCATTCTATCATTATTTTGCGCACCATGCCACCTCAGTTTGGACCCAGCCATATGCAAATCTTTCTTGACTCTGCTCTAGTGGGAACAGTCCAGCCCGAACTGCCAAGCCAGGCCCTCCCTGAACCAGAACATAAGCAGCCCAGGACTGATTTCGCTCTAGTTAGGGCTCATCGGCCAATTTTTGCTTGGTTTCAGTGACACAGTGTGCACAGGACTCATGTCTGGGCATAGTTATCCCACTGTGACTGCATCAACCAAAGTACTTTTGATTAATCGATTTCTGCTAACACGGCAGGCATCTCTAACATGGCGTGGCTTCTGTGACCCCCAAGTCAAAGTGATCTTGCTTACATTTGATTAAGAATTTGGTGATACTTGAAAGTCTTCTGATTTCCAGGCGAAGTGCTAAATTTGGATGAGAATCCACTAGTGGAGTGTCCTCCTTCACTCGCAAAGCTAGCTATCCCACATGATCCTTATATTCTCCCAGAAACATCTCCCATTACTTTACCAATCAGAGCATGAATTATTTGCATTGATGATCTTAAACAAATCCCACTATCTTTTTACCTAATAGTGGGTCCGTTCATTCTCCATCTGGGTTGCCAAATGCTTCATTCATTTTTTTCATCTTTAGGTCCCAGATTCACTGTAGATTTTAATATTATCAAGGAAATGTCCTCTTAATTTACTCACTATAGGGAAGCAGAATTGCCTAACTATTTCAAGTGGGACCTTGATTGCTACTATGAAACGATGCTACATATAGAATTAGGTTACTATGGAAACCAGGATTTTTCCTCCTGCTTTCTGCTGTAAATCCCCTTTTTGCTGTTTTCCTACCCAAAGATTTCACAAGGTTTTGTCTGGAGAAACGTCCAGGGGGAAGGTAAGAAGTGTGTAATTCCTTCAGCTCCTGTAAGAACGGGTGGTGTTTCTCCCAAAAAGAGTGACCTTGATGATTTAAATGGACGAATCTTATCACAAATACATCCTAAAACCATCCTGTAGAATACACAGTGAACTATCAAAGAGGTTTTAAAAAGCTACTACTTCCTAATAGGCAGCCAGTGCAATGTTTTAAGGGCTGGGCTTTTGTTCGGATACTTACTGGCAAACTTCATTATCCTTAGTCCTACTCATCTTCGTCACAGTCATTACTTTTGAGGTGATCCCCACCTCAGGGCAGGACAAAGAATCCTAGGTATGATGGTAAAATCCCTTCCGAATCCTCTGAGACCTATAAAGGTATAGCCTTCACTCCAGAATTCCTCCTGACTTATCGCATCATAACGACTGTGACAAGGACGAGTAGGACTATGGATAATTAAGATTACAGGAAAGTAACCAAGGCATTATCCCTGCGTCCTTGTCCTCGTCATTACTTTTGAGGAATACTATAGTCGTACAGATGTTCAATCTTAAAAACATGACTGAAAATATTATCGCAGAGACACTAATAATACTAAAGAGAATTTATACAATTGAAATCCTAAGACATAACAGAATTCGTAACATTTTGACCAAAAGAACATCCTACCACCCCAACTCCTATAGATGATAATGGAAGACAATGGTGTGGGAAGAAACCCAAGTGGCTGCTCTGTGAATTTCTAATAAAGCAATACTTTGAACTTCAGTCCAAGAAGCTGCATCCCGCTAGTAGACCTGCCATGTATGACCTCAGAAGGGGAGTGTCCGATAAAGGATAGGCCATAGAACTGGTACATCAAATCCATCAGCTAATCAATATATTGGAGGGTGTACGAACTGCGCTGGACCACCAAAGGCTACAAAAAGCGGATCTGAGTTCCCAAAAGGTCTACGATGTTCCAAATATATCAGAACTGCTCTTTTAACACCTAGTAAGTGCAGCAAACGCTGTTCCTGTGATGGAGAAGGGTAGATAACAGGAAGTATATTTCTTTGATCTCTGTGAGCCACAGATGACACCTGGAGAATGAATCCAGGGCCAGACTTTAAAATTAAACCATCCTCAAGAATTCTAATAAAAGTAGTTTACACTGAAGAATGCCAGGCTCACCAGCTCTTATAGCAGATGTAACTGCTACCAAAAAGACCAATGTCATGGTCAAAACTTTTATTTCAACAGAATTAAGAGGCTCAGTAAGATAGATCTTAAAGCCAGTAGAAAATCCCAGGGAGGAATAGAAGGCTGTGCCAAAGATTTGGACATAGAAACCTTTTAGCATTCTGATCCTTAGGTTTTCATCATCATCAAAACCCCAACAAAGGCTAAGCAAAAGCTCTGATTGCTGCCCACTGAGCCTTAAAGTGGAAGGACACTTGGGTCTTTGAATAGTCTCTGCAAAGTGAATTTGTATACCCCTCATCTGCAGCCCAATCCTCTCAACCTCCATACTGACAGAGATAAGACACTGAAGAGGAAGACACCCCAGTGGTCTTAAAGGAAACCATAAAAAGTGGAACGTTACAAGGAGGTGCTAGAGACATGGATTGCAGAAGAGGAAACCAAGCTCTGCAAGGCTAAATCGGAAGAACCTATATGACCTCTGCTGCTTCCTCTTGAATTTTCAGAAGAAAGTGAAGGATAAAAGAAAAGGATGGAATATCCAATGGAGGGGGGGGGGGCAAGGTGTAGACAGGGCATCCACTCCCCATGCTCCTGGTGCAGGAAACTGAGATCAGAATCTGGGAAGTTAAATGTTCTTTGGTGAACCAAACAGACATAGGAAAGGTCATTCGTATCTCAGACATTGTGCTCTTAAAATCTCCCAAAAAAGAAAGGTCTTGTGATGTGAGGATGACTGCCAATTTCTCTAGCTTTATATTGTCTTGCCCTTTAATATTGTCTTGCCTTTAAGCATTGCAAATGAAGCTCTGCCCGTGTTCTCAAATTGAGAAATTCCTCCCCTTGCTATCGGATTGAGAGATGAGGATATGGTGCCACCTCTCTGTTTTGTATGCTATAGTCACAAGATTGTCAGTACAGAGTTACAAGAAAATGTTTCAAATGCCAAGGCACCGCCTTAGATTGAGAACTCAGTTGGAATTATGCTTGTTGAATCAAACACTAACTTGCAAGACTGATTTTCTCAAATATTACATACGCATATTGAAAGCACCAGAGAATTCTCTTAAGGCCTGCCTCAAAGTTATATTTTAGAGCCCAGGGAGCCCATGGCACAGGCAATTGCATAGGGCAATTACATCTTTCCAAATTGAAGCAACAGTGCTTACACTTGACTTAATCACTTTTGTGACATGAAAAAAGGTAATTAACAGACAGTTACGGCTAGCCTCATACCAGCAAGACTCTGCCTCTCTAAGGTCCTCAAAGATTTTATTACCTGTGAATTCATCATATCTGATTGGGAGATCTCAGCCATACCTTTCAGACTCCATCAACAGCCAGGTGTGCACGGACGTTATTTATATGCGTTTGCTCGGCCTACCAATCGTGGATTTCAATCCGGCATGGGCCAACCCAAGAAAGGAGAGGGCCTGTAGACTATGCAATTTTAAACAGGAATCATGGTTACACCTTCTGTGCTGCTGTCCCGCCCTCGACGACGCAAGGAGAGCTCTATGGAAACCAATTTTCTTGACAAAGGGTGCTCCTACTTGCATGGAGGCAACCTCAATATGTTTTTCTCAATCTGATGCAATGTCCTTATCAAGGTGTGGGAAATTCGTCAAGGTTCTCAGAGAGTCCTTTCAAGGCCGATACCCTAACCCTCAATAACTGATGACTATTCTAAGAAACCCGAAAACATCTAGCCGTGCAGCATGACTATAGGGGCGTCTTCAAATGGAAAATCGTTTAATTATGGTTGTATCTTAGTCCAGTGCTTACCACGACTGCACTTTCTCATCTGGCTTTGAGTTTAGGCTAGTTTGTTTCAGTCCCTTTTGTATTCTATACGATTTTACATATAACAGGTCTCGTCTCTGGGCGTCTGGGCTGCGCTGCAAATTGATTAGAAACAATTTACTGCCTCAGAATGTATTCCACCCCTAAAACTGAACTTCGAAGGCCGCAATCATAATTGCAACATGTAAAAAATACTTACAGTTCTTTTTAACCAAACAAAGAGTTTAAAGTGTATTAGGTGTACTTGTTTTGATGAATCCACGCACTAGCACTTTGCAATGTGTATCATTTGAACTGCCAGACTTATCTGATCAAATCTTAATTGTGGATGAGTACAGGCACTAGCACTTTAAATATGAATAATTAGGATTCTTATTGAAATGATTTTAGTTCCAAGTTGTTATAGTTTTAACCAATTGCGCATAAGTTAAACAGCATGTTCTTATATCATGTAATGGTTTTTATAAACTATATCATGACTAATAAACATTGACATTGAAATTGACATTGAGTCCACAGCTACTGGCTCTGGAATGTTTTTTTTTCTGTATCATCCATCCAATAGAGTCTGGGAATGAATCTTTGTTCAATAATCCTCTTCGACCCTAAACAATATTCCGCAGAGACCTGCATAGATACTCGATAATTTTGATGGCGAGAACACTAGGGCTACTCCTGTACATATACTCCCTTGCTGTTTAGACGCTTTCATGTGCAAGGGATGTTCATCTGGGATCTATAGGCTGATCCTCATCATGCCGCAATAGATACTTCAACGTTCATGAGGTATTGGGTTGGGCGGGATGGTTGGAGGGTCAATGGGAAGTTCTTGTTTGTTTTCAGTGTCATAACCATCCACTGCATGCACAGATCCTTGGTCGACCAGGCCACCCATGCATTAGCTCATGTCTATAAGTCCCAGTATCAACCATGCCATCAACCATGCCAGATTCTAGGGTGCAGGAGCTTCGGGTCATTAGCTGCCTTCTAGATAAGATCAAACGTGGGGCCATACTCCGCCAGGCTAAACGCTACGAGGCGGAAGTCCTGCTTTTACAGGAAACGCACTTAATGGGGACTAAGACATGGTGTTTGGCACGATTTGGATATGCTCAGACCTTTCATTCTGGGTTCACTAGGGGCTCCCGCGGCGTGGCGATCCTTATTCACCGCAGCGTTCCGTATCTACATAAGACATGGTCTGATCCCCAGGGCAGATACATCATAGTTTCTGGTGTTCTGTACGGTGAACCCCTCATCATCTGCTGTGTATATGCCCCACCCCTCACCTGGAATCTTGTGGAGGGCTTCACAACAATTTGGACGGAGATCCCTTCAGGCCTGACGATAACTGGGGGCGACTGGAATGATGTACTGTGCCCTACAGGGGATAGATGGCGCAGTGCGGCGCGACCGGTTGTTACGCGAGAGTCGAGACTACTGTCATTGACTCAGGGGATGGGATGGGTTGACACCTGGAGGAGACTACACCCTACAGAGCACGAAACACATATTTCTCTAAAGTGCATGAGTCTTTCTCCCGCCTAAACTATAGATTTATATCTGCACCCCACACCCATAGACTAGTGACAGCCGAAATCCTGCCTAGAGGTCTCTCCGATCATTCGCCCGTGTCCCTACGGCTACGTCTTGACCCCAAGCGCTCCCCATTTCGCTGGCGGCTTTCACCATGGTTGTTGCAGGACGAGCAGTACAGGCTGCACATGCACACGGCCATCGCAGATTATCTCTCCCACAACATAGGCACGGTCGAATCCCCCGTAACTCTGTGGGAGGCTATGAAACCTACACTCCGGGGGGGGGGTGGATATTGCATTCTACGCTGCATGACGTAAACAACGCAGTGAGAAGCTGTTACAGACAGAGGCCCAGTTAGCAGACATAGAGCGCAGAAGCAGAGAGGAAGACAGGAGCACGACACGTCAACAACTGCTTATTACACAACAAACATATGCCAGTGACTTGCTAGATGAAGCTAAAACGTTTTGGCTCGCTACCCGCAGTCGGATATACCAGTGGGTTGACAAATCTAGTGCCCTGCTCCATCACCTCTGCCAACAGACACTATGCCCACAGACTATCCCGGGTATACGTGGCCCAAACGGGGGTATACTCACAGACCCAACACAAATAATGGCAAGTTTTGCAGAATACTTCACGGATTTATATGCCCCCAGGAGACTCTCCCGGCGGGCGCTGTCCATCAGTTCCTTGCGGACTTGCCTCGGCGGACCCTATCTGACTCGGTGAGAGAGGTCGTAGATGCTCCACTGACAGTCAATGAAGTACAAAGAGCCTTTACGGACATGCATCAAGTAAAGCACCCAACCCGAAGGACTTCCCATGCGAGTTCCACAAAAATACCAATCTCAACTGATAGCTCCATATCTGGTGGCCCTTAATGCCTCCCACCGGACTGGAGACACGCAGAAATAGTTGTCTTTTTAAAGGCTGGCCGACCACCTGAACTTCACTCCTCATACCGCCCAATCTCTCTCCTCAATGTCGAGGCTAAACTCCTGGCCAAAGTAATCGCCAATAGTATAGTTCCGCATATCACAGAATTGAGGGGTGGACAAAATCAAGAGCTTTTCATACAATGGATCAAGGAACTATAATATCTTTAAGTTCATGAATTGCAATACCGTTTTTGTGGTTTACGTGATTGGCTGTCCGTGTGGATTAATCTATGTGGGCAGCACTAAACGCAGTTTAAAAATACGGATCCAGGAGCATAGAAGGGCGGTCCTCAAAGGGGATCTTAGATACCCGCTCACGGAACATTTTATGGTAACTCATGATGGCAAACCTGATTTTTGGTTTCATGCCATCGAGCATGTGGAAGTGGCAGCTAGAGGTGGTGATCGGGAGTTGTATCTAAGACAATGTGAATCTAAATGGATTTGTAAACTCCGCAGTATCACCCATGGGTTTAATACAGATCATGAAATGCATTATTTCCTGGGGAATGGTTGAGGTGCCATTCTCTATTAGGCAGTGTTGGTTTGAGGGGAGTACCAGACCTTGTCAAACAATCATAGTGGTTCTCGGCCCCTCTGATGCAGCAGTTTCATTTCTTGCATTGCGATTGGGATCGTCGATTGCTTGTTCCTCGCTGAGCTCATGTTGTAAACAAATTATTTTAGCAACCGCATATATCA
This sequence comes from Calotriton arnoldi, assembly GCA_963921515.1. NCBI lineage: Eukaryota > Metazoa > Chordata > Amphibia > Caudata > Salamandridae > Calotriton > Calotriton arnoldi. Next base: position 993,831 of record CAWUFW010000341.1, read on the forward strand.
GATGGATTTACTGTTTTTCACCTTTTATACAGATTAAGGGCATTTCGGATTGAAGGGGAACTTGTGTAACAAGGGGATTGGCTTCATAGGACAGTTGCACTTTCTTCGTAGATCATTTATTTTTATGCAGCAGTTTTCAGTTCTGAAATATTATAGTTAATCTTCATACCATTATACTTGATAACTTGAGACCGGGATTATCTTCCCTGACCAGTGAAATATGGGGGTACTACTGGCATTTTGTTCATCTAAGTTCTTACAAGACTGTCATACGATGGGGATTAGCATTATAAGATATTCGCACTTCTATGTCACAGATTAATATAATTAATATTGCTTCCGGGTCCCTCACATTACATTTTGAATTAAAGTTGTCATCTGTGATGATCTATGATCGGAATTATCCTTCTTGACTAGCCAAATATGACGGATCAACTCATATTCCCTTGCTCATTGATAATTTTGTCATTCTGTATTTGAGTCTTCATTAGACCAGTACGTGATGGGGATTAGCATTACAGGTCACTCGTATTTTCATGTCACAGGTTAATATATATGATATCGCTTCCGGTTTTTACACATCACATTTTGAATTTAAACTATCATCTGGGATGACCTACGATCGGGATTACCCTCCAAGTATGGCGGGACAACTTATATTCCCTTGCTTAATAACAATTTTGTCGCTTTGTACTCCTCCTCGCCTTTCCAGGACGTTTACGATATTACGCAATATAGTTTATATTTACTTGGTGATTATTGTCATGACTTTCCATTTTAACTTGAATTTCCGTATTTTTATTACGACTTGGCATAACTGGGTTGATCGCATCCATTTTTAACGCTGTGACTTATATTGCGGGATATATGTAGATAAAGTTTCTTGTTACGATTCAAGAGATATCTAACCCCCTCTCAAGGTGGTTATGGCTTGGACTGGTTTGGACACTGCAATATGGCGATATATTTTCCCTGGTAATAGTCAGATACCGTCACACGTGATTTGGTATGACAACTCACCCGATTGGTCATCTAATAGAGTTTGGGGGTGGAGCCCCGTGTATTTAGAATGTTGGCGGGAGGAACCCATGCTCAATACGGAGGAGAAGGACAGACCTGCTGGCGACGTTGAGGTAATGGAATCTGGGGCGGCCTTAACCCCTTCCATGCTCATGACGAGCTGGACTCGTCATGGCACACAGTGTTCGTGTGCTCATGACGAGTCCAGCTCGTCATGGGACCTAGCACAGGAAATCCCTCTGGTGCGGGCACCAGAGGGATTCCCTTTCTCCCCTAAAGCCTCTGGAGCTGGGGAAGAGCTTCCCCAGCTCCCGAGGCCCCCTGGTTTCCCTGAAATGACGATCGGCGCGCACGTCGCGCTGATGTCATTTCAGTGAAACTGAAATGAGCCAAGAGGCTCATTTCAGTTTCAGTTTCTATGTGCTCAGGGGGCTATCTCAGCCCCTGAGCACGTAGAAACTCAGGAGAGGTATCGTTGGAAAGGGAGAATCTCCCGTTTCCAATGGTACCCCTCCCTAGTGGATCCCTGCTAGGGATCGTCCCAGGAGGGCGATCCCCAAGGAGGGATCCACCCAATAGGCACCAGGGAGGGGGGAGCGGCCCCTTGGGCAAGGGCCTTTGCTCCCCCCATAAAACTTTTGGCATGATTAGTCTTTCTGCCCCCCGGGGGGGTAGAAAGCCCACTAGACACCAGGGATTTTTATGGGATGTTTATTAGGGGTGGGGGCTGCCCAGAACGGGCATGCCGATGCCCCCCCCCGGCCACAAAATTAGTCTTTCTGCCCCCCCCTGGGGGGCAGATGGGGCAGTAGCCCCCAATCTGCCCCCCCCGGGGGGGCAGAAAGCCCACTAGATACCAGGGATTTTTTTTTAAATTATAGTTAGGGGTGGGGGCTGTCCAATATGGGCATGCCAATGCCCCCACCCCACCCCGCCGCAAGGTACAGTCTTTCTGCCCCTCCTGGGGGGCAGATGGGGGCAGTAGCCCCCAATCTGCCCCCGGGGGCAGAAAGCCCACTAGATACCAGGGATTTTTTAAAATTATAATTTGGGGTAGGGGCTGCCCAATATGGGCATGCCAATGCCCCCACCCCGACAGCAAAGGTACAGTCTTTCTGCCCTCCTGGGGGCAGAAAGCCCACTAGACACCAGGGTTTTTTTCCCCTCGATACATTTAGGGGTTGGGGGTTGCCCAAGATGGGCATGCCAATGCCCCCACCCCTCCCCCACGAAATTCTAGTCTTTCTGCCCCCCCCCCGGGGGTTCAGAAACACCCTAGATGCCAGGGATTCTTTTTTTTATAGGCCCGGGGTGGGGGCTGGCCAGAATGGGCATGCAAATGCCCCCACCCGACCCCCAAAGAAAAAAAAAGACTTTCTGCCCCCCCAGGAGGCAGATAGGGGCAATAGCCCCTGATCTGCCCCCCCCCAGGAGGGGGCAGGAAGCCCACTAAGCGCCAGGGATTTTTTTTTTATATAGGTAGGTAGATAAGGTGCTATTGCCCCATCTGCCTCCCAGGGGGGGGCAGAAAGACTGTAGCATTTTTTTTGGGGTGGGGGCATGCTACAGTCTTTCTGCCCCCCCCTGGGAGGCAGATGGGGCAATAGCACCTTATCTGCCCCCCCGGGGGGGCAGAAAGCCCACTAGCCACCAGGGATTTTTTTTTTACAAAGTTCGGGGTGGGGGCTGCCAAGAATGGACATGCCAATGCCCCCACCCACCCCAAAAAATATGTCACTGTCTTTCTGCCCCTCCCGGGAGGCAGATGGGGGCAGTAGCCCCTGATCTGCCCCCCGGGGGCAGAAAGCCCACTATGTGCCAGCGATTATGCTGGCTTTTTATACGCAGGGGTGGGGCTGACCAGAATAGGCATCCCAATGCCCCGACCCCCAAAAGAATAGCCACAGTCTTTCTGCCCCCTCGGGGGCATATCGGAGCAATAGCCCCTGATTTCCCCCTCCCCAGGGCGGCAGAAAGCCCACTAGGCACTGACTTTTTTTCGGAATGTGCCTACCTGTTGAATTTGGTTCCTAGCTCTGCCGGCACCCAGGAAACCTAGCAAACCTATACATTTTTTAAAACTAGACACCCAGGGGAATCCAGGATGGGCTGACTTGACTGGCTCTCACCAGTTTCTGTTACCCAGAATCCCTTGCAAACCTAAAAATGTGTCCAAAAAACACATTTTCCTCACATTTCTGTGGTGGAAAGTTCTGGAATCTGCGTGGATCCACAAAATTCCACCCACCCCGCGTTCTCCAAAGTCTTTCGAGAAAAATGGTACCTCACTTGTGTTGGTAGGACTAGTGGCCGCGACAGGAAACGGCCCAAAACGCAACATGGACACACCACATTTTCACAGTGAAAACGGACCCTTTTTTTGCAAAGTGCCTAGCTGTAGATTTTGAACACTAACTCTTCCGGCACCTAGGGAAACCTAGCAAACCTATACATTTTTGAAAACTAGATACCCAGGGGAATCCAGGATTGGGTGACTTGACTGGCTCTCACCAGGTTCTGTTACCCAGAATCCCTTGCAAACCGAAACATTTGTAAAAAAAACACATTTTCCTCACATTTCTGTGGTGGAAAGTTCTGGAATCTGCGTGGATCCACAAATTTCCCACCCATCCCGCGTTCCCCAAAGTCTTCCGAGAAAAATGTCACCTCACATGTGTGGGTAGGCCTAGTGCCCGCAACAGGAAACGGCCCAAACGCAACGTGGACACACCACATTTTCACAGTGAAAACGGACCCTTTTTTTGCAAAGTGCCTAGCTGTAGATTTTGAACCCTAACACTGCCAGCACCCAGGGAAACCTAGCAAACCTATACATTTTTGAAAACTAGACACCCAGGGGAATCCAGGATGGGGTGACTTGACTGGCTCTCACCAGGATCTGTTACCCAGAATCCCTTGCAAACCTAAAAATATGTCCAAAAAACACATTTTCCTCACATTTCTGTGGTGGAAAGTTCTGGAATCTGCGTGGATGTACAAAATTCCACCCACCCCGCGTCCCCCAAAGTCTTCCGTGAAAAATGGTACCTCACTTGTGTGGATGGGTCATGTACCCGCGACAGGCAAGGGCCCAAAACCTATTGAGGCGACATCAAAATTACCTATCACAAACCAACCTGGTTTTGCAAGGGTGGGTCCCATGAGTTTTTGGCCCCGGGCTCAACGGCCATCTAGGGAAACCTACCCAACCCACACATTTCTGAAAACTAGACACCCGGAGGAGTCCAGCGAGGTATGGCTTGCGTGGGTCCTTCAAAACATTTCTTACCCAGAATACCCTGCAAACTTCAAATTTAGCTGAAAAAATCACGTTTTTCTCCAATTTCTGTGTGGGATTGTTCTGGAATCTACGTGGATCCACAAATTTCCTACCACCCAGCTTTCCCCCAGGTCTCCCGATAAAAATGATACCTCACTCGCGTGGGTGGGTCAAGTACCCGCGACAGGCAAGGGCCCAGAACGTATTGAGGAGACATCAAAATTACCTATCACAAAACAACCTGGTTTTGCAAGGGGGTCACCTGGGTTTTTGGCCCCGGGCTCAGCGGCCATCTTGGGAACCTACCAAACCCACACATTTCTGAAAACTAGACACCTGGGGAGTCCAGCGAGGTATGGCTTGCATGGGTCCCCAAACGTTTTCCTACCCAGAATGCCCTGCAAACCTCAAATTTAGCAGAAAAAAAATCACTTTTTACTCAAATTTCTGTGTGGGAAAGTTCTGGAATCTGCGTGGATCCACAAATTTCCTACCACCCTGCGTTCCCCCAGGGCTCCCGATAAAAATGGTACCTCACTTCTGTGGGTAGGCATAGTGGCTGAAACAGGAAATGGCCCAAATCGTATTGTGGAGACTTCAAAACTACCTGGTTTTGGTGGGGGGGGCACCTGGATTTTTGGCCCCGGGCTCGCCGCCATCTAGGGAAACCTACCAATCCCACACGTTTCTGAAAACTAGACACCCTGAGGAGTCCAATGAGGTATGGCTTGCGTGGATCCCCCAACGTTTCCCTACCCAGAATTCCCTGCAACCCTCAAATTTAGCTGAAAAAACCATATTTTCCACATATTTTTGCGTGGAATCACCGTGCTGGCACAAATGTCCTACCACCCAGCGTTGCCCTTGTTCCCCGAGTAAAATGATACCTCACTTGTGTGGGTGTCCAAAGCAGAACTGGCTAAAAACGTATTTTAAAAAAAATATAGCGCTTAGAATTCTCGGTGCTATACCCTAAATCCCTATGTTTTGGGCTCTTCCCAGTCACAGGCCTTTGGCCCACCCACACAAGTGAGGTATCATTTTACTCGGGAGAACAAGGGGAACGCTGGGTGGTAGGACATTTGTGCCGGCACGGTGATCCCACGCAAAAATGTATGGAAAAAGTGATTTTTTCAGCTAAATTTGAGGTTTGCAGGGGATTCTGGGTAGGAAAACGTTGTGGGACCCACGCAAGCCATACCTCGCTGGACTCCCGGGTGTCTAGCTTTCAGAAATGTTTGGGTTTGGTAGTTTCCCAAGATGGCCGTCGAGCCCGGGGACAAAAACCCAGGTGACCCCTCTTGCAAAACCAGGTTGTTTTGTGATAGGTAATTTTGATGTCACCTCAATAGGTTTTGGGCCCTTTTCTGTCGCGGGTACTTGACCCACCCACGCGAGTGAGGTATCATTTTTATCAGGAGACCTGGGGGAACGCTGGGTGGGAGGAAATTTGTGGATCCATGTAGATTCCAGAACTTTCCCCACAGAAAGTTGAGAAAAAAGTGATTTTTTCAGCTAAATTTGAGGTTTGCAGGGGATTCTGGGTAGGAAAATGTTGTGGGACCCACGCAAGCCATACCTCGCTGGACTCCCCGGGTGTCTAGCTTTCAGAAATGTTTGGGTTTGGTAGTTTCCCAAGATGGCCGTCGAGCCCGGGGACAAAAACCCAGGTGACCCCTCTTGCAAAACCAGGTTGTTTTGTGATGGGTAATTTTGATGTACCTCAATAGGTTTTGGACCCTTTTCTGTCGCGGGTTTTTGACCCACCCACGCGAGTGAGGTATCATTTTTATCGGGAGACATGGGGGAACACTATGTGGAAGGAAATTTGTGTATCCACGTAGATTCCAGAACTTTCCCACACAGAAATTTGAGAAAAAAGTGATTTTTTTTCAGCTAAATTTGAGGTTTGCAGGGCATTCTGGGTAGGAAACGTTGGGGGATCCACGCAAGCCATACCTCGCTGGACTCCCGGGTGTCTAGTTTTCAGAAATGTGTGGGTTTGGTAGGTTTCCCAAGATGGCCGCCGAGCCCGGGGCCAAAACCCAGGTGACTCCCTTGCAAAACCAGCTTGTTTTGTGATAGATCATTTTGATGTCTCCTCAATACGTTTTGGGCCCTTGCATGTTGTGGTATTTGAACCACCCACACCAGTGAGGTTTTTGGCCCTGGGCTCGGCGGCCATCTTAGGAAACCTACCAAACCCACACATTTCTGAAAACTAGACACTCGGGGGAGTCCTACGAGGTATGGCTTGCGTGGGTCCCCCAATGTTTTCCTACACAGAATCCCCTGCAAACCTGAAATTTTGCTGAAAAAATTCACTTTTTTCATACATTTTTGTGTGGGAAAGTTGTGGCATCACCGGGCTGACACAAATTTCCTACCACCCAGCTTTCCCCCAGGTCTCCTGATATAAATGGTGCATCACTCGGGTGGAAGGTCCAAGTACGCACGACAGGCAAGGGCCCAAAACATATTGAGGCGACATCAAAATTGCCTATCACAAAACGACCTGGTTTTGCAATGGGGGTCCCATGACTTTTTGGCCCGGGGCTCGGCGGCCACATAGGGAAACCTACCAAACCCACACATTTCTGAAAAGCAGACACCCGGGGGATTCCAGGGAGGTATGGCTTGCGTGGATCCCCCAACGTTTTCTTACCCAGAATCCCCTGCAAACCTGATATTTTGCTGAAAAAATCACTTTTTTCGCACATTTTTGTGTGGTAAAGTTGTGGAATCATGGGGCTGACACAAATTTCCTACCACTCAGCGTTCCCCCAGGTCTCCCGATAAAAATGGTGCCTCACTCGGGTGGGAGGCCCAAGTACCCGCGACAGGCAAGGGCCCACATCGGTAGCCCTTCTTTCACATTTTTCCCAAAAAAAACAAAATTTAGCTGTATTTTGGCTAATTTCTGGGTCCCCTCCAGAGGAATCCACAAACCCTGGGTACCTTTACAATCCCCATGATGTTAGAAAAAAAGGTCGCAAATTTGGCATGGATACCTTATGTGGTCAAAAAGTTACAGGGGCCTAAGCGCGCACTATCCCAAATAGCCAAAAAAAGGCTTAGCACAGGGGGGGAAAAGGCCTAGCAGCGAAGGGGTTAAGGGTTGTGTGATGTTGCTATACGGAATGATCATGTAGACCGATACTTTGGACTGAATGGGCTAGCGGTTTATGCACAATTGTGCTTTTATTTCCAACGGATCACCCTGCCGGTTATTATTTTTTCTGCAAAGTATGTTAGCGTTGGGAGTTTGCACTAAGTGTCAGAAGTCACAGAGTTTTTTCAATGTGCTCGGGGCTGCATTTGTAACGAACATGTAGACCGATATTTTGTGACCGGGTGGGCTAGTGGCTTATGCGTAATTGTGCTTTAATTCCAACGGATCATCCTGCCGTCTACTATATTCTTTCTGCATAGCATGTTAGCGTTGGGTGTGTGTACTAAGTGTCAGAAATCACGGAGTTTTTTAATGTGTTCGGGGTTGCATGTGTAACGGAGTGGACTAAAATGTGGTCGGTTTCAATGCCATGTTACCGATGACAATACATTGTACTGTTATCGGTTTATACTGCATGAAGGAGTCTAGCGGTTAATATATCGAAGGATATGGGCCCTAAGCGATTTTAAGCGATGTTCTCACTTGTGTGTTTCTGTGCTTTGGTGGTTGCTGGGATTTGTAGTCTAGAATCAATCCGATTTATGAGAAGCGTATCATACAAGATTTTGAAATACGTAGTCAAACAGTGCAGATAGGTCAATTGAATTGTTGCCATCTGTTTGTGTGGCTGGATTTTAATTGTTTATTTTCTTGATTTGACAGGAATCCCCATTACTACTTGTAATATACATGGGCGACGGTGCAATACACTGTACCATACAAACATTGGGAATATATTGTTGGTGATGCTAAGTAAATATAGAGGTATGACATCATACAATCTTTGTTTTTGTGTGAAATTGATTGACTGTGGTAATTCATACACGCTAATATAATGGTCGCTATTTTTTTAGGGTAATTATCTATGTCTGTGAATGGTCTCTACAACTTCGTGTTCTGGTCTTCCTCACACTATTATGTGTTCCGAATTGTAGTTGCGGTTGATTGGGGGGCACTTTTATGTTTCTGATGGGTGCCGAAAATATGTTTATGTATTTTTTGTTTCTTGCTAGGCGCTCCAAATTATCTTTACAATTGATCTCCTCCTGTGAGGGTGTATGATTTCTCCCAAACGGATTCATTCACTTTAATTCCTAGGAGTGTCTTGGGCGGCCAATACAGGTGCGTCCATACCGATACATCACTTCGGATCGCGCAACTAATGGCGATTGAGTGGGCCTTTTTTCTTAATGTTATTTGTTATATAAGAAATTCTAATAATCTTCTTCACTTTTCATTTGTTCATGGGATTGAGGGTTGCATGAATTGTTAAAATTGTTATCAATATAGTTCATTTTTTCAATCTGACCCTTTCTTTGCCCACCGGGTCCCAGACCTAGTCGTTAATATATTTGTATTTGGCTATGGCCAACACCTCATCCCCCATATTACTGCTTTTTCATTTCTTTGACTTGGTCTGGTGCTTTTTTCATTACCAACAATTGCATACACATTTTCTTGTAGGACTACATTGGAGTATATTGTTCTATGTGAGAAGTCAACTGCTGCATCACAACCGTTATGATTAATAATTTTTGCTGGCATCTGTTTCGAAGTGTACTTTTCGAGTGATACATTGTTTGGTAAGAAGCTTTATATGTGTTCCTGATACCATTTTATCTTATTCCAGTTGTCTAATAATCAGACTTGGTGTTTCTTTTATTAAATATTGTATATAGGATCCCCCCCTCTTTTCCTCCTTCTTGCTATCACCTTTTCTACATCTTATACACATACTTTTTACCCTTCATTTCTTTGGATTGTTCCCGTCCAATAGCATTTTCACTCTGCCTTTTCTTTTCTATTTTTACTCTGCCTTTTTCGATCTATTGCACACTATAGATTTATATCGCTCGAAGGACTTTGACTATGTACGTAAACTATAGTGTTTCATGTTATTTCACATTTCAATGAAATTTCTTCACAAATTATCGGGTTAACACTATCTTAGATATAACACTGTTAGTATGTTTGAACAAGTGGTGGCTCCACTTTTATATTAATGTTTCAAATTATGTGTTTTGTTTTGATATATGGTGTCATGTTTGTTTATATATTGTGTAGTTAATATTGTTTGATTTTTGTGTTTTCCTTTTTTGTCTCTATCAGCATGATTTAGCTTTGCGTATTTTTGTATTAAGTTTGTTTGGTTCTTTTTAGTCCTGTGTCTCACGATTTATATGTAATATATATGTGTTTGTGTTATACTTTTACAGCCCTGAGGAAGTTCCCTATATGGGAATGAAACGCGTTGGCTGGATTGTCTATACTCGATGAATTTTAAAAGAATTTTTGGAATAAAGAAGTTATTTTTCTATCTATCTTGGCTTATTGGACTTCTTGAGCTGCGCACCCCCGTTTGTTACAATACTCTCGGATCTGGAGCACAGTGACGTCACTCAACGGCTGACGTAGGGGTAGTCTGCACAGCGAATTTACATATAGGAACTGGCACGAGGTGCGGCATAGGAGGTCCGCCATTGTTGCTTTGGGAAAATTATATCACAGAATTGATCCACCCTGACCAGGCCGACTTCATACCCAGTCAAGCCACACAGCATAATATTCGTCGCGTACATAATGCCAATGCGGCCGTTGACCGCTTAGGCGGACCGGCGGCGCTACTCCTTGCAGACATCGACAAGGCTTTCGACTCGCTTTGCTGGACCTACCTCTTTGCACATCTGAGCCGCCTGAACATTGGCCCTCGCCTCCTCGTATATATCCACCTCTATATATACTGATATCACCGCCTCTGTCCGTGTGGCTGATTCCACCTCGCAAACTTTCTCTGTCGGGTTTGGAACCCGACAGGCATGCCCCCTGTCCCCCTACCTCTTCGCACTTGCTATGTAGCCTCTCGCGGCCTGGGTAAGGATTGATGCTCAGGTCCGTGGCTTCGAGTGGTCAGGAGAGGTTTCGGACCGCATAGCGATCTATGCGGACGATGTGCTTTTCTTTGTCACACATCCCAATAGATCTGGCCCGTGACTACTAAGGATAATGCTAATTTGTGGTGAGACATCCGGCCTGTATATGAACGCTGGAAAATCCTTCCTGTGGCCATTACGTGGGGGCGACCAACTGGGTGGATGGACACGGGAGGTGACGGTGGTTCCCGATGGGTTTAAATATCTTGGGGTGTTTCTGTCGGCTTCCCAGTCAACTTCATGGGACAGAAATCTAGCCCCACTATGGACACAAACCAGGGAACAGGTGCGGTCTTGGTCGCACTTACCATTATCACTGTTTGGCAGATCTGCCATATTCAAGATGTTCTCTCTGCCTCGTCTTTTGTATCAGCTTCAAAACCACCCCTACCCCATACTGCCCACCTGGTTCCGACAAATTAACGCAATCCTTGCCCGCTTCCTCTGGGGGGGGGGTGGCAGTACAGCACGAGTAGCTTTAAGAACTTGCTATCAATCTACATATTGTGGGGGTATTGCAAATCCAGATGTCCAGGCATACCATGCTGCCTCGCATCTCCTTATCCTTAATGATTGGTGGTACGGGGACAGGCGAGATCCAGCATACGCAGTTGAACACTGGCTAATGGACACCACGCCACTCCATACGATCCTATATTCTGGTCCGACACTTAGAACCCTATCACCTGCGAACAGGGCGGTATTTCTGACTTGAAGGAGGGCGCTGCGTGGAATGGGATGGTGGGTTAGATTGACAAGGGAAGCTCCTCTATGGTACAACGGCCTATTACCACAATTGTCACTGTTGTCTGGGTTCCGCAGCTGGGAGGCCATTGGGATAAATACGGTTGGGGCGGTCTTACATGGCCGGAACTTAAAGTCCTTCCAGGAACTCCAGACAGAATTTGACATAACCCGTTCGCAATTTTATAGGTACCTCCAGTTCCATCATGCCTTATCCCCCTACATAGCCCATCAAGAAGATATACCCGACTTTAATCCCATAGAAGCTAAAGTCTTTATGGGGGAATTGGGTGACCATAAAATAACCAAGATATACCGTACACTTGTGGCCAATGGCCCCACTACACTGAATAGAACACGAGACGCTTGGCAACTCGATCTAGGCCCCATGGATGATGACGATTGGGTTGAGGCACTGGAGTCCCCACGCAGTGCGGCTATTGCGGCACGCCTCAGACTTATTCAATTTAAATATCTCCACCGGCTCTACTTCACTAGACAGAGACTCTGGCGTGCAGGACTGAACACTTCCACTCACGGTCTGCGATGCAGGGTTGCAGAGGGCAATCTCATACACATTGTGCGGCAGTGCACGGCGCTGTCGAGGTTTTGGCGAGGGGTGATCACATGCCTTTCAGACGTCTTGGGATGGGATATTCCATTTTTGCCGCAGCTGGCCATGCTGCATATTACAGAGGGAATAGGGGGCAACAGGTGCAAGCGCCATTTACTGTTTCTTGGTCTTACACAAGCTAAGCGCGATATTGCCAAGGCGTGGAACGATGTGTCCCCGCCATCAGTTGGGGTCTGGAAGAAGGGCTTTGATTTCTCTATGGGTCTGGAGATACCTGTTTTCAAAGCGAGGGGGTGCCCTCAGAAACATCCCAAAATATGGAGGAGGTGGGCGGATCATCGGGGAATTTATCTGGAACCTGTCCCCCCTACTTCTGCTATTGGGGAATTGCTATGAGGACATGATCGCGGGACAGCCTGGACCACGACTATGCTTCTCTTCAACTCGGGTGGCTGGGAACTGCATGTTTTAGACTCTATACCGGGGACATGGCACTGCTGTTTGTTATTAGGTTTTTCGTCCAGATATTCTTAAAACTGAAAGTGTATTACTTGCATATTGAAAATGATGGCATCAACATTACTGTTAATTATTGCGTAATATGGGTAATCCTGGCTGTACACCAGGACTGACTGGGCTGTCAACAATAAAATTATGTTGTGAAAAAAAAAGAATCCTCTTCGGATCTTTCAATTCACATCTAGCACATGTTGCTGTAATGGAAGACTATTCGAAGGTGCACATTGAAATTGTCTCAAAACTGTTTCTGAAGACATGCTGGGTAATTCATCAACACTGAAGCCCATATTCCATTTTATCTTCACATGAAGGTCAGGGAACATATCTCTGTCGGTGTATTTCCGTCTTTGGTGTGGAGGAGGAACCTCAAATTCTCCTTCCTCCGAGTCAGTGGAATATGAATGGGCCACCTTCTGTTCTACAGCCTTAGATGATGGAGGAGCAGGCTGTTGCACTGACATTATCCTTCTGATCTTGTCCTCAAAGGTCTCTCTTGAAACCGTCCTTTACTCCCTTTCTAGGAGGTGCAGGGGATCTGGACTGAGAAAAAAGGAACTGTCCATGTGCCTTTTTTTCCTCGAATGTTTGACTACATGCTCAAAAAATACTTCAAAATCATCTCAAACTACAAGGAGTATTACAGTGTAACGTACCTTCTCACCCCTCTCCTACTAAGGACCCTAGTGAATGTGCTATTCACCATAAGGGAAAGCAAAAGCTCTCACATGTGTAGGAGCGACTTGACACACACTCAACATGTATGCACAAAACCATGGGATAATCCAACTGCGGAGAATGCCATTACTCCCCACGATCCAACACAGAACTTTCCACCTCCTCTCCCACAAACAGGTAGGTGAAACAGCTGAAATTTCCTTGATGTTTTTTAATAACATCCAATGTTGACACTAACCCACCAATGTGCCCAGGGTCAAGACGGCCCTTGGTTCATAACGAGGGTCAGTGCCGCTCCTCCGGCTGTAGTGTCTTGCGATTTTTATGCTGGAACTCTTTTGGCTCCTAGCGGACTCCGTAGAGCTATGAGGTAGGTGTCAGAGCGGAATGCCATGAAAGCAAGTTTTAGAATGTGGAGTTCGCAGTTATATGCAGCAGAATAAAGAAGTGTAATACTAAGCTCCTTGTGTGGCATAGTCCTTTGCGAATACCCAGGCTGGGGAGGACGCCACACAGGCCATGAAAGAATAGTGCAACCCAGACCTCTCCATGCCTGGTTCAGTAGGGACAATAAGCACAATAGTTGGGGACCAAATCCGACAGGGAACCCTGCTTCCTGTCCTTGTTTCAGCCATGAGATAGGAGAAAAACATGAAGGATTCTTGGAAGGCTATACCTTTATAGCACTCAGAAAGACAGAAATTGAAATAACCTTACAATCGTCTTCATATGCAAGTAAAAAAAAAACCTGCCTGAAACAACTGGAAATCTATAAATCTAGGTGGGAGGGAATTACTACCACTAGGTGTATTAAGTCGATCTGCTTCCCTTCGCATCTCCTGACAGATTATCCATAACTGACAGATTTAAACCTTGTCATTACTGCATCATCAGTCTCTGGCCAATCACCTCTCGTGCTGCCTCGGCCCAAGCGTCCTGACAGTACATGCAGATGAACTGATTTTGCATTGGTCCACCTCATAACATACATTGAATTACCTTACACTCTCGCACCACAGCCAGTCAGATGTCGAATTGCCTCGGTGCGTCTAACCAACTATACAGAAGGCCTCTCTCGCAGATGGTTCCGTGAGCCCTGTCAGGCTGAATAAACACAGGCTTCCTGTACCCTATAGGAGGTATCCAATTGTCCTACTATAGGATATAAGCCTGCCCCTATACACTCTTCTATCAATGGATAAAACTAGGGTGACCAACCGTCTGTAAATTTCCCGGACTGCCCGTTATTAGGGCCTCTTGTCCGTAAGGAGTTCTTTCACGGACTCCTTTTGTCCATAATTTTGGGGATGGCAGCAAGCTGTGCTGTTTCCCTGCGACAATCGGAGCCAGCTCGCACTTCTCCATGAACTCTAGAGGCTGCAGCAGCCCCTCCCTGATCTCACTCAGTCTGTGTCATTCTGAATGTGGATGATTATCACATAAAGAATGACAATGGGCCAAAGGCGTAGTGAAGCACCCACTATATCTGCTTGAGTGGGGGTGTCACAGGGTCAGATAAAAGTGTTTCTTGGCCCTTTCTGACTTTGATCTGGGGCTTTCAGCTCATCATAAGACAGAAAAATAAACACAGCAGAATAATCACCGTGATGCAGCTGTGGGGAGGGGGCTAAAGGGTGCCAAAGTAGCCAAAAGCAGAGACAGAAAGTAAAGTGCACAATTGTCTCAACCTAATATAAACTTATTTTGACCTCTACTTATGTTGGTTGTCTATTTACTTACTTATGTACTATTGCGCGACCTCCTCTAATGTGTCTGTAAAACGTACCTTTTGTCCTGAATTTTGACCTTCTGTCCTGAATTTTTGTCCTGAATTTTGAACCTTTGTCCTGAGTTTTTACACTCATTGTCCTGAATTTGCACCTATGCCAGTTGGTCACCCTGGATAAAACTGTTCCTCCGAATATATTAACGAAAACCTGTCTCAGTAATCACAATGCACGCTGAGGAGTAATGCCCTTGAAAAGAATGAAACAAAGTCATAGGTCTTCCAAGCCCACAAAATTAGTTGACATGGCAAAGACATAGGTTCTGTGTACAAAAACGCATTTTTTTGGTGCAATACAATACTGATAACCGTCAACATGTTGTGGATGACTGCAGAAAGACACCTACTGGAGCACTGCCTGCTACGGTGCAACCCCACTATATTCCACTAGAGGGCAGTGAAGGGTTATCGAAAGAAGTTACAATCTTTTTCTGTTTTAATTTACTCGTCACTCCCCGCGGAAGTAAGAGGTTGGATTTATGCAAACAATAGGATGATAACAAGGACGCAATATTTCCTGAAGCTTACTGGCAATTTCGTTCAGTACTTGTTTCGCAGACATTGTATCATGAAGCAAAATGCAATTCAATTGTTGAATCATCAGTAAACGCAGCATAGGAGTAAAAAGCATTTTGTCTGCCACACGCTAGGCCCACATTTCTCATACACCAGTCACTCAACAAGTCTGCAATTTTTCACTGTCTCTGATATGTATCCTACATGCCCCCGTAGCTCCTGGACCGATAACGGTCCCTGTTCTCACTTACTCTCGAAAACATGGCCCCTGTCAAAATAGGCACGTGGAACGTGAGAGGTATACACAGTCCCTCCCGTAGATACCTCATATATTCATATCTGAAACGCCATCATATACAAATTGCTCTCCTTCAGGAGACACATTTGTCAGGGACTGAGGTAAAACACTTGCACAGGAGGTGGAGAGGACAGCTCCACGCCACGGGATATTCAGCATACGCTAGGGGGACCTTGATTTGGGTTAGACCAGGCACTCTCTTTCGCATAGAGGACTCTCTTACTGATCCGGAGGGTCGGTACGTCCTTGTCAAGGGTAAACTAGATGGCCAAACTGTTATTATTGCTTCACTCTATGCTCCCAATGTAGACCAGGCTTCCTTCTTCAATGATCTATCTAATAAATTGGCTAACTGGCATGGAATTCCGTTGATTCTGGGGGGTGACTATAATAGCGTCCTTGACGTGTCATTGGACCGTTCTTTTCCTCCCCTGTCTAGTGCACCTACGACTACTGCCATGAAGGCATTAAATATCTGGGCGGCACAGTGGCATTTGGTGGATGCCTGGAGACATAGACACCCGCATGATAGGGTATACTCCTTTTATTCTGGAGCTCATGGCCTCCACGTCCGGATGGACCGGTTAATGGTGACTGATGATCTCCTGCCGGTGGTCCTGGAACCTCAATATCTTGGGCGAACCCACTCAGACCATAACCCTCACATCTTACAGATTGACTGGAACAATGGTACACCCCCAATACCAAGGTGGCGTTTACAACCAGACACCCTGCTGGACGGGGAGTTCCGAGATGCACTGGCTGTGGCCATAACACAATATTTTGAAGAAAATGTGGGCACTGCCTCGTCGCCATTGATAGAGTGGGACGCTTTCAAGACTGTGACCCGGGGACATTGCTTAGGTATGCAGGCTGGCATGCGGAAACAGTTGGAAAAAGACCTCACTACCCTGGAGAGAAAGCTGGCATCGCATGAGAGGGGGACGACCACGGCCTCACATAGGCAACTGACACATAGTAGGGAGAATCACGCGAAGTTACTGGACAGACTTAAGTGTCTGAATTATGCGGCACACTCGGCACGCACACACCAGTCGGGCGATAAGGCGGGCAGGCTTTTAGCTTGGCTGATCCGCCAAGAAGATAATGCTTCCCCTGTCACTTCCCTCCGCTCGATGCAGGACATTATGCTGTACTCCCAACAGGCCATACATCGAGAGTTTACGGCTCACTACACTACCTTATACAAGTCACATCACTTAGCTACAACGGACGATGTTCACAGATATTTAGCGGCTGTTGAACTACCACAGATCACGCCCGAGCAAAGAACTGAATTAAACGATCCCATTGTGTTGGAGGAAATCTGGGCAGGTATACGCTCGTTGGCGTCGGGTAGGACTCCTGGTCCGGATGAATTGCCGGCAGAGATTTATAAAGCTTATGCGGATACTCTAGCGCCCCAATTACTAAAGATATATGAGGTCGCGATCACGGATTCTACCCTTTCAGATTCACAAAATGAGGCGTTGTTGATCTCTCTTCCTAAACCCGGTAGAGACCCGGAAATGTTGGGCTCTTATAGGCCACTAGCTTTGCTTAACATTGACTATAAGATACTAGCGTCCATTATTGCGGCCCGACTGGCCCCGTTAGTTCGGAATTCAGTACATGTCGACCAAAATGGGTTTGTTCCCACTAGAAGTACGGCTCTCAACATCCGTCGACTCTTCTGGGTACAGCACTATGCAGCGGAGGTGTGGCCCCGACCCGGCTGTCTGGTCTTAGACTTAGAAAAGGCCTTTGACTCCCTCGAGTGGCCATATCTTTTTGCAGTGCTACGGGGATATGGATTGGGCGACTCCTTTTTGCACATGGTCCGGCTACTATATATGCAGCCCTCTGTTAGAGTCCGGACTGGCCCTCTGATATCGGACAGCATTCAGATACATAGGGGCACCAGGCAGGGCTGCCCTTTATTGCCACTCCTTTTTTCGCTCGCCATGGAGCCATTGGCAGAGCGCCTGCGGGGGGAAGGGGTAGATTGGGGCATCCAACTAGGGGACAATCTACAAGCAGTTTCCCTGTATGCTGATGACTTGCTGCTATATTTGAGGGACTTACATGATATCCCTGCTACCATTGCGGATACTCTCCAAAAGTTTGCAGAGATCTCGGGCCTTAAGGTAAATTGGGCGAAGTCGGGTCTATACCCCTTTCGGGATGACACCCCTGATCCATCCTAACGCTCGCATGCATGACTCCACTCTTCGCTGTCATCCCTCCACATTTCGTTATCTGGGCATTTTTATATATCGGGACCCTAGTGACATTTTGGAGGGTAACCTGACCAGAGCAATATCAACCATCAGGGCACAGACTCAGTTTTGGAAGACGCTCCCGCTGAACGTGATGGGCAGAGTTGCATTGTCTAAGATGGTGGTCTTACCAAAACTGCTATACTATTTTACTAATCTTCCCATTTATGTCCCGGCCACCATCTTCCGTGAACTGGATCGCCTGATCCGTGATCTCATTTGGAACATGGGCCGACCTAGAATGGCGCTTTGGAAGCTCCATGCTCCCGCTAGTAGAAGTGGCCTAGCAGTCCCGAATTTAGAGCTTTATTACCTGGCAGCACAGCTGCAATGGGTGACGAAGTGGTTAGCGGGCTTCGGACTGGATGATACGGCCACCACACAACGTCCATGGTCCCAATACCAGATATACCAATTGTTTCACCCCGTTGCTCGGCCCTCACGCCCATTGCAGACTTATCTTGCCCTGGCCCACCGTTGTTATAGGAGAAGTCTATACCTTACCAGGAATACGACCCCTTATGCCCCGTCGCTACCACTGTTGGGAATGCCCAGAGGCAGAGGAAGCATTACTAATAGAGCATTGGAGTGCTGGCACGAGGTGGACCTACATACACTGGGTGACCTTTACTCTGACGGCGCCTTGATACCTTTCGAGGAATTAGCAGAGGACTGTGCTTTGCCCACGGGTCAATTCTTATTGCATAATTCTATAAAGCGCTCGCTTACGGCAGCATGGGGTGATATTAACGCCGAACCAGAAACACACCTCATATTGCAATATTTGCACGTTCTGGGTCATGGGTCTTACATCGTTCATTGGTTGGCAGAGGCACTCCTTACACACACCATGCAGCCCTTGACGTCCCTCCGCACCAAGTGGGAAGCAGTTAGAGGCAGTCCATGGGAGGACCGGGAATGGACCCGGATTTTGGCCACCCCTACATGTATCCCCCGGAACTCCAGATTTAGGCTCATACAAACCTACATAATACACAGAGCGTATCTCTCCCCAGATAAAATAAATAAATACTTTCATTTGACCACAACAGCGTGCCCCCGTTGTTCGCAGGTAGACGCAGACTTTCTTCACATGCGGTGGTCCTGCCCCTCCTTGAGCTGCTATTGGAGGGAGGTTCATGCGGCGCTAATGAGCTGCACTGACAGAAAGTTGCCACAGACGTGGGAGGTGTGCGTGCTGGGTTCTTATTCCAGACCAAAAAAGCATAGGGTTACGACCAGGTTTATTGACTTGGGCTTCATTGTGGCTAAGAGGCTAATCACCAAAAGATGGAAACACGCTGACCCCCTAGTAGTAACCAGCTGGAGAAACTCACTTTTAGTATGGGCACGCGCGGAAAGCACGTCGTTACACAGAGAGGAAATAGCTGAATTGCGCAAGTACCCTATCGCCCAGCTATGGGACACCATTCTTACTGATTTGACACGGGCAGATGGGGCAGAGGAGACCAACTCCTCGCAAGAGACCGATAGACAGGACCCGGTTGCGAGACCCCGGGTGCACGAATCCCCTGGCCTGAGTGACAATGAGATCCGGGATGAGGATGATGGGCATGCCTAACACATACGTGAGTCAGGGTAAGAGAGCCGAAATCATCCATTTCTTTGCACACTAGGGGGGGCGGAATGATACACGTGCAGCAGGATGACTGGGTTGTTGAAGTATCTCCGGTATATATTTTGGCCGAAGCGTGACGTTAAGACGATGGTTCTTTTGTTTGTTATATGTTTGTCTGCAATGAGAAAAAAATTGTATCTGATTTGCCTCACTTTGTCACTGAACGGGATGGCCAAGTGTAATGATGGATATGTACAACTTCTTGTATCCGCCTGAACACTAGAGACTACATTTACGGACAGCTGATACATAGGAAATGTACTGAAACGGACATTCATGGCCAGTGGCCCGTTGTACAGTCTTGTAGCTTACTATAGGGAACAAAAGACCTGATAATAACAATTGTACCTTTTATTGCATTTGTACTGGCCATCCGTTCCACATCCGGTCCATGCCCCTTACCCTCCCCTCCCTACTGTTTCCTTTCCCCGAATGTAACATGTATGTTTGACAAAATGCAAATAAAGATATTTTAAAAAAAGAAAGGAAGGAGTAAAAAGCATTGCAAAGCATATATGTTGTGCCCGTAAGACCTTTTGGCTTTGCTAAAGTTTTTTAGTCATGCTCTACAGCATTTCAGATAGTGTGCAACATGGGGGGAAAAAAGAAACAGTGCAGTCGCTGCATAATTTTGTAGCACATGCGTTACACACCCAAGCGTGCACCTACAAAAGGACCCTTTTTTAGGTCGAGCCTAGCGGCAGCACGCATGCACAGCTTGCTCTGCGAGATTGCTGTAGTAGAGTATGGGAGAGAAGCCGCGCCTACTCTCCCCCCATATTTTTCATTGGCTTGTATCATTGTCTTTCCTAAATGCTGCCTTCGGATTCGTTAATAGGCTTGTTAGTTCCTCCTTAGTACGGCCTTGTCTTCATTTGTACCCTCCCATGGCGACCGGCCTTTTTACTTCATTTGTTACAAAAGGGACCTCTTATTTAGTCTGTAAGCACTATTTACTTTATTGAGTTTCTCTTACTGCAGGCCGGACACGCGCTGCTTCAGCTGAAACCGCTTGTGTTTTTTTAAGCAGCACGGCCGCCCCCGTAACACGGGCGCCTGCTTTCAATCACTTTAACCCGGCATTATCTTGTGTCTGTTTCAACCCCCCAAGTAGAATGGATTTAGAAATGATTAGCGAATTAAGTCATGTGAATTCCAGGTAGCACATAATCGTGTGCTAATGGGCTGAAGCTGACAACAGCACATCTGTGTTACATGTCATTTGTACTAAAGCCACCTGACGGGTTGTTTTCAAAAGCCTGTTTTATTAACAACAACACCACCACCACCAACAACAATACCACCACCACCAATATCACCATCACCACTACCACAAATACCACCACCATCAATACCACCACCTCCACCAATACCACCACCACCACCAATACTACCACCACCGCCAATACCACCACCAATGCCACCATCATCGCCAATACCACCACCACCAATACCACCACCACCAATACCACCACCAACAATACCACCACCACCAATACCACTACCACCACCACCAATACCACCACCACCAATACCACCACCACCAATCCCATCACCACCATCAATACCTCCACCACCACTAATACTACCACCACCACCAATACTACCACCAATACCACCACCACCACCAACAACATCACCACAACTACCACCACCATTACCACCACCACCAATACCACCACCAATACCAACACCACCAATACCACTACCAATACCACCAACACCACCCTCACCAATACCACCGCCAATACCACCCCCACTAATACCATCACCACCAATACCAGCACCAATACCACCACTAATACCACCACCAATACCACCACCACCAATACCACCACTAATACCACCACCACCAATACCACCACTAATACCACCAACATCACCAATACCACCACCACCACCACCACCAATACCACCACCACCACTAATACCACCACCACCAATACCACCACCACCAATACCAATACCACCACTAATACCACCACCACCAATACCACTACCATCAATACCACTACCAATACCACCACCACCAATACCACCAATACCACTACCACCAATAACACTACCACCACCACCAATACCACCACCACCAATACCACCACCACCAATACCACCACCACCACCAATACCACCACCACCAATACCACCACCCAAACCAATACCACCACCATCAATACCACAACCACCAGTACCGTTACCAATACCACCACCAATACCAATACTACCACCAATACCACCACAACCACCAATACCAATACCACCACCAATAGCAATACCACTGCCAATACCACCACCACTAATACCATCACCACCAATACCAGCACCAATACCACCAATACCACCACTAATACCACCAATACCACCACCACCAATACCACCACTACCAACAACACCACCACAACTACCACCACCATTACCACCACCAATACCACCACCAATACCAACACCACCAATACCACCACCAATACCACCAACACCACACTCACCAATACCACCGCCAATACCAATACCACCGCCAATACCACCCCCACTAATACCATCACCACCAATACCACCAATACGAGCACCAATACCACCAGTACCACCACTAATACCACCACCAATACCACCACCACCAATACCACCACTAATACCACCACCACCAATACCTCCACCAATACCACCACTAATACCACCACCATCACCAATACCACCACCACCACCAATACCACCACCAATACCACCACTAATACCACCACCACCAATACCACCACCAACACCACCACCAATACCACCACCACCAATACCACCACCAATACCACCACCAATACCACCACCACCAATACAACCACCAATACCACCAATACCACTACCATCAATACCACTACCAATACCACCACCACCAATACTACCACCACCAATACCACCACCACCAATACCACCACCACCAATACCACCACCAATACCACCACCACCAATACCACCACCACCAAAACCACCACCACCAATACCACCGCCACCACCCAAACCAATACCACCACCATCAATACCACAACCACCAGTACCGTTACCAATACCACCACCAATAGCAATACTACCGCCAATACCAATACCACCCCCACTAACACTATCACCACCAATACC
Organism: Calotriton arnoldi; assembly: GCA_963921515.1. Taxonomy (NCBI): domain Eukaryota; kingdom Metazoa; phylum Chordata; class Amphibia; order Caudata; family Salamandridae; genus Calotriton; species Calotriton arnoldi. The sequence goes on from CAWUFW010000341.1 coordinate 1,016,386, forward strand.
ACCAATACCACCAGTACCACCACTAATACCACCATCAATACCACCACCACCAATACCACCACCACCAATACCACCACTAATACCACCACCACCAATACCTCCACCAATACCACCACTAATACCACCACCATCACCAATACCACCACCACCACCAATACCACCACCAATACCACCACTAATACCACCACCACCAATACCACCACCACCACCACCAATACCACCACCACCAATACCACCACCAATACCAATACCACCACTAATACCACCACCACCAATACCACCACCACCAATACCACCACCAACACCACCACCAATACCACCAATACCACTACCATCAATACCACTACCAATACCACCACCACCAATACCACTACCACCACCAATACCACCACCAATACCACCACCACCAATACCACCACCACCAAAACCACCACCACCAATACCACCGCCACCACCCAAACCAATACCACCACCATCAATACCAATACCACAACCACCAGTACCGTTACCAATACCACCACCAATACCAATACTACCACCAATACCACCACAACCACCAATACCAGTACCACCACCAATAGCAATATCACCGCCAATACCACCGCCAATACCAGCACCACTAATACCATCACCACCAATACCACCAATACCAGCACCAATACCACCAATACCACCGCTAATACCACCACCACCAATACCACTACCATCAATACCACCAATACCACCACCACCACCAATACCACCACCAATACCACCACCACCAATACCACCACCAATACCACCACCACCAATACCACCACTAATACCACCACCACCAATACCACCACCAACACCACCACCAATACCACCACCACCAATACCACTACCACCAATACCACTACCAATACCACCACCACCACCAATACCACCACCACCAATACCACCACCAATACCACCACCACCAATACCACCGCCACCATCACCAATACCACCACCACCAATACCACCACCACCAATACCACCGCCACCACCCAAACCAATACCACCACCAGTACCAATACCACCACCAATATCAATACTACCACCAATACCACCACCACCACCAATACCACCAACACCACCAACACCACCAACACCACCAATAATACCACCAATACCACCACCACCACCAATACCACCACCAATACCACCACCAAAACCACCACCAATACCACCACCACCAATACCAATACAACCATCAGTACCACCACCACCAATGCCACCACCACCAATACCACCACCACCAATACCAATACTGCCACCATCAGTACCACCACCACCACAAATACCAGTACCACCACCACCAATACCACCACCAAAACCAATGCCACCACCACCAATACCACCACCAATACCAATACCGCCACTTCCAATACCACCAATGCAATCACCACCACCACCAATATCACCACCACCACTACCAGCACCACCAATACCACCACCACCACCAATATCACCACCACCAATACCACCACCACCAATACCACCACCACCAATACCAATACCACCACCACCAATACCAATACCACCACCTCAGCGCCTCTCGCTCACTAGTAATAGCAGGGGCACTGTACAAGGCCTGAGCTGCAGCCGAGACCATCCTTCCCTCCCTCCATGCCTGCCATAAAGCCCAGCCCGCCCTGCACCAAAAGATGAAGCCAGGACCCTACTGCAGCTGGGGTGTTTTTTATTAGGCCAAAAATAGCAATGACATTACGCAATGCTACACTGCACACTCAAATCACGGAGAGGGCAAGAAATAGCCCCCCCACTCTTCCTCCTGAGCCTTGACAGTGTAATCACAGAGCGAAAGGTGTTGGAGCGCTTTGTTAGTGTTTATAGCTCGGATCATATGTAACTCTCACTTCACACTTTGTGTCTGTGTAATTTACAACACTTACACATCTTCTTCACTGCGCTATTTATCACTACTTTGAAGACATTGCAGGCCGGTCTCTTCCTCTGATATTTACAATCTAACAAGCGGTCGAGAAGGCCCTTTATTGCAATGCAATAGGTATCGCATTTGCGAGAGTTTAAGCCATTAGTATTATAAATGAAAATGTCTTTTATTTATGTTTTAAAACCAAAAACATAAATAAAAGGCATTGTCATTTACAATGCCAGTAGCTTAAACTTGCGTGAATGCGAGACCTATTGCATTGCAAATGCTTGTTTTATTAACTGATCTGAGATCAATCACTCAATCAGGGGATTGTATAGTGCAGCTTCTTACCCGTGAGGGTCTCAAGGCGCTTATGGGAGGGTGACAGGCACTGCTGATCCGTCTAGGTTCAGTCAAAGAGCCAGGTGTTGAGATCCTTCCTAAATTGGGTCAGCGATGGGGATTGCCTAAGGTGGAGGGGCAGGGTGTTCCAGGTCTTGGTGGCGAGGTAGGAGATGGATCTTCCTCCGGTTCTTGTCTTGTGGATCTGAGGGATGGAGGCAAGGGCCAGCTGGGCGGAACGGAGGTGTCTGGCGAGAACGTGAAATGCGAGGCGGTGGTTCAGATATGCTGGTCCAGCGATGTGGAGAGCTTTTTAGGCATGTGTGAGGAGCTTGAAGGTGATTCTTTTGTTGACTGGGAGCCAGTGAAGTTCACAAAGGTGTTCGGTGATGTGGCTGCAGCAGGGGGTGTTGAGGACCAGTCTGGCTGGGGCGTTTTGAACGTTCTGTAGTTTCCTGAGGAGTTTGTGGGTGGTGCCGTCATAGAGTACGTTGCCGTAGTCGAGCCTGCTGGTGATGAGTATGTGGGTGACCATCTTTCTTTTTTCGGTGGGGATCCATCTGAAAGTCTTTCGAAGCAAGCGTAGTGTGTGGAAGCATGAAGAGGATACGGCGTTGATCTGGCGGTTCACTGTGAACGAGGAGTCCAGTATGATGCCGAGGTTGCGTGCGTGCTCCGTGGGGGTGGGTGGGGTTCCCAGTGTGGCAGGCCTCCAGGAGTCATCACAGGCAGAGGGGGTAGGTCCCAGGATGAGAATTCAGTCTTGTCCGTGTTGAGTTTGAGACAGCTGTCCTTCATCCAGGATGCTACAGCCTTCATCCCGCTGTGGAAGTTGATTCTGGTGGCCTAGGGTTAGTTGATGAGGGATAGGATCAGCTGGGTGTCGTCGGCATAGGAGACGATGTTAAGTCTGTGGTTTCTTACGATGGCGGCGAGGGGAGGCAAGTAGACATTAAAGAGGGTGGGGCACTCCGTTGCTGATCTGATCTGTGTAGGTTCGGAGCGGAACGGGGGTAGTCTGACTTATTGAGTTCGGCCAGAGAGGAAGGAGTGGATCCAGTCCAGGGCCTTGCCACGGATGCCGGCATCATGGAGTCTCCTGATTATGGTGCAGTGTGAGACTGTATCGAAGGCGGCCGAGAGGTCCAGCAGGATCAGGGCTACCATTTCACCCCGGTCAAGGAGGGCGCGGATGTCGTCGGTGGTGGCGAGGAATGCGGTCTTGGTGCTGTGATTGCTTCGGAAGCCGGATTGGGAGATGTCCAGGATGTGGTTCACTTCAATGAATTCCGAGAGTTGGGCGTTGATGGCCTTCTCGGCGACCTTTTCTGGGAAGGGGAGCAAGCAGATGGATTGGAGGTTTTTGAGGTCTGTCGGGACGGCGGACGGCTTTTTCAGCAGGGGGTTGATCTTGGCGTGTTTCCAGTCGGGGAAGGTGGTAGTCTAGATGGAGCAGTTGATGGTGCGATGGAGTTCGGGGGCGATGGAGGTGGCTGCTCTATGAAATATGTGGTGCTGGCATGGGTCCGATGGGGCTCCTGAGTGGATACTCTTTATGGTCTTGAGTGTGTTGTCCGTGGTGAGCGGGGTCCAGTTGAGCAGGGTAGGTTCGGGTGCGGTGGTGTTGGGCACGGTGGCAGGGTCTTGGGTGCTGAATCTGTTGTAGATGGGAAACAGCCATTACATCGCAACTATCACAAAGCATGCTATTGCAAAGCATGTCAACACAATGCAAGTGCCATTACAACGCACTGCCATTACAACGCATGCCATTACAATGTATATGCCTTTACCACGCTTGCCTTTACAACAAATTTCGTTGTGAAGGCATTAATGGTGAAGGCATATGTGTTTTACATGTAAGTATATGTATGTATATATATATATATATATATATATATATATATATGTTTATCTATATATATATATATATATATATAGTGTAATTTTAGGGTGGGTTTGGGTTTTTGGGTGGGAAGGGTAATTTTAGGGTTTAGGGTGGGTTTGGGATTTTGTTTAGGAAGGGTAATTTTAGTGTTTAGGGTGGGTTTGGTTTTTTGTGTGGGGAGGGTAATTTTAGGGTTTAGGGTGGGTTTGGGAATTTGGGTTGGAAGGGTAATTTTAGGGTTTGGGGTGGGTTTGGGATTTGGAGGACCAAGAGTATGCCTTTACTAAGCATGCCTTTGCACTGTAATGGCATGCCTGGTAAAGGCATATCTGTGGTAAAAGTTTGCGTTGTACTGGTAGTTCATTGTAATTGCATTTGCGTAGTAATACCCGCATTGTAATGGCAGTCATGGTATTAGTACGCGTTGTAATGTCATATATTCGTTGTAGATCAGTCTGATCTTGTGGTGGAAGTAGGTGCCGAGTTTGTCGCAGAGTTCCTGGGAGGAGGGACGTACGTGGTCTCGCTGCTGGGCCTAGTGAACTCCTTGGCGATGGCGAAGAGTTCTTGTAGGAAGCTAGCTCTGTATATACTATACCAAAGTAAGGTATAGTGTGCATAGGAGTCCAGGGAGTTCCCAGAGGTATAGCAGAGGCTAAATTAGGTAAGTACTACCAGCTCTCTTTGTGATAGTGTGGGCGAGCAGTTAGGCCCATCCAGAGGGTGTGTTAAGCATTTATTGTATTCACTCAATCAAGGACTGACACACACTCAGAGACAGAATCCAGACCAATTAGGTAAGTATAAAAAGGTATACTTTTGTTTTATTTTAGAACCAAGCAGGACTTGGCACAGGTGCGTAAAATATACTTTCAAATGCAAGACTGTTCAAGGAAATGCAGTTGTAATAGAAATTGCAGTTGTCACAGGTTTGTATCACTTTGAAATGCTGTTTGTATCATACTGTAAGTACTTTCAGATTACTTTTTAGTTACTTCAGGATTACTTTGAGTACTGGGGGTAGCATGACTAGATACCACACCTTAGGGTCGCTACATACAAGGTGAGTGCGACTTTTTATACTTTGCAATAGGAATTCCTTTTCTTCATACAACACAGTTCAACATTTAGACATTTTTTAGGGCCAAAATCTCTTTACATGGGCTCCTATGGTTAAAAAAAAGTATTAGCGGTTTTGGAGGTAAGTACACAACTTACATGGGTGAGTTTTGGGGTTTAGGACCAAGGTTCCCCAAGGTCTAGATGGCACTTCAGTTGCACCACCAGCAGCACTGGGGCGGCCAGGTGCAGAGTGCAGGGGCCCAATGTTAGCCAGTGGGCTAAGGGGGCCGTCGGTTAGGGACTGCTGACGAGCAGGCTACTCGGTTGGGTGAGCCAAGCTCCTGGGGTTAATGTCAGCACTGCAGGGGCCAATGACCAGCACAAGAGCTGCAACACCAGCAGCACTCGGACAGTCGGGTGCAGGGGACAAAACGGATTTTGTGGACCCTGTGCTTTCCAATGGAGACCTTCGGTTTTGGAAAGATGCTGCAGGCTCGGGCAAGGAGACTTCCTGAAAGTGACCACCGACTGCAGAGGTAAATTGGGATCTGGGGGGATGCCTGGACACCATCAGTTGGGCCACCCATGGCCGTGGGGCGTCGGGTACTTGGGTGTCTTCTGGCGTCGGATTTTCTTACCAGCTCCGGTCACGGTCGGGAGGACCCTTCAGGTTGAGGCTGCAGGCATCGTCGGAAGTCTTGAGGGAAGTCCGAAATCACCAGATCCCAGGTCAGGATCGCTGGGGAGACCTCCCTGGGGTGTTGGGCTACTCGTACTCGGGCCTTGGGCGTCGGGTGCAGAGTGGTGCAGAATAACGGAGTCAACGGAAGCAGGATTCTGGAGGTCTTTGTGTGAGCAACTCCGGTGCTCCCCGGAGGCAGAGTCTGCCGGAAGGTCGCAGAATAGGTCCTCCAGGCTCTGGGGGTTGCTGGCTGCTGGACTCGCTGGGGTTCTTGCTGTAGGCAGGTCGTAGATGGGACAGGACGGTAGGGCTGGGGCCAAGGCAGTTGGTGTCCTCTTCTCCTTCCTGGGTCAGCAAGGCTCTTCCGTCCTTCTTCTTTCTTCCTCAAATCTGAGGAGACAAGGTTCAGGGTTGCCCCAAGATACTAGATTTAGGGGTGTTAAAGGGGTGTGCAGGTCAGGATCCATGGGTCCCTTCCTTGTGGTGGGTACACCCCTATTATGCCACCCTCCAGTGCGAGGGGGCATGAGCCTCTCCCTAATTGACTGAGTCCCTTCATCTTCAAGATGGAGGGGACTGAGATGTGTGCTTCAACTCGCCACCCCCATCTGAGGGGTGGGGTTGGCAAAGGTGAGCACACCTCTCCTCCTAGCTTGGTTTGCCCACCGATTCTCCCGCCCAAAGTGGGGCCAGAACCAGTGGGAGCCATTCGCTGGGTGCAACAAAAGGCAGGGTCAGCTTCCAAAGGCGGCATGCTTTTAAAGCTTCCTCTTTCGTGGACCCAGCCCATCCTGGGGGAGGACCAACCCATCCTGGGGGAGGAGGCATGACACCTCTGCCCAGTATGGGCTTTGTTTCTGGACCCAGAGAGTGGAGACTCTCTACCCAGGGGTCCAGAAACCTGTCTAGTGGTGACAAATGGTGGGAAGCCATTCAGGAACCACACCAGGGCTGGTCGATTTTCAGGGGGCATCTCTAAGATGCCCTCTGAGTGCATTTAACATTAAATCCCACACTAGCATCAGTGTGGGTTTAATGTGCTGAGAGGTTTGCTACCAAACTTCACAGTTTCTAGTAAAGCTATTATGGAGCCGTGGAGTTCGTAGTGACCAACTCCCAGACCAAATACTCTTTATGGCTTTACTATACTTACAGTGTCTAAGAATAAGCTTAGACACTGAAGGGGTACAGGGCTCATGCCTCTGTACCCTCACCTTAGGGCTAGTTCACCCTGCTAGAGGGGTGACTTACCTAGGCCTCAGGCAGTGGATTGCAGGCATGGCACACAGGGATGTCTGCCATATCGACTCTTCACTTTTTTCTGCACCAAAACACACAGCTTGCAGTGGCAGTGTGTGTGGGTTAAGGTGCAGGGCCTCTAAGGGTGGCACAATGGGTGCTGCAGCCCTTGGAGACCGTTCCTGGTCACAGTGCCCTTGCTACCCATGGTACCTTTTACAAGGGGCTCACCTGTGGCCAGGGATGTGCCAATTGTGGATACATAGGTACAGTCTTGGGAAAGAACACAGGCCTTGGGAATCTGATTGGCAGGGACCCAGGGCACATCAAGTCAAGATGCATCAGATGTCAGGCACAAAGTGGGGGGTAGCCATGCAAAAAGGGGCCCTTTCCTCCAGTTCTTTACTGTTGTGTGCGTTAGCGTGGATTCTGTCTTGGAGGGCCGCTTTCTTTGTGGATTTGAAGAGGAGGTGGTGTGTGGTGGTGGCAGTTTTGAAGGCTGCATGGTCTTCCGGGGTTTTGTTGTTCCTCCATCTCTTCTCGAGTCGCCTGAAGATGCGTCTGGACTCGCGGAGGTTGGGAGTGAACCAGCTGGCATTCTTGGTGTGTGGTTTACAGGGAGCCTTCTAAAGGTGACCCAGGGCGTTGGTGCAGTTGGTGATCCATTGGTGGAGGTTGCGAGCTGAGGTGTTGGTGTCTGCCGTGGTCGGCGGTGTGGTGCTGCTAAGAAAGGCAGTGAGATGTTCCTTGGTGATCGTGTTCCAGTTGCGATGGGGGGACGGTGGGTGCAGTGGTGTATGGTGGGAGAATTGAAGGTGAAATGCATGCAGTGGTGGTCGGTCGAGAGGAGCTCGGTGGTGTGGTCGTAGGTGATGTTCCTGCTGGCGGAGAAGACGGGGTCGAACATGTGCCCCGCTGCGTGGGTCGGCGCTGTGACTAGCTGCTTCAGTCCCATGTTGGTGAGGTTTTCCAGAAGGGATGCGGAGTTCTGGTCATGGGGTTATCCAGGTGGAAGTTGAGGTTGTCAAGTAGGATGTAGTCAGTGGAAGCGAGGGCCTGGTGTGCAATGATATCGACGATAGCATTGGTGAAAGGCGGAAGTGAAGGTGTTCCATGGTTGTTGTAGAGTCGTCTGAGTGGGTGGTCAGGCGGAGGGTGTCTTTGTGGGCGATGCCTCCTCCTGGTTGGTCAGCGCGGTCCTTGCATGTGATTTTGTATCCATCGGGGATGGCGGTGTGGTGATGTCTGGGCCTGAGCTGGGGTTGGTCCAGATTCCGTGAGGAAAGCGATGTTGAGGAGGTCCCAGATTTCTGTGGCGTGTGCGTGGAGGGAGAGTGTGTTGAGGAGGATGCAGTTGTGCCGGTTGGGTGCGCTGTTGGTCGGCAGACCAGTGAGAGGAGCTGGCGTGTTGGCCTGGGTGAAGGTGTGGCTGCAGTTCCGGCATGAAAAGGGTCCTTGGGTGTCCTTCGGAGCCATGAGGTGGCAGTCGACGTGTCGTCCTGTGTTGAGGGCAAGGAGGGTGCAGACATCGTATCGATGGAGGATCCGAGAACCAGGATCCGTGGCGTTGGGCGCGGTCCAGGTGCGGACAGGCGCAGACGGGCTTGCCTTTGGCACGCCTTAGGAGCGCAAGCGGCATGGCCGCACAGCGGCTGCCATTAAGTAGTGCTGCAGGTGGGGCTGGACAGCTGGGAGGCAGGAAACGCGAGAAGGGTCACTGGAGGGGGGTGGGGCCGCGGGGGATTGCAGGTGCAAGGGCAGCGAAAAAAGAGAAGAAAAGGCAAAAGGAAAAAAGCAGAATAAAGGCAAGAAGCAGGATCAGGGGAAAAAAGCAGAAATAAAGGCAGAAAGCCGAAAAAAGAGACAGAGGGGCAGTCCAGCAGCAGAGCAGTGATACTCTACCACTAGACCACCAGGGATGAAGCGCAGGGAGGAGCCTGCCGGTGGAGGAGGGCCTCGAGCTCCAGACCAGAGGGTCAGTAGCAGCACCTGGGGCAGCAGCAGCTTCCAGGCAGAGCTGCGCCATGAAGGGAGCAAGTCCACTAGAAGGTCAGTGGACTGCACTTTCACCGCACAGTGGCCGCCATTAAGTAGTGCTGCGGGGGGGGGGGCTGGACAGCTGGGAGGCGGGAAATGCGGGAAGGGTCACTGAAGGGGGGCGGGCTATAGGGGAATGCAGAAGCAGGGGCGAGGGCAGTGAAAAAAGAGAAGAAAAGGCAAAAGGAATAAAGCAGACTAAAGCCAAGAAGCAGAGTCAGGGAAATAAGTTTAAATAAAGGCAGAAACCAGAAAAAGCAGAAAAGAGAGACAGAGGGGCAGCCCAGCAGCAGAGCAGTGACACTCTACCACTAGACCACCAGGGATGAGGCGCAGGCAGGAGCCTGCGTGTGGAGGAGGGCCTCGAACTCCTGAGCAGAGGGTCAGCAGCAGCAACGTCAGCAACGGGGTCAGCAGCAGCTACCAGGCAGAGCTGAGACGTGAAGGGAGCAAGTCCACTAGAAGGTCAGTGGATCGGTAAATAAGAAATAAGCAGTGACAAAGCAGTTTTAAAACCTCACAAGAAAGAGCTTTAAAAAAAAATCAACAAACAGGTTACAGGAGTGGGTTGGGGAGGGGGCTGGGGTGAAGCAAAACGGTGGGCAGGTGGGGTGAGAAGCAACACAGTGGGCAGGGAGAAGCAACAACAGGGAGAGAACACAGGTGGTTGAGAAGGTGGAGCATGGTAGCAGTGGCACACGGGTGAGAGAGAACAACACAAGTGCATGTGGGGGAGAAAAGCATATGAGTAGAGAGAGCAAAGGGGGAGAAAACCAGACAAAGGAGACAGCTGGAAAACACGCACTCTCCTGGAGTTCTTAAACAAAGTAAAAGCGAGCAGAGGAACCATAAAAGCTAGCCAATCAAGAGATGTTAAAGAGGCTTTGCTCCATCGGAGTGACAGGCTGAAACAAGAAAAGCTATCCAATAGAAATCAAGCATCTAAGTGTGATAGTAAAGCCAACTCATGGTAAGCAATGGGCGGGCTGCAAGCCCCTCTGTGTTCTTGGTAAGCCCAAAATATGTCTTTGGCAAGCAGAGAGCTTGCGCTGTCTGGTAGGTTTGCCCTAAAAATCACATTTTGCATGGTTAATAAATACCACATGTAGTCGAAAAGGAAGGTCATGCATAGCAAGAGGTTTCGTCTGATAATTACAGCAGCCCCAGTGATTTTAACTAATGCACTCATACCTGTCAACCTTTTTCCTCAAAAATGTGTGTGAAGTCAGGTGTTTAAGAAGGTGATTCCATTAAGCTCAATGGGAATGGACGGTTTATTAGAGAGTGATATAAGTTCAAGTTGGAAAAGTGGGTGACTCCATTAAAGTCAATGAAGGCATTTTCTTTGTCAGACAGGTGATTAGAAGTAAAAAGCAGACGACGCCCATCAAAAGTGGGTGAGTTGGCAAGATATACACTACAATGAAGGAATATCATGTTTAGTCACGATACTTGTATACCAGTTTCTAAGCAGGTTAATATTCTATGTATGTTTTTTTAATTTATAACATGCACAAATAACCTCAGCAGGGGTATCTCGGCGCAGCCCAGATAATAAACTGAATCAAAACTACTAGAACACAAACAGCTATGTCTTAAGAAGTTTTGTAAATTTAAAATGATCCGTACAATGACGTAAGTAGAGCGGAAGCTTGTTCCAATACATAGGGGCTAAATAAGAAAAAAGACTTGCCTCCTGAATGAGACTTTCTTATTCGAGCAACAGTAAGCAGGGCTTTATCACTAGATCTTAACAATCCTCCTGGCAGGTAAGGGAAAAGCCTTGCAGACAGATAACTTGGGCCTTTGCCATTTAAGGATTTATGTGTCAGACAACAGATTTTAAAAATGATTCTTTTATGAATTTGCAGCCAGTGAAGAGAATGCAAAAGAGGAAAAGAAGACGTCATGGGTGGGATGTTAGTTATGAGACGTGCTGCAATATTCTGGACAACTTTCAATTTATGAATCACTGTCTCATTGATGTAAGCCAATAAGGCATTACAATAATCTAGGCAGTTGCTGACTAGAGCTTGAATCAAGGTCTTCCTTGTAGAATGAGGAAGAAAATGAAAAGCCCTCCCTTATAAGCGCAACATATGAAAGCAAGTTCCTGCAGTGGTCCCAACCTGCTCTTTCATTGCAAGTGCCTGAACTAGACGAGTGTCCACATTTTTTACCACCAGTTCAAGAGAGGGGGTGGGGGGGCGCGGGCCAAATTCTGAGGGCCACCAGTCAGGTGCCCAAAACTGTTAGGCCTTGCCAAAGAGCATAATCTCGGTTTTAATTGCATTTAGCTGGAGACAATTATCTGTCATCCATGTCGCGATAGCTGCCATACCGGCAGAAAAGTGTACTTTTACATTATTCAAATCTTTGCCAAGTTTAACAATTAATTGTGTATCATCTTCGTAAGACAAAGGTTCAAAACCAAATGCCCTGGCAATTTTTAGCAAGGGGGGCTATGTATATGTTAAAAAGTGTAGGGCTCAGACACGAGCCCTGTGGCACCCCCTTATCTAACTGTACGGTTCGTGATTTATAAGAGCCCATATTAATAATCTGGGTTCGATTGGTTAAAAAATCTTTTAACCATTTTAATGCTGTGCCATGGGTTCCTGTCTCCTGCACCCTTAGCAGCATTCTGGGATGGGACACAGTGTCAAATCCTGCCAATAGGTCCAGCAGCACAAGCAATGATGTAGTATTTGTGTCAAGAGAGCATCTAATTTGGTCAGTAACCGCAATTAGAGTTGACTCTGTACTATGCATGGGTCTAAAGCCCGATTGAGACGAATCCAACAACTTGTTGGTTTCAAGATACTCCATGAGTTGTATGTTTATTTGTCCTTCCAATAGCTTTCCCAGTAAGGGAAGCAGAGAAATAGGTCGATAGTTAAAAAGGTCCATAGGTGACAAATTTGCCTTTTTTATTGGAATGACCTGTGCTGCTTTCCAGACTAAAGGAAACTACCCCGAGCTGATGGACAAGTTGAATAACGAGCAGATGGCAGGGACAAGCTGAGAGGACAAGGCCACAGAGATACTAGGTGGACAAATGTCTAATGCGGACCCTGATTTGGCAACTGACAACGCTTTCTGAATTGAATCGGGCACAAGTAACTTACATTTGTCAAGGGCAACAGCACTATTAGAAAGCTGCAGACTGGAATAAGACTGCCCACTTTCTTGCTCAGCTATTGTTGAGAAATTCTGATAACTTACATAAATCTTTTCTTCAAAGCGATTCGCCAAAGAATCGCATAACTCTTGTGATGGCGGAATCTCTTGGGAACAGGCACGGGGTTTAAAAAATGTATTAAGAACTTTAAATAACTCTTTGGAAGAGGTGCTCACCTGATTAATTTGATGAGAGTTGTATACCTAATGAGCTTTTTTTTATGTTACGATGATTGCTCATTAAGTAAGATTTATACGATTGGTAGGATTTAGGAAGGAAACGATTAGAGACCTCACAGAGCTGGAGGGGGAACTGCAGGCGAAGGAGGTGGCAGCCCGGGTGAGCGCCCATGGGGTGGAACTCTTGCAGTCAGCTAGGATCCGACATGCGGAGCTTCTAGAATGCTTGCGATTGATTGACTTTCATGCATACATGCTTCACACACATTCTGAAGCGGACCGTGCCGGTACATTATTGGCAAAACTCATTGCACCTCCAACAACCCCCACTCCCATATTAGTGATTAATGATGCTCAACACATGCTGATCACCACTCAGGCTGCGATAAATTCCACCTTCCAAAACTACTATACCACTCGATATGCTGCTCCCCAACTAGACATGACAGACGCTACTACTCGCTTCCTTGCGAAAGTGGACCTCCCAGTTATTTCCAAATCTGACGTCCGAGACCTGGAGGCTCCGATTACTCTGGTAGAGATTAAGGCAGCGATTAAGGCATTAGCCCGTAACAAAACACCGGGATCTGACGGGCTCCCTATTGAATTTTATTCAACCTTTGCACCAATGCTGGTCCCTCAGTTGCTACAGCTTTACACTACCTCGCTTGCTGAGGGTATGCTACCCCCCACAACTAGAGAAGCATTAGTCACCTCCTTGCTGAAGCCCGACAAAAATCCCCTCGAACTTACCTCATACAGGCCCCTCTCCATCCTTAATACGAAGTATAAAATACTCAGTAAACTCCTGGCATCTAGGCTTCTCCCCTTGCTTCCTCAGCTCATACATATCGATCAAAGTGGATTTGTACCCAAACGTAACACCTCCCTAAATATTCGCCGGTTCCACGCCATACTACATGCCGCCTCGATGCATGCCCCGCGTGCTGGCTGCTTATCCTTGGATATACGCCAAGCTTTTGATACCCTAAGTTGGCCTTACATGTTGGCTGTACTGACTAAGTTTGGGCTGCCTCTGGCATATTGTAATTGGATCAAATTACTCTACACTAACCCTACAGCCCGTGCTAAAACTGGCTCGACTATATCGCCAGCGTACTCTATTTATCGCGGAACACGGCAGGGCTGCCCCCTGTCGCCTTTACTGTTCGTTCTAGCGATCGAGCCCCTAACCCAATATCTCAAGGGTTTAAAGTCTGGCTCGCCTTCGGACCCATGCCCTGCGAGGATATTGGCAGCAGTTGCAGAGGTCGTAAACTCAGAAGTGAATACCTTCATTAACATGTCTCTCCAGAATGCGGTGGTACCACAAGCTTGGAAGGAGGCTAAGATCTTGCCACTCTTAAAAAAGTCGTCACTGGACCCTCTTTGTCCAGGGAATTACCGGCCTATCTTCCTCCTTCCTGCTTTGTCGAAGGTGTGTGAGAAGGTGGTAAATAAACAGCTGACTGACTTCGTGGAAGGGGAGGCGCTCCTGCATCCAGCCCAATCAGGGTTCCGGGCGTCCCACAGTACCGAAACAGTGCTGGTGGAGGTGGCGGAGGCCATCCGGGAGTGTTTGGACGCCGGCGGGAGAGCTGCATTAATTTTGCTTGACCTCTCGGCGGCGTTCGACACAGTCCCGCACTCACTTCTCCTGTCACGTCTGGCCAAGATTGGTCTGTCGGGTGCCGTGTGGGGCTGGCTCCGGTCCTTCCTGGAAGGGCGGGTTGAGCAGATCTGGATTCCACCGTCCTCCTCTTCCCCTCAGCCAGTAACAACGGGTGTCCCCCAGGGTTCCTCCCTTAGCCCCCTTCTTTTTAATATCTATGTTACTCCTCTGATTTATCTGGCAGAGGAGCTGGGGGCCAAGGTGATGGCTTACGCTGACGACACCCAGCTGCTTTTTACCTGGGACAAGGATGCGGACTCTGTTCATCTGGTTCATCATTGCCTATCTTCCATCTTTAAATGGTTGGCGGAAGCACAGCTTAAGTGCAATGAAGAAAAGTGAGAGATTCTGCTATTTGGTAAATTCCCCCTTAACTTCAGAGAGCAGCTCTGGCCTCCTGAGCTTCCATTACCCACTTTGTCAGGGAAGCCAGCCAAAAATCTTGGGGTATGGTTCGATGAATGTCTTGCCTTCTCGACTCACATTAAGAAGCTGGCTGGCTGCTGCTTCGGCCTGCTTAAAACTTTCAGAAGATTTTTCCCCCTCTTACCTCTGATGGCGAGGAAAACGGTCACCTGTGCGTTGATTCTGTCACGGCTGGACTATGCCCTCTATGCTGGTATCCCGGGCTACCTGTTGAAGAAGTTACAGGTGGTTCAAAATGCGGCTGCCATTCTTTTATTGGGCGTGCCGGCTAGGAGCAGTGTTCATCAACAGCTGCACTCTCTCCACTGGCTCCCTTTGGCGGATAGAGTCAAATTTAAACTACTAGCTTTTGCCCACCGTGCTCTCCATGGCTGCAGTCCTCTCTACTTGCAGAGGCGCCTTTCCTTCTATGTTCCTGCGTGCTCCCTGCGTTCTTCCTCCTTATGCTATGCTCAGGTCCCTCGTTTCAAGCTTCAGAGGATAGGGGGCAGCTCATTTGCAGTGAAAGCGGCGGTTGCTTGGAATGCTCTTCCTCTTGCTCTGCGTACCATTCAGGACCCAGTTATGTTCAAGAGGAAATTGAAAACACATCTATTTCCCTGAAGCTGTCTGCCCATACCCCGTTAGGCTCCGCGCCGGAACACTCACGAGTAGCCGCGCGCGTTACAAATTCATATAACATAACATAACATCTGCGACAGGTTATGGCTCCATATGGTATTCCCATACATGGTACAATCCATTCAGTGTCACTCTATGCAGATGACATGTTATTGTATTTTCAACCCGAAGAGTCTACACGGGCACGCTCAAGGATTGACATCCGCGTCCCTTTGAAGAAAAAACGAGGTACGCCAGTTGTATTGCCTGCGTTGCTTGCGCACACGAGTATGGAGCACAGAAAAGGTTTACGTGCATGCTACAATGTGTCACCGGGTGAACCGCGTATTATACTGACGTACGGGGCACCCACACGACTTGAAATATAGCTGCACTACCCGTTAGTCATTGCCCATAGAGGGAGAGCACGAAAATAATCCACGACACCGGCATGCTCTCAGCACCCGGCCCGCCTCCGCCACTTCCATACTCTGTTAAAGATAGTTTCAGGCAAATTGAAACATCAGTGTGCTCTTGCCTGTCTTGCCCCGTATGCGATCAAAATCTTGCCCCAACACTAAGGTACGCTTCTCTTTTCCCTTCCCCTGGCAACAACAGAAAGCATAAACTCTGAAGAAGCCAGAATCTTAAGAAGCACATAGCTTGATGAGCCAGAGTGATTATCAGAAACTGCACCCACGTCACTGCTGGTACATCAAGAAATCGACATTTGGTATGTAAGGCGACATTTCAAAGCAAGACAAAAATTCAGTGTCACATATAATTAAGAGTAAACAGACCCAACCCATTATTACTATTTCCCTTGATTTAGGAAACAAGTGTCCTACTTGAACTCTGTCCTGCCCTGATGAAGACCTTCTTCCAATACATCGGTTTGGTCCCAATAAGAAGGTCGAAACGCGTTGGCTCTTCTTTCTATGAGGCCAAGAGCAACCAAAAAGAAGAAGAATATATTGAACAGTTTTCTGAGCCTGAATGAACAAGCTCAGAAATAGAGTTGTGGAATAGTACTCTGACCTCTCCAGGACCCCAAAAATAGAAAGTATTAAGGACATAAATATTATAGGTCCCGATACCTGACACAAGTCTGTAGGACATTAAGTCTTTGTAGAAATGTTTTTATGTTTAAAACAGAACTAAATATACAGTAATGTTTGACTTTGTCTTTATATTTGTGAAAAAAGAGTCTCAGCTATTGACTAAATGTATGTGTGTCATGTAAATACTGTTTTCCCGACACTGTCTTTGTGAAAATTGCAAAAGATTTAGAGGTGTATGTTTTGAATATATAATATGGGAAAAAACCTTTGCTTTAAAAAAACAAAAAAGAATACAAATGAATGAAGCCCAGAGTTAATAAAAAGGACTACTGAGGTACTAGTAATGTTGTATCTATGGTTACAGAGGCACGTTTTTGTATTGTTAATCCTAACTTCAGCTGTCACCTCACCTTTTTACATCCCTCCCTCCCCTTCCTTCTATGTTCATCATCTCGTTTTCCCCCCAGCCAGATCCATTGCCAGTTGTCACGGGAGCTCATTCCTGCAGTGCTGCAGCGTTCACTGCTCTTTGGGCAGGGCTACCTTAACAGCCATGGATCCGTTGCTGTTATCATGTTATCATGTAAATGTCACTGAAGCTAGCAGCACGTGTACAGCCTGCTTGCGGAACTCTGCAGAATTTTGGAGTTTTTATGTAACTCCGCGATTTCCACCCACCCCTAGGCCGTGTCACTAAAGCTAACAGCAGGCGTGCAGCCCACTTTTCAAGTTGGCCGTGGCACCCCTGTAGTAAGAATATCCCATATCTACTTCCAAGTGAGAACTGTCAGGAATAAATTGTGGTGTCCTTCCAAAGGATTCATTTCATCATCATCTCTTTATTCGTTTTTTCTTTTTTTCAACACCATATAAATAAAATCAATGTATATCCATAAGAATCGACATAATAACATTTATGTAAAATTGCATAAAAGTTAAAACATGGCACAAATTAAAAAATAAGACCAAGAAAATTAAAAACCGTGTCTTAAAATGACAATGAGTTTCTAACATTATCAGCACTATTAAGAAAGCTGAGCATTGCTGAATTGGTATACTCATCTGAAAGCATTTGCAAAAAGACAAAAGCTGGCCTAGGCGGTGGAAAGTTTAAATCTTTAAGAGCAGGGGCATAGCTACGATTGGTGCAGCAGGTGCATTGGCACCGGGGCCCAGAGTCCAATGGGGCCCACTGAACCTTGATAATTGCTGCTTTTACTACCCCAACAGCAGCTAAAGGGATTATTTTCCTTGACTGCAGCAGGGCACATAGCATCCTTGCTACAGTACTGTTTAAGAGAAACAACAGGTAATATTTGTGCCGATAAGTGAAACATTTATAAAACAAAATGAAATGCATGATGCACTAGCCAGAGTGAATCACAATGACAAGGGGGCAACTGATCAGTTCGTGCCCATACTTTAAGAAAATTAAGAAGAAAGCGCACAGTGCTTATTTTAAAGCATGGTAGCATAAACCCTTGCCTTACACTTTGCACCAGTGCTTAATTTGAGCCAGTGGTTTCCGGTGCTCAGCACTGGCATTTAATTGTCAACACCGGTGCTTGTGACAGTCTGCCACAAGGTGGTGCTGTCTGGCTAATTTAGAGATGGCCACAACAACAGGAAATTATTTAATTTAATATACATTCAAAACGACTATTACTTGCCGCCCAAGCCATTCTTATAGCTTTAGGGGCCTGAAATTGTCTGAATTGTCACACTTGCAGGAGTGTGATGGTTAAGAGTTGCATGACAGGGGCAATTAGTGATGCAAGCTCCAGTGGCCTCCTGATGAGAGCCCTGGTACTTATTTTTTCACAAATTAAGCACTGCTTTGCACCAAAGTAAGATAAGACTAAATAGAGGGAACAGCTTTCAGTGCGACATAAGATCTCACTGACAGTTTTAACAATTCGTTCTCCTGCCTCAGAGAACATCCGTGATTAAAAAAACAGGTTTTATCCAGGACATATCCTGTTTAGCGAGTGATGAGGGGTTTAAAAACAGGTCTGCCAAGTTTTAAAAAGGCTGCATTCATGTATTCACGCCACGGGATCTTCGTGGCTCTGCCCAGAGATAAACAATCTTTAATTACAGCTCTAGTGAAGTCAGTCCCAGTCATGCTACATACAGAGATCCAGCACAGAAAGGGCTGGAATTTGATAGAATCCTGCAGATAATCCTGAATGAGGTCCTCATGACAAATAAAAGAAGAGCGGCTAGGTGGCAAGGCTAAAAGAGGTCTAAATAAACTGTACTCTTCAATTTGTAAATTGGAGACATTGGCATAACCCCAAATCCCTGATCCACACAAGGTTAAATTTGTAAATTGGAGACATTGGCATAACCCTGCATACCTGCTCTGAACAGGCCAGGCCGTTAGGCTAAAACACATCTCAAAAAACGATTCCTTTCAATTTGTAAATTGGAGACATTGGCATAACCCCAAATCCCTGCTCCAGCTTTTTTGGTCTTATGGATTTACAAACAAGCGAAACAGTCAGCAACCTTTTAAGATTAACAATGACCAAGTAGAATACAAATACAATAGCATTACAATCAGTGTAACTATGCTGACACAAAGCACCTCTTTTGCACAGCTTGAAAACAATTCTTTCAAAAAGGATTTAGGATTCATGGTTTCCCATCATATTCTACGGACTTTATCCTGAATCGTTTCAGCCCCTGGATATGTGGTTGTACCTATAGCTTTACAATTCTTCCAGAGAAGAGAAATATAAAATAGTTTATGATCGTTGAAGTTGGTCACAGTAATTCAAAAACTAGCACCTTTGTTTCTCAAACCTTCGGAAATATATATATAATCAATTACACTGTGGTGGTCACTACCTGTAAAAACTGGAAAACTCTGAAAGTCTGAGCCGTTACGCTTGTGAATTCACAAAATTAAACTCAAGAGCAAATTGTAATTGTATTTATATAGCGCTTACTACCCCTGACGAGACGTCAAAGTGCTTTTTCGCCAAGTAGCATGCTACTCCAGAACCACTATAGAAACCACTGCATACCACTCGGCAGCAGCGCCCTTACATACTCTGCAGTAATCACTGCAGAGTATGTATGGGCGCCGAGCATTGTTTGGCTGCGCTATTTTCTTAGTGCAAAATGCATCCTCGCCTTCATTTTTGGACACGAGGGTGCATTTTGCACTAAGAAAATAGTACCAAATGCTCACTCCACCCTGTCGTGGAATTACTCTGAATCGCGCAGGATTTTAATGGAATTCAGTGGAATTCCATAAATTCCGCCCACTCCTACAAATAGTGCATTTTAAAGCACAATTTCCACATAAATTTGCTAAAAATCCATACTCTGAAAGGGCACTCATTGTTATGTTTTGTTATGTTATGTTATGTTATATGGGTTTGTTAAATGCGCTCCTGCCAGGTGGCGTCTTGGCGCTAGTGTCCTGAAAAACCTGAGACAACAGTGATAAGTGGAGGCTCAATTTACTTTGGGGTCTAGCCTATTTGAAAGAGCCAGGTTTTCAGCTCTTTCCTGAATCTTAACAGATTAGGCTAATTCATTCCACCATTTAGACGCTGCGAAAGAGAATTTCCTACTCTCCCCAGTTTTCTTTCCTTATTCTAGAAACTTGCACTTTGTTATCTGTGCAAGACCGTAGAGCTCTACTAGGTTGGTACCATTTAAAGGAATCTTGGAGAAAACCTGGATCATCTTGATGTAATCCGTTATGGGTCCAGCATAGAGCTTTAAATTGAACATGTTCCCTGACAGGGAGCCAATGAAGCTCTCTAATAAATTATGATACTGAACAGAATTTAGGGAGGTTTAATACCATTCTGGCTGCTGCGTTTTGGGGAGTCTGCAGTTTTTTTAAGACTTGAGATTGAGCTCCTACCAAGAGGGCATTACAATAGTCAATCTCAGAAATAACCAGAGCCAAGATTACTGTTTTCCTAAGATCAGGAGGGAGATATGGCAAACATTTTTTTCGTATTTTTAGCATTAGAAAACACAAAGATGCTACCTGATTGGAGTGATCCATAAATGTGAGTTTGTTATCCAATATCACTCCGAGATTTCAGGCTTTCTGTACTGGGCGGTAAGGGGTCCCAAACTTTGGGGCCACCAAGAATTATTCCATAAGGTCTTGTTGTTCAATTCAGTTTTAGGAAATTCTGGGCCATCCAATACGTGATGTCAGACATGCAGGCACAGAACTGAGATGCTATCTTGTTTGGGTCTGCGGAAACTGATACTACAAGTTGGGTGTCATCAGCATATGAACATACTGAGAACCCATGAGAGCTTATTAGATGAATGAAAGAAGTGATGTATACATTAAACAGGGTTGGACTCAGGGATGACCCCTGAGGAACCCCCACAGGGTAGATGAAAAGGCGTGGAGGAAAAGCTTTCTAATG
This sequence comes from Calotriton arnoldi, assembly GCA_963921515.1. Taxonomy (NCBI): domain Eukaryota; kingdom Metazoa; phylum Chordata; class Amphibia; order Caudata; family Salamandridae; genus Calotriton; species Calotriton arnoldi. The sequence continues at coordinate 1,037,070 of CAWUFW010000341.1, forward strand.
CCACTACCTACTCTCTATCTGTAAGGAAGGAGCTAACTAGCTTCAGGGCTGAAACTCTTATCCCTATTCTGTCCAGGCGCTTGATCAGATGGCATGCTCTACCATGTCAAGCGCCACTGATAAGTCCAATAGGACCAGTATCCCTGTCCTTTCATGGTGTGCCAAGTCAATGAAGCCTGATACTCCCCATGAATTTATCACATTTGTTTTAAAATGTGTTATGGGTGACCCCATATTTGTCAAAATCACCTCTCTTCTGCAGCATTTTATCATTGGTGCCCCTTATATGCCATGGGTCTCACTTATACCAACAATTACATACAATATGCCCATGCCACAATTTAGCTATTAATGCCGTGCATATGCCATGAGTGATCTTTAAGTAAAAAAATACCTCTAGTATGGCAGTGCCAGCATTTTGTCTTGGTTGCCGCCTCCCATACGCCATAGATTTCCTCCTTCATGACAAAAATAACCTTCAATGTGCTACCACCATTTTGCCAAAGGTGCTCCATTTCCTCATGTATGCCAGCTTTTTTCAACAGTTACCTCATATGGCAAGAATTACTTCTAGTATGCCTATAACTGTTACGTGTTCGGGACCGACCGCTCCTCACTCACCAAGTCAGATGGTGCAGAAGTCGTTCTGGGAGCAGGGCGCCTCCGTGTATCGGGCACTGCAAGCGGCTTGTGCACGGATGGACGCAGGTGATCCAACATCCCCGCGATATCGGGAAAGTGAACCTCCCCAGCAGTCTCCAGAAACTACAACTCCCATGAGTCTGTGCGGCGCGTCGCGCGCGCGCACAGGATGTGATGAAGGCGGAGTTCTCAGAAGGCTTGAAAAGCCCGTTTTGGATGCAAAGACGCCGCAGATTATTCCGGTCAGAGTTTTGAAGGTGCCAGGACGAAGGACAGAGAGTCTCCTGTATCCGGTGGGGTAAGGGTGCCATTGGCACCACTGCTCCTTTGCAGTCACAACCTATTTCTGGTAATACCGCACTTCGCCTTTCTGTTGATCTTAGTGCCCAGATTGCATTCGAGGTACAGGACCTTTTTCACAGGAGCTCTTACCTACACAGTTCTTATTGCAGGAGTTTTGAGTACTGCGCATACCAAGCCACGTCAATATACCAGGTGGTATATGATCTGACAAACCTTTCTTTGTGTTTTCGGACAATAGTACAGTGACCAAAACCTTATGTACAGGGTGTTGTTTAACCTGCATTTCCTTTTGGGATGATGTCCAGTGTGCTCAAACACGGCCATCTGTATATTTAATCACATGTGTGTTTTGTTCTGTCTTATAGCAGGGGAAAAAAGAGAGAGGTTGCTGCCTAAGCCTATCCTTCCTCCCTTGTGAAGTGCAATTCCACACCACTATTGGTGGGTAGTAAAAGGAAATCCTCACAACAAAAGAAACTGTGTTATATGTTTGTGTGTTGTGAATCTGGCATAATTGTATGTTTTCATTCTCTGCAGTATCTTAAATCTGATACCCTGGGGTTAAGCCAAACCAAAAAAGATCACAGAAATGATGGTATTCCTTGGAAGGTCCTTAATGAAAACCTAATCGTCCTTCTAACGAATCATTTACAAAATCTGGTTATTTTATTTTACAGGTATACAAGGAGAGAGTATTACAGTGTAGTGTACAGAGGTGTTAAGGAGGTTACTGAATAGTATTTCTATAATTAGTGTTTCTTTTCTTTACAGGTCTCCCTCCCCGCTGTTCCCATCCTTTCCTTCCCCCGATTGACCCCCTTAATCTTCCGTGCCATAACGGCACTTCGGAATTAAGGTTGTCAATAGGTGGACCCATTTGAGCAACGAGCCGATCCTGAGAGGCCTCCGAGGGACACGTGACAGAATAATCTGCCTAATTTATAATATACCTCTCCTGGTCGGTTCGTTGTGATCATGGCCACGCTAGAGGACGTGTTGACCATGTTAGTTGCTCTACAGCAGGAGGTTACCGCCTCTAGGGCGGAAACAGCAGCTTTACAGAACACAGTCGATAGGCTTCAGAAGAACCCTTTTGATGTTCAGCCTGGAAGAAGCGTAGGAGGGAATCCATGGCAGTTGGGGAATTCCTCTTTTCCAACACCCCTTACCGTAGAAGTACCCACGCCTATACCCTTGGCAGCCCCTGAACGCTTTCACGGGGACGCCTCTAAAGTGCAGGTCTTTATGACCCAGATCTTATTACATTTTTCTTGTAGACCTAAGGCCTTTCCGACAAACCAGGCTAGAGTAGCCTTTATGATTTCTTACCTAACGGGGGATGCTGCTCAGTGGGCGGTCCCCTTCGTACGACGTGACGACCCCCTCCTGTACGACTGGGATGAGTTCAGAAAGGAATTCGAAACCGTGTTTGACCGCAGGGGAGCATCTTTTTCAGCTGACAGAGAACTGCTAGAACTAAAGCAGGGAAATAAAGACTTAATAGTATATATCAATACATTCCAGAGATTAGTGGCGGAAACACAGTGGCCTGAAGAAAAAAGGGCTGCCGTGTTTTATCAAGGATTAAAAGAAGAGATGAAGGATGTTTTGGCCCAAATCGATCCTCAGCCCTCTGCCTGTATCGACCTTATTAATCTTACCTTACGTTTGGATTATCGAATGGGGGAACGCAGGGGGATAAAAAAGAGTTGAACGACAGCCCAATCGGTTTGACAAAAACAAAAGTGTAGGGGGGTTTGGATCACCAGCGGAACCTATGGAAATAGGAGCGATACGCGCCCCTTTAACCCAAACCGAAAGAGAAACACGGAGAAGAAATGGTCTCTGTATGTACTGTGGTAAAAAAGGCCATTTTGTTAAAGAGTGTCTAGCCAAACCACGAAGCAGTCCTGGGTTTGGTAAGACACAAGTGGCTAGCACAAACGGAGTGCAGGAAAACTGACAAACTCAAAGATAGACGAAGGGAAGTCTTTGGGTGGTATACATATCCCTTCAATTATGCCAAAAACAAGTCTGTCCTCAGAACATTTCTTCTTACCTATCAGTTTAAGGACTGAGAAAGGGTGGCAGAGCCTATCTGCCATGTTAGATTCTGGAGCCACAGGGCTGTTTATGGATGTAGACGTAGCCAAACAGCTATGTCTTGGCTTAAATACCAAAGACAATCCAGAAGAAGTGTTGGCGGTTGATGGAAGGGAATTAAGTACAGGTCCTATCAGATTTCAAACGGACATCTTAGAAATGAGTTGTGGGAACGGACACACTGAAAGGTTGAAGTTTAATATCCTTCAGGCTCCTCAGTACGGTGTCATTTTGGGTCTCCCTTGGCTGGTATCACATAATCCAGTTATCAATTGGAAAAACAAAACTGTTGAATTTAGTAGTTCTTGGTGTCTGGAGAATTGTTTACCAACAAACATGAGTCCGGTGACAAGTCTTCTCACGACACATAGCATTGCGACAGCGGCAGAAACCGATGTTAAACTCCCAACTTGCTACTCAAAGTACCAGGACATATTCTGTGAAAAGCAAGCAGACACCTTACCCCCGCATAGGCATTATGACTGCCAGATCGATCTCATCCCAGGAGCAGTCATTCCATGCGGAAGACTCTATGCCCTGACTGAACCCGAAAACACTCATTTGAGGGAATACCTTGATAGGTATCTAGGGAACGGGTTTATACGACCCTCTAGGTCGCCTGCGGCCTCGCCTATATTTTTATACCCAAAGCGAATGGCGAGAAGAGAGCCTGCATTGACTTCAGAGCCCTAAACAACATAACCATTAAGAACAGATACCCTTTACCTTTAATACCTGTTCTTTTGGAACAGGTTAAAACAGCTACTATTTACACCAGATTGGACCTCAAAGGAGCATACCACCTGGTACGCGTAAGGGAAGGCGACGAGTGGAAAACCGCCTTCCGTACTAGGTACGGTTTGTACGAATACACAGTTATGCCCTTCGGACTCTGTAATGCCCCTGCAGCATTTCAGTACTTTGTGAATGAGGTGCTGCGGGAGTTTTTGGACAGGTTCGTGGTGGCATATATTGATGACATTTTGATTTATTCTTCCTCAGTTAAAGACCACTACTCTCATGTTTGTCAGGTGTTTGAGGCTCTCCGGTTGAATGGATTATACTGTAAACTTAGCAAGTGTGAGTTCCACGTAGAAAAGGTGGAATTCCTAGGTGTGATGTTATCACCCACCGGACAGGAAATGTCCGAAAGAAAGATACTGGCTGTTAAGGAATGGCCAAGACCCACCAACGTTAGGGACATACAATGTTTTCTGGGTTTTGCGAATTTTTATCGCAGGTTTATTAGTCATTTCTCTAACACAGTAGCTCCCATCACTAAACTGTTAAAGAAAAAGGTCCCCTTCCAGTGGACAAAAGAAGCCGAGACTGCGTTTCAAGTTCTCAAACAAGCATTTGTTACGGCTCCCGTTCTGGCTCACCCTGACCCTGAAAGCCCCTATGTGGTGGAAGCTGATGCCTCTGATGTTGCCATAGGAGCCATTCTCTCACAAAGGAATAAAAGCACCGGTCAGCTACACCCGATAGCCTATATGTCCCGAAAACTGAACGATGCAGAGTTGAGGTACACCGTAGCCGAAAAGAATTATTGGCAATAAAGAATGCCTTCAGTGACTGGAGACATCTGTTGATGGGAGCCAGACATGTGGTGACAGTTTATACGGATCACCGCAATTTACAGTTCATGCGATTAACCCGAATGCTATCCCCCAGACAACTAAGATGGATGCTTTTCCTCTCTGAATTCCATTACATAGTTACATACAGACCCAGAACCGAAAATAAAAAGGTTGACGCTCTGTCCAGGCATGAAACCCAGCAAGAAAATAGGACAGAACCACAACATTCCATCTTGAATCCACAACAAGTAGTAGGGTTACTCCAAACAGACACATTCCTACAGAAAGTAGCTAGGGGAGTAAAAAATTGCTATTGGCAAAGTGGCTCATGAAGAATCCCCAATGGATCCTGATAAAGGGACTTCCGGTGAAAGGAAAACAATTGCTGATTCCGAATACCGCCTTGCGCAAGGAAGTACTTCAGTGGTGTCACGATGCTCCTGCGGCAGGACATAATGGTATAGAGAAGACCCTAGATCGAGTGCAACGTCAATTCTGGTGGCCCTCAGTGGTTAAAGATGTGAAGGACATGATACACAGGTGTGTAACTTGTACACAAGCCAAGGTAGACCATGGGAAACCTCAAGGGTTGTTGCAACCTCTCCCCACTCCTTTGGTTCCTTGGGAAACCATTTCCTTGGACTTCATGGTTGGCCTACCGAAAGACAAGGGTTGTACAGCCATTCTAGTGGTAGTGGACAGTCTCACAAAAATGGGTCATTTCATTGCATGTGCACAAGAACCCACCTCGGCACAATTAGCAAAGATGCTGCTACAACATGTGATTAGACTACATGGTCTTCCTACTAATATCATTTCCGATAGGGGTCCCCAGTTTACAGCCAGGTTCTGGAAAGCCTGGTGTACAGCGTTACATATGACATCCTCCAAGTCAACCAGTTTTCACCCACAATCTGACGGACAGACCGAGAGACTCAACCAGACTCTGAAGCAGTATTTGAGGTGTTATGTTGAGCAAAATTCCGAAGCCTGGGTGGAGTCATTATGTTTAGCTGAGGTGGCCTACAACAGCGCTAAACATCAGTCAACTCAAATGGCCCCCTTTTATGGTAATTATGGATATCATCCCCGATTCATATCTTTGATTCATCCAGTACAAAATCAACAAGTGCCTGAAGTACAAACAAGAATTACTCACATACAGCAGACCCTAAAACAAACCTACAGGAACCTAAAAAAGGCCAAGGTTCTATATAAAGCAAGGGCTGATAAACACCGTAAACAAAACCCCAAATATAAAGCAGGTGATGTGGTATGGTTGTCTACCAAAAACATACGTTTTCGAAAACATAGCATCTTCAATCCGAAGTTCATAGGTCCATATAAAATAAAGAAAGTCATTTCTCCATTAGCAATGGAGTTGACACTTCCTCGATCCATGAAAATACATCCTGTGTTTCACGTTTCGCTTCTAAAGCCTTCATACACCCCAATCAAAAAGAGGCCTTCTCCTATATGGATTAACAATGAACCAGAATATGAGGTCCAGAAAATATTGGATTCCAAGAAGAGAGGCTTGCGGTTATGGTACCTAGTATCGTGGAAGGGTTATGGTGTGGAAGAGAATTCTTGGGAGCCTGCGGCAGGAATGCACGCTCCTAGATGTATCAAGTCTTTTCACGCTAAATATCCTGACAAGCCTGGTTCGTATGAGCGGTCCGGGGGAGAGGGATGTGCTGTTACGTGTTCGGGACCGACCGCTCCTCACTCACCAAGTCAGATGGTGCAGAAGTCGTTCTGGGAGCAGGGCGCCTCCGTGTATCGGGCACTGCAAGCGGCTTGTGCACGGATGGACGCAGGTGATCCAACATCCCCGCGATATCGGGAAAGTGAACCTCCCCAGCAGTCTCCAGAAACTACAACTCCCATGAGTCTGTGCGGCGCATCGCGCGCGCGCGCACAGGTTGTGATGAAGGCGGAGTTCCCAGAAGGCTTGAAAAGCCCGTTTTGGATGCAATGACGCCGCAGATTATTCCGGTCAGAGTTTTGAAGGTGCCAGGACGAAGGACAGAGAGTCTCCTGTATCCGGTGGGGTAAGGGTGCCATTGGCACCACTGCTCCTGCTCTTTTGCAGTCACAACCTATTTCTGGTAATACCGCACTTCGCCTTTCTGTTGATCTTAGTGCCCAGATTGCATTCGAGGTACAGGACCTTTTTCACAGGAGCTCTTACCTACACAGTTCTTATTGCAGGAGTTTTGAGTACTGCGCATACCAAGCCACGTCAATATACCAGGTGGTATATGATCTGACAAACCTTTCTTTGTGTTTTCGGACAATAGTACAGTGACCAAAACCTTATGTACAGGGTGTTGTTTAACCCGCATTTCCTTTTGGGATGATGTCCAGTGTGCTCAAACACGGCCATCTGTATATTTAATCACATGTGTGTTTTGTTCGTCTTATAGCAGGGGGAAAAAAGAGAGAGGTTGCTGCCTAAGCCTATCCTTCCTCCCTAGTGAAGTGCAATTCCACACCACTATTGGTGGGTAGTAAAAAGGAAATCCTCACAACAAAAGAAACTGTGTTATATGTTTGTGTGTTGTGAATCTGGCATAATTGTATGTTTTCATTCTCTGCAGTATCTTAAATCTGATACCCTGGGGTTAAGCCAAACCAAAAAAGATCACAGAAATGATGGTATTCCTTGGAAGGTCCTTAATGAAAACCTAATCGTCCTTCTAACGAATCATTTACAAAATCTGGTTATTTTATTTTACAGGTATACAAGGAGAGAGTATTACAGTGTAGTGTACAGAGGTGTTAAGGAGGTTACTGAATAGTATTTCTATAATTAGTGTTTCTTTTCTTTACAGGTCTCCCTCCCCGCTGTTCCCATCCTATCCTTCCCCCGATTGACCCCCTTAATCTTCCGTGCCATAACGGCACTTCGGAATTGAGGTTGTCAATAGGTGGACCCATTTGAGCAACGAGCCGATCCTGAGAGGCCTCCGAGGGACACGTGACAATAACAGTATTTTACAATGGTTACCTATTGTGGCAAAAACTACCTTCTGTATACTAGTGCCAAAATGTTGTCACAAGTGCCTGTTCTGCTCAGAAGTGCCTGTGCCAGTATTATGCCATGGGAGCCTCTATAAACGAAGAATTACCTTCAGTATGCCAGGGCCAATGGGAGACTAGCACATTCTTGTCATACTCAGTTAAATTCACTCACTCATTCTTAGTCACTCACTCTCACTCATTCATTCATATTCACTCATTCATTATCACTCTCTTGCACTCACTCTTATTAACTGATTTTCACTCATCCACACTCACTGTCACTCATTCTTACTCTCTCACTCATACTTTCATACTCTCTCGCATTCACTTGAACTCACTCTTACTCTCAATGCCTCATTCTCCCTTGTTCATATTTTCCCACTGACACTCATTTGTACCTATTCTTTAACTCATTCTCACTTCTTACTCACTCTGACTCACAGTTACACTGACTCACACCCAATCTCATTCATTCTGACACATTACTTGTCAATTATTCACTATGAGTATAAGAAAAAATGGGCAGAAAAGCGAGCTGCCCCAGTGTTCTTGGCACTGATTTTGCCACCTGTGAGACCAGGAGTTGCAAAGCCTCTGCCAGTGGATGCCAAAGGCAAGCCAGGGGTCAAAGCTGCAGCCCCTGGCAACTCCTAAATGACGTCCATGATTCTCACCCATATGACCCCTGGCAACTCCTAAATGACGTTCATGACTCTCACTTGCAATCATGCACACAACATACATTTAAAAGCATGTTTTTACTTACCTCAGCTGCCAGCGAAGGTCTCGTTCAAGGCCCTGGTGCTACATTTGGTTATTACACTAAGTGAATATTATACTATTATTTACTGGTAGTGTAATGAAAATGGGCATAAGAGTGAGCTGTTTCTATGTTCTTGGTGCTGATTTTTCCACCTCTGAGAACAGTAGGTGCAAAACCAGTTCCCGAGGTCACAAAGGGCAAACCAGGGGTTGCACTTGCAAACCCTGGCGACTCCTAAATGAAGTCCATGAGGCAATGCCTATGGGGCTGCTTTAACCCTACCCCGGGGGGACTAAATGCATACTAATTTATAATATTTACTCATTGCCTGCTAAAATGTCCTGTCTGAAGTTGACCACATACAGTCATCAGAACCCGGTTTGATGCAATTTCCAACCCAAGGAAATTGCCTTCCCATAATATCCTACGTGAGAATCAACCCATTGAACTACTGTATTTTCTTAATTGGGCATGATTTTCTCAGGTCTTAGGACCCAACGGGTGTGATGATGCCCTGTCACTATGTGTTGTTTTGCATAACACATATATTAATCTATACAGCATACCCATATATAGGGCCTGCACCGACGCCCAGCGACCACGCACGCAATCTGGGGTTCATCCTGGACTCATCGCTGTCAATGACCCAGCAAGTCAACGCCGTCTCCTCCTCCTGCTTCAACACCCTCCGCATGCTCCGCAAGATCTACAGATGGATCCCCACCGGAACCAGAAGGACGGTCACCCAGGCCCTCGTCAGCAGCAGACTGGACTACGGCAACGCCCTCTACGCGGGAACCTCGGCCAAACTCCAGAAACGACTACAACGCATACAGAACGCCTCTGCACGCCTCATCCTCGACATCCCCGGCCACAGCCACATCACATCCCACTTGAGAGACCTGCACTGGCTCCCCGTCAACAAGAGGATCACCTTCAAGCTCCTCACCCACGCTCACAAAGCACTCCATAACACTGGACCAGCATACCTCAACGAACGACTCACCTTCTACACCCCGAACGGCCAGCTTCGCTCCGCTGACCTCGCCCTCGCCACCGTCCCCCGCATCCGACGAGCGACCACCAGCGGCAGATCATTCTCCCACCTCGCCGCCAAGACATGGAACACCCTCCCCATCCACCTGCGGCAGACCCAGGACCAGCTGACCTTCAGGAGACTCCTCAAAACCTGGCTGTTCGAGCAGTAGCAGCACCCCCTCCCCCCCCCAGCGCCTTGAGACCCTCACGGGTGAGTAGTGCGCTCTACAAATGCATTGATTGATTGATTGATTACGAGTTTTGGTGGCACGAGGGCAGGCTGTAGGCCACCGTCGTGCCCCCGCACTGATGAGACTCACCGCCCACAAGATTACGAATTTAAAGTGGTCTGGTAGGCGGGCGGCGTGGCGGTACCACAGTGGTGCCTCTTTCAAAGGCACCACACAACATGGTTCCTGCGTGACATGGACGCGAAATTCCATGCAGTGTAGGAACTGGTGTGCATGCACACAGAGGGACACATGTTATGCCCCCCTGTATACATCCACATGCGGTGGATGCACAGGGGGCCCTGTAGGGCCATATTTTTTTCCTCTCTGCCACGTTGTACATGGAGGAGGAACCGCCGGCGGAGAGCAAACTCGTAATATGTTTGGCAGAACCGTGGCCTTCCCACCAAGCATATTGCGGCCTCTGACCGCCACATCACCTCCAGGGAACGGCGATTTCCTGGTAGTGGTGGCAGTCCCACCACCCAACTCATTATGGGGCGGTTGGACCGCCTGAGCAGTAGTGGCTGGACTGCCACCGCCGCGCCCCAGCGAGTCTGGTGGTCCTCAGACCGCCAGGCTCGTAATTGGGCCTATAGTGTGATTTACACATTAAGGTTGACCATAGTTACTGATGTGCACTTTAAGTTAGCCATAGTCAATGCAGACCTCAGTTTGAGTAGCTCATGTTAAACAAAATGTTCTGGGTTGTCTGTGAATTTTCTCTTTCTCTTGTTTCAGGAGCCAAGCTGCAGTAGTTAATTAGAATGTTACAAAATGTTTTGGTTTCTGTAATTATTTATCTGTAACAGTAAAGGAAAAATATGTTCCTTGGAAAGGAGAAAGAGCTCAGATTCACGCAAACACAATTCACTCAGGCTCATAAATACCTAGAATCACTTAACTAAAATACCACCAGGCCCAAAGATGTAGCGTCAGAGGCTTTATTCATATAAAAATTAGGCGCATATTTTAAACATTACACTTCACATCTAAAAACCTTGGTTACCTTGCAATTCATAAAAACACAATATATCTAATGTGCATTAAAAACACTTAATAAGAAACACAATACATCCAATGTACATTTAAAACCAACACATTATACTGGTTGAGACAAACATATGAACAATGAAGACAATATGTCGATTTTTAATAGGAAACATTTTACACAAAGATATGCAATAAAAAGAAAATCGTGAAAACCTTACAGGGAGACCCTGTTGCACAGTCTAGGAGGTACTGTTACAGAACCTGATCCAACTTCTCACGTAGAATTCATATAATCATTACTGTCCATCATAGTTTGTTACAGTAATTTTTCTCGTGGTTGGATTCAGTAATTTTTCAGCGTCAACGCGTTTCGGTGGTCTTGGAATTATAAACCCCACCTTCCTCAGGACAAAGGTGTATCAGGGATTAAAACCTCCCTCTTAGAGGAACTACAGGTAAGTCAGATCTAAAAAAGAGAAATAGGGGGAATATACAAAGATACATTTTTATTACTATACCCCATTTCGTAAACTCACATCCCTATTAAAGCCTACTCCTTAATTTCTTTGGACAAAATCTCAAAACTGATCCCTGCAAGACGGACATTGCCCTTCCCCCAGAGCATCTGTCAATACAGTAATCAGGTATGGTGGGTCATAGTTAATAAATCTCCTATTTGTTCTAATCATACACTACTTTCATGCAGCCAAAACCCGACTACGGGTATTTATTTGGAAAGAATTCATTTAAAAAGTGGGAGTGTGTGTGCGACAGGTTGTTTATTTCCATCTACAACGGCTATTTGGAAGATGGTCATTTTAGTAATATGCACCCTCATTAGTGCCACCAGCATTATACGCGTCAATATCGTAAACAATAATAATTTTTAAATGAATTCTTTCCAAATAAATACCCGTAGTCGGGTTTTGGCCGCATGATAGTCCATTTAGTTTAGCCAACGCATTTATCTATGGTTAGACGAGAAGAGATAGGGTAACACCTTTTAGAACAATGAGAGGGTAGTAAATTAAGGCCAGTTCCAAGATGGCCACCGCAGAAACCAGACTCACCCGGGAATTTGATTATTTTACTTCCGGGTCAATTTGTATTTAAAATGAGCCGTCCCGTAGCGCCCCTTGTTGGAAATGGAAGGGGCACTATCGTTGAGATGAGAGGTAAGCGAAGTACTAGCTTCATGGACCATACGGAGTGATTTCTTTTGCGTAGGGAGGCACCACCTGGCTTTATTCTTAAAAAAAGAGGGGGTCTCTCCAATCTCACTCACTTTTTGTAAAACTACTAAGAAGTATGTCCTCGTTCTGTAAATTTTAATTTAAATGTAAACGGAACGTAAAGGACCCTTGCTGGTATTAGCGTCGCTTGGTCGACGTAGTCTAACACGCTACCTCGCACTTCGGGTGGTTGTTGTCGTCTAAGAGATATACACGTAGAGAGCAGCATGTTACGAGCATATGCCGCTCTGCGTGTTATAGATGCCTGACGTTTCGGAACTTATACTGATGCGGCAGTAGACGACTGGTGTTTCTGCTCGCTTATTGTGAAATCATTTAGAATCATGTTCACGTTCTCTGACCTTAATTTATCAATAGACAAAACGAGAATGTATCTTGCAATCACTAATATCTTTTGGCTCACGCAGTTCAATTTGCCACCTTGCTAATATGGGTGGTTATTATTGTTTATTAATACACGTCACTCAGAGAGTAGTAGGCCAGTACTATTCATCGTTTGGCCCACTGAGTTTAATATGCCACCTTACATCTCGAATGGCTTTTCTTGTTTATTCAGAGATATAAAAGCAGAAAGCAGCACGTCACTATCTTATATCATTGAGCGCGTAGCAAATGTGTGATGTTTTGGACTTATTAATATGAGGCAGTATCTGACTGGCTTTTACTTATAGTTACTTGGCCTTTGGGCTATTCAAAACTAGACATGCTTTATTTATTTTTCGTCTAGAACCAGCTGACACGGGTTGTATATCGACACCCAGTGAGGAGACCTAGGCACAGCGGAGGCGGGCCCGCTGCTGGCATTATAAGTCCCCTTATATCTACAATTAGGAACCAGTGAATTGTTAAATCTCTGGCCATTGAAGTGACCGGGAGTGATTGCTCTTTCTTCATAAGGGATATGCATTACGGTCTATTTAGGACCTAAAATTATCGCATACCTGATGGTAAATAGGAACCTGTTTCTCAGGTAAGAGTATATACAGGAATAAGTATGAATGACATTTACCAGCTTTGATATTGTGCCTAGGGTCGGCCCTATATTTATTAAGGAATTGATTCTTCTTCTAGAACAGAGGACAGGAACCTTTTGTTCTGGCAGTAAAAAGACTGACACAGCATTTGCTGCATTAATTTCTTGATGTCATTGGGAAGCACATCACTGAGAGTGGTGAGTGCAGTTTTATCTTAATCTGAAAAAAATAATTGGTATGACTGAATGGGTTTTGAATAATTGTATATGAAAGTAGTGTATGATTAGAAGAAATAAGAGATTTATTAACTATGACCCACCATACCTGATTACTGTATTGACAGATGCTCTGGGGGGAAGGGCAATGTCCGTCTTGCAGGGATCAGTTTTGAGATTTTGTCCAAAGAAATTAAGGAGTAGGCTTTAATAGGGATGTGAGTTTAAGAAATGGGGTATGGTACTAAAAATGTATTTTTGTATATTCCCCCTATTTCTCTTTTTTAGATCTGACTTACCTGTAGTTACTCTAAGAGGGAGGTTTTAATCCCTGATACACCTTTTGTCCTGAGGAAGGTGGGGTTTATAATTCCAAGACCACCGAAACGCGTCGACGCTGAAAAATTACTGAATCCAACCACGAGAAAAATTACTGTAACAAACTATGATGTACAGTAATGATTATATGAATTCTACGTGAGAAGTTGGATCAGGTTCTGTAACAGTACCTCCTAGACTGTGCAACAGGGTCTCCCTGTTAGGTTTTCACGGTTTTCTTTTATTGCATAGCTTTGTGTAAAATGTTTCCCTATTAAAAATCGACATATTGTCTTCATTGTTCATATGTTTGTCTCAACCAGTATAATGTGTTGGTTTTAAATGTACATTGGATGTATTGTGTTTCTTATGAATTGTTTTTAATGCACATTAGATATATTGTGTTTTTTATGAATTGCAAGGTAACCAAGGTTTTTAAATGTGAAGTGTAATGTTTAAAATATATATACGCCTATTTTTTATATGAATAAAGCCTCTGACGCTACATCTTTGGGCCTGGTGGTATTTTAGTTAAGTGATTCTAGTGTATGTGCACTCCCCGCTTGCAGGGATTTATCAGCCTGAGTGAATTGTGTTTGCGTGAATCTGAGCTCTTTCTCCTTCCCAAGGAACATATTTTTCCTTTACTGTCAAGTGGTGCCCTGGTCCCCTTGGTTGGTGGGGCCACCTCTCTTTTTTACTCATTATTTATCTGTCTGAATTCCATAGAGAGTGAATAGTGAAATTCCACACCTGTGCCTGGGACATGCTGATCGGGCTGTATCATCCTGCTATGAGATATCTCTTGAAGGCTATGCAGCAGAAACCTACCATTGTGAGATCCCTAAGAAGGAGACTAAAAGTTGCTTATCGTAAAATGTCAGATTCTGATTGGTTCTCTTTATGGGAACCGTAGGAAGTTGTTCTTCACTGAAAGAATAATATGCTTTATTGGTGCCTTGCTCAGCTGGTTAGATTCAGGTGATCCTTCTCACACCTCTGACACTAGATGTATCTGCTCCCGCTCAAAGAGTTAGACTCCTGAGCAAATCTACTCACTTACCTGACTGAATCTTTAATTGAGTTCACCTTTCCTGCTTGACGTTTCTCATGAATTTCCCGATTTTCATAGCCTAACATATTAGGGAATCTTCCTTTATAGGAAGCTGACTCTGCTCAATTTTGCTCCATAACAACTCTTAGCATTTTGCTTTGTATTTGCTAACTTTGAATTGATTGGAATTATAACAAAGGCATTTATGGAACTGACCATTTATCTTTGAAAACCTTTTAATGATTTGAGTTTGTAACTTTGCTAATCTGCTAATACACCTTCATGGTTTGCAAATCCACTATTCTCTGCCATCCTTGTGGGGCCTAATATGCTTCACTGTCTTTGACGCATTTTTGATTTGTTGATGTAAACTTCAGCCTGTACCTAAAGGTCCATCTGCTTGAGTGCAGCCTGTACTTGAGTTTGCACCAACAATCTGCATCGTGCAAATCCTATCCCTGCTGCAACAGGTGTACATCTGTTAAAATCAGGACTAAGGAGTTGCATCTGGGGGAAGCTGTAAAAGGATGTGGGATTGAGTGAGAGCTTGAGCTGCAAAACAGAAACTGAATCTGAACAATAAACAGATGGCTGTTTAAAATTATTCTCAATAAAAATATGATGAAAAGGCATGATATCACAGTGATTCTTGAAGCCCGCCAGTGGCACATTAGAACTTAAATTACCCAATGTAGCAGCACTGTCTCGGACACTCATTGGAGTAATAGAGACAGGATTACAAGTGATGTAGCAAGACAGGTCCCTTCTCCTAAGGGAACAGACTAATGTAAATTACCTGGTGTACCATATGTCATAAAATGGTGATTGTCCTTTGATTGAAACACTAACTGTGACTCAATGTTTTCAATGGCCGAGAGTTTTGCCCATTCCTTCTCCCTTTAATCAATGTCTCTAGATTTGCCACAGGAACATCAGGTGTAGTTTACTTTCCTCCCAGCTTTGGGACCAATGTTCGTGCGTATGGTCTTCAACACGCCTGTGTGAGAGTCCCTCAAATTATCATTTTTTCGGTATTTTTCCTGAAGGGAATAATTTTGTACCAATCAAATGAGGAAGATGCATGGACATCAGCTTCAATGACCAGGGAGTAAAATACACTGATTATTATTTTACCTAGCAGTATTTTCAACATAGTCAGAATTGCCAGGCCCAGAAGGAGCATTGTTGAGGGACCCAAATTCTTGTTCAACAGTATCCATCTCAACATTTAGTGCACCCACTGCACTAGTAAGCATTTACTAGAGAAGAGGTGGATGAACGATCCTTACCCCTCATATCACTGCTGAAGGTTTTCTTTTTAAATATCCAGAGGGATGAAAATCCCTGGAGGCAAACCTAAACAAAGGGTCGTCGGAATCCTGCGCTCAAGAGTAGGAAGCGTGCTATGTAGTACTGGGCAGGGTTCTCCTCCTCCCTCTGTAGCTTGGTGGGGCCTCAAAAGTGCAGTCTTCTCCTTCCAGGCAGAACACCAGCAAACAATCCTGGGTCAGCATGTAGTGGTAATGGGAAGCATGCTTTGTACTCCTGGGCAGAGTGCTCCTCTTCTTCTTCCTGTAATCTGGTGGAGCCTGGAAGATGTGTTCTCTCCCTCCCAGGCAGAATGCCAACAAACAGTCCTGGATCCTATTTGGATTTCATTTAGTAGTGAACCCCAGCTTAGGTTTTGCTAGGATAAGAGAGGCAAAGGCAAACAGTAGGAAACATTTTCTGATAGGTGTTCCAAGATACAGGTCTGAAAGTGGATTAGTGGCTGTGCGGGTCAGAGGGATTTGTGGAAGAGAATTAATAGCGATCTATTTATAGAAAGAGATACCATCTGTGCGAAATAACAATCATGGATCTAACAGCCATTGCTACTAATATTAGAAAAAACTGTTCATCTAAAAGAGACGTAAGACTATCATGAGAAGTTGGTTTAGTAACAGCTCGCACTTGTAGTGAAAAGAAATTGGTTAAATTATGTATCCATGTGGGTGTGACATGGACTGTATTAACTTTTTTTTTTTTTTTTTTTTTAAATAAATGCTTTGCACTATTGAAATGTCAAACTCTAGTTAAGATAGCAATTGTAGGCCTGATATTCCATTTGGTTTGTAACGTTTGCTGCCAATGTTCTGCATCACTAGGACAAACTCGTAGTTTCATGACTCAGTGAAATAAGGCTTGAATGTGTTTTCACAGGTAAGACAACGACCTTCACCAGAATAATAAATGTGGTTCCACCTGAATTGTGCATGTTCAAGGTTTCACCTAGCTGTCTTAGCAGAATCAAACAAAATGTAGCAATATTTGTTCTAGTACAGATGACTTCGTGAGAATCTCCAATTTGTAGAATTATGAGAGACTATTTTCTTGCAACTGTTTCACTCTAGTTCATTCGGATTGGTTTATTCTGTGGGAACCATGTACAAGTGTATTGAATGTATGAAATCTTTTGTTCAGAAACGTATAAAAGTACACTCTTTTTGGATGTGTTAGAGACCCCTTTCTTATTGACCTTAGCAGGCGAATCCATGCCGAATTGCTCTCCAATTTTATACTCTGTATTTGACTGACTTGAACTTCACTGAGTTCTTAGAAGGATTCTCTACTCTAACAGTTTTGCATTAATTTATTGATTAATTGATTTTAACTACATTACTTGATTTCTGTCTGAGTTATAATTTGAAAATAAACACTTGAGGTTTAAACCTTCCCTGCCTGTCCTCCTTGTAGAATGAAATGGGTGCTACATGGCTAAATTGAAATTGTCATTTAGAGTGCGTTACAGAGAAACAGGTCCAGCAAGGAACACCAAAATCTGATAAGGGATTACACCACTCCTGGTCCATCAGGTGTGCATGACAACGAGAAGGAGTGCAACGGCAAATTCTGGTAGCAGAGGATGTTTTAACTGGACCTGTTTAGGTAAAATGGATTTAGAGACCAGGGGCCTTATTTAGATCTTGGCTGAATCGGTCCTGCCGTCGTGTTTCCATTTGATTCCCCACCCGCCTTCTAGGCAGTCCGCCCACTCTATTTAGAAGCTGGCGGGTCGATGGACAAAAGACCGTCGGAGTGCCTCTGACTCCACCACATTTTTTCAACCACGTCGAGGGTGCCATAGGCAAAAATGGCTGTCGGAGGGAGTACAGCCAGTTTGTCCGCCGGGCGAATCACGATGTGCCTTCCTACCGACATAACTGTGACAGGGAAACTTCCACACCTGAGCTGATGGTTTGGAACGGATATAAGGCTGAAACTTCCTTCCTTCATGTTTCACACTTCCTTTACCATCATGGAGCCAATCCTTCAAGTCCTGTCTTTGCTACTGCCACTTGATCACGAAGCAAATCAACACCGTCGTCGCCGGAATCAAAGGTAAGCTTCTATTATAATTTGTTACCTTTTGAAATGTCTGTTTACATTTGATCTGGACTCATGCATTTTATAATCGCTCTAACAAACAATAACATGACAATGTGTAATGCATATGCATGTAATGTTGTCATTTAAGATAATTAAACAAACACACCTGTATAATTGTATTGTCATTTAAAATTTGGTGCAAGTTTCCTTGATGATAATGTACACTTACACAAAAATGGACATCAATCCAAAAATCAAAAACTGATCATACAGGTGTGTTATAAAATCATAAACATATGCATTACACATTATTGGGATAATTGAAATGTAATATAATGTAAAGATTGCACTTGACAAGGTGAAATTAACTGAAAAAGCAATGTCAGTTTCAAACTTTAATCAATTAACATATTTATCAATTTAACATTTCCCCTTGTCTAGTGCATTTCCTGTATTTAATTAAATGTTATTTGCACCATTATTATTTTAAGGTACAATGCATGGGTGTTTATTTTCATTACTCATCAAGTACAAATAAAATCATCTGTATTATCACATAAAATAAAATAGGACAAATCCATTTGTTGGTGTAAGTGCCCATCATCATGATGATGCTTGCACTACATTTTAAATGTCCACCACATACATTTATTACTAGTGTATGGACTTTACAAATTACATAATTAAAAAACTGTTGCATTTTCTGTCAGGATTTTAAATTAAAATATGTAAATCACATTTTAATTATTAATTGTTCTAGGAATCAAAGAACAGTAACTGAAAAATAATCTCAGGTCAAATGGTGAAAAAATATATTTTTTATTTAGAAATCAAGACAAACTTATTTTCAAACATGAAAAGTCAGAAAAGTATAAATCTCACAAAGACGTTGAAGTGTTGCCCCACGCTTGCCTCCTAAACAGACTGCCAAAGGGGGACCTCCTCAGGAAGGGGCATTTAGTGGGGACAGAGCAGGCACCTCAAAGATCTTTCCTGGGAGGAGTAGGTTTGGATTTGACAGGGGTAAGAGGTAAGACATGAATTCAGGAGGAGGAGTATGGGTAGGAGGGATGGGAGGGGAGAAGATTGGGTTTGGAAGGTAGAGGGAGCTGCAGTGTGTTTTGTGTGTGTGTCTGTTGGTTTTGCAGTTGCATGTGGTTCTGGTGTATGTTTGTGTGTTTGTTTCCTGGCAGGTGTATGTTGTTCGAGTGAGTGTGTGCATTTGTGTTTGGTGGGCGTTGATTTGCGTGTAGGTGTGTGTTTGGATGAGTGTGCTGTTGAGGTGGTTATGGTGCCTGTGGGTGTATGTTTTGCAGTTGCATGTGGGTCTGGTGTATGTTTGGATGTGTGTGGTTTCTCAGGTGTTTTGTATTCGGGTGAGTGTGTTTGTTTGTGTTTGGTGTGTGTTTGGATGAGTCTGCTGTTGAGGTGGTTTGTGTGATTGTAGTGGATGTGTGTGTATGCTTTGCAGTTGCATGTGGGTCTAGTGTATGTTTCGATGTGTGTGGTTCCTCAGGTGTTTTGTATTCTGTTGAGGGTGTGTGTTTGTGTTTGGTGGGTGTTGGTTTGCATGCAGGTGTGTGTTTGGATGAGTCTGATGTTGAGGTGGTTGATGTTGTTGTGGTGCTTGTGCGTCTGCTGGTGGTTGTGGGTGTGGGTATGCTGGTGGTTGTGGGTGTGCTGGTGGTTGTGGGTGTGCTAGTGGTAGTCGTGGTTGTGGGTGTGGTGGTGGTTGTAGTTGTACTGTGGTCCTTGAGTGTGTGGTGGTGGTGGTAGTGGTGCTTGTGGGTGTGGTGGTGCTTGTGGTGGTTGTGGGTGTGATGTTGCTTGTGATCCATGTGGGTGTGGTGGCGGTTGTGGTGCCTGTGGGTTTAGTGTCAATCGCATCTGTATGTTGTTTATGAGTTTGCTTGTGTTTCACTGTGTGTTTGTATTTATGAGTGTGTGTGAGTGTGCTGCTTGTGTCTGTGTGAGTGGGTGCATGCAAAGCAGTGAGTGTGCTTGGTATAGCGGTGGGACTTTAAAATTGGGATGAGGAAAAGACCTGAGTTTGTGGCAGAAGGTTCAGCTGGTTGGAAGGCTGTGGTCAGTGAGGAGGCTAGTGCTGCAAATGCTTTCTGCAGGCCAGACATAGAATTGTGAATGACTTCCAGGTACGCTACCATTTGCTGCATTTGGCAATTAAGGCCCTGGATGCCATTCAACAGTGCAGTCTGGCCTACAGAGATGCTGCATAAGAGGTCAAAAGCCTCCTCACTCAGTCCAGCCAGGGTGACAGGGGCAGGGGGTGAGGTGCTTGTGGCAAAGGAGACCCCTGCCCTTTTAGGGGGGTGGGTTTGGCCAACTGGGGGGGAGCAAGAGCGAGGGTGGAGATAGGTCTGTGAGTGGCAGACAAAGATGCAGGTGGTACAGTTCCTGTAGGGTCCACCACAACTAGAGATGGGTCCCTAGTGGAGGCCCCTAAATATGTTGAAGAGCTGGTGACCTCTGTTCCAGTCCCCTCACCCTCCGTGCCACTGTGTCAATTGGTGTTGGTGGTATCAGCACCTGAAACCCGCCAGCCGCTTTCCTGCCTTCGTGGCCAGAGTCCCTTTCACCTGCTCCTGAAGATGCTAAAAAGATATATACATTAGTTTTATTATATCTGTGTAAATAGAACTGATCATTAACTTTTTTCTCAAAACATTTTCCAAATGTTCAGATTTCACCTGCTTCAGAGCTTTTAAACTTTAGTTCATGTTTATTATAATCTCATGCATGTAGGGAACAACTTTAGAAACCATTTGGTCACAGTTTTTGATCTTGTCTCGTAACCATTGTAAATTCACTCCAGGAACTGTTTAACACCTCTAGATAATTCTGGTTTGTGGTTTTGAATAGTGAACCTATGTCACAAAAAAACGATATAAAGGGAAAAAACCTTTATACAGTGTGTGTACAAGACAAAAAAAATGAAATATAGGTATTTAAAATTTTTCTAATAACAATTGCTCATATGTTGTACCAATATTTGTGGAATCTGAAAGCATGTTCCCTTTGTTTGGGCATTTCACAATGGTAACTAACACTTACTTCAAGTAACTTAAGTATTTTTCAAAAGTTTAAAATATTGAATTAATTCAGTACTGAAGTTCCTCATCAATGTATCATGCTCTATGTATTCACTTATGCTGTAAAATAAATTAAGAAATAATTTTTGGGGCATTTGCAAATGTCTTCTGCAGCATAAGTTAATACATAGGGCTTGATACGCTGCTAATAATTTTTGGGGCATTTGCAAATGTCTTCTGCAGCATAAGTTAATACATAGGGCTTGATACGCTGCTAATCCACTTTAGTACAGAGCAATTACATTTTTACATTTGACTCCATAATATCTTACGTTATTCCCAGTTTGTTTTCCTATTGTGAAAATATTACAAAAATATGCTGGCTTAACCCGCCATGAAAAAGCTGGTGGAAAGTGACTTTGGGGGCCCCTAGAGGGCCCCCCTTACACCCTGGCCCTCCGACATGGGCCCTGGGGGGCACTTATGATGCCTCCCCAACATATCCCTGCACCATGTGGCAGGCACCGCATGGTGCCTGCCACATAGTGCAGGGATATGCAAAAAGTGTATTTTTTGTACTGTGGTTTGTGCTGCAGCCCGCAGCACACGCCGCAATACAAAAAATACACTTTGCGACCGCCTTGAAGGCGGTCACATTGTAATACCAATGGCGGGACCGCCAACAGCAAGTCGGGCGGTACCGTCCCCAATATGATGGCGGTCGGACTTTCGTCCGACCGCCATCATAATGAGGCCCTATGTTTTGAACAGCATACTATGACTAAGGACACTATAAAAGGGCGGCCATTTGTGTCAATGAGAGCGTGGTCTTTGGGGGATGTATGAACATGTGTGCGTATGAATGGGACATATTTGTACAAGTAACTGAGAGCCTGTGTCGTATGTACTTGCAGCACAGGACATACCTTTCGCCATATGTGGCACCGTTACATGAACAACACAAACATACATTTTTATTTTGTTAAACAGGAGAAATTTAAAGTGCAGAAAAATGTTCTGACAAAAACTTCATAACATGGATCATTTTTCTGCACTTTCATTTTCTCTCTTTTACAAAATAGCAGCATTTTTCCTGTCATACTTCTGGCACAGTGTCTACTGGCCACTGGAAGTAAGGGCCCTGCTGTTTGTAAATGCGACACTTTGAATTGGGAGAAAATAAAAATGAAGAGTTAACTTACTCATTAAGGTAACTTTACATTTTCAATTTATCCCATTCCAAAGGATTTTGTTCACAGCTCCAATAATGAGTTGACCAGGACTTTTATTTCAGAATCACATACCTCATTGCTTCAGTAGTTCACCTCCGTGACCCAGCCCCAGGCTGGGGCATGATTCTAAGTGTGCACTGCTCATTATCAGGCCCTGCTATCTGCAGCCTGATGACAATAATCTTAAATTAACTCAGCCTTCACTTAACTTTTAAAGGTAAATATGAGCTGGTGCTATTTTAAAAATTACCTCAAGGCTGTGAGCTACTCTGAAGGTGTCTGGGAGCTACTGGTAGCTCACAATTTACTGATTGAAGACACCTGATATAGTCTGAGTGATTTGTGGGATAATACAAATAGCAAATATCAATTTTATTTGGTATTAAATGTTAATTTGTATTGAAAATATGATGTATTTTGTTTTCTAAATTAAATGATGTTAATTTTGTAGAATCCTCATGAAATTATCCAATTCACACACATATATATATATATATCATATATATATATATATATATATATATAATGATATATATATATATATATATCTCTCTCTATATATATATATATTCACTGAAAAAACCATAGGTTTTAGGGAAAGTTATAGTTAGTTGGACATTTCACTCGTTCAAAACCAGAGAAATTCCCCCGTTATAGATAGTTAAGCTAACTATAACTCGCGCCCCCGCAATGCACTGCTGATGACGTCACATATTATATCACTCATGACATGGTCAGTGACATCACTGATGACATCACTGATGACATCTCAAATGACATCACTGACTCTGACTAACCAGGCCTAGAGCCAGTGCTATGCTAAAAGACACTTAGAATACAGTGAAAACACCTACATACACTAGGGAACACTATGCGTTGGGGTACCCCTGTGATTAGCATGACCTCCTCTGTAAGGCCCTAGTACATAATAGGGCAGGGGGATTAAAACTACCTCTAAGTCAGAGGTGCAGAAATATGCTACTTTAACTAGTAGTCACGTTTGCAGAGTGGTGGAGAAAGGGTGCTGGGCGTCCAACCAACGCTCAGGAATTCCGCTGCGTAGGACTTACAGGAGGTACCTGGAGGGATTCCTGGCCCCCAAACTCCCTCAGGACTAAATTGGACTTCATCCCCCATCCCGTAGTTTGCCACGAGGCACGTTTGCAGAGTGGTAAAGAAAGGGGGCCATGGCCTCCGCAGACGTCTTAGCAATCCCACTGTGTGGGACTTACTGGAGGTAACAAGAGGGGTAGTTGGCCCCGAAGGACATCCTTGGGGGCCAACTTCCCAAACTATTACCTCCAGTCAGTCCCACACAGCAGCACTGGTAAGTACTCGTACCAGGCCACACCCACTTTGCCCACCACTGTACAAACGCGCTCCCTGGCACGCTCTTGGATGGGGATTGAAGTCCCCTTCACTGCTGGGTGTCCTTTAGGGGCCAACTAGCCTACCTTTTACCTCCAGTAAGCCCCATGCAGTGGGATTGGTGAGAGGTAGACAAAGGCCATGCCCCCTTTCTCCACCACTCTGCAAACACGCCCCCTGGCGCGTTGTAAGTTGGGGGATTAAGTCCCCTTGAATCCTGAGGGTCCCTGGCGTCCAACTAGCCCACCAGGTACCTCCAGTAAGCGCCACAGAGCTGCGTTGCAGAGAGGTGTAAAAAGGGGCGTGGCCTGGACCACCTCTCTGCAACGCAGGCCTGTGACGCTTACTGGAGGTACCTGGTGGGCTAGTTGGCCCCCAGGGGCCCTCAGCATTGAAGGGGAATTAATTCCCCAACTTAAAACGCGCCACAGGGCGTGTTTGCACACATGTCACCTCAGGCCCCGCCCCCTCCCTTCACCACTGTGCAAACGCGCCCCGTGGCGCTTTTTAAGTTGGGGGATAAAGTCCCCTTGAATCCTGAGGGTCCCTGGGGTCCAACTAGCCCACGAGGTACCTCCAGTAAGCGCCACAGAGGCTGCGTTGCAGAGAGGTGTAAAAGGGCGTGGCCTGGACCACCTCTCTGCAACGCAGCCCTGTGGCGCTTACTGGAGGTACCTGGTGGGCTAGTTCACCCCCAGGACCCTCAGGATTGAAGAGGAATTAATTCCCCAACTTTAAACGCGCCACAGGGCGTGTTTGCACACATGTCACCTCAGGCTCCGCCCCCTCCCTTCACCATTGTGCAAACGCGCCCCGTGGCATGTTTTAAGTTGGGGGATTAAGTCCCCTTGAATCCTGAGGGTCCCTGGGGTCCAACTAGCCCACTAGGTACCTCCAGTAAGCGCCACAGAGCTGCGTTGCAGAGAGGTGTAAAAAGGGGAGTGGCCTGGACCACCTCTCTGCAACGCGGGCCTGTGGCGCTTACTGGAGGTACCTGGTGGGCTAGTTGGCCCCCAGGGGCCCTCAGGATTGAAGGGGAATTAATTCCCCAACTTAAAACGCGCAACAGTGCGTGTTTGCACACATGTCACCTCAGACCCCGCCCCCTCCCTTCACCACTGTGCAAATGCGCCCCGTGGCGCATTTTAAGTTGGGGGATAAAGTCCCCTTGAATCCTGAGGGTCCCTGGGGTCCAACTAGCCCACCAGGTACCTCCAGTAAGCGCCACAGAGCTGCGTTGCAGAGAGGTGTAAAAAGGGGCGTGGCCTGGACCACCTCTCTGCAACGCAGCCCTGTGGCGCTTACTGGAGGTACCTGGTGGGCTAGTTGGCCCCCAGGGACCCTCCGGATTGAAGAGGAATTAATTCCCCAACTTTAAACGCGCCACAGGGCGTGTTTGCACACATGTGACCTCAGGCCCTGCCCCCTCCCTTCACCACTGTGCAAACGCACCCCGTGGCGCGTTTTAAGTTGGGGGATTAAGTCCCCTTGAATTTTGAGGGTCCCTGGGGTCCAACTAGCCCACTAGGTACCTCCAGTAAGCGCCACAGAGCTGCGTTGCAGAGAGGTGTAAAAAGGGGCGTGGCCTGGACCACCTCTCTGCAACGCAGGCCTGTGGCGCTTACTGGAGGTACCTGGTGGGCTAGTTGGCCCCCAGGGACCCCCAGTATTGAAGGGGAATTAATTCCCCAATTTAAAACACGCCACAGGGCGCGTTTGCAGAGTGTTGCTGGGAGGGGGCGGGGCCTCCGGCACGATCGTGGTCTTTTTTTTATTTTTTTAGAAGGGGGGCTGTGTGGCCCCCTTTCTTTTTCCTTTTTTTGGGCCCTGGGGACCCCATCCCCCAGGGCCTGACCCCTTTTTAAAAAAAAAAAAAAAAACTCTGAACGGGAAGGGGGCCGCGTGGGCCCCCCTCCCGTGGCCAATTCCGGCCCCAGGGACCCCACCCCCCAGGGCATGGCCACATATATTTGTTTTTTAAGGAGGGGGGCTGCGTGGCCCCCCTCCTGAGGCCTCTATTGGCCCCGGGGATCCCATCCCCCGGGGCCGGGCCTTTTTTTTTTTGGGGGGGGGGGGGCTGCGAGGCCCCTTCCCGGGCCACTTCTAGCCCCGGGGCTGGCCCTATCCGTTGGGGACCGTGGGGGGAGCCCCAATGCCCCCACGGTCCCGCCGGCTCCCCGCGTCCTGCAGGAGCCGGCATTGCTTTTCCACATGGGGAGCTGCTGACATGCAGCTCCCCGTGTGGAAAGCAATCTGCTTTGCATTTGGAAGCGAGAGCAGGTTTCCTGCTCTCGCTTCCAAAATCCAAAGCAAGTTTGCTATGGCAGGGTGGGAGCCGCGAGGCTCCCGCCCTGCCATAGCAAACAGCAGTGTCCCGGGGGTGGGTACCCCGGGACACTGCAGGAGCCGGCCCTGGCGGTCCCCAGGGCCATCACGGGCTCCAGGAGGGGGGCCGCGTGGCCCCCCTCCCTTCAGTTTCAAAGCCCCGGGGAGGTGGTGATCCCCGGGGCTCGGGGGTCCGTAACGGACCCCCAAATTTACATACTTAGTGGCCCGGGGAGGTGGCAGTCCCCGGGAAGTGTGGGGGGGCTCGAGCCCCCCCACACAGGTTCTTTTTTTTTTTTTAAAACAAGCCCCGGGGGGTGGCGGTCCCCAGGGCTGCGGGGGGCCATGTGCCCCCTGCAAATATTCAAGAAAAGCCCCGGGGTGGCGGTCCCCGGGGTTTGGGGGGGCCTCGGAGGTGCCCCCACACATTAAAAAAAACAAGCCCCGGGGGGTGGCGGTCCCCAGGGCTGCGGGGGGCCCCTTCTCCCCGCAAATATTTAAGGAAAGCCCCGAGGGGGGTGGCGGTCCCCGGGGCTGTGGGGGCCCCCCTGGGCCCCCACAATTACAATATAGCATGCCCCCGGGACTTGGCCCACCCGGGGGCTAAATATTAACGAAGCGCGGGAGTCTTCATTTTTTTTATTTTCACGGCAGGATACGCGGATCCTCCGCGAATTTTGCCGATTTTTTTTTTATTTAAAAAAAAAATGCTTTTTTGGGCCCTGGGGGTCCTTGTGGGACCCCCTGAGCAGGCCTAGGGGGTCAGGGTGTTTCTACCCTGCCCCCTTTTCTTGTTTTGTAACATTTTTTCTACTGATTTCTCTACCGAGTCACAAGATGGCTGCCAACACTTCCTGGTTTGGAGTGTTGACAGCCAATTAGAATAAAGCTCGTGGTCGGGAGGGTCCGCGGATCCACCGCGCCTCTAGATAGCGAAACTTTTATTTTTTGAGTTTCTCAGCAACTACTGAACGGATTTACACTATTTAAAAAAAGGGCTCTTTCTGAACCAAGGGCTACCTTTTTGCCAAATTTGGTGTAATTCCGTTCAGCAGTTCGAGCTGTAGCCGTGTCTAAAGTTTCCTATGGGAAATTGATTTTCCGACCTCTTTTTTTAATTTCTCAGGAACTACTGAACGGATTTACACCATTTAACAAAAAGGGCTCTTTCTGAACCAAGGGCTACCTTTTGCCAAATTTGGTGTAATTCCGTTCAGCAGTTCGAGCAGTAGCTCGTGTCTAAAGTTTCCTATGGAAAATAACATGGAGAAAACACGTTTTGGGACCCCCTTTTTTCTCGGCCCCGCTTGGCGAATCACCCCAAAACTTTCAAGACAGGAGCTGACCGGAGCGCCCCACTAGTTTTGAAAATTTCGCGAAGATTCGTCATCCGGCGCCAAAGTTATTGGGAAAAGAAAAAACGCTTTTCCTATGGAAAGTAGGTCCTAACTATAACTATCTACTGGCGACCGCCAGTAGATAATATATATATATATATATATATTCACACACGCAAAGCAATACACACCAAATAAAATATAGGGCCTCAAACACCCAACACTAACTAATATTGTGGTGTTCTATAATTATAATGTGTTTAAAAATAAATACCTAATCAATATAAAAGAGACAAAAGAGAAGGGAACTCTTCTGATTTCCCTGAACTAAATTAACAAAGCAAAAAGGAACGAGCTCGCTACCTACCTAACCCAAACTATTGAGGGGACTCTAGTGTAAGACCAGATGAGGGGGGAACCCTACGGTTTATTTGAAGAACACTCACTCACCAACCTAGTTGGTGACATGCTTCAATTTTGAACCACTTACACCTGCACTACAAACACAAAAAAAACAGCTCCTCTGAAATCAGGCGCTGAAGCACATACTGGAAGCATTCGGAAACCAGGGCGGGAACCCAATGATGAAGCATGTCACTAACTAAGGGGTCGATTAGGATGGCGGTTTTTGGCACATCCACGGTGCTGGCGGTGGCGGAAAATGTCTATTTCCTCACTCCTGCGGCGGTCCTCGTGTCCGCCATATTACAATGGGCAAAGATAGCGCATTTCCCGTCCGTCGCGGTGTTTCCGGATCCGCCAGAATTTTCGTTCCGCAGCGGTGGCGGAGGGAGTCAATAGAGAAAGACCTCCGTGCGGAATGACGTGAC
This sequence comes from Calotriton arnoldi, assembly GCA_963921515.1. NCBI lineage: Eukaryota > Metazoa > Chordata > Amphibia > Caudata > Salamandridae > Calotriton > Calotriton arnoldi. Next base: position 1,065,074 of record CAWUFW010000341.1, read on the forward strand.
GACCGCCGGACAAATCACGATGCCTCAAACAGCCCATCAGAACGCAGCGGAGAAACCAGCCACCCGGAGATGGCGGAAGCACAACTGCGGAGATACAAACTCGAATCCGAGGCACCTCCACATGTTCCTGTCCGCCATGGATGCAGCTCTACAAGCCCTTCCGCTGCTGTACCTCATCCATTACCAGCAGATAAGACGCCGTCGCGGTCAACACCGCAGGTGAGTCAACAACGCCTCCCTGCATACAAACACAACTGTTGTGCTGAAATACGTGTCCTGTCTACATCAGACACCCTGGTGGAGACAGGAACATACCCCCAGTGTAAGTACACATGTCCTGCACGTCACAATTTGACACCTCTGTATCGGGGTCACCCATCACCATAGAAATCACTGCAACTAGCCCAGTCGTGCCGGTCATGTCACCGCAGCGGTGAATCCGCGGGGAAACATGCCCACAATGTAGTAGGAGTCCAGGACATTGTCCCAGACAAGCAAGACCAACATCACAACATCCACACCACATGTAACATAAAAGAAGCACCACTCAGCACAACACATCTGCAGCAAGAAGTCATGTGCAGGGACCCTGACTACAGTGACATCTCATTAACATCACCAGCAACTGAATAGGAACATGAGTGTGGGATGAGGCAAGAGTCCCTCAAAAATGACTATAGTCATAATTGCACACAAATAAGGGTCAGTCCACATACAATGTGGAACAGAGGAGGGCAGACCAAGTAGGGTGTGTATGTGTACTTCACAGTAGGCCAACATGGTTTTGGAATGAGTTAGTGAGCCCAGGTAGATGACACAGCACATCACACACCACTGCCACACAATCACACATCAGCACAGCCCCCAAGCAGACATTGATAGGCCCATCACATACAATGACAGACCATATCACACAATGACAGCCCGTACCATGCAACACAGAACAACATTTCTGACTCAAACAGAAAAATCAAAGTAAGCACCACTGTGCATTTCACTCACAAGTGCACTGCTGAAATTAATGATACCATGTGAGTATGTCCAGTACATCAACAACACTGACTACACTCCCAACTCACAGAACCCCGACACACCAACATTCCACCTCAACAAAGGGAGCACCAACTACTAAGTAGTGAATGACTGCTCGAGTGTCAGGAAGAGTCCATCTTGACAGCAGGAAACTCTGACCTGACACTCAGGACAACCCTCATGCTCACACCTGCCTTCCACTCATGTCAATCAAAGTGAGTAATTTAGGAAATGAAGAGTCACTGTGCAGATTAACAACCATAGAACTGTGCACACTGCATGTCAAGGCCCTCATACAGCTCACACACTGAAATTTAGCCTCATAGACATATAAGTCAGCAGAAATGTATGACAGTAAATAGACTAGCCTAAAGTGGAGTGCCCAGTGCAGGAAACATGGAGAAACCCACATAGCATTTGTACATGACATGCAACAGGAGCAACATATCACAGTACACGTAGGCCCAAAAATCTGACATGGATGGCACATTGTTTGAAATTTAACTAAAGTAACATCTGTGCAATATCCCTGTCATACAGCAATGCAAGCTATGCATTGGCCCAGGAATGATAGGAACTGTCATAAGCCATACAGTGAACAGCCCCACATCTGTGTCAAGTCCCTTGACATGTGCATGCCACCAGCACAACACTCGTGGCTCATTGTCACACTCCCTGACTGTCAAACCCAAGTATGACCTTCACACATACCCCTCATCTATCCATCTCACACCTTCACTACTCAACACCTGTGGGAAACACAGATAAAGGTGCAAATAAGGTCCAGTGAGTTCCCTGATAACCAATCCCACACCCTGGTGTGTATCTACAAATGTCAGAATCCCACTCAGGGATGTCTGAACCAATGCTGATCCAAACCCAATTGCCAAACACATGTCTCACAAACAACATCCAAAGAAGTCCAACAAGCTCAGCCATGTGCAGGCAAACAGTGGATAGGCAATGTGACCCAAGACAGCACATGAATACACAACATTTACACTCTGGTCAACTGCACAGACACCCTCCCCCAACCCAATCTGAAAATGCATCATCAAATGCCAATCATGAACAGTAACTGTGATCAATACAACAAATCTGCTAACACAGACATACACACTACACCAGTTACCAAGTGAGCATGCTGTTCATGTGTAGCACAAGCATGCACATGCACACTCCTGACAAGTGACAGGTCAAAATAGGAGGACATAGCACTATTGTGCACTCAAAACACGCTCATTAACAAGACTCCACATTGCTGCATGTGACATTCACACACGAAAAGCACACTACACATCCAACACACATCAGAATGTATACAATGCACAAACTCCTCACACACAATGTCATGCAAATATAACATTACACACATATGGACCTGTCAGTAGAAAGAGCCAACACATGCCAAAGACTGCATCCATCCACAACAAAAACACAACATATGCACATACAAGGGGGACTCACACCTGGCAAGGACAAGGCAACATACACTGACATCAGTGCATGCACAATAAGCAGTGTGTGAACACCAACAAAACCAGTATCACACATGTCTGAGTGCTCCACCATGAACTTCCACACCACAAATCATCACAGGCCACAGATCACATCACACTCAGGAAGGGTAGCAGTAACTCAGCAAACAGACATACACTTTAGCTATCACCTACTGCTGCACAACTCAGGAAAACACAGATGCATCCAACATGACTAGAGGACTGTGCTGGTAAAACATATGCACTGTACATGAGCAACCATGACTGCAATCAAGTAGAAGAAAACACCACATAACAAATGGTGAAACAGTCCTGAGTGGCACATTGGTCCTGGACACAGATCATCCTCCCACAGTACAGTATCACACTATGAAGTGGTGGGGAGGGTCACACATTGGCAAGGCATGGGGTGGAAGACATTAGACTGAAGTGGTGTGTACATCACTATTTGACAGGTAAGGAGTGTACAGTGCAAAAACACATAGAGGAGTAACTCACAATGTGTAGGCATCAAATGCCCCTATAGGGGATGGTATGACTCTTCATACCACATACTTGTGCCTAAAATGTGTCAAGTGACAGCAATGTATGAGAAAATTCACATATAATGTCACTTTGCATGAGCAGGTCAGCACAGTGAGCACAAACGTAAACAAGAGCCATGGCAGATCAACCAAACACAACACAGACATTGCAGTGACACACTCTGCATACTCACAACTGACAACAACAAGTAGGTGTACCCCAGGATTGCAAGGTCACACTGACACACTGCACAGTGCCCAACAAACAACTCCTACATGTGCCCACAATCTAAAGCACATGGCGGAGAATGTAAACAAACAGGCACTCATTTTCTGGATCATACATGTTTGTAGGTGTCATGTTCAGGGGCACATACACATCAACACTTCTGACAAAGACAGGCCAATCACACTGTATGACTACTGAAGTGCACACATTCTAATGTACCCATGTGACTATGAAGCCAGGCCTACACAAGATGACTACACATCTGCACTGCTGTTCACACATCAAGAGAGATCCCACAGATATGATGGACCCTGGCCACTACGCAAGTTATCCTGTGGTTAGAATTCACTTCTGTTGTGGTACAGCATTCGAATATGACATGTGTACAAAATTGGAGACCTGACAATAGAATGATTAGGATAAGAGGACATCATCACAGACAACCATCATTGCACCCTCAAGCCTCTGAGTCAACAAGCACAAAAGTGCCTGTAACCTCTGACAACCTCTGAAAAAGAAAATCAAGTAATTGCCAATGTGAATGTAGCATACAGAGCATGTGTCACATGAACATATACACATACAATGCACTTTTTCATTAGCAAGGGCAGCGACAAAGCACACAACATGAGTAACAGTCTTTATTACATTATCTCTGGATAGGCATCAAAAGTGCTAAACATCAAGGGCATTGGCCAGTCCAAATTTCAATTCCGCACATGTGTGCATGAGAACTTGCACATGAAATGGGCATCAAAAGTGCTAAACATCAAGGCCATTGGCCAGTCCAAATTTCTAGTCCGCACATGTGTGCTTGAGAACTTGCACATGGAATGGGCATCAAAAGTGCTAAACATCAAGGCCATTGGCCAGTCCAAATTTCTAGTCCGCACATGTGTGCATGAGAACCCGCAACTGAAATGGGTAACACAGTCCACTGCCATGGGAATCACCACAGGTCAGGGGCTTTGAATGGGCAGTCCAGGCACCGCTGTGGGAGAAATGGTGTGGGGAGGGGGACTTGGCTTCAACTTTGGCTTGAAGTTGAACTGGGAGGGGGCTGATTGTCGGGGCCAGTTGGAGGACTGGACCTGGGAGGGAGAGAACTGGCTGAGGTAGAGGGATCCGTGGATGTGGGAGCCTGAGGGCTGCTTGGACCGGGTAGAGTGGTGGCACGTGGAGGTGGTGACATGCTGTGTGGAGGCTCAGTGGCTGAGGGGGAATGTTGAGGGCTGGGTCTCAACTGTTTGGGGATCCGATACCCCACAAGTGTCATGGCCGGAGTGGGAAGTGAGGTGGGCACAACAGCCTCACTCTTCCCCAAAGGTGTAGCAGGTGCCTCTCCACGTGGGGATTTGCTGGACCTGGTGGTACGCTGGGTGTGGCCTTGCTTTTTCCCCTGCATCCCTTGTTTCTGAGCTAAAGCCCCCACTTTGCTCTCTTGTCCCTGCTTCACAGGGGAGTGGGTGGGAGTTGACGTTTTGGGTGAATCTGCCTTCTGAATGTCTTTCGACTTAGTTGTGGCAGGCACCAGGTTCACAGCAGACAGGGCAAGTGTTTGTGTGTATTTGGGATCAGGTGTGGGGATGGTAGTGCCCTTGGATGGTGATGAATTTGACGCAGGTAATGTGGATGCATGCTTCTTTGCCCTATGTCCCTGAGTGTCATGTGATGGGCTTTTTGTTTTGCGGTCATGTTTGCTTGTTTTGCCTTGTGGGGATGGTGTCTGGTGTCTGGTACGCTTAGACTGCTGCTGCGTGTGGATGACTGTGTGCCTGAGGGCTCAGGCGTGTGTGTACTCTCGTCAGGTGGGGCCACTGGCAGGGTGGTCACTGAAGGGACAGGAGCTGGACTGGGAGCTTGGGACTGCTGAATGGCTGCCGTCACTGTGGAGGACAAAGACTGGACAGTTCTGTGTAGGTCACCCACGTCCGAATGAATGCCCTCCATGAACGCAACAACCTGGGACAACTTGTTGCCATGATCCTGGAGGGCATTCAGGAGAGCAGTCTGACCCACACACAGCTGGCGCAAAATTTCTACGGCCTCCACACTGAGGGCAGCAGGGGAGACAGGGGCTGGGGCAGCGGTGCCTGGGGGGAAGGAGACTCTACCCTTCTTAGGGATGCGGGCACGGACAGCACTTGGGGGAGCATCCGGGAAGGTGGGCACTGGATGAGGTGTGACGGAAGAAGAGGCCGATCTGGACCTTCCGATGCCCCCCAACATCAAGGAGTCACCACTGGACTGGGAGGATGTGGAGGTTGGTGTTTCCGGACGTGAATCCTCCAGGGCACTCCTGTCCCCCTCCGAGGCGCTGGTCCCCTCAGTATCACTGAACTCCTGTGTCTCAGTCATGCCAGTAGCTTCCCCAACGCTGTCGGGCCCCCGTCCTTCCGTGCCCTCGGTAGATGCTGCAAGAGACAGAGACATAGGTTCTGTATAGTGCCATACTCATAAACATCATATGCAATGAAAACTACAAACAGGAAAATGAATCTTCCATGTTTAACTAGTCCATGTACTTTCTCCATATGCCACATTTATGCAATTAGCAGTTGATGCATGGAAACATCCATAGTTGTTAGTCGTGCTCCATGTTGCGTTGACACAGCCAAATACCTGGGCCTGTGCCTCCCTGTAAGCACACATAAAACCTTCTGTATGCACACCTACGTGCCTGTAGGTAAGATAACTATACATCAAAACATGTCTGCTCAGTCACATATGTAGTTTTTTCATGGAACACAACAGATACAAAGTACAATATGTCCTTTTGCAAGGGCAACCAGCTCCTAACATCCACCATGTAGGCCCTTGAAGTACAACTACAATTGTACATTGGTGGCAGCTGTGTAGATGTTACAAGTTATTTGTTGTGCACAGCACACATCTAGGAATGCACACTAACATGATGCTCACTGCTGTTCACTGCCAGTTGATGTCTCTGACACTCACACTGCAGCATATGTCACAAGGCCACACCTTATTTGTTAACAAAGTGACAATGCGCACCATTTAACAATGCAGTCACCAACACAATGCCCAATAGCATGAGAAGGGGAAATTAATGCAAGGCCTCCATAGGTTGTGACATGTCACATACCAACATGTCCACAGGTCCCTGACAGGTCCTCATTGATCCAAGGCAGGATTGTGTCTTCTGTTGATGAAGAAGTAGGTGGACCCCATTAGGACAGCTAGTGTGTGAGAATACCTAGGGTCTGGCATATGACATCCCTAAGTTGTGCTGACTGATGACATTGAGGACACACCAATGTGCCAAAAATTCTCACACTGATTACAAGCATTAGCCACAACTTCACCATGCACTGATGCACAAGGACACCCCTCCACAATGCACACATACTGAGGACTGACAATCTGAGTAACCTTTGCTCATTATCATCCTTCAAATTACTGTACAACACCTCAGTCACATCACAATTTGACATACCCACTGATCACATCCAACCATGTTAAGCCACAGTGCCAAAACAATCTCGCAATAGCCAGGTTCAGCTACACTGTAGTTAAGTCACAGAGTCTAACCGTAACAGTCATGTTGCCATGTGCACAAATGGAAAAGGTAATTTAGCCAATGCATCACTGCAATCATCACCATCTATCCCATCAGCACCTGTGTGCACTTGCTGTCACTATGGCAGGTAAGTACACCATGTTATGCCATGCTGCTAATATTGGGCTAGTATACTTCACAATGGTGCTGTCCTCTATATGATTGTGAAAAAAGGGACCCATGGGACAGGTGTGACCCTTACCAACTCACTGCTCCCTGAGTCCACATCTGTGCATGCCTGTAGCCACTGACACATCATCACATGAGCACACTATTGAGCTAGCCACACACCGCACACAAGTCTGACAAGTATACTGGGCTACCCACTTCACACAATGGATTATCCTGTGTAGGAAGGTCTCAGTTCAGACAACATTTATACAATGTGAGATGAAAAAATGCCAAGCTGATGTTATGTGACAAGGGTCATGGGTTTAAACACATGAGAAACAAAATGTCATACAAATGCAGAACAGCTGCACTCAACACTGAGGCCACTTAGAAGCCATTGCATCACACTAGAGACATCACAGAGGTCCGCACAGGCTCAGGGCTGGGATTCATGCAGTCACTCATACGCAAAGTCACACTTTGCACAATACTAACCCCCAACTTGCTGCTGATGGGCCCTCAAGCGTCCATCCAGCTCTGGCTGTGTCACTGCCAAGATGCGGGCCATTAGTGGTGTCATGCTCCGGCGTGCCAACCTGCCACTTCGAGGGATCACCCCCAGCATCATCTCAGCGACGTTTTTGCTCAGGCGGCAGATGTCATCCCACCTCTTGTGGCAATGCGTATGACATCGGTTGGAGACACCCACAGACCGCACCTTGCGTGCAATGGCCCTCCATATGGCCTTACGCTGATGGACCTTAAGCTGCAGGCATGGGAGACAAGAAGAGGAGGTTTCTGGGAAACTGTGTTGTGTACCACTGTGTGACAGTACAGGAGCATGAAAATACATAGCACACTAACACATCAATGGAGAGCAGAGCCCATACAGCATGTCACATAGTACACTTGGAGCAAACCATATCATTGCAATGGTAACATATATGATGATGGACACACTACATGCCCATCCCATACACATGCAGAGTGCCAGCACAGAAACCAATGTAAAAATTGCTCTCAGCTGCGATGCACTATGTGAGTGAGCGTGACATACAATACACTGGAAATGATGTGTAGAGGTCAGACTAACTGTGTCCTACACTACACACCCCATAATGTCCCTGACCATTGCCTAGCTACATGTGTCATGGTGCTCACATTTAGGGCCCTGATCTTACAATCTCACACTCTTCTCACAAGGTGCAGTCCTGTCTTGTGCAATCCTCAGGCCTATGATGACTCATTGAGAAATAGGGTTGTGGACAACACATATGTTTCAGTCAGTCCTTTTGGTGATGGGTCCTTGTAACATTGGGCAGTTTCTGTGCAGGCCAGAGGGCCTCACACTGAGGATAAATGTGGCCCATCACAGAAATCATATGCATGTACAATATGAATGGAGATACAGTACATAAACATGCGAGACTCTACACATCATGGAATCAATAGTAGGATTACATTTCCAAATCACATTTAGCTGATGTGTCATAGGTGAATTACCCCCAAGAGTGATAGACTCAGGCATTGTACTCCTGTGCATAATGGACACATCTCCATAGGGTCATTTAAAAAAAGGTAAAAACATTATTCAGTACCCTCTGGCCAAGCTACAGTTGTAATGTCTCAAAGGAGCATATGAACACTTAATGGACTAGGACATCACATAGCACAGGGAATGTGTGTTCAGACTTCGAGTCTCTCAAACCAGCAGGGTAACTGGGTAACTGCCAGACCACAGTATGTCATTCACATCCTTAAATGCAGTCAGGGATCTGTGGAAATAAGGCTACTCACCGCATTGACGTGAAGTCAGCATGCTAGGCAGTGTCACACATTTACATTACACAGTCTCATAACACCATATGTTCATTTTGACTTAAGAAGAGCTGGACAAGTGTCCATGTTGCCATCCTCCCCACATACTCAAGTGCAATTAGTACTAGGTCATGTATGGAGCATGCTGTTGGCAAAATATTGATGCATGCACATTGGCTTGCACTCACAGGTACATACTACTATACAGTAACATCATGTGAGCTTTCTGAGCACTCTCAAACTTTTACTCAGACACTTACCAGTACATCTGGAGCACCATATAGCCTCCCATACTGTGCAAGGACCTCGTCCACCAGGACCTCCAGCTCCTCTGTGGTGAAGGGACGGGCCCTGATGTTCTCTGTTCGCGCCATCACTGGGTCCAGAGTACAGGTACAGCAGCAGTTGGTGGTGATGAATAGCAGGCAGCAGTGTCTGAATGCAAGTGACATGTGTGGCTCTCTCACAGACATTTATAGGCCCCTAGGGTTGTTTCAGTGGTACTCTGCTGTTGCAATTGGTCTGCCTGGTTTGCATCTTTCAATTGTATCCAATGACCGGGCCCGCGGTGGCGGTGCACGCCTACCGCGAGCTTCAAAACTGCATTGCACTACCGCGATGGTGGTTCCCATTGGCTGCAATGGCATTGGCATATGCGGTGTCCCACCGCGGGGGCCAGGCGGTGTGTTCCGCAATCAGGCATCTTTCAATTGTATCCAATGACCGGGCCCGCAATGGCGGTGCATGCCTACCGCGAGTTTCAAAAATGCATTGCACTACCGCGATGGCGGTTCCCATTGGCTGCAATGGCATATGCGGTGTCACACTGCGGGAGCCAAGCGGTGTGTTCCGCAATCAGGTATCTTTCAATTGTGTCCAATGACTGGGCCCGCGGTGGCGGTGCACGCCTACCGCGAGTTTCAAAAAAGCATTGCACTACCGCGATGGCGGTTCCCATTGGCTGCAATGGCATTGGCATATGCGGTGTCCCACCGCGGGGGCCAGGCGGTGTGTTCCGCAATCAGGCATCTTTCAATTGTAGCGATACAAAAGGGGATGATGGACGGAATGCTTGAGCCAATCAAACACTCACCCCCAGTCAACTGATCTGGGTTTAATCCATCATCATTCTTTAGCTCACTCCACCACCCCAGTTCCGACATGGCCATATGCAAATCAGTCTGACCCTGTGCCTCATGGGAACAGTCCAGCCCGAACTGCCAAGCCATGTCTTCCCTGGACCGGAAACAAGCATCCTAGGACCGGTTTCTGGCATTTCAGCCGTCATCAGCCAGGCTTGCTTGAATCCAGTGGCAAAGTGAGCAAGGGACCCACGTCTGGGCATACCCCCGCCAACTTAGGGCGACCAAAGCGATACAAAAGGGGATGATGGACGGAACGCTTCAGCCAATCAAACACTCACCCCCAGTCAACTGATCTGGGTTTAATCCATCATCATTCTTTAGCTCACTCCACCACCCCAGTTCCGACATGGCCATATGCAAATCAGTCTGACCCTGTGCCTCATGGGAACAGTCCAGCCCGAACTGCCAAGCCATGTCTTCCCTGGACCGGAAACAAGCATCCTAGGACCGGTTTCTGGCATTTCAGCCGTCATCAGCCAGGCTTGCTTGAATCCAGTGGCAAAGTGAGCAAGGGACCCACGTCTGGGCATACCCCCGCCAACTTAGGGCGACCAAAGCGATACAAAAGGGGATGATGGACGGAACGCTTCAGCCAATCAAACACTCACCCCCAGTCAACTGATCTGGGTTTAATCCATCATCATTCTTTAGCTCACTCCACCACCCCAGTTCCGACATGGCCATATGCAAATCAGTCTGACCCTGTGCCTCATGGGAACAGTCCAGCCCGAACTGCCAAGCCATGTCTTCCCTGGACCGGAAACAAGCATCCTAGGACCGGTTTCTGGCATTTCAGCCGTCATCAGCCAGGCTTGCTTGAATCCAGTGGCAAAGTGAGCAAGGGACCCACGTCTGGGCATACCCCCGCCAACTTAGGGCGACCAAAGCGATACAAAAGGGGATGATGGACGGAACGCTTCAGCCAATCAAACACTCACCCCAGTCAACTGATCTGGGTTTAATCCATCATCATTCTTTAGCTCACTCCACCACCCCAGTTCCGACATGGCCATATGCAAATCAGTCTGACCCTGTGCCTCATGGGAACAGTCCAGCCCGAACTGCCAAGCCATGTCTTCCCTGGACCGGAAACAAGCATCCTAGGACCGGTTTCTGGCATTTCAGCCGTCATCAGCCAGGCTTGCTTGAATCCAGTGGCAAAGTGAGCAAGGGATCCACGTCTGGGCATACCCCGCCAACTTAGGGCGACCAAGCGATACAAAGGGATGATGGACGGAACGCTTGAGCCAATTAAACACTCACCCCCAGTCAACTGATCTGGGTTTAATCCATCATCATTCTTTAGCTCACTCCACCACCCCAGTTCCGACATGGCCATATGCAAATCAGTCTGACCCTGTGCCTCATGGGAACAGTCCAGCCCGAACTGCCAAGCCATGTCTTCCCTGGACCGGAAACAAGCATCCTAGGACCGGTTTCTGGCATTTCAGCCGTCATCAGCCAGGCTTGCTTGAATCCAGTGGCAAAGTGAGCAAGGGACCCACGCCTGGGCATACCCCCGCCAACTTAGGGCGACATGGCTTGGCAGTTCGGGCTGGACTGTTCCCATGAGGCACAGGGTCAGACTGATTTGCATATGGCCATGTCTGAACTGGGGTGGTGGAGTGAGCTAAAGAATGATGATGGATTAAACCCAGATCAGTTGACTGGGGGTGAGTGTTTGATTGGCTCAAACGTTCCGTCCATCATCCCCTTTGTATCGCTTGGTCGCCCTAAGTTGGCGGGGGTATGCCCAGACGTGGGTCCCTTGCTCACTTTGCCACTGGATTCAAGCAAGCCTGGCTGATGACGGCTGGAATGCCAGAAACCGGTCCTAGGATGCTTGTTTCCGGTCCAGGGAAGACATGGCTTGGCAGTTCGGGCTGGACTGTTCCCATGAGGCACAGGGTCAGACTGATTTGCATATGGCCATGTCTGAACTGGGGTGGTGGAGTGAGCTAAAGAATGATGATGGATTAAACCCAGATCAGTTGACTGGGGGTGAGTGTTTGATTGGCTCAAACGTTCCGCCCATCATCCCCTTTGTATCGCTTTGGTCGCCCTAAGTTGGCGGGGGTATGCCCAGACGTGGGTCCCTTGCTCACTTTGCCACTGGATTCAAGCAAGCCTGGCTGATGACGGCTGGAATGCCAGAAACCGGTCCTAGGATGCTTGTTTCCGGTCCAGGGAAGACATGGCTTGGCAGTTCGGGCTGGACTGTTCCCATGAGGCACAGGGTCAGACTGATTTGCATATGGCCATGTCTGAACTGGGGTGGTGGAGTGAGCTAAAGAATGATGATGGATTAAACCCAGATCAGTTGACTGGGGGTGAGTGTTTGATTGGCTCAAACGTTCCGTCCATCATCCCCTTTTGTATCTTTCAATTGTATCCAATGACCGGGCCCGCGGTGGCGGTGCATGCCTACCGCGAGTTTCAAAAATGCATTGCACTACCGCGATGGCGGTTCCCATTGGCTGCAATGGCATTGGCATATGCGGTGTCACACCGCGGGTGCCAGGTGGTGTGTTCCGCAATCAGGCATCTTTCAATTGTATCCAATGACCGGGCCCGCGGTGGCGGTGCACGCCTACCGCGAGTTTCAAAAATGCATTGCACTACCGCGATGGCAGTTCCCATTGGCTGCAATGGCATTGGCATATGCGGTGTCACACCGCGGGGGCCAGGTGGTCTCTACCACAATTTGGCATCTTTCAATTGTGGCCAATGACCGTGACCGCGGTGGCGGTGCACACCTACCGCACCTATGGACACATTGTGCTATTGCATTGGCACTAGCCAATTTTCATCATGGAACACTATACCTTTACAATGTATACTAGCACCTGGTTGTAAAGTTAAATGCAAGTGTGACATTTAACTCACTGATGCCCACACATGCCATGTCAGTGCACATGATTACATGCATTGGCATGTACTTCCTCACGTCACATATATTTGTGCGCATGTACACAGATTTGGTGTGTAATGGAGTCTCATATTTGTGAGCATGTCAATGTGTAAGATGGCTAATCAACCCACAGTAATGATGGACTGACCACATGATGTGCCTATTTCACTGTGTACATTGCTGTATTCATTTTGATAGTTGATCAGCTTACACACACTGTGCTCATTGTGTAAAAAAGATGTGCTCTGTGCGACTTAAGCAAGAAGGTGTGTCAGGTACAGCAGCCACGTAGCAGTCAGCAGTGTTGCTGTTTGCCACATGTGCTGTGTCAGCTACACCCAGGGCTGGTGACACAAGAAGTAGTAGTGTACCATTTACCATTCACATAGTCTGAATCTGATTTTGAAGTAGTCAGTATGTACATACTGACCACATGTACGACTACATGAGATCAAGGTGTCTCTGCATGTGACTTGTGCATTAAGCTGTTGTTACAGTCCTGTCAATGTTGGTGCTGTGTTAGTCAATATGTAAGATGTTTGACACATCTCATTGGTGAATTTAATTTACATGTGTCCTCTTTCATGTTATGTAGGAGACGCACCAAATGTGCATCGGCCTTTCCCAGTGCTGGCGAACATGGAGGATGAGGACATCATAAGGAAATTCCGGCTGAATCGCCCTACCCTTCAAGAGCTATGTGCTCAGTTGGAGCCCCATCTGAGGCCTCACAGAACCTATCCGACTGCTTTGACACCAACAGTTAAGGTGATGGCGGCCCTGCATTTCTTTGCCACTGGTTCGTTTCAGTACACGGTGGCCATCGCCGGTGGGATGTCTCAAGCTATGTTCAGCATGGTGCTACGTGATGTCCTGTCCGCAATGTTGACCTACAAGGACCGCTACATCCACTTTCCAAGGAGACATGAATTGGCTGATGTGAAGGCTGATTTTTATGATCTTGGACACATACCTAATGTGGTTGGAGCCATTGACTGCACACACGTTGGCCTAGTACCACCACAGGCGCGTGAGCACATCTACCGTAACAGGAAGCATTTCCATTCCATTAATGTGCAAGTGGTATGCCAATGCCAAGCGGATATGATTATCTCCCATGTCTGTGTCAGATTTCCCGGTTCAGCTCATGACTCATACATACTGCGTAACAGCATCATCCCACAATTGATGGCAAATCTGCATCCGGAGCGTGCGTGGCTTGTTGGTGAGTACGCAGAGTCAAGTAGAGTGCTGTATGTGTGGCATGCTGTTCTCGGCTACTGTTTATATTACAATATTGGTCTGTGTATCTCACACCTAGGTGACTCTGCGTATCCCAACCGGCCATGGTTGCTGAGCCCACTGAGGAATCCCAGGACCCCGGGGGAAGGCCGCTACAATGATGCACATGGGAGGACACATTGTGTAGTGGAGCATGCTTTTGGGCTTCTGAAGTCTAGATTCCGGTGTCTGGACAAGAGCGGTGGTGCACTACTCTACTCTCCCCAAAAGGTGTGTCAGATCATAGTTGCATGCTGCATGCTCCACAACCTGGCCTTGCGCAAAGAGATCCCCCTGCTCCTGGACGATGATGAGCAGCAGATGCCCCCCGCTGCAAATCCACACATGCCCAGTGACGATGATAGTGGAGAAGAGGAAGGTGTTGACTTGCGTCAACAGCTCATCGACAACTACTTCCCTTGAGTGTGACATTGTACAACAGTGACATTGTCTGTTGGCTTTGATGGTAGTGGCTAGGCATAGATGAGCTTGCTGGCTGTTGTTGGCTCACTGCTAATGGCTGATGTGTGTGGCACAGTGTATTGTTTTCCACGTACCTCATGTCTATGTTGATGGTGTTGGTCATTGTTAAGTGTGATGGGCTTTGTTCGTTGTTGACTACTGGTGTGTTTTAGCTGTAATGGCATCACATGACAAGTAAATGTCATTCTCTTGTGTCTTTCTAGGTTCCTTCACCCTATCAATGCCTCGTCACAATCAGAGCTTGTGGTACATTGGAATCTGAGTTGACATTGTACATACTGTGATAAACATGGAACTGACACAAAGGCATAGGTGTGTAAAGAGTGTTTATTTTCCAAGAATTTTTCGCGAAAGAAAAGTGATTGTTTTAAAAAATGTGCAAAGTGAGTTTATGAGTTGTCAGTGATGTTAAATGAGACAAATAGAGTAGTCACCACATTGATGTTATCACACAGTCCAACAAACTACTGCCATCAACATGGCAATGTGGGTTAGGATAATTAACAAAGTCAATGTCAAGGGCAACACAAGTGCCATCATGGCTGGCTCTGCGACTTGCCTTTGGTTGGTGCTTTGTCACGTGATCCTCCCGTGGTGTTTCTCGGACGTCCCCTCCTGCGTTTGGCAGGGGGGGTGTTAGAAATGGGATTTTTGGTAGGCTAGGGCATGCGCCAAAGCCAGGCAGACACCACCACTCTAGTCAGGATAAGGGAGTTACACTCCTAAAATAACCGCTGCTCACCCATTTGGTAGCTTGGCACGAGCAGTCAGGCTTATCTTAGAGGCAGTGTGTAAAGCATTTGCACATAACCAACAGTAATACAGTGTAAGCACTACAAAAGGACACCACACCAGTTTAGAAAAATATCCAATATTTTTATATACTTAGGACAAGACCAAAAACGATAAAAATCCACAATACAGTACTTAAAAATCTTCAGTTATCAAAATATGCTTGAAAAACAGTTCCTTGATGTCGATAGCTCCGTCCGGGGCTATCACGGCGTCGTGAGCAATCACATCCAAACAGTTCTGGCTGACCGCGGCGTCGCGGGCCAGCTACGGTGTCGGGAAGACCCGCAAACAGTACTTTTTAGAAATGCAGGGCGTTGGCGACCTCACGTTGAGCTTCCGAAAGCACGGCGTCCGCAGGCGTCGGTTCCGGAGGTCGGTGCAGGAGTCGTCGGGGCCCTCGAAGTCACAAGCGTTGCAGATCGAACTCCTCTCTGTTGAAGTCAGGAGCGCTGGCGTCGGCAGGCGTCGGGTGCTGCGGTGCGAAGTGCAGCAGTGCCGTGCCCTCAGGTCGCGGTGCGAGCAGCGGCTCGGTGGCGGCGTCAGATGACGTCGTCGGTGAGACCAGGGTCGCGGTGCAAAGTGAATGAATTGCTCGTCGCGGTGCTGGCAGGTCGCGGTGCAAGCAGCGGCGTCGTCGTTGCTGAAGCGCTGTCGTCGGCTGACGAACGGGAGTCGATGGCGCCGGCGTTGGTAGGCCAAGGCTGCGGTGCGGGATGAGGGTGGTCCGTCATGAAACTTTACGAGCGGTGCCCTCGAACCACGGTGCAAGCAGCGGCGTAGATTTTGGCGTGGAGCGGCGTCGTCGGGGATACCAAGGCGTCGTCGCGAAGCGGTGCGGAGTGCAGTGCCCACAGGCCGCGGTGCGAGCAGCGGCTCGGTGGCGGCATCAGCAGGCGTCGTCGGTGAGACCAGGGTCGCGGTGCGGCGTTGCGGCGGTGCCCTCTGCGGTGCCTTCAGGACACGGAATCGGCAGCGGCGTCGGGTTGCTTTTTCTTCTGTTGCAGCACAAAACACACAGTCCCCAGTGCTGAGGGCAGAAGTACTTGAAGTCTTTGCTGTTCCTGAGACTTCTTGAACACCACTTGCCCTCCCACCTGCCCTGTGCCCAGCCAGAACCTGTTCTGCCTTCTCTGGTGTGATTTCCTGGCAGGAGGTGGCGACAGCATTGTCAGAGGCAGACCAGGCCCTTTGAGGTGCAAGGAAATCTCCTCCCCTCCCCCAATTGCAGCCCAGGTCTATTCAGCCCTTTCCTGACCCACCTAGACTATCTGGAGCCACTCCTGCTCCCCAGCCTTCTGTCATCCAAAACCCAGACAGGCAATCCACATTCCAGCAGAGGCACATGGGATGACTGAGCAAGAAAATACCTACTTTCTAAAAGTGGTATTTTCAAACACAGAATGTAAAAATCACCTTCACTAAAAGATGCATCTTTAGATTCTGAGTTCAGGCATACTAAACTTTATTTCCCTACCTAATTCCCCGGGCCAGTTATGTTTATAAGATGTTATAAACAAACTCCCCATTTTGTCCTATGGGGAACAGGTAGCCTTGCAATCGTGAAAAACGAAATTGGCCGTAATTCACTATCAGGACATGCCACACACACCAGGGCATGTCCTACCTTTCACATACACTGCACCCTGCCAACAGGGGTACCTTGGGCCTACCTTAGGGGTGCCTGACATGTAAGAAAAGGGAAGGTTAGGGATTGGCAAGTGTGTGCACTGGCCAGGTTGACATGGCAGTTACAAACTGCGTGCAGACTCTGCAATGGCAGGTCTGAGTTACCTTTTCAGGGCTACTCACGTGGGTGGCACAATCAGTGCTGCAGGCCCACTAGTAGCATTTGATTTACAGGCCCTGGCACACTCAGTGCACTCTACTAGGGACTAACAAGTAAATCAAATATCCAATCATGGAAACACCAATCCATAACACAATTTACACAGAGAGCATATGCACTTTAGCACTGATTAGCAGTGGTAAAGTGCCCAAAGTCCTAAAACCAACACAAACAGGTCAGGGAAAAATAGGAGGAAGAAGCAAAAAGTTTGAGGATAACCCTGCAAAAAGGGCCATTTCCAACAGGGGGCCTCTGCTGCAGGCTCAGCCCTGTCTGAGGAGTCATTGTCTTGCAGCTCACCCCTCTCTGTGGCCGAAGCTGAGGTGGTGGGAGCATCAGCAGGCTGGCCACTGGAGGGGGGATGAGCCGTCATTTGAGCCGCATGTCTGTCCCTCAGAACACCCACAAGCTGGCCCATGAGATCCACAAGTTGGCCCATACGTGTGTCCATGGACCTCAGCAGCAGGCGGAGCTCACGCACTTCTTAGACAACCTGGCCCGTCTGTCCCTGGTTCTGTTCATACGCACCAAGGACTCTTGCAACGGTGGCCAGGGCTTCTGTCTCAGTGTCCTCCTGTGATTGTCCACCACTTGCCCTCCCACCTGCCCTGCTGACACGGACCTGTGGCGTTGGGACTCGACGCACCCGCACACTCTCTCTGGCATCCTCGGATTGTGTGGTGGTGTTGGTAACCACTGAGGCAGGGAGAGTGTTGCAGGCAGCAGTGGTGATGGTGGAGGTGGCTGCCGCACAGGTCGGTGTAGCAGAGGTCAGCGCTGTTGTTGTTGATGTGGTGGTGGTGGGGACAATGAGGCCCTGAGACGTAGTGCGCCCTGGCAGTCCTGAGGGGCCAGGTTGTTGCTCCTCATCCGAGAAACGTATGGAATCTGCATCAGAGAGTTCACGTTCCGGGGGGGAGACAGGCTCTGCTGGTTGGTGGTGTTTTCAGCTGCTTGTGGATCTCGTGTTAAACAGAGGTTAAGTTGTCAGTTAAGTGCACTCCACAAGCTTGGTGTTAGACTTTTGGATGTTACATTTGATACACCAAACATTTTACATTGCAATCACTTGGTATGGCTGAAAGATAATGAGCATCATGACATGATGTTGAGGTACGTACATTACTTGTCCATAGTTTGACATGTAACTTGAACCCATGAGCCACGTACAGATTGTGTGATTACAAGGACATGTCATCATCTACCAACTTGCGGCACATCAACTTTTGATAATGCGTCATTTTTGTTTACTCTTCATATAATCTGTTTCCGCTAAGCAAGAACTAGCCATTGGAATGTTACAAATGTTCTTTCATATCATGTACTTTTGTTTGTTTGTGAGATTGACCGAGCATGTTTTGTGTTCATGGGGGCCTTCTTGCTCTGACACCATGGCACTTACACATTGCATTCTGTGCTGTGCATGATTGGGCCCTAAATTTATTTCACATGTGACTTGGTGAGTCAAAGTGTAATTTCTGTGACAGTTACATGCGCTTAGCTGTCTGCACACTGGATGTGACTTTTGGATCTATGCCAAGTTTGCTGACATGTGAGGGCTGGTGTTGTCATATGGCTCCATGCATTTTGAGAAGGATGGCAGGGTGCATGCACTGACTACCTACCTGTAAGGTGACACAGTGGAGGGAAATGGCTGCCACATGGTTCTGGGTGGGGGGGTGCTCCATCTTGCTCAGCTGTGGACAAGGGGGCCTGGTGGGAGTTGTAGTGCTGGCTTTCTACCCACAAACCCCCATCCCTGTTAAGATGGCTACCTCCCTGTGAAGTGGAGCAGAAGAAAAGAATAGGTTACACATGGCTCTTGGGTGGGGTGAGTGTTCCATCCTGCTCAGGGGTGAGACAAGAGAGCATGAGAAGGCTACCTACCTGTGAGTTTGAGTAGAGCAATGAAATGGCTGCCACATGGTTCTGGGTGTGCTCCATCTTGCTCAGCTGTGGGACAAGGGGGCCGGGTGGGAGTTGTAGTGCTGGCTTCCTACCCACAGACCCCCCTCCCTGTTAAGATGGCTACCTACCTGTTAGTTTGAGTAGAGCAATGAAATGGCTGCTACATGGTTCTGGGTGTGGAGGGTGCTCCATCTTGCTCAGCTGTGGGACAAGGGGGCCTGGTGGGAGTTGTAGTGCTGGCTTCCTACCCACAAACCCCCCTCCCTGTTAAGATGGCTACCTACCTGTTAGTTTGAGTAGAGCAATGAAATGGCTGCCACATGGTTCTGGGTGTGGGGGGTGCTCCATCTTGCTCAGCTGTGGGACAAGGGGGCCTGGTGGGAGTTGTAGTGCTGGCTTCCTACCCACAAATACCCCTCCCTGTTAAGATGGCTACCTACCTGTATGTTTGGTGAGAACAATGAAATGCCTGCCACATGGTTCTGGGTGGGGGGAGGGCTACATCTTGCCCAGCTGTGGGACAAGGGTGCCTGGTGGGAGTTGTAGTGCTGCCTGCCTGTACACTACCCCCATGGAAATAGTGGTAGCTACCTTTGAGGTGATTCAGAGGAAGGAAATGTTAGATATGTGAGACATGTGTTGGGAAGAGTGTGTTGTACGTAAGTGCATTTAGGTCTAGGAAGTGTAGCTTTCTAGTTGTGCAAGACAGTACATAGCAGTGTAATGGGAGACATTTGTTGGTACTTACCAGCCTCCACTCCCCCGGGTATTCCTGTGAGACTCTCTGGATGCAGTATGGCAAGCACCTTCTCCTCCCATTTGGTGAATGTTAGTGGTGGAATGGGAGGGCCACCGCCAGTCCTCTGAGCCAGCTCATAGTTCTTGTTGGCACGCTCTTTCACCCTGCTCTTGAGGTCATGCCACCTCCTCTTGATGTCACGCAGGGTGGTCCCTACTGCATTGACTTTGTTGACTATCCTTTCCCACATTTGATTTTTTCTGGCTACTGGTGTTTGTTGGACCATGCTTCCAAACAAATGTGGTTCTACTCTGATTATCTCATCTACCATGACTGACAACTCATTGTCAGTGAATTTTGGCATTTTTTTCTGTGCCATGGTGTGTGATGTGCAAATGGGTGAAAAGTGCAGGTGTGAAGGTGGTGGTGGAGATGTGTGTGGTGTGTGCGTGATTGTGATGGTGTGATGTGTGCTGATTTGCCTCTCCTTTGTGCTGTGGTGTTTGGCCCTTCACTGCTGGAGTTGTGCAAAGGATGCTGGGCAGGGAAGGGGTTGGTTTTATAGTCAGCTATGTGGGTGGGTCCAAATGGATTATTCATGTCAGGTGTGTTATCTGGGTTGACCTGGGATATTTTTTTCTTGCCATGGGGATGTGTCTTTGGGGTGTGTCAGATGTTTTTGGTGGCTGCGCCAGAAAAACAGCCACACTTGGTAGCCTTGTTGTGTGGTTGCTTTCGACTGCCATTCCTCTTTCCGTGCGACCGCAGCGGTCTGAATGCAATGGTCCTTCCGCCGGCTCTACCATTCATCATTTCACGTGACCACGGCGGTCGAGAACAACTGGTCGTTCCGCTGGCTCCGCCATCGTATCATACTTTCACTTGCGGTCATTCCGCTGGACGATTGGCATTTTTGGATCTTTCCGCGGCATTTCCGTCCACCGCGGACGGATTTTCTGCTTTTCCGGACGTTCCCGGCGGAGTTTTGAGGAATCCGTCCGCCGCGGTTGGATTTTTCGAGCAGTGCATCCTAATCTGACCGCCGGTTTTGCCGCGGTACATGCAAATGTTTTTTTTCCGCAACCACGGCGGACGGAGTGCTTTTCCGTCCGCCATCGTAATCAGCCCCTAAGTTGGTGAGTAAGGGTTCTTTTATAAAAAAAACCTAGGGTTCAGCCCTCACGTGGTCTTGAGCTAGCGACCCCTCAAATGTTTGGGTTAAGTTGGTAGCGAGCTCGTTCGTTGTTTTCAATCAAGGTGCAAGTTGTCTGTTTACCAGATTTGTACATCACAAGCGTGTGTGCACGTTTTCCAGGATCAACCCGTGATTCCTTTGTACTATGAAACAGCAGCATACACCTGCAAATGTTGCAACTTGGACCTGAGAGGGTCTGGTTTGTTGATAGGTTCAATACGTCAATATATTGTTTGGTTAATTTCAAGTTTAATGATCTAAAATATTGTTAATATTTTTGGCCTAAAAGTATTTTTTTCTTATAGGAGACTCAGCTTACCCTAACCGACCATGGTTGTTGGCACCGCTGAGGAATCCAAAAATGCATGGGGAAGTCTGCTTCAATGAGGCCCATGGAAGAATACGGAAACGGGTGGAGCGGGCTTTTGGGCTCCTAAAGGCCAGATTTCGATATCTGGATAAGACTGGTGGAGCTTTCCTCTACTTACCTGATAAGGTGTGCCACATCACCATGGCCTGTTGCATGTTACACAACATAGCCCTGCGACGGAACATCCATACATTGCAGAGGACAGAGCCCATGAAGAGCCATCGGGTGAGGATCTTGAAATGCCAAATTAAGATGATAGTGGTGAAGAGAAAGGAATTGATTTGAGTCAAGATGCTATTGACAACTTCTTCACATGAGAGTGAGTATATATTTACAGTTTATTACATTACATGTTAAACCAACTTTTAATCTGATGAGGATGACAGTCTGTGCAGGAAATGTTTTAGAAAGGGCAAGTTAAGGAAAATACAATGCAAAGATTTTGTTGATCAAACTTTTGACACATTGAGTACTCCGTTCATTTACATTGTTTATCTTTAATTGTTCCTAGAAAATGTTTAATCAAAATGTTTCATTTGTCATGTGAAAATTTTGTTACATAAACAACTAATTGCTTTTGTTTTTTAATCTGTTTTAGGTACCTTTACCATGTCATCTTCATATGGACATTTCAAAGTTGTGACATTTACAGTTATATGCTGCTGTTGCAAAGAACAAAGGGAACATGGGTTGATCCTGTGAAAGACACACACAGAGTTTGGGTGTACATATCTTTTACAAACACAACTTGCACAGTGATTGAATTGAAGTTTTTAAGGTTGTGTTCAACTTGTTGTCTGTGGAATGTTGGCACCAAGCCAATATGTGCTTTTTAAATTGCTCAGACCACATGTGGTAGTCGACACAAAGCATACTAATCTCCCTTCACATTTGCAAAAACATCGTTTTGTGCTAAGTGTCTGAGGCTGTTGATGTATGCTATCATTGCAGAAAGAACTTCTTGTAGCACAGAACTTCAAGTTGTTTGTGACATTGCACCAGATACTGCAACTCTGTATTGGAATGATCCTTTGGCCACTAAATGAAGCATTGCCATGATTTAGACTATTATTGTTATTGATGTGGATTCCTATTGTGGACCAGGAGATCTGGCTCTAGCTGATGACATAAATCAATAATAGTTAGCCTATTTAATCTGATGAATTTGATTATATTTTGTTCTTCCATGGTGGCAAGGTCTGGAAGTGTAAATAAGAAAAAGGCACTAAGTATTTGGGTCATGAATGGGTTGTAATGTTTAAGGAAAAATGTCAAACATTTATTTCATCCAAATTAAGAAATTACTAGTTATTGATCTGTAGTTGTTGTTATTTTTGCTAATGTTTTTTAAATGTGGGGCACATTACCTACATGGAAATTATTTATGAGTAAACAATCATTCTGATGATGACATTTTAAAATGAATGCTGTAACGAAAAAATCAATTGAGAGATGAAATACAACAACAGTCTATGACTTTGTCCGTTTTATTGTAATCAATATACCCAAACAAATTAAACACAGGATGAAATCAAAAAACCAAACCAAAAATTAAAACAGTCAATCATGATGAATGAAACTATTATTGCAGAGCCAAAATTGTATCTGGCATCCAAAGGTAAATGCGTTCAGAAAATAGTCCACAGAGTGAATTGTAGTCACAAACTGGAGGAATTTAGGTTCTGCTTCTCTTGCTGGTGGTGGCAGTGGTGATGAAGGTCTTGCCATCCTCTTCTGGTTGTCCCCGTGAACATCCCCTCCTGGGAGGGGGGTCCACAGTTGTGGGGACTGAGGTAGGAACAACTGATTCCTGTTGTGGCAGGGCCTCCCTTTCTGTGGTTGAGGCAGATATAGTAGTTGGGCCAGATGTAGGTGGACCACAGAAAGGAGAAAATGTTGCTGGAAAAGCCCTGCACACATGGGTAAAAATATCATGTAGCACCCCAGTCAGGGAGCCGAAATTGGAGTTCAGATTCTCCATCTGTACGTTGTGCTTCCTCTGCAACTACTTCATCTCTCGGAGCTCTGTCAGGACCTGGCCCATCATTTCTTGGGACTGATTGAGGGATCCCAAGACTTGTTCGATGGTGCCCTGGGTGACAGTGAACCCAGTTGCCTCACTTTGCTAGCCCACAGATTCCCTCCCATGACCCCTACCCCCACTACCCTGTGTCCTTAACCCAGTGAGCCCCATCACACTGGTTCCTGGCTGAACTGGAGGTAGTGGTGGTGGTGTATAAACAACAGCCAGGACTGGGGAGCACAAGATTGGGGTGATGTTGGTTTGGACACTGGAAGTAGAGGTATCCATAGGCTGAGGTGTGGTAACAGCTGGGGTGGGAGGTGTAGGTGTGCTCCGAGTGAGACTCATTGTAGCAGTCTGCCCAGACAGACCAGATGGACCAAGCTGCTCCTCGTCACCTGGACTTGCAGGACTGTAGTACTCACTGAAGGCTTAATCCTGGTCTGGAGTGGAGGTATCCTCAGTGGTAGATGGTTGTCCATGTCCTCTGGCTGTAGGACCTAATATGAATTAATAAAATATACATATTTAGAAAATCTGGGTTATACATTTAATATTGTGAAGCAAAATTATGAAGCAACCTAAAAGTAAAAAATAAAAGATTATAATGCTTGTATCTTTCAGTGTTATTATAATAGGTTACACAAACAGTTTAAATGGCATCCAAAATTAATTAAAAAAAGCAGGTGAAAAGATGTCCTAAAATGCAATAAGATGATTAGAAGATATACATAAAATTTATCAAACATTTCACACAACACAATTGAGAGGTTAAATGTGAAATGAGCCATCCCAGTGCCTAGTCGCTAATATTCTGACCTTTACACAACTTAGAAGGTTATATAGCATTAGTCACATGAACATTGCAGAGTGCGTTTTTACAAAAATAACCACTTGTGTTCAACATACAAAATGACATACCTTGAAATTCTTTAGTAAATAAACTTTGATTTGTGAAACAAATAACATCAATTTCATCTAATTACAGGGATAGGACAACATACTAAATTAAACACAAAAACATTTCAAAACATAGCATGATATAGAGATTAATCTATGCATAACACTGTGACATATGTGAAAATGTAATGGGAAAGAGAGAATGAGCAAGATAACATTGCAATCAGATTTTCACAAACCTGAAACAAGGCATCATAGTAGTTGTAGTTATTTCAGTGAAACAGTAACAAAACTTGCAAATTTGTAAGTTCAACATACCTAATGAAAATATGTTGTTGAAAAGAAGAGACATTTACAATAAAAAAAATATATGCAATATGTTATTTGGTGTAACTATCACTTACAAGCAACATTACATCATGTGAAATGTTATGAACATTGAAACCTGTAATCTTATATTCAACAAAATACATTTGAAAAAACAAACAAGACAACAAAAGATGTGATAAAAATATGTATATGTTTGTATGTTTCCAAAAGGTGCAAAACGCATTTGCAATACCTAACTGAAAATGAAAAGGAGATTTAGGTTTAGTGACACATTCAAAAGTGTAACTTACCAGCCTCCACTCCACCAGGGATTCCTGTCAAGCCTTCAGGATGTAGGATGTGTAAGACCTTCTCCTCCCTGGGAAAATGTAGTGATGGGGGGGGCTGGGAGAACCACCACCAGTCCTCTGGGCCTCCAGGTGACGCTTGGAGGACAGGGAACGCACTCTCCCCCGCAGATTCCACCCAATTCCTAATTTCCTCTTGTGTGAACAGGTTGTTTGCTTCAGCATTTACTCTGTCAACTATTCTGGCCCACATTTGCCTTTTCTGAGATATGGTTGTATTTTGTACTTGGATCCAAACAATTATGGCTCTACTCTAATAATTTCATCCACCAAAACTGACAATTCTCCTTCTGTAAAATGGGGATTTCTCCTCCCTGCCATTTTCAAAGAAACAAAATTGAATAAATGTTATGACCCAACAAGTAAATAAATGAGAGAAAAAATAAGGGACAAGAAACAGACAATGCCCAAAAAAATCTTAACTTAATTGGCAAGAGTTCTGCTTGTAAATGTTGTGGTGCAGTGTCATGGCAAAGGATCATGGTCTGAGATGGAGTGTGGTATGCAGGTGAATACAATTAGCCAAAACACATCAGGTGTGTGATGCTAGCATCCATCCTACAGCCACAGGAATAGTACAATGTTGACCACGCCCCGCGACGGAATTACTCCATCGGCAACCCACTGCTAGAACACCACCAGCACAACTGTAACATCTAAATAGGCCGGCACAATCCTGCCAACCTGACGGCGATGGAGTAATGTTAGCCAGCAGAGAGGTCCGCCGCATCAACAGCGGAGAACCGTTTACATGACGGGAAACACTGTATCGAACCTGACGCTGATTCAGCCAGCACACATCTAAATATGGTGGGCAGGATTCCACCAGCTTGGCGGAGTACTTGTAAACTCCATGGGAGCCCCGTCAAGAGCTAAACCAGGCCCTAGGAACTCTATCTTTATGGTTCAGATTGTATTACCCCAAGATTAAAATTGAACCTTAATCTGACCTTCAGTCTAGATTTCTGAAGGCTGTGAGGAGTAATGACAGTTGTGCCCGTTTTTTTCTGAGTATCAATAGGGAAAGGTATTCCGCGTGCACTACAATGTCAGGGAACGTAAATAAAAGTAGTGCATGTTAGGATTTGTAGTTTGGGAGAGTGTGTGGTGTCATGAATTGGTCTGAATTTGAATCTATGTACTATGTGGCTTTGATTTGTCGACTTATAGGGACTGCTGTTATTTACATTTTGGTGTTTTTTTCTTCACTTCTGAAAGTTTCTGGGCTCGTCAAAGTCCTTGATCTCGAGATCTGGTTGATTTGTCGAATTGTGTGCTAAAGTTTGAGGTCTATACTGTGAAGCACTACAGGCACACTAGGATAGGGACATAATATCAAACTGTTGTGTGTATGTACTCACCTGAATCGTAGTTCATTTATACTTCAGTGCACAGTAGTAAACCCATTGGATTGAAGTAAGCTCCTGCTGTTCGAGTGTTTGGTATTATGGGACTGACAGTGCCCTAAAAAGTACAAACTGCATCTTTGAACTGTGATTTCCTTTTTCATTTAGGCAAAGCAGACAATAGTTGTTGATTTACGTTTTTGCTGTTGAAACTACACTATGCTGTTGCATCATCAGGTATCATGCTGGGATAGGTCCCTTAGTGTTGAAAGCCACAATGTAATTTGTGATTTGTTGGCCTTTCCACAGGTCGTGTAGGGGATGATTGAAAAGTTGTTGAGGTTGTGCCGTAACTGGTCATTTTTTATAGAAGTTTGTGTGTCTTGATTGTCTTTAGTGTTTAAATACAAGCAAGGAAACCTCTGGAATATTTCATGGAAAACTGAGAAGGCTATTTGCAAGGGGGAGCAGTTACCCCCCGAAGCCGCACCTGCAAGAGAAATGGCAGCTACGTGCATGTGGCTTAAACGATGGCATCAGTACACGGAGAAAGATGGGGGCATGCAATTTCCTTTGCACCACACTTTTCATGTAAAGAGGCTCGAGAATCTCAGTAAGAAAATGTAGGAGATGAAAGCCCAAACCAGACCTACACAATTTGAAGCTTTAAATATTTGAGACAAGGTAGTGAATATGAAAGCATCAGAGATAGAAGATTCAGACATGAAATAAAATTAGTAAATTGGTTGGAAGTGCAATGTAATAAGAGGCAAAGGATCTGGCATGAAGATATGATGAATGCAGTAGGTGCTTACCTTGCGATATTGAGTGAAACTTTAGAACAGGAGAAATCCCCTACCAAGAAAAAGCAGAAGAATGACCCAAGGACTGAAATAGATGGCGATGATGAATTTTTGGATAATTTGTCGAGGTCAACGCCACCCTCTTACAATCGGGCTCAGTAAGCACAGCAACTCCACACAAGACCCCCAGAGGGAGGGGCAGTGAAAGGTTTCCCTTTAGAGGCAAGTGCACTCCCAATGTATACAGATAACAGTGCTCCCCAAACACCAGCAACCTAAAGTACTCACCTGATGCCAGCAGCCCGAGGCACTTCTGAGATTTTAGCAAAGCTTCCCCTGATGCAAGTAGTTACAAGCACTCCCCAGGCAAAATATATTGTGAGTGTCCCACAGGCTCCTGCAAGTGAAGATATCCACCCTGCACTAGAGTCCCTGGAGAAAGGGTCTACTGATGCCTTTGGCACAGATGGGCTACTGTGGCTGCAACACCAAGTTAAAAACTGAGCTGTAGGAGATTTTGAAGGAACTTCTTGGCATAAATATTCAGTATAGCGAGAGTGCATTGGTCTACATAAGCAAGGAAGCTGCTAGAATTGTGTGTGAGGCATATGTGAGAATGGAGAAAGCTACGGAAGAAGTTAAGAAAGAACATCGGAAAGACTGTGAGTGACAAGGATTTAAAGGCAAGAAAATTGCAAGGCTTGAAAACGTATGTCAAGGAACTGGTGGATAATAGAAAGAGGGGAGATTTAGAAAAATTCAGAGAACAATGGTCAAAAAAAGGAAAGATCAAAAGTGAGAAAGAAGAGGGTGGAGAAAGAAGGTGAGAAAAGTGGCAATACCGATGATGCAGAAGAGGATTCCCTTTGAGGGAGGTACAGGGAGTAGCATAGGGGCACATTCCTTGGACTTGAGGAGATCTTTATGATTTCACAAACAGTTTTCCAAAGTTGAGAGAGAACCCAGACAAATGGTACATCTAGGTGGATAGAATTGTGACTATCTCGAAGGTCTTGTGCGAGGATCTAGATATGTTTTTGAGGTGGTAGTTCCCAAGGATTTTTGGGCAGAGTGTAAGAGAGCTGTAGATTGGCCTACTGAAGGGCCCAAAAAAAGAGCGAATACCATTTTCCCTTGATCAAGGCCAAATATGATTCTGTGATTGCACATTTGCAAACAAAAGTACCACAGAAGGAAGTAACTTGGCCAAAGATTTTGAGGCCGATGAAGGAACAGAAAGTCAGTACATACTTTCTTTGACAGATTGATGCAGGTTTACAGGAAACGTAATGGATTTGAAGATCCAATAGACAAAAATATTATGGGGGTTGTCTAGACTTTGCTACTTGATATGCACCAGAAATTAGCACTCAGACACAACAGAATGTGATTTGTTTGCAAAAAAAGTCTCTTGATGAGATTTTTCAGTATGCAAATTACTGTAGTGATAGTCAAGATGCAAAACAGGGGAAATTGGCAGAGAGATATACAACAGCGCAAACAAAATTGGCACAGAATGGTGGTCCGAGAAGTTCAGTGATAATGGATTCGGGTCTATAGCCTGCACTTGGTGTGAATGTGACCATGCAAATTATTTTATTTATTTATTTTATCTATTTACCGAGTTCTTTATAGCGCAAACATGACCCTTAAGGGTATCAGAGTACTGTAGCTATAGCAGTCAGGATGTAAATACAAGAGAAGATGCAAGAAATAATATACGGGGAGCAATGCAAATACAAATACAAACACAAACAAAATGTAGCAAAATGGCTTTGCAGATCCAGGGTCCAGAGGAGTCCACCTGAAAATGGCAAAGCTGGATGACTAAGGATAACTAGTGAAGGAATCTAATCATCAGAAGCTTTTTAACTTCTTTTTGAAGATGGTAGTAGAGGGGTTAGTGCTAGTTTCAGGCAGCAGTGCATTCCATATTCTTGGAGTTATACCGGAGAAGTAGCAGTTGTAAGTCTTCTTTTTGTTGAACTTCTGCGGCTTCAGCAGTAGAGAGTTAGAGCTTCTTGAGGAGCAACTGCCACCGGACAGTTCGAGTTTTTTGGCCAGGTAGACAGGTGCGTTGTGGTTTAGGCCTTGTGTGTCATGCACTCTATTCTTGCTTCAAATGGGAGCCATTTTAGCTGGTTTAGGTCAGGTGTAATTTGGTCTAATCTTCTGGATCCTGTGAGCAGCCCAGCAGCTGAGTTCAATGTGGCCCTTAGTGGAGCTAGCTTTACTTTGGGTAAAGCTGCAAGAGTCGCGCTTCCATAATCAAATTGGGAGATGACTATGGATTGGACTGTTAACTGAAAGTCAGCCGAGGGCAAGAAGGGTTTCATTTTCCTAAGTATGTTTAGTTGGTAGTTGGCTCCCCTGGTGGTGGCACTGATATGATCTTGCATATACAGGTATTTGCCCAATGTTATACCTAGTGATCTAGTGGAATCTATCACGTGTAGGGCGCAGTTGAGAGAAGTGAGTTGTTTGAGCCATTCGTCTATGGGGGCAGAGTGATTGTGAGAGGTGATCAGGAGGAATTCAGTTTTGAGTGTGTTAAGCAGGAGATGATTCCGAGTCAGCCATTGTTGGATTTTCAGTAGGGTGCCATCGAGCAATTTGATATCTTCGGGTGAGGAAATTTTCAGATACAATTGTGTATCTTCAGGATACATGTGGTAGTGAATATTTGAGAGCACCAGAAGTTGGGTAAGAGGTTCCATGAGCAAGTTGAATAAGGTGGGTGAGAGCGTGGATCCTTGAGGACCTTCAAACGTGACTGGTGTGGTGTCAGATAGGGTTTGGTTGACCTTGATTCTTTGCGCACTAACATGAAGGAATAAGGAAAACCAGTTTTAAGGCAGGGTTCGTTCTGGTCTAGCATTCTCAGGGCATCATGGACAATAGATGTTAGAGCCATTTCAGTGCTTTGACCTGTTCTGAAGCCGGATTGATGATGATTTAGGAGTTGAAACTGCTCAGTGTCATGGCAGAGTAGCAGGTGTATGTATTTCTCAAATAGCTTTGCTAGTGTCAGGATGTTGGTGATTAGGCCATAATTGTGGAGATCAGACACGTCCGCATTTTGGTTTTT
The DNA here is from genome assembly GCA_963921515.1 of Calotriton arnoldi. Classification (NCBI taxonomy): domain Eukaryota; kingdom Metazoa; phylum Chordata; class Amphibia; order Caudata; family Salamandridae; genus Calotriton; species Calotriton arnoldi. The sequence goes on from CAWUFW010000341.1 coordinate 1,095,377, forward strand.
TAGAACAGGGGTGACCTGCCCTATCTTTAGGCAGTCTGGAAACATGCCCTGAGATAGAGATGCTTTGACAATCTTAGTCCAAAGAGGGAGGATGGAAAGACTAGGCTGTTTGATGAGATTGGCTGGTGAAGGATCACTGAAGTGCTTGGAGGGATTTATTGTTGTTAATATTGTGAATAAATCAGTTTAGTCGGGGATTATGAAAGCATTACTGGTAGCATTATTTATAATCATGTAGCCAGTAGAAGGGGATCTAGCCTGGTGCTAACCAGGTTGGAGAATGGGTTGGACCTGGGTTGGCAGAAGTTGTGAGGAGCATTTCAGATCTGATTCAATCCTCCTTGTCTTTTCAATGAAATAGGTGGAGAACTCCTTGCCGCTTCGCAATGTCCGGTGTCCACCAAGTGTTGGTTAGATTTGCAGACTGCTTGTTGTTTGATGATTTCAAATAGTGTTTTGGGTCTGTTTTTTTAATTCTCTAATTGCACTCTAAAGTATTCTGCTTTGGAATTTCAGATGTGTTTGTTGCAGGAGTTTCTTGTCGACTTCGGGTGTTTTAGGTGTGCGATGGAGGGAGAGCTTCTCCATGATCTCTCCTCAAGCCTTATGTTGCGTCTTTCCTCATTGAACCAGGGTTTTGAGTGTCTATTCGGTATTCTTTTTAGCTGCTTCAGTGGAATCGTATCAAGCAGTGGTGGCTGGTGACATTTGAAAGTGGTGGGGCGTAAATTTATTGCTGTACTACACTGCGGCGAGCGAGCGCAGCGAGCGAGCCCGGACAACCTAAGGGGGGTTTGGGGGGGTTCTCCCCCGAGAAAATTTTGAAAAAAGAGTGGATAAATGGTGCATTTTCAAGCAAATTTGAGGAAGCAGGAAGGTTAATAAAGCAATACAATTGAATTATTTATCATTTAAGAAATTGCCAATTTTTATGAGCTATAGAGGACAATCTTTGCGTATGCTGGTGTTATCATTTGCCCATATTAACTTTTGAACACACTGATACACTTGTAATGGTTTAACTATACAATAAATACATTCATTGACTGTGCAGTGCTGTACATCAATATGATGACACTATTTCCTTAAATTAATTTTCTGTTTTCATACATTAAAAAAAAAAGTGACTTCACTACAACATACTGAATGAGAGATCCAAGGGGAGTTGTGTGAGGGAGTGAAACCAAGAGGAGCTTTGTGAGGGAGAGAAACCAAGGGGAGTTGTGTGAGGGAGTGAAACCAAGAGGAGCTGTGTGAGGGAGAGGAACAACATACCTATTTCGAACAGATTGCCTTCTAAACAACCAGGAATGCTGTAAGTAAATAAACAAATGCAAGACATGGCAGTTTGATGTAGTTTGTCCCGTTGGCATGAACCCAAGAAAAATTCACTTATATTTTCACTGTCTTCTCTACAGAATGCACAGGTTTGTCTCTGCAGATTTTGCCCTTTTAAAGCAAAAATGTGAAACATTTCCTTTCAGTTTCTATTTTCTGAGGATTTAGACTTTCTACGCATCATGCGGGTACATCAAGCATAAGGTGCTACGTGATACATTTTGGTGACCGCGCAAGCAGCGTGTGCCCCTACGGCAGAACTCTTATGTTTTTCTTCAAGTTACACACAGCCAGAGACCAAACGCATGGTGCATAGTGAAAACATTTCCATAGCACCAGATGATTACGTGAAAACCCAAGGAATGTGAATTTTGACAGCACTGCAGGCAGTTGTACCTACATTTAGCAGTAACATGCACCGTTAATGAACAAAAAGCAAGTTGACACCGCTGTGAAGGATGTTGAAATCAAATGCATATTAATATTGTAAATGGAAATGGATGTTAAGTATGTAGGCCCTATGCTGTTTATAAAGAGAAGAAAGAAATGGAAAACAAGCTGTTGTTTACATCGAAGGCCCATTCCGAAAGCTATTTTCAAGTGCAAACTGACAAACACACAACAATTTTTACAAGTGCAAAAATACTTTAGCATTTCACACAAGTCAGTTCCACACTCTAGTTAAGTGGATAAGAATGTATTAGACATTTTGGGCCACATTCATAAACCTAATTGCACATTTAAAGCTGACTAATTCACAAAGGTCATTTTCACACTCAAAATTGGCATTCTAGGAATGGAGTACCCTCAAAGTTTGTTTACACCTACAAAATATATGGTTGAGCACGGCTGGATTAGCCACAGGAAGAACATGGAAAACCAGCGGTAGTCTGAGGATCAGGGGGCTGCTTTAAGAGGTAGATAGTGGGATAATCTTCTGTACAGACTGGCACACAGTTCTGAAGGAACAGCTACACTTTTAAAAAATAATTTACCACACTCAACTCACATGGTGCCGTGCAGAGCTGATATCAATACATTTTCCAGGGTTACTTTTAACTCATATCAACCACTGCATTTGCGGTTACTTGCAAATCCTTTCCTTACCTTTTTCTATCCTAGAACTTGTCGTAGATACTGATAGTCTCATGTCAATGATGGTGGTAAATAATTTTGCAGGGTGGGAAAGGAGCACCTCTCAGATTAGTGAGGGTGTAGAAACAGGGGTTTCTCTATGGGAAAAATATTTTCCTTGTTTTAGAAATTAAGTTAGCAAGTGTGTTTGCTGTGTTTTATCACATGTAAAATGTACACTGGGATATTTTCAAATGCCAAAGTCGAATTCACAAAGCGTTTTAAGGTTGGAAGTCTGCATGCCTGAATGTCAGAAAGCTTCTGCTGCAGATTTCTGTTTTCTATAAACCAAACCCTGAATCTTCATAAACAATATCAAAACTGAAAAAAAACGTTTAATTACTACTAATTATTTTAGATATGTGTCTATATCCTTAAATAATGTGAATATTATTCTTTAGAAAATATTTCCCAGTTGCGAGCAAAATACCCGGTTGGTATTTATTCTAAATAGACAGATATCCATATTCAAGCAAATAGAATTATACAGATGTTTTACTTACTGAAAAACAGCGTGGAAAAAGTGATTTTCAAACATTCCTTCCACGAGATACAGTTGTGCAATAGGACTTCACCATAATGATCTCATAGTAATTCGATTTCTAATAAAACAGAACTATTTACCACAAATCCTTCAGTCCCAACACCTTACATAACTTTGCACTGAGGAAGGGCAACTTTGTACCAACATTTGTTCTAAATGAACGGCGCTAAAAAGGACACCTCCAACACATATCAATGAATGTCTACATTACATTTTAGTGATCGACCAGATACAAAACCCTATTTTTGCTCTGGTCGGTTTCTACAAACTTTCCTTGGCCTAGCAAAGACATCAGGTGCCACATAGATTTCTAAAGAGCAGTTTTGCACTCAACAACCAGTGCAGACACGACATTTGCACCCTACAATCTGCGCAAAATAAATGTTTAATTGCCACGCTGGGGAAAATGTAGGTCAGTGCAAAATTACCATTCTCTGGTACTAATATATGTTATGTAGCCGATACGTTTCCCTCTCTCCCTCTATTTAGCTCCCCTTTCCATGTACAGACATATCTCCTTTCCTTCCCTCTCTTGTGTCTATCTCTCTGTGTCTCTAATTCTCCTTCTCTGTGTCTCTTCCTTCTGTTCTTTCCCATCTCACAAAAGCCAGGCTTTTCTTTCACTATTTGCCCATTCTGTAGTCTCCCTTCACAGAAGCTGAATATCTTTCATATTTGTATTCTTTGCTATCACCATGGCATTTCATATTACACTGTTCTCTCTGCCTACCCTTCCACTTCCCTTCTTTGAAACAGAAATATTCTAAATACCAATACCGTACTGGAAGACCCTACCATAATGCTGGCATGATAATAGTATCTATTGTTTACTATATGCCATAAGAGCGTTAGTAGCACCCTGCTTTAGTGACTGACCTCCCAGCCGTACTTTGAAATGGGCAGTGCACGCCCAGCATGCAGCCAGGGGAAGCAGCGAGCCTGTGAAGGGCCTCTGCAGATGTGGAAAACCAGGATGCAAACCAGAAGATGCAACTTGAGAAGGGACTCCGAGCATTATTCTCTCAAGGGAAAAGACACAGGGTCTGTCTCCAGGGTGAATCGGAGCGGGACTGCTGAACGAGCCCAGCGTCTGGGGAAACCCACCTCTCGCCAACAGACTCAATTTACAAAGGTGCCAATCACGGCAGAAGGCCCAGTTAGTACTGCCGACCCGAACAGGACTCTGAAGTTGTTCCTCTCGATGCTTCTTGTGGTCTTAAACTTGCAAATGCTCTTTCTAGGCTCTAAAATAGTTCCACACTACGCTACCTATACCCATGTGTTTACAATACCTTGCGCAGCGCTCTGAAACCCAGCTGGGTGGAGTTTGTGCTATAAAAATCAAATATACAGCTGGGTATAAAGTAACCCTGGAAAAGGCACGTGTATGTGCATTTATACCGCGGGTGCAACCACCGACCAGAGGAAGGCTGTCAGATGTTGACGATCTGTCCTGGCTCCTACTCAATCAATATTCCCTTTTATGATACTTCTGAATATCCATTGATTTTGTGACCTTTCGGTTACTTCTCTGATGCCCACGGAAACACAGCTGAGCCTTTCTGAGCATGTTTTCGCAGAGCACGACGGCGCAACAGGGCGAGCATTGCGGCAGTTCAAGCGAGGACCTCGGATGCTCTTCGACGAACACGAATGCGGGCTAAGTAGCTGAAAACACCTGAGAAGCACGATCGATCATATGGATCGGGTTGGAGGCCTTTTTTTCTCTCATACACGTATTTTGTCTAATGCATCTCATTTTTTCAGAACCTTGGTGACATACGGAACAAAGCGCTTTGATACAAGCGGCCGAGCCAACTCGCCGAACTAACAGTCGCAGGGGGTCACGGGGGGATGGGGGCCGAAGGGTATGAAAATAAAGTTAAAAAAAAAAAACTGAAACTTAACTGACCGGGAGGGTCCGCGCCGCCTCTGCTGTCTGCTCCTGGGCCGGGGTCCGGTACGTTGGCGCCTTCAAAATCTTCTGGGTGAGTGGCTGGCAACCCCTCTCAGCCAATCCAGACGCTGCTCCAGCAGTGCCAGGATTGGCTGAGGGCAAAGATACTCCCTGCCCATTACGAGACCGGGGGCTGCGCATGAAGCAACCCTCGGTCTCTTAAGGGGAAGGCTAGTGCGCTTGTTCGGGCTGATCGTAAAAATGATCAGCCCAAAAACGAACATGCGCACTATTGCGCGCCGCTGTCACTCAACCTGAGAGTGCTGCCGCAGCCCCACCCCCTTCAGCGTCCGTGGCGTGTTCTACTTCTGATGCTAATTCCAATCAGGAGTCCTGATTGCTGCAATTAGCGTCAGAAGTAGAACGATTAAATTCTAAATGGGGCCGTGGCATTAGTGGGGCAACGCCCCAACGCCCCCAATGGACGCACCGCCACTGGTATCAAGTATGTCTGTCATGGATTGGATACAATGTTCAGTAAGATCATTCACATTTGTTATGTTTGTAGGAGGCAGAAGGATATTGTTGTTAGTAGAGGTTAGATCTGTTAGATTAATATTTCTCAAGTCTCTGGACCATTGTCTGACCCTTTTTTGACAACACCTTCTCCAGGATGAGGAAGGAGATTAGGTAGTGGTCTGACCAGTCACAGGGGTTTATGTATTCAAGTTGAATGGTATTGTCCTTAGCGATGATTAAATCGAGGGTGGGGCCTTGTTATGTGTTGGGCCATTACATGATTGGTAAGGATGAGGTCCACGAGGAAGGCCTTGAAGGTGTTCAGTATGAGGTCATTAGAGTCAATCCAGTGTATATTGAAATCCCTGAGGAAGATATGGTTTGTGTGCTGGTCTGAGTTAGAGGAGATGGTCTTCATTATTTGTTCAATGAAAGGTAGGTTGTTCCCCGGGGGTGGTACATCATGAGGAGTTTGCATACTATCTTGTCCTTGCTCCATATTTTGATACCTAGGTATTCACAGGAGGGCATTATCACATTTTGTGAATGTTTCAAGATGAGCATGAGGCGGTAAATGCATGCTAAACCAATCAATCAATCAATCAATCAATCAAGGTTTGTATAGCGTAACTACTCACCCATGAGTGTTTCAAGGCGCTAAGGGGAGGGGTGGAGGGCTGCTGATCTGTCTGGGTCCTGGGGTTCATTCGAAGAGCCAGGTCTTGAGATCCTTCCTGAATTGGGTCGACAAAAGGGCTTGCCTGAGGTGGAGAGGCAGTGTGTTTCAGGTCTTGGCGGCAAGGTAGGAGAAGGATCTTCCTCCGGTACTGGTCTTGCAGATCCATGGGATTGTGGCCAGGGCCTGTTGGGTGGAGCAGAGGTGCCTGGAACTCCCCCCCATCTCTCCAGTTCTATCCAGTCTGATGATGTCATAGTTGGGTTGGACTAAAATGTCCAGGATGGGTGAGGAGGTCTCATTGAGCCACATTTCAGTTAATATTAGGAGGTCAAGGTCTTGTGTGAGAATGAGATACGTGATATCAGTTGCATGTCTTACCACCGACCTGCAGTTGAGAAGCATGGACCTGAGATGTGATTTGGTTTCTAAAGCTTCAAGGTGTGTTATGGGAACTTGCAGTAGGTTGTAGTCATTCAAGGTTCTGTAGTGGAGACTAGGTCACAGGTTGACCGCAATGCGTTCAAGATTAAATACCCCCCAACCTGTCTAAAAATGCAACCAAGAACTTCAAACATAACTTCTCAAACAGTACCCTAAAATGCTTAACTCTGATGTCTACTTTTGTGCAAATAAAGGATCCGTGGTTACTGATTTAATTTTCTTCATCAACAAAAGAGCACAATGGAGGAGAGCCATTGCCTCCACGCTCCGGATTAAAACATATAGAAAAAAAACCACATGGCTTATGAATCTCCATAACACGCACACCGATCTTCATGGCTGACGCTACCATCTCCCTTTGCAACACTGAAAACGTTCTCATCTAATCATCCTACCGTAACCTAGAGCATTTTGATGAAATATTCATGAGAATCAAAAATACACTGTCGAGTGATGTCCCCTTCTCCTCCAAAAATCTTTGGAACCCCTCCTGCTCCTCGATAGAAACACAGGCTTCTTCCAGACCCACCTCCACCGCTCCACCTATATCTCCTGATGACCACACTTTCTATTCCAACACTGGAACCGTCGCTGATGGCTCCAAGACCAGGAGCCAACAGTTAACCACAGAGAACGCCACAGGACTCTAGCCTCCGAGTCGAGGAACGACCCCGGAGTGGTCACCAAGAAGGCTGGGTGCAACCCGTCTCGATTGGCGCAGTCACTAGTGGGAGCAAGTGCTCAGGATGCCGGTGGGGGTGTCAGGAACGAGGATACAACCCTGGAAGGGAGTTCGTGTGAGACTGCGGTGCGAGAAAGAAGCGTGCAGTGTGTCCAGGTAGATCCGTGAGGCAGAGGCCCTCTATGTAGTGTCTCAGGCACAAGACAAGCCCGCACAAGAATACCAGAATTCCCCTGGGAGGAGAAATACAGCCATACCAAAGGGCAAGTGGAGGAACGCCAGGAGCATCAGCTGTCCAAGCAAGACGAGAGAAGCCAAGCGAGTCAGCCACTTAAGCAAGGCTTGGGAGGTCTGGCAGGTCAGCCGCCCAGATAAGGCATAAGCCGGCAGCACTCACTAGGGATCCGACAACTTGCCAAAACAAGCGGGCCACCAGACAGTCTGTTGGCAGGCAGGGGGAGGTGGGCAGGTCAGCGGCTGGACCAAACCTCATCCTGCGATCATCTGTGGGCTCCGGCATCTCCCACAAGTATCGGCGATGCGGCGTCTCGTACCTCCCTAACACGAGAGGAAGGCAGGTAGCATAAGGACTGGGAATCTGTCGTTGACCACATGGTGTAGAATGAGCCAGTCTGCTAGGAGTGGCTGCCGTTCGAATCCCCTGGTATTTAGACGATGGAGAGGGGAATACCTTCAGAATCTTTAGTTTGTGAACATAAGTAGAATTAGTCTAGTAAAAAATGCCTTCCAATATTATCGTTGTTGCGATGGTATTTAGCAAAGGGGCGGATGGCAGGGCCTAAGCAGGGATATTCAAAGATAAAAGATCCGAAATCCAGGAGCTTCCTTATGGAGCTTCAACTCAGCTTTCATCTTGTCATAAACCCAAGGTTTGCTATTCAGTACACACAAGGAGGGAACGCAGTCTCACAGGGGAGAGGCAAAGGAAATGTTGGTGGTTCGAACAGTAGTGCTTTGAAGGTTACTCCTTGCCACATCTGCAATAAGGTCAACTATTGGAAGGGAAAATGCAGATTGAACCCTGACAAAGTGCAGTCGGATGCTCAAATACAGAATGTCCTGCCATAAGATGGGGTGATGCAAGAAGAAGTCCCAATACCGAAGGCCCGTATGCACCAGAGATGCATGAGGCCAAGTGTGCCCCAGACTCTCATGGTACAATCACAAATACAGAAGTTCAGCAGAATTCATTCATGATTAATGATCATGCTTCTCAGGTCCCCCAGATGTTCAAGAGTCCCATTGGCCTCAATCAGTCACAATGACAGTGCCTGAGGGGGGGAGGAAGATTGCATGCTTGACACAATTCTAAAGGCAGACCAAAGTGTCCCATATGTAGACTGGGAGGTGAATGGCTACCCATATCATTTTTGATCGATACAGGAGTTACCCACTCGATCATTGGAACAGTTGAGGTCCCAAACCTTACTCTCTCGGGAAAAGAGATTCACGTTGTAGGCATCACAAATCAGAAGTGTACAAACAAAGTCTGAGCTCCAGTTCCACTGAGAACATGTTCGATCAGGCACAATAACCAATGTGTGCTATGCTACTCAAGTCCTGTGAACCTACTGGAAAGGGTCTTGCTTTGTAAACTGGGATGTGTGATCTACTGACTCAGGCAGCTGATGCAAAATTTGAAAAAAAGTCCCAGGAGTCAGTAGTCAGGCTGTACCAAGTCCTCACAAAGGAGGATTGATCCCTTGATTTGAAAGAGACAGTGAAAGAAGAAGTATTGGATTTCGCAGGAAAGGAAATTGGGCTGATCAAAATGCAAAACCCTTAAACCACATTAGGGCAAGATGCAGTCTTTCCAAAAACACCACAATATAAGCTCTCCCCAGAAATAATAGCTAGTATAATGCCAATCATTTAAGACATGTTAGAACAGGGCACTCTCCCATGATGGGCACACAAAAACCAAACAAAAAATGGAGGGTAGTGCAGAACCTCGAGAATAAACAAGATTATTGTTCCATGTCCAGTGGTACCGAATCCGGTGTTTCCATTTCCAAATTCCCCCCTGATGATGAGTAGTTTAAGGTCATTGATCTGTGTCAAGCAGTCTTTTCCATTCCTCTGCATGGACATCCAATACTAGTTCAAAATTCTTGTGGGGTGTTAAGCTCCTCAGGGGTATACAGAAAGCCCTCCATTCTTTAACCAGATACTGAAGAAAAATCTAAATACCTTACAATTGCCTTGTAGTTTGACATTGCTGTATTGTCATTGAGGATCAGCTTGTGGCATCGGTGACTGAAGAAGACGGCGGGCAGGACACGATTACCCTGCTCAATCACCTTGCTGAGAATGGGCACAGAGTTTCACCCGAAAAATTGCAGTACTGTCAGAAAGAAGTCCATTATCAAGCACACCAAGTGGAGACAGGAGTGAGCAGAGTATTCCACAAGTTTATTTCCACAGTCCTAAAAAAGAAGTGTACTTCCACACAAAGGGAGGTGAGAATGTTTTGGAGAATGGTGGGCTACTGTTGACTTTTCCCTAGTAGTGAAGACCTTATAGAGGCTCACACAATGACATCAGTGACCCAGTACCATTCGACAAGAAATGCATGGAAGCATTTCTAGTTCTCAGAAACTTACTTTGCACTGCACCTGCTCTAGGAATGCCGGAGTACAATAATGAGTTTACTTCGTTCAGTTATGAATGAGATGGATGCGTGCTGTCTCTGTAGGCACAGACCCATGGGAAAGCGATACGGCCAGTGATATACTTCTGAACTACGCTCATTCCAGTGGCCACTGCACTTCCTGGTTGCCTAAAATCAATTGCTGCTATCAGTCTGAGCATACAGCAGAATTAGGGCATCATGATGGGTTACCAGCTCATTGTGATGATTCCAACCTCAATTACAATTCCCCTAACCCGCACTTGAACTCAACAGATGACAAATAGCCAACTTACTAAGTATGAACAGGTAATTTGGGCAGCTGAGAATGTATCCTTAAAGTGCTGTAAGGTACTCAAACATTCTACCCTTTTGCCCATATCAAACAGTGACAGTGAAGAGGATGAGTTTGACCATAGTTGTGTCGATGTGACGGAGTTGTGTACTAAGCCGAGACCAGACATTCCTGGTGTACGACTTGAAGAAGGCGACCACACACTGTTTGTAGTTGGCTCTTGTTTGAGAGACAGACAAAGAATTTTGAGAGCAGCATATGCGACTTAAACCACGAATGTTATCGTGGAAACATCTTACTTGTGCAATGTAACCACCACTCAAGTAGATAAGTTTACAGCATTAACAGGGGCATGTTGCGCATCTGATTGGCTGAGGGTTACCATTTATACTGAGAGCCAATATGGATTTGGCGTGGTGCATAACTTCAGTAAGCTGTGGTTGCAAAAAGGTTTCTTGGCCTCCTCTTGTTCCCCTATAAGAAACAGCATTTGTGTCATGAATTTGCTAAATGCACTCCAGTTACCCATGGAAATAGCAGTCATGAAGTGTGCTGCCCACAAGACTGGCAGTGATTTTGTCTCCACTGGTAATCGTTAAGCAGATGAGATTGTCAGATATTGCACTCGAGTCCAGCACACTTCACTTGGGTGAACCATGCAATGATGAAAATTAAAGTGTCCTGAATATGTTGTTAAATGCTGTGCCGACCTTCAGTTGGCTCTGAGAGCTTCAAAGCAAGGCGTCTGAGATTGAGAAAGAAAAATTGGAATGGGCAGGTTGTGTGAAAGATGCCAGTGAGATCTGGATGTCTAATGATGGAAACACAAATCTGCCCGATTCCATGTTGTTGGCTATGGTTTGACATTTATATGGCCTGACCTGCGTCGGCAAAGATGGCATAGTGCAGAACTTCAAACGGTATTGGTACAACCTACACTTTCATGCTATGGCTGAGAAGCTATGTCAAAGATGTACAGTGAGTCAGAAAGTAAGCACAGGGAGAAAGACTACTGTGGCCATGAGCCACAAATGGAAGTCAGATGGTCCATTCAACTGCCTTTTTCTGAAGATGACCCACTGTAACCAGCTGCGGTATATCCTAGGAGTAGTGTGCTTATTCTCATGCTGGGCTTTGGAATACCGACAAGGAGATGTAACAGTTTCACCATGGCCAAACAACTTTTGAGGGACTTGATCCCTAGATTTGCCATGCCTGTTTTTCTTGAATCTGATCGAAGCAGTCATTTTAAAAGCTGGTATGCACTGCTATAGACATGAACCAGAAATTCCACTGCAGTTATAGACTGGAAGCATCCATTGTAGTAGAGAGGGTCATGGGGAAGATTAAAGCTAAGCTAGCAATAGCATGTGCATTCACATCTGTAAAACAGCCACATGCACTCCAGCTAGTACTTATGAACATACGAAGTACCTTTTGCAAAAGAACAGGAATTCTTTCCTCATTAAATCATGATGGGGAGGGCCATGAGAATCCCTTTTGTTCCTGCAGCTGCACTTGTGAATATCACAGATGACATTGTTCTTGACTATTGCAAAATGACTGGATGATGTGGTGCATTCCATCTTTCATCAGGTTGACTTGGTGATTCCAGCAATAAGACCCGAACCATGCGACATTCCGAACCTAGGTGACTGGGTTCTTGTGAAAAAGCACGTGCCCAAGTCATGTCTGAATGCCTGCTGGAAGGGACCTCATCAAATAATCCTTGTGACCAACACTGCTGTGAAATGTGCAGGTTTATCAAATTGTATATGTGACTCTTATATGAACAGAGTGAAACGAGCAGAAGAAGAAGTGGGGACAACACCCACTGACTCTCCGAGTTCAGATAGATTGGAAGTTTCCAAGGCGTCGGAGGAAGAAAAAGAAGAGGTCCTCCCAGACAGCCAAGACCTCAATCTGCCTGAACCACAGCCAAAGCGGAGTCCAAGAGAATTACTAGGGCCTCCAGCTCAGGAAGAAAGGCAGATACCAGGACTGAAACTCAGCATCCAGCGTGTTCCTGGTGAACTCGGGAGAACAGAGAATGATCAAACAGGAACCTGTGCTTAGCCAGTTGAAAACGATACAGAGGAAGCAGCAGGGCAAAATCCAGACTTCGAATTAGAAAATGTGCTCCGTGAATCGAAGCGACAAGTACCTCAAAGGAGAGGGTGCATTACAAAGAATTAAGCTACAAAAAGGAGAGCGCTAATAAAATCAAGAAGGCCAGAGACCATTAAAGAGGAACGAGAGCTAGAAGAGCAAGAGGAAGTAGAACAGGTAGAACTTCGTGGTAGCAACAGTGATCAGCCAGAAGTCGAGACCAAGAAGATTCAGAAAATATAACAAGAAGTCCAAAAGTCCTAAATGGACTAACTTTGTGAGAGGTGACGCTGACATAAATGTCAGTTTGACTTTGGAGAGCCCCCTTTTAATAAAGGTTTTAGACATATTTCATCATGGGATAGGACAAACAGTGGGAAAAAGAAGCTGTCAGCAACAAGCGGAAGAAAAAGGAAAAGAGTGAAATTTAATTAGAGGAACTCCAAAGTTAAGTTTCTGATGAGATGAGGGAATTAGAAGTAAAAATCCCAAACTGATGATTTTCATTTTCTGAAATTTCTGTTTAAAAGGGCAAGATGTGCTGATTCTAGTGAATCATCAGGGGAGGGTACACCTGGTACCTCAGCAAACCAGCCACATTCATGTAATTTGAGTTCTTCATCTGTCACTTCCATATGTCAACATCCAAGCCTGTGAAGAAAACAAAAAGGTTGTGTGTGACATGCTTGAAATAATCTCAGCCACCGGTAATTATTTGGGACTCCATTCCAGTCCAGCATTTTTGCCCATTATTCCACATCAGACAGCAACCACACCAAACCGGTTCCGGCCTATTTATCCCTGGTCAATCACATATAGCTTGATTCTTGTGGCACAGGACTCATGGCTGGGCATACCTGTCACACTACAGGCATCACACTGAAGGAAACAAAAAAGTGATAGGTGGAATGCGCAAATTAATCTCCAACACTAGTTTTTACATGGGCTGCATTCCAGCCCACTATTTTGTTTTGGCTCACTATACCACCATAGATAGAGACCGGCTATATGTAAATAACCCATGGTCCTGCTTCAATTGGAGCAGTCTGGTCCCATCCAGATGAAAAAACAAGCAACTCCTAATCAGTTTTAGCCTATTTAGACTTTGTCAATAGGGTATTACTTGATTCATCCAAGTCAGCCACCTTCAGCCTTATCTACAGACCCTCTGCCTCTAACAAGGATTTCTCTGAAGAAATCATGAACCTTGTTCATCTGTCTGTATGCATCAGATATATTCCACAATCCTCAGATGCTTCTATTTACTCAAACATTCAACCACAAACATAAAAGGAGCATTTTACATGCCCAAGAGCTCAAGCAACATATAACGCAGCCTATACATCCTAAAAGCAACACTCTCAACTTGAGCACGACTGCCACATCTTCAATTGAATGCAAGTACCCAATACTGCTGGGCTGGATCTCACCATTGTTTTCTCCATCCATTATGCCGCATCAATGCACCAAGTTGAATCGAAAAGAGAAAAAACAAACTTGCTGCTTTTTCAAGGACTCCCTCCTAGATTAACTCATCAGGTTCTCCAACTCCCTCCAGTTCAGATGTCAACAAAGACCACGCCATATACAGATAAACCATGAAAAACCTCTTGTGCCTCAATACACCTAAACAACCCTGCAAACCCAAAGAGTTAGCACTATGGTATTCACGATAATCTCTCACATAACAAATGCTGTATCTCAAGATAAGAGATATTTTTATTAAGAACTTTAGGAAAGCTATCGATGACACTTCAAAACCCCACAAACAATGGCAGAACCTACCATTAATATTCGCAGAGAGGGTAAATGCCATTATGATCCACTTGCTTCCCTGTTGATTTTCTCTCAGTTAAAGACTCTCCTCTTACTGCTTATTTGCTTTTACCAAAATACAGGATCTCATTTCTTACTTACGTTAGGCAAGTAGCAACTTTGGAATAACTTGGAAATGTTAATTTTTCCTATGGAAAAGAAGGAGTATAATCATACCTTGTCTTTTATCTTTTACATAAGGCAAATCAATTAGACTATATGAACCAATCTGGCACCTTTCCTCTGGGAATAAACAACTTCCCAAATTAGAGAAGGCACAGATGTTTTCTTTTGATCGGGGGACTGTGTATTATCTGTGGCAGCCACTCCACTAGTCATAAAACCCCAAGCTATCTTATTTTAAACTTTGTAGTATTCCTTCCCTGATTGTTCTGACGTAATCCACTAGACGAGCTATCCTTTTACTGTGTGCTTTCTTTGCCATTGTGACCATGGTCTCAGTTCACTCAGTCATACACTATAGGAAAATTGCCCTAGACAATAGGAGTGTGTAGCATCCCAACAGTAATCGCCTCCGGTCCTAGCGTGAACATGTGCTGTTGGAATGTCATACATGCCAACATTTCAACTTCGAGAAGAGGGAGAAATATGCGTGGGTGGAAAGACCTGAATAATGCATAACACGAAACGGGTCAGGCGTAACACAAAATGGATCACAGGCAGTGGTGGCTGGTGACATTTGAAAGTGGTGGGGGTTAAATTTTCTGTCGTAGTGCACCGCGGCGAGCGAGAGCAGCGAGCGAGCCCGAAGAACTTTAGGGGGGTTCGGGGAGGTTCTCCCCCCGAGAAAAATTTGAAAAAAGAGTGGGTAAATGGTGCATTTTCAAGCAAATTTGAGAAGCAAGAAGGTTAATAAAGCAATTGTGAAAGTGCAGTTATTACATTAATAAAGGGATGTCATATAACAACATGTAGATAGAAATGTTTCTGAAGCTAGGCCCTGCCAGTGCCACGCACCTCTGAGCAATATACACGCTGTGTGCCAGCAGGGCCTAGCGTCAGAAACATTTCTATTGTTATATTTTTGAAGCTAGGCCCAGTGCTGGCACTCAATGTGTATGCTTCTCAGAGGTGCATCACGCGTGGCAGGGCCTGTAGCTTCAGAGTGCAATGTACAAACCCTATTTTGCGAGTCAGTAATCTATTACCAACTCACAAAATAGGGTTTGCGACTCGCTATTAAGAAGGGGCGTGCCAAGGGCGTCCCTTCCTAACAGCGATTGGCACTTCTTTGTACGATTGTTTTGCAACCGCAGTTGCGATATCAAAACACTTGCAGTTTACCACCTACTTTAAGGAGGTGGTAAGCCACTCGCAAACAGGAAGGGGTCCCCAGGGGAGCCTTCCCCTTTGTGACTGGCAGCAAGAATATTTTTTACAAGCAGGCAGTGGTCCCACAGAACACTGCCTACTCTTAAAAAATGAAACCGAAACGTTTAATTTTTCTTTTTTAAATGCTTCCAGTTTTCCTTTATGGAAAACGGGCTGCATTTAAAACAAGCATTGGCATAGCCAATAGGTCTCGCTTTTGTGACCTTAAGTGTTTATTTAAAAGTTTGTGCTATGTAGTAGAGTATTGTGGTTGATGTGTATTTTGTTAAAAATTTGTACCTAAAAGTGTTATATGTGTTAGTTAGTTGTATTATGCGTAGTGTATTGATGTTGCTTAGAGTTTAGTGTAATTATGTTGTGTGTAATTATGTGGTATTGAGTGTTGTTATGTGTATTGACCCACCCAAGTCTTGAAATCCTCTGCCAGGTTATAAGCTCAGAGAGCCTCTCTACTAACCTGCTGACGGGACCATGGGATGGCTCATTCCTGGTAACGTACCAACTCTACTAAGTGGAGAGCCTCACATAGCCCTGGGAATGTGTGCTCATTAATTTGAGAAAGATTCCAGAGCCTCCCATTGTGTCAAAGAGCCTGACTGCCCCCTACCAGTCAGCCCTTGCGTTACAGGAATGATGTAACCATGTTCAGTTCTCCAAGTAAAATTGTATTTTACCTCTTGAATGCTCCCTGTACTAAGACAAAAGGAAATTTTTCTGTCTAATTGCTGTGATTTGGCCCCACCACTATCAGGTGCTATCAGAATGACATCTGACCTCACCCTATAGAAGGCCTAGTCATGCTTGGGTGTCAGCAGGACACTTTTCTGACTCGGAGTGAAGGACAAGGGGACATTCCTGACATCCTTCCCTGACTTGAGACTGATCGTCCCTCCCCAAAGCTGGTGTTAGGAGAGCCAGCAGTGAAAAGCATCATTTGTGGCCCATTGCCTGTCTGCCAGCAGAAAAACTCAACTTTTTGGTACAGCCAGTGCTTTTAAAAATAAATAAAGTGCATGTACTCACTATTTAGAGTACCTGCCCTATCCTGAGAAGTGTCGGCACCCTCCTATTAAATGTATTGCAGCAGTGCTGAGAAGTGCAGGTACTCTTCCATTAGATGTATTGCAGCAGTGCTTAGAAGTGCAGGTACTCTTCCGTTACATGTATTGCAGCAGTGCTGAGAAGTGCAGGTACTTTCCCTTTCAAATAAAAAAAAGTGCGGGTACTCAGTACCGGACAGTACCTGCCCATGTAAAGCACTGACAGCTGTCGGTGACCTATTGTTTCCAGTTTTCCAACATTTACATAGAGTGGACCCTAATTCATCCTCAGAGAAGTTCGACTTCTTCACCTTCTGCTAATGGCTGTTTGGTGTATCATTCCACCTCCTGTGGAATGCTTGCTTTGCAAGATACGTGGGACTATTTGCTGTTTCAAAAGTACACTGAATCATAACACGTTAACTTTTTTATCTTATAGATGCATTCTAAACAGAAAGCAAACACTGTCTACACTGTTCAGCGCAGTAGAATTTTTAAAGTTTTAATTTAGGGCACAAAATGAAAGCAAGGCCTATTGGCTTTCCAAATGCTTATTGTAATCCATCTCTGATGGCACCAAGTGTTGGAGAAATTACATATGCTTCATTACTGCGGTGGGTGGATGGTTAGTTTCCAAAAGATGGCCCAACGTTTTGACCTTATCCTTTACACCCATCCAGTGATAATATTGACATAGTCAGAGTGTTTCTTTGCCTACCATTCTCTCTTAGAAGAACTTGTACAGGGAACCGGAAGCATTACAATTTTACACACCGGGAAACAATAAAGACGAACCCGTGTTTTTTTAATTTGTTATTTTTCGTCACTTTATATAGCGCAAACTCGACCCCAAGGTATTTGAGCGCTTTACACGAGCACCAGTTATGTTACACAGGGACACATTCATTTTTAGCAGGCAAGGGGAGATTAAGTGATTTGCCCAGAATCACAGGATGTTCAGCCGACGCCCCAGGTCCGGAGCCGGCAACTCTGGCCGTTAAGACACATCCTATCTGGGTTTTAGGGCTGTACTGCCAGGCAGAGCAGAGAGCAAGAGAGGGGGCTTGTCGCTGGCTTAGCCGCTTTGTATGTTTGGCAGGACAGTGTTTTCGGATATGACTTCCGATGACAAGCCCTTGGCCGCCGCCTGCACGCGGGCTGCTGCGGAGCTAGCAGCTCCTGTTTTACAGGCGCGCAGCCAGTCACTAGACCGCTGATGGTGGTCGGAGGCAGTCTACAAAGGCACGGAGCGGCGATGGAAGCCAGCAGGTGGGTGCATTTACTTCAGGCTAAGCGAGCATTGTGTAGGCCAGCTATGACGTGGCACTGACCCCTCAGCGTCGGGCACCCAAAACATCCTGCGGCCTCGTCATTTATCATCAAGGCTTTTTCTGAAGAAAGTGTTTACCTATGTCCACGGACACTGAAAGTATGTGATTTTGCTTCCGCAGTGTCTTCCACGTAATTACAAATTTGCCGCATTTGCCAAATAATACATCAATTGGCATAATTTGAACACTTCACTAAAAATTGTTTCTACTTCAAACGGATGAAAAGATAATAAACAACAAACGCGCGCGCATCGCGCTAAAAGTGGGAGGGTTGAGGGGAGTGCGGCCGAGAGCAACCAAAGCGTTTCCCTTGCGGGAGCGAGCCAGGGGCACCATGTGTTTGCGATAATTACTAACACATGGTGCCGCTCGCTCCGGCAAGGGAATCGCCAAACGTGCACGCGTTGCCATTTAAAGCAATGCAACGCGTGCACGTTTTTGCCTGCAAACCTGGAGCGATTTCTAAAGGTCTCTTTCCTATGCAGTGCAGCGCATGCGCGCTGCGTAGGCGAGACCTAAAAAACTGCTTTATTTAAAAAGCAGTCACAGACATGGTGGTCTGCTGACCCTAGCAGGTCACCATCCCTGTGAGTGCTGGCCACTCCCAATGGGGTTGCAAAGTGCAGCCTGCCTCATGAATATTAATGAGGCAGGTCGTTTGCGACACAATTGGGAATCGCAAACAGTGTCTGAGACCCTGTCTGAGACCCTGTCGTACACTCCATTTTGCGAGTCGCAAAACGTCGCAATTTGCAACTCCGAAATGGAATGGTCATACATCTGGCCCTAAGAGGCAAGTCAGGTGTCATGTAAACCCTGTACAATGCCCAGGATATTATAGAGCAACATTATAGTCTATTAAATCAAACACAATAGATTTTTTGTAACTGCTATTCTGAACTCACATATTTGAAAGTGCTTTCATATTCTATAATGAAGAAAAAGAAGTTTGAGTGAAATAAAGTATTTACCCAAGAATTATTTAAGCGGGGAAGCCACAATTTACAACTCAGCCACTAAATAGGTATCTATTTGTTTTTACTTATATTAATGCTTTGTTTTTACCTTGTTGTTCATTTTTCATATAGCAGACACGACCTGAAGGTACAGGAGTGCTTTACATGAGCACCAATTACATTACACAATGTCACCACTCATTGCTTATAGGGATGGGGAGATTAAATTATTTATCCGGAATCACAGGATGATGAGCCAACTCCAGGACTTGAACCAGGTTCCCTATTTCTAAGTCTGCAACTCTGGCAATAACACCACATCATGAGTATGGGGGAAAATCAGCATTTCGTTTTGGCGCTAACAAAAACAGAGTTTTAGACTCTGTTTTTATGTGCACTAATATGTAAAACTGGCAAAAATAAAAATGTCGATTCCCATCACATGCTCCTAGCCTTCCCACTCCAAGAATTAAGGACAAAGCGTTAAGCTTTGATGTCTGAGGTAATTCTTGGAGAGGGAGAATAAAGCGGTGCGTGAATGAAGACTAGCATCAACATTTTATTGTTGGTAGTTTTACAAAGTGTTCAAACAACAACAGAGTTGGAACACATTTTTCTCGGTTTTACTGAATGTTCTTTTTTCTTACCTTGGCTATGGTTTGGTGGAATGCTTTCTGCTGAATTCTGGAACGGCAGAATACAAAATGTGCCCTGCACGAGCAAAAGCAGGAAGCGACGAGTATGTGCGCAAAACAAGCAAGCATTAGCAGAAGTTTTGTTTGTTAAAACAGATAATGCCTTTAAGCTAACTTGTGTTCCCTGTCTCTTCCCTAACCTGGTCTGTCCTGTTTGTTCAGGAATCCACATCAGGCGGGAATCTAGGTAGACACGCCCTGCCCGTCGCAGGGGCTTGGAACACCCCAGCATTCTATGTCAACTGTCTCCATGCGGAAGCTTCCACTGTGAGAGCAGCAGGGGAGCCCTCGTTTTGCGTTATCTTTATTGAAGTGAAAGCCGGTTCGTGTGCAGGAGCTGGAAACAATAGAGATAAGGGGTGAGTCTTTTCCTTTGCAGACAGCAGCGGGCTGTTTATTCGTCTGTAAAAGATCAAACGGCCCGTTGCTGTCTGCGAAGGAAAAGACTCACCCCTTATCTCTATTGTTTCCAGCTCCTGCACACGAACCGGCTTTCACTTCAATAAAGATAATGCAAAACGAGGGCTCCCCTGCTGCTTTCACAGACTAGTGGAAGCTTCCGCATAGAGACACACAGTGCCGTCAGCCGCTCGTTCCAGTTTGTTGCTGCAGGTTCAGGTTGCCACTTCCTCGCATGAAAGAAGAGACGCACAATATTCAATTACGTGCTAGCATCGGGTTTCTAGATGCATGAATCGGGAGGCGGGAGACTAGCCTTCAAATCGGTAGTCTCCCGCCTGAATCGGGAGGGTTGGCATGTCTGGAATGTAGAATGCGGAATATTGTAATGTTGTACCGTTCTGTTCGGCAGCAGTTGGCTGTTTACCTTCGGCTGGGTTGCAGTTCCCCCGGCAGCTCTGTATCCGAATTAACATCATTTTCTCCACTTCGTTTTCCGATGACTCTTTCCTTGTAAGGTCGTTACAACTTTCTTTGGCGATGATCTTCAGAACTGCTGCACGTGTTTTCCATGTGTTCACGCAGGCACCTCAACCGCAAGTACTGTTTCATTTCCGGCTAGCTATACTTTAAGTGCTCTTACCTGCCAGTGGAGTTTGACTTACGACGCTGTCCGCTTCATGTTCGAATTCGCTATCTGGATACCGTTGTTATCTTGTGGTGTGGCCTGCGGTTCACCGGTCTTTCTTCTGCGCTTTACGGTTAGCGGCCATTCTTTGGCCTACCCTCTGTGACGTCAGACGCTGCCGCTCATAGCTGGATCATGTGTCGATGTCGGCACAGGCATTGTTTACCATCTCCATGGCAACCTCTTCGTCGATTTTATCGTGCGCAAAGCTTCATTAGCCACGGCTTCGCCAATGCGCACGGCTTTTATACTCCATTAAAAAAAAATTGATAGGGCACATCATGCCGTTCAGCATTATTTCGCCGATGCGCATGGCTGTAAGTGGCTTTGTTTTCCTAGTCAGCATTATTCTACTTGCCACACTAGCATCTTACCGTTCAGCATTATTTCACCTATGCGCACGGCTGTAAGTGGCTTTGTTTTACAAGTCAGCATTATTCTGCTTGCCACACTATTCTGCACACAATGTCACGCCGATGTGCACGGCTTATATACATTTTAAAGAGCACATCATGCAGTATCATCTTATACTGCCTGTTTCTTGGTGATTTTCACCAAGTCACGCCGATGTTCAAAGCTTATGAACATCTTAAAAAACACGTTGTACAATAGGACTATTTTTTGTTTTTAACATCTTGTGTGACTCTGCTATCACAGTAATATTTATAATTGTGTCGTATTCTTTTCTATAATTACACGTGTCATTCAAAAATATGCAGTCTGTGAATCCTCCTCCTTCATTTTTAGAATCTCAGGGCGAACCACCAGTGTGTTGGAAAAACTGGTTTGACGCATTTGAAACATATTTAGGGGCCATTGGAGCCTCAAGATTTTGTCCTGAACGGAAAACGTTTTTTGTTATTGCATTCTTTGGGATTTGAGGGTTGTGTCATTTTCAAGCATTTACCAAACATTGAAAATTCACGAGGGGAACAGCTGGACAATTACACAGAATGTGTTAAAAAAATTAGAGAAACGTTTTGACGTGCAACCTAGCATTGTCGTGTTGAGACACAAATTTCTCATGAAAAAACAAAGGTCAGGAGAAAGCGTTGATATTTATGTATCCGCTCTAAGGAGATTGGTTGCAGAATGTCACTTTGAAAATTTTACAGATCAGTCGATTAGAGACCAATTCGTCATTGCTCCAACAAGTCTATTCAGCAAAAATTGTTGTCATTGGCTAGTCTGTCACTCAAGGAAACGTTACGCATTGCTAGAAGCATAGAAACTTCGCAGTTATCCGTAAAGGAATTGGAAGAATGAAAAACTGAAACTGTGAATGCAGTTAAACAAAAGTCCAAAATCTCTAGCTATTCACAATTTAAAGAAAACACGCGATCCCACAAAGTTTTTTAAACAATCTAATATATGCTTTAGATGTGGTAATATGTCACATTTTAGGAGTGGAAAACTATGTCCATCAAAAAATGTTACGTGCAGAATTTGCAACAAATTAGGCATTTTGTCAAGGTGTGTCAGAGTCAAGGAAAACAATATAATTTAAATAATTCTATTGTAGCCAATTTAGGAGCTGAAAATACTGAGAATCATTTAGAAAAACTACAAGAAGATTTACAGAACATGGTATTAGTAGTTAGCGATGATATGGTTGCATCAGGAGATCCATCCACTTGTGTGGAACCCTATGATGATATATCTATTGGTGATAAATCAGTTAAACTACTGGTCGATTCAGGGGCATGAATAACCATGTTGACACAGGAGTTATTCAATGAATTGTGGCCTGGTAGAGTGCTTTAACCACCTGACTGCGCTCCAGTGTCTTCTGATGCCGCATTGACCTGTCCGGGTTTTTTGAAGATGTATTAATCTTCAAGGGAAGGAATATTTTTGGGAAGGTGTATGTTGCAGTCAAAGGTCTGTGTATCCTGGGTGGGTTTCACCAGGGTCTATTTAAGATGATTTTAAAGCCAGGTACCAGTGAACAAGTGTCTGTAGTAGATGTTGGTAGTATCACTGATGATTGTAGCATGATTGAAAATCTACGCACTAAATTTCCTAGTGTATTCATTCCCTAGAGGAATTGTGTTAATCCAGGGTTTTTAACATAAGATCAAAGCGAAGGAGGGGTCAATTCCCTTGAAAACACAAGTTACGCAGTGTTCCCTTTTTAGTCAGAAATGATTTAGATAAGAAATTAATGAAACTTTGTGACTCAGGAATAATCGAACCGATTGAATCTTCCTTATGGTTGTCCCCTCTTGTGGTAGCTCGCAAGAAAAACGGTGAACTCAGGGTCTGTGTAGACTTACACAACCTTAACAGAGCCGTTTGAATTGACTCACATCCTCTTCCAAAAATTTCTAATTTGTTGGCTGCTGTGTCAGATGTTAACTGGTTCAGCAAGTTGGATCTTGAATCAGCTTACCACCAAGTAGTATTGAATCCTGACTTTACACAGCTTTTGTATCACCAATGGGCACTTTTCAATTTTGCAGAATGCCGTTCGGACTAGCTTCAGCGGCTTCCATCTTCCAAAGAATAATGCACCAATTGTTCAGAAGTGTTGATGGAGTTGTTGTCTTCCAAGACGACGTTCTAGTATACGGTAAAACTAAGGAAGATCATCTGACTGTTCTAGAGCGGGTGTTGTTGATTCTTCAAGATAGGGGCATTGCAGTTAAGATTGACAAGTGTGAGTTTTGCAAAATTAGAATTGAGTATTTGGGATAAGTCATCTCTGGTCAAGGCATTGAAAGGAAAATTAGCATTGCATTGCGATGTGGGTGTTCTTGAATTGAGAAGAAAAGAAAAATAATGGCGTTCCCCCTCCTATGGGGTTCTTTCTTATATAGTCCTAATAACACCTTAATGATGTGGTGTCACTCCACTAGTCAGCCAGTCGTATGATTAGTTTACACATGTGGTCATTAAATACAATTACTAGCTACTCCTGCATTCTTTCCCAAGCACTTCATGTGAAAGACTTGGCTTGCCAGGCCTCACAGGTTTGTCAACAGTGAGAAATATACAATGCAACAGTCTATGGCATAAGGTTGGAGTTGACTTTCCCACTGAGCCATTTCTATGTGAATCTTTGAAAGAATGTCTTTTAAACGTTAAGATGCACAGAACAAATAATGCAACATTTGCAGAAATGCCAATGAATCATTATGCTTGCTAAGGGAAAATTGCAGCTCAAGAAAGAACACGTCTTAAAGCCTAAAATGCATACAGTAGCTTTAAATGATTTAAACTTAATTGGAATCAAATATAATGCATCAAATCATCATTTCATAATAAGAGGTAAATAATATTTGTTTCACCAATGTATTATTACACAAAATTGTTTAACGTTAGCTATGGCCTATTGCCACAATTTTCAACATCGAGACATGTAAATTATTCTTGAAAGCCATTATACTCAAATTGTTTCCTAATTTTTAAAATCATTCGTGTCTCTACTGTGGCATCTGTATGTTTCAATTTCCTAACTAATTTTATCGCATAATTGCACCACAATCAATTTATAATGCATTTGAAATGAAAAGCAATAGAATTTAGGCATCATCATTTGCTTCATTAGTTTTCATCAGTACGTGAATAGTATAACATCATTTCAAGAGAAACCTTGTTATTAAAATCTATTAATTAGCATTATAACTATTTAGCAATGTATTTTCTCCTTTTCTCTTTCAAGCATGTTTTTACGGTGCTGTCACTTCACTTGTCTCTATTGCTGTATCACTCTGTTCATCTTGTGCAAATATGTCCTTATGTAACGTAACTGGTGCTCTTGTAAAGTGCTCCAATACCTTCAGGGTGAGTTTGCACTATATAAAACTGCAACAAATAAATGTGTACATTCAGTTTTTGTGTCTAAATCGGTAAAAGTCAGCCAATAAACAATGTTCACAAGGAACTCATTTGAACGTCAGATGTGAATGATACGATAAGGGGTGTTCCTTCCTTATAACAAACTCTAGTTTTGTAGTTAGAATGGGAAGTTATACCCGTCTAACTCTGTTATTCTATTTAATAAACATAGAATCAATCAAAATTTTGAGAATTGAAACCCACAAACAATGAATTTCTCTCAAGCCCTCTTCAGCCGAAAATGGGCGTAACTTTTATTTTATAAACAACAATCATAAGAAAAAAAGGTTAGGCTATTACTGCGTATTCACACTATATACAAGATAAAAAGTGATCCAAGTGACTTTCCTGCCCCAGGATAGTGACCAAAACCAACAGTGACATATTATACAGTGACTAATAGAAAACGGAACAGTTGGTAATTGGAATATACTGGGAGGTCCCTGATGGAGTAAATTTCTCAATTCAATTGATAGGAATTTTTGCAGTGTCCTAGGACTCTCCCTTTTTAAAAAGTCGACGACGTTTCGACCCTCTCGCGTTACAGGGTCTCTTCAGGACAAGGAATTCTGGGGACTACAATGGGAAATTGAATTAAAATAAAGAAGGCTTAAGGTGAGCATTGAAAAGGAGAATAACAGAAAGTGGGCTTACCCCAGGCAATGAAATTAGCCGAAGGAATTAGAATTTTAGAACAACTTGATGTTGATAGTCAAGAAGGTCTGGTAGGCTCTGATAAGGAATCTGTAATTTGTGCAAGGTTGCACGGTCTCGAGGTGCCTATAAATAAAATTCCCTAAGTAGAAGAACATCAGCATAGTGGTGGACAAGGTGTAAGTAAGCAACACTTCTTGTAAATTGCTCACACCCTTAGGTTGGATGTTGTAAATTTGTTTTTTGTTTAATTATGTTTGTCTTTACCTTATGTGTTTGTATAATGTAAAAGTGAAGTCCTAAGTCGATGTGTGGTACAAATCAAGAATACTATATATTTTTTTGTTGTTCCACTTCCACACAGTCAATACACTTGAGCCATACACTAGATTATTATGTCAGACAGAGAAGCTCCAATATATACAGAGGAGTATATTGCGAAGGTTATTAGTGGTCCTTTCCTCTTTTCCACTACAAGCCAAGTGGTTAGTACTAACCCCAGATTGGTGCTTCTAGAAAAATTAGAACGAGCAAAAAAGAAGCACGTAAGAACGGAGCTGCATGCATGCATGATAACAGAATATTTGAGAGCCAATATCATAGTACAAGGGTTGATAGTGCGTAACGTCCCTGGCATTTTTAGGGAAGACAAAAAATTTAAAGGTGGTTTCTCGCACATCTCTACAACTTGCTCGAGGCACTGGATGGTGCTTGGTATAGAAACAGCACTAGAGCATAGCAAACAAGAGTTAATAGAGATTGAGAACCTGGAGAAGGAATTATTTGGATGTGACAACTTGGAAGAATCCAAATTAGCCTTAGAAAAATTGAACAAAACAATAACTGAATTTAACACCTTTGAGTTAAAGAAAAAAGTAGACAAGGTCCAAAAGGACGTTAACGCATTCAGTAAAGAAAAGGCGTTCCCCTACCTACAAGAAGATTACTACTCCCAGCCACAACCAGCTAGAAAAACAGTTACTTGGGGTAGATACAAAAACAACACCTTGATAGGTTTCTCGGATTCCTCTGCAGGCTCTGAATCCTCTGACGACGCGGGAGAGGGCCCTAGTGGTGGTCATCGAAACCAACAACAAACACCTTTTTTAGGACAGGCCCAGAGGGGGAGAGGGACCAATGGCAACCAGAAGAGGAATTGGAACCAGTTTGCAGGGGAACGGCAAACACGCAGGCAATATTACACATGGGGACCGACGGGACAGTAATGGTCAATCCTTCCCCATCCCCCATATTGATGCGAGTGCCATTGACCACACTATGACAAATACACTCGATGTTGTGGCATTGAATTCTGACAGTACTATTCCTATCTTTAACCTCTCCTCCCATCAACTTAATAGTAGTGAACTCTCACTCTTAAGTCGAGGATTGTCTTACGTCATGACTGAGAGGACAGATTTCTTTAAATTGCAAACAGATCTCCACAAATATTTTAGATCCCTTAGGCTGAGAGTCTTTTTCAACAACAATGAATCGATTCCATCCACTCAAAGCACCGGCCTAAGGCCGAAGTCCACTTTCATCCCCTCCAATGCTACGATGCCTCCAGAGATTTTGGCATTCGAAAAAGCTGTCCTTGAGGACATTTACAAAATGAAATCCAACAAATCATTTACCCCGTACAATATTTCATTGCTGGAGCATCAGTCGCTTATCAAACTGAAGAAAGAGGAGTCTATAATTATAAAGCCAGCTGATAAGGGAGGGAGTATTGTTATCCAAGACAGATTGAATTATGAGGCAGA
Organism: Calotriton arnoldi; assembly: GCA_963921515.1. Classification (NCBI taxonomy): domain Eukaryota; kingdom Metazoa; phylum Chordata; class Amphibia; order Caudata; family Salamandridae; genus Calotriton; species Calotriton arnoldi. The sequence continues at coordinate 1,122,202 of CAWUFW010000341.1, forward strand.
AATTGCAAGACAACTGAGTGATGCCAGACATTATAAAGAACTCGCTCATAATCCCTTGAGGGAGATCAAACAACGGAGGTCACTAGGAGTGGTCTGGAAGAGGGGTTTCTCACCCAGATGAAATATGAATTCCTCAACCAGAAGGACCCCAGAACCCCAGTATTATACACTTTGCCAAAAGTTCATAAGAATATCACCAATCCCCCTGGAAGACCCATTTTGTCCCATTTGGATCTATTCTGGAGCCTCTTGGCCATTATATAAATACCTTCATTAAGGACTTTGTTCCTATACTTGACACATACGTACGGCATAGTACGTTTATGATCAATCTGATTGAAGGCTTGAACTATGACCCCAATGAAGATACACTTGTGACGTTAGACATCGAGTCACTATACACCAATATTCCGCAGAGAGAAAGTATGGAGGTCATTAAAGAAATACTTGACACCCGTCCAGCCCCAGTCGCAGTTCCCACTGTATTTATCATTGATCTATTGGACATTGCATAATCCACGAGCTACTTCCTTTTCAACAACAGATACTATCAGCAATGCTCGGGGACATCCATGGGAGCAATTTTCGCACCTAACCTGGCGAATCTATATGTTGGTGACTTGGAAAGCAAATTTGTCACTTCTAACACGAATCCATTCTTGAATAACATCAAATGTTGGAAAAGATATATCGATGATATTTTTATGATATGGAATGGCGACATCGATAGTCTGAGGCACTTCATTTCTTATTTACACCAATGCCAATCAGCACTCACTTTCACCTACAGTACGGAGAAAGAGAGCATTCCCTTTTTGGACCTAAGGATACAGAATAAAAATAATCATCTGGAAGTTTGTTTGTACAGAAAACCAACTGAGCGGAACACCCTGTTAGAATATAACAGCTTCCACCCACATGCCCTAAAGGATGAACTTCCCTATGGGCAGTTTCTAAGAGTAAGAAGAAACTGCACAAATAAAGAAGATTTCTTCAAGGAAGCGAACATTTTAAGCACCAAATTGCGAGACAGAGGATACCCTAAAAGACTGATAAGAACCTCCATGAAGAGAGCGTGGTACAGCCCACGAGAAGAAATATTGAAAACGAAAGTTAAAACACCAATGCAAAGAATATCTGCATTACCACATTCTGTTCACATAGCACACAAATAGGCAAAATCATCAAGCGACACTGGCCCACTCTTAACACACTTGACATAGGCCAGGAATTACCAATGTTTTCCTATAGAAAAGGCAAAAATTTAAGGGACCACCTTGTACATTCTGACACCAGTATTCTCAAACCCAAGACAACCATTATTGAGATTTGGTCATTGCCACCTATCACGGGCCATTTTAAGTGTGGCAACTGTACAGCCTGCCAGTACACATCAAATACCAAGCTCTTCGCCCATGGTAACATCAAATGGAAACTGAACGATCATACTAATTGTGCCACTTCTAATGTCATTTACTGTGTTTGTTGTCCCTGTGACTTGATCTAGATATGGCAAACAGTGCAACCAGTTAAAGCGCGCATCAGTCAACATAGAAGTAGAATATGCTGCTTAGTTGAGAATGCACCACTGGTTCAACATTATAAAGAAAAATCCCACACTTCAGAAGAATTACGCTGGCAGGTCATTGGAAAAGCCAAGACCCCACAGAGAGGCGGCAATATGTCACTGATTTTACAAACCCTTGAATGTAAATGGATCGACAAATGCGATTCCATCCGTAAGGGTTTGAATAGCCTTGAGGAGTGGCGAAAATTCATCAGCTTACATTAATTAAAGATTTCAGGTTTTAATACGACACCGCCACTGTTGAGACTGTACTTGGTCTCTGAATAGGGACCTTTGAACATTTTTGTGTCCAGTGCATAAGTGTAGTGATTCACTAATGATACCAATTAGCAATGCTACATGCATGTTTGACTGTCTTTTTCTTAACTATGCTCAATCAAGATGTATAAAATATTCCATCTGGGTACATAGTTTCTAAGTACCTGAGTATTGTCCAAAATGTTCTAGGATAAATGTTCAAATCAATTTGAAAAGATTGTAATCATTGCGTCTTAAGTAATACCATCATGTTAAGAATTTGTACCTTTCATCAACATTGTCAAAGACACCATCTATTGGACCTTGGCAACTAATAGGTAAATGATTTTTTTTTTTACCTCTGAATCCTCTATACTGTTATGATTTATTCATTTACAAAGATACTACACCTCATTAAAGTCAGAACAGTATTAAAAACATATCAAACCGGACAATATCTTTATACCTTAGATGCAAATGTGATTTGCCTTCAGGAAACCTGGTGCACAGAGGATCTGTTATGTAAGGATTTTTTTGTCTTAGACTGCAATGCAACTCCCGTCCAGGAGGGGACATGCAAAGGGTGGGGTGGCCTGCCTATTGTCAAATAAGATAAAATGGAATTATGATTATTACAAAGACCCCAGTAATCTCTTCTTGGCAATAACGCTGTATAATTTTGATAATAACGTAAAAAGTCCCCTACTAATGTTGATAAATGCTTATATTCCGCCGGATGCTTCTTTTGATGTTCTCTTAAAAGCAGTTTTTTCCCACATTAAAAAAGTCAATGAAGTACATTTTCCCCCAAAAATAATTCTGGTAGGGGATCTGAATTGTAAAATTTCTAATGCTACTTTAGATATATTTCGAAATAAAGAAAAGGAAGAATCCTTGCAGATCCCACAAGCATTATTTCCACAAAATATTAGAACAAATAAGAGAGGGAAAATTCTTATGGGTGAATTATTGAAGGCTGATGGTATCATAGTAAATGGAAGACTCCCTTCGGATACTCCGGCTACTCTAACTTGTAAATCTTATAGCGGAGAATCTATTTTAGATTACGTAATAGTGGGATTCTCTTCCTTCTTTTTATTAAAAGATCTAAAGGTCTCTAATTCCCCCTACAGTGACCACAAAGTACTAACTCTCACTGTAAACTTAAGTTTGCTTTCGCAGGACCCATGGGTATTAAATGGTGAATCCGTTACTTTTTTTAAGAAAACAGGAAGATGTCATTGGGATAGTAAAGCTATCTTGGGCCTTGACAGCGTATTGGAGGTTGCTGTAGAAAATTTGTCCAGTTGGAATGGAATAGAGATCGCCAGTTTCAATGTATTAATGAATAAAGCGATAGAAATTGCAAAGATGTCAAATCGGATGAAAAGTACTAAGGTAGTCCCTAGATCCATCTTGTCGCTTAATCGCGAAATAAACAAATTAGTTAGGGAACAATACTTAAATTATTCTTCGGAAAGATATCACAGATTATTAATATTGAAAAGGAGGATGTCACGGGTAAAGGTTAAGTTAAGAAAAGAGAGCGAAGATAATATGTGGATTAAATTGAGAGAAGCAGCCTTTAAAGGCCAAGTAAGAACATTTTGGTCTCTCATTGGGAAGGGATGTGGTGCTAGATCTCGTCCACTCCCGGTGGCTATTGAGGAGCAAAAATGGGTCAGCTTTATCCAGGATTTATATGCAGACAATGCAAATGCGATCAAGCATATTGAATTAAAGGAGGACTCCCTTTTGTATGGGTCACCATCTGAAAAAGAAATTGAAAGGGTGATCAGGGGGATGCGTTCCTCCGGGGCGATGGGCCCGGATGAATTACCCATCACAGTGTTAAAACAAAATAGTATACTGTGGAGTAAAATTCTCTACCCAGTATTCAAGTATTGTTATGCAAACAAGATGGTTCCCTCTTCTTGGAAGGGGAGTATTTTAGTTCCTCTGTTCAAGAAAGGAGACCGAAGTGTCCCGCATAACTATCGTCAAATTGCACTTCTTGATGCAGTGGGTAAAGTCTTTGCTAAATGCCTTTTGAGCCAAATTAATGATTGGCTGGATATGGCGAAGATCTTGCCACTGGAACAAACTGGGTTTAGGTCAAAGCACGGAACAATCGATAACTTAACCGCCCTACAGGTAATAATCGAAAAATATGTTAAAGTTAGAGGAGGAAAAGTGTACACAGCCTTTATAGACTTCTCCACAGCATTCGATAAAGTTGATCGTTTTTTACTGTGGAGAAAACTGTCGGATCTGGGTATGCCTGTAATTCTTTTGGAGTTAGTCCGTGCTCTTTACTCGGACACTTGGTGTAAAGTCCTGATGGGAGGGGAAAGGGTCTCTCCCAAACTATCCCTACTGCAAATGGCTTAAAACAAGGATGTTTACTGGCTCCTTTACTCTTCTCTTTATATATTTCTGACCTTCCTCATGATTTGGCGTTAAGTGAGGGCATAGCCCCTTATTGGGGGAAAACCGATAGTTTGTTTACTTTATGCAGACGACATAATAATATTTGACCTAACGCCAAGAGGTTTAAATAATCGTCTACAGGCATTACATAATTTTGCAGAGGCACACTATTTAAAGATTAATATATCAAAAAGTAAAATCATGTGCTTGCATGGAAGAAAAAAATTGCAGTATGGGAATTTTGTATGGTCGGTGGGTGGCCAAAAACTGGAACTTGTAAAATCGTATGTTTTCCTGGGAAAAACAGTGTGTGGTAATCTAAGTAATAAAGCGTATATAGAAAATAACATTCGTAAAGCTACATCACAAGGGAAAAGCTTGGGCGTCCTTTATAGATCAACTGGGAAAAGACACTTTGCACTATTATTAGAGGTTTTCCGCGCAAAAATTCCTGCGTCTTTGTTGTATGGTATTGAGTTGCTTGATATAGAGAAATGGGGTTTCTTAAACACAACAGAAGGAAAAATTTTAAGGAGTTTAGCTTCAGTCAACTCTGCTTGTCCTGTGGCAGCCCTAAGGCTAGAATTTGGCTTAAGAAGTAGCTGGGTACAGGGTCTTGCGGGGATAGTGCGATGGGTTGTAAGCTTGGTAAAGAGTGATCCCGGTTCATTAAGATCCTTAGTTAAGAAAGAAGTGTTAGAAAATTTAAAGGAGCAGTCTTTAATCTTTAAAAATTTAGAATTGCGGCCACCTTGCTACAATTAGATGAGTCTCTGTTTTTCACCCTATCGCCATATCAATTAAAAGCCACTTTGAAACAGGCCACTTGGGAATTAAGCTTCACTAGGGATAGGGAAGTTCATATCTTAAAGAAGGGTATCCACCCGGCCATAGACTCTTGTATGATAAATAAAGCACAGGCTTATATTTCGTGGAACCTGCCTCATGGGGTGCGCCGGTTTTGGCTTCTTCTGAGGCAGGATATCCTTCCTTTAAATAAAACACTGTGTAAATGGTACGGTTCCTCTGAGATTTGTAACTGTGTAATAACTCTATCCAGGACATTAATCATGTGCTATTTATCTGCCCCGCTCTATTATTATGCAGGCGTAAATGGGTGAGACCAATCTGTTTACAATTATCTATTCGTTCGGCCTCCGCACTAACTGACTCTATTTATGAGCCTCCCAATGAAATGTTCTGTCACAGGATTTTTAATTTTTTTAAGTGCTTTTTAAATCTATATTAATGTATCTAATATGATGTTTGCAATTATTAATTCTGATTTTACTGGATTTGTATACAGTATTAAGGGCATAAAGGATCGTTATATCTTTTTAATTGCATAAAATATTATAATGTCTCGTAATTTTGTGATTTTTTTACTGTTGATTCTTGCTTATATTTGTAGACACTTTGTTGTACAAATTTTTTGTTTTTATGTGTTGTTGGTTTATGTGGATCTCTTCGGAGTTCCAGGATCATAAATAAATAAGCTTGACTTGAAACTTGATATCAAACCGGGACAATTATACACCTCTCATGCCCCTCGCTATTATGGCCACTGAGCCTCAAGATAGCTATCGTTATTAATCCTAGAGTCAACATGTTTCTCTAAGCACCTTATCTTGCCCACAAATGCGCACTGCGATACTGGGCGACAACATGAGTACGATTGAATGTCCGATCATCTCCTGCCTATTATTAATCATCTTGTATATGTGGTTTACCTATGGCTGACATTCCGATGTCATTATTAATTAGACTATTGATGTTTTTATCCCCCGTCAGTACTTCAAGTAAAGCTAATATGCTTCTGCCTTTCTGTTGAATTTTTTCCTCCTTAAATGTTTCTTGAAATAATACCCCAAACGCGTCTACCAGATGAAATGCGTTGTTACACGATATGTACTTGGAGTTAATCCTTCTCCCTACAGTAACTCCAATTTGGCTGCCACGCCCTCCTAACTCAGACCTACTTCACTTATGATTGTCATATCGGAAACAACACTATTGACTACTGTTCCCCTGTCACAGCCCTGGACTAAAACATGAAAGTCAAGGTAGTAACTTTGAGGAGATGAGACCCCTAACCCCCTCGTTTGATAACTACCGGAGGAAAGGGATAGACCTTCTTAGACAGTACAAGATGGCCGCCATCGTCACCTTAGAAACTACGGGTTCCACAAGGTATGACGGCACTCTGTGCACGCACCTGTGGCTTGTTAGTGACTGTATAAATAGTTCTGAGCAGAGTGCGAGTGGATTAGCACCGCATCGTAAGAGACGTTATCCGTTATAAGGTAAGCTTGACCTGGATAGAGACTCGGTTCAGTTGTGGTCCGGGAGGTTGGGTGATTGACTTATTCTCATGCACCCTGCCCTTATTGCTGTTTTTCAGGCCGTACTACATGCTGACTGCAGCAGGAGGGGACTTTTACTAATTCCCCGGGTGACCAGTGCCCTCCCCCTTGCCTGATTCTAATGAGAGGCTGCTATACTATCTTTAATAGGGTGACAAGTGGCCCTTTCCTCCACGCTAGGGAGAACAGTGCCCTGGAATAATTTAAATGTTCCTTGGCGCTCGGTGAGTACAGATTTTTCTTTTTCTCCTCCCATTATACCAGACTGGGCTAGTATTCTGCCTAATCGGTAGAGCAATACATACGGATTTAGTTCCCTGTCCTGATGATCTTTACCCATAATTTTTCAGATTCTACCGCTGCTGATTGTGGCAGAAGGGTTACTTATGTGAAATTCCTGGTGGTCCTTCCACTGGTCTGATCTTAGTACGAGGCTGTTACACTACCAGAATAGGGTGACCAGTGCCCTTATCATTGAGTAGGGTGACCAGTGCCCTACTTTAGTTTAAGCCGCATCCCCACGCTTGGTGAGTACAAGTGTTGCTTACTTACACCTTGTCCACCACTATGCTGATGTTCTTCTAATTAGGGAAATTTATTTATAGGCACCTTGAGACCATGCAACCTTGCACAAATTACAGATTACTTATCAGAGCCTACCAGACCTCCTTGACTATCAACATCAAGTTGTTCTAAAATTCTAAATCCTTCGGCTAATTTCATTGCCTGGGGTAAGCCCACTTTCTGTTATTCTCCTTTTCATTGCTCACCTTAAGCCTTCTTTATTTTAATTCAATTTCCCATGGTAGTGCCCAGAATTCCTTGTCCTGAAGAGACCCCGTAACACGAGAGGGTCGAAACGTCGTTGACTTTTAAAAAAAGGGAGAGTCATAGGACACTGCAAAAATTCCTATCAATTGAATTGAGAAATTGACTCTATCAGGGACCTCCCAGTATATTCCAATTACCAACTGTTCCGTTTTCTATTAGTCACTGTATAATATGTCACTGTTGGTTTTGGTCACTATCCTGGTGCACGAAAGTCACTTGGATCACTTTTTATCTTGTAAATAGTGTGAATACGCAGTAATAGCCTAACCTTTTTTTCTTATGATTGTTGTTTATAAAATAAAAGTTACGCCCATTTTCGGCTGAAGAGGGCTTGAGAGAAATGCATTGTTTGTGGGTTTCAATTCTCAAAATTTAGATTGATTCTATGTTTATTAAATAGATTAACAGAGTTAGACGGGTATAACTTCCCATTCTAACTACAAAACTAGAGTTTGTTATAAGAAAGGAACACTCCTTATCATATCCTTCACATCTGACGTTCAAATGAGTTCCTTGTGAACATTGTTTATTGGCTGACTAGCTATACCCAGTTCACAAGGACATATGGGTTGCTCTTGTTTTTTGTTCGAATAAATCGGTAAAAGTGTCATGTAAAGAATTTTTGAAATATTAGTGCTATCAGTATTAAGAGTTGTTAGAGTGACAAAATAACTCAATAATATCGCTACAGTTAATGTGCCACATAATTTGCCTGTTCTTGCTCCATACCCTGCCTTCAAAGTGGCACTGTGCCGTGGTATCCAGCTCAGCTGGCTATTCACAGGGGTCTCTGCTATGGCCCTGACTCTAAAACGGACATGCTGCCCTGATATTATGCCACCTCCTGCATACATGCCAACATTTAAGAAGAGGAAAGTGAAAGATTTAAAAAAAATAAAAAAAAAATAGGGAGAATGTATTTCTCCGACTGACTTCTATTGAAGGAGAGGCAATTTCAGGCGGGAGACAGTCAAAGCCATTTTTTAGGTCGAGCATTCGAGACCTCTTGTATATACTTTAGTATATACTTTAGTATATACTTATGTGTGTATGTACTTTGTGGGCTCTGGAGATCAGCCCTAGGACTTGTCTGCTTCCGCTTAGGGACTTTTTTTTCTGTTCAACTGCCTCTATTTAACTGTCTTGATAGAAAACGACCAGCAGAGGTCAGTAAAATACCAGAATCACTTTAGCATTGTCTAGATTCCAGTCCATAGAAATTGTCTTCCACGAGCACCCGTAGACAACATTCTTTTCAAATCTTGTATTTTCAGTGATATGACCACCGAAGGCCCTGATTTTATATTAAAAACAGAGCTTTGGACTATACCATTTCCTGCTGAAAGGCAATATTTCTCTCCATGTGTTCCCATACCTGGCGTGTCACGCAGTTTGGTGCTTACTTTCCCTCCATGTTAAAGAACAGTAGATGTTTCAGCACAAAGGCTAATGTGCTGCATAGCTAAATACATATAAGGTCCCAAAGGTGAGACCGTTTGCATTGCAAATGCTTGTTTCACAACTGGTCACATGAACAGCTTGGCAACACAATTCTGTGTATCGTTTTGAGTTCTCTTGATAAGATTGTTTAAATCCCCCAGCTTCTCAAGGATGTTCGAAACTGAGACAACTTGGCTATCAAGTAGCGCAAGTTGTATGTCCAGCTTCACCAAGTGATATTGCAGTGCATGAGCCAATGGTAGCATGGTGTTCACCAATGTGGCCCGGACACTCTCAGGCCGATTTTGGGTCTCCGGGCCTGTTTACATTTGGATGAAGAATCATTCTCCCGTAAGATGATCCTCCAAGGATTGAGCGCTCTCTTCTCTTGAGATTTCCTGATCCAAAGAGTACACAGAGGATTGTCCACTCGGACTCTCCACAGGAAGAGAGGCCGGAGTCTGCACCCGTGGGAGCGTTGCTGCTCTCCATCCCCTACAAGTGGGACTGAGTTTATTTGTGTTTCCTCATCTTCGTCCTTTTGTCCTCCTCCAGTGCGTCCATGTCTTCATGCCACACAGGCACTCCTTTCTGATTGCCTGATGGAACTGTCCGTATGGTGCTCGGCTCCCTCTTGACTGGCCCCAGAATAGCTTCCGGTCATCCATGCTCTCCCTAGTAAGAATAATAACCAGAGGTAAGGGGAGTCTGGCAACCACGTCATTGCTTGAACACAAGACTGCACTGGCATCCTTAAGGAAGGTGAATTCAGTGAAAATCTTGGGCTGATGGCTTCGCGTTATAGGCACTGGAGTGGATTCTGACTTTGTCTCTTGAGGCATTGAAGTGCTTAAAACTTCGCCTTTTTTTGCCTTTTTAGGTCGAGCATTCGAGACCTCTTGTATATACTTTAGTATATACTTTAGTATATACTTATATGTGTATGTACTTTGTGGGATCTGGAGATCAGCCCTAGGACTTGTCTGCTTCCGCTTAGGGACTTTTTTTCTTCTGTTCAACTGCCTCTATTTAACTGTCTTGATAGAAAACGACCAGCAGAGGTCAGTAAAATACCAGAATTGCTTTCTGCTGAGGGACTTCCTTTTTTTAGGTCGAGCATTCGAGACCTCTTGTATATACTTTAGTATATACTTCTTATATACTTTAGTATATACTGGGCTTACATCCCACCCTAGGCTTCCCATTTGCTGGCTCCATTGTCACACTCATATTCTTTCTCCCCATTTGTCCAAGGCATGCATTTGTCATGCCTCGTCCTGTGATTAGCCGTCCCCGAGAGCAGGGACTAAGTACAATATAAATACACTGGTCACCATTTTAACATCTGTTCAGGAACTCCTTTCTTCTTTCTTGAAAAGCAATTCACAGGATTGGTGCTGTTTTCACCCAGTCTCTTCGTTTTTGTAAACAGGCCTGTAAATCTTGTTATCTAGTCACATTTGCTGTGCATTCAAAGGCTGAGGTCAGATGGCAGATGCTGTTTTCGAGCTCATGTTTATTTTCTACTCTGACTTCAAGGAGAGGATTTCTCGGTTTTGCTTGCGTGTCCCCAAACTCCCTCCCCCTTCACTGATTGAGCTGTGCCGGTGTTGCTTGTTTGTTTGTCCTTTGTCTCTGTCTGTTTAGTCACGCACCAGAACAGCTCTTGCTGCTCTCTCCTTTGACCTAGAGCACGGGTACTCATAGTACGGCCCGCGGGCCGCCAGCGGCCCGGCAAGCCTTCCTTGGCGGCCCGCGGACCTTGTAGACATAGTACCTGTGTTTTTTTTTTTTTTAAATAGTGTCAGCAAACACCGCCGGTTGCAGCAGCGCGGACTCCGAGAGACTCTGCTCTATGGGGGCCGGGCGATTCCAGCGATAGTCAGAGTGGAGATGCAAGGGCGCTAAGAAGAGGTGAAATACAACAAAGCCTCGTTAGCAGTAAATGGTCTTTTAAAGACCTGTGAAGTACTCGGGTGCGGCTGTGTGTGCGCCCGGGAAGCTGTCTCAGCCCGGGCTGACACACGCGGGGTGAGGTGACAGGGGGTGAAAGTGGATGGCAAACTGCAAAGGAAATCGGGGCTGCTGTATAATGAAGGGGTAAATTGCTAACTTGGTATTAAGTGCGTCAGAAAGTAACATGGAATAATCATATCATTGCCAAAGCCAACTAGGTGATGCTGCACGTGGCCCTGCATTTCACTGGGATTTTCCGTTAAAAGAGTCATGCAAGCTATGTCAGTGTGTCCTGTTAAAAATGATGGGAAGGATAGAGCAAAAAACTAGAAAAGAGACAATAAATGGAGAAACGCAGTCACAGGCAGGAAAATAAGGTAAAGAGAAAGAGGGACACAGATGAAGAGAAAAGAGACAGCAGAAGAGAGAAAGAGAAACAGAATGAGAGAGAGTTGAGAGAGAGAGAGAAAAGTTTGTTTTCCAGTTACAGCCCATCAACAACAATAAGTAACACGATCACAGACATAGCAATCGCCAATTGGAACATGAAGATAATGGTGTGTAGAATTTGAAAGCGAGCACAAACATATGTATTGTGTTTTAGGACAATTAATTATATGCGCTTTGATCCAAGCTGTGAAATTACAGGGTGACAGAGGACAGCAGGGTGTGAGAGCCCGGTGAGGTGACGGAGGGCAGCAGGGAGTGAGAGCCGGGTGAGGTGACGGAGGGCAGCAGGGAGTGAGAGCCGGGTGAGGTGTGCGTTAAGAGCCTATGATGTGATGTTTACCGAGGCACAGAGACAGATAGAGACATTAACAGACAGAGACAGATAGAGATAGAGACAGAGATAGACAGAGACAGGGACCGACTGACAGATAGAGATGGAGACAGAGACAGATAGATACAGATAGAGATAGACAGGGACAGACTGACAGATAGAGACAGAGACAGATAGAGACAGAGACAGATAGAGACATATAGAGACAGAGACAGATAGAGGCAGAGACAGATAGAGATAGGGGCAGAGAGAGCTAGATAGAGGCAGAGACAGGGAAAGACTGACAGAGGCAGAGACAGATAGAGGTAGAGACAGACCGAGACAGACAGCGATAGAGACAGAGAGAGAGAGGCAGAGAGAGTGAGACAGAGATAGAGGCAGGGACAGATAGAGGCAGAGACAGATAGAGGCAGAGACAGATAGAGGCAGAGACAGATAGAGGCAGAGACAGACAGAGATGGAGAGGGAGACAGAGAGAGAGCGAGACAGAGAGATAGAGACAGAGATAGAGGCAGGGACAGAGAGAGGCAGAGACAGATAGAGGCAGAGACAGACAGAGAGACGGAGAGGGAGACAGAGGGAGACAGATAGAGGGAGACAGAGGGAGGAGGGCGACAGACAGAGGGAGACAGACAGAGGGAGACAGACGGAGGGAGACAGAGGGAGGGAGACAGACAGAGAGAGAGAGGGAGGGATAGAGGGAGGGAGACAGAGAGATAGAGAGAGGGAGGGAGAGATCGAGGGAGGGAGAGATAGAGAGAGGGAGAGAGATGTGTGTATGCCGGGTCTGGTGGCTCAGTGGTCAAAGGCGTCCGCTGCAGGGGCCTGTGTTCAACCTCATGGTCACATGTTTTTTTTTGCTCTAGCCCCGCCCCCTCCCCCACTGACCCCACCCCCACCGGTGCGGCCCTCGGCCACAAACCACACTGTAAATTTGGCCCCCGAGAGAAAGTTTGTGAGTACCCATGACCTAGAGTATCTACGGCCTTCGAGGTTTCACTTCCTGGAAAAAGCATGTGTCAGTCACTCTTTGCCCCCATGAAGCCAGACACGTTCTCGTTTACTTATGCTCTGATGTCACTTATCATCTCAGCTCCTATGCAGCCAGTGGTTGTTTAACCGCGTTTCACTGGCAGAGAGGCTGCACAGACGGAAAAGCAAGCCCTTGCAGACTCCTGCTGAGGGAAGCCGGTATTTTCTCCAATTGGGCCGTCAGAGGTGGCTCGAAATGAAATGGTCGGATGAGCCCGTCTCCTCCTCACGGAATAAATTCAAAGTAACAAGCGTGTGGAGGCAGGGGTTGCTATTTAGGTATCCACACTTTGTACACGAAGGCTGACAGGGACACAGCTTATGAGTCACTTTTTTCTAGCTCCTGAACTTCGTGGTGCTTTATCCTTTAAGCATGATTCCTAGGTTTGGAAAATAGTACTCAGAAATGTGTTCTTGATAACTCTTGTCACAGGAGTTCGATTAGAAAAAAAAACTTGGAGGAGAACTGAAACCTTTTGTCTTGTGAGTAGAGGCGCTTGGTGAGTTTGGTTTACAACTCTGGTTGAAAACATAGCTTTTTAAAAAGAAAATTGAATTTTCGATATTTCCAGGCACAAAACGACAATCGTGACCATTACAGACAGAAGTCTACGTAACAGGTGAAATTAAATGCAGAGAACCTCTTCAAGCCTTTCATCACAGCACATGTGTTCGTGCCTCAGCAGTGCTCTAGTAGCTGTTTGTGTTCAGCCTGATATTCAGATCCAGGCCAAGGCTGACCTTGCTGACCCTTTAATGTGTAAATGGTGCTTCAGCCCTGCACACAAGTGTTTGAGGCTACCCTCTGGGCCAAAGGCCAATATATCTACGTGGGTTCAGTGGTGGCGGCAACAGACGGGGGGAAAACAGCAGGGCAAGGCCTTTGTAAGTGTGCCATAATCTATCTGGTTGTGACTGTTTATTTTATGTTGCATTTAGTTTTACGTTGCCTTGCTGCGAGCATAGACCACTGTTTCAGCTACATTCGCAAAGCTCATTAACCCCCAACACCTGAATAATAAATTGCTTTCCAACACATTTTATTTCTTCTCACCCCAAGGAAGTGAGGCTGGGTGGCATGCTCCTTCCCTTAAGAACACAGATTGGACTTTTCAGCGATTAATTAAAATATAAATATGCCAAATGACAGAGCAGGAAGCGCAAGCCCAGGCCAGACAGAGCGACAGCACCATTAGGAGGTGTTTATCCCTGGCTTGTTTTTCACATGAGCTTTGAAGCTCTTTAGTGTCAAAGTGTTTTGCACTAGCCAGAAAGATCCGTGCTGTAATGATGTGTTTTCAACGAATTCTTTTTCTTTGTCATTTGAAGGTGAGGAGCTCAGTGTATTTGTAGAAGCTGAGATTTGCTTTGTTTAAGTTACGTTTGTGGTTTGTTATATTTGTGTTTCTGTGTGAGCACCTACAAGTCTACTTTTTTGTTTTGAAAATGGGGATGCCATGTTTTGTACTTTGGTGTTCTTGCTTGTGCACCTCTACATATTGTGTTTCCTGAAATGTTTGGTGCAACAGAGTAGGGAGGGATGGTTCCAACAGGAGCCATCACTCCCCCACAGAATGCTCAGAAGGAGATGGGTGTGGCCGGACGAACATCAGGTCGTGATAAAGTGTGAAACCAACTGCCTTTCAAGCAGCTAGACCTTTATGCGGCGCAAAATAAATCAATTTCAGATTTTTATGAGCCATTCTGTATCAAAGGCAGTTTACTCTGGTTTCTGAATTTAAAATGGTTCTAGTACTGTAATTCTGCAATTGAGGGCCCTTTGTCAGAACTGGGCTCCTCGCAGTAATACATGAATGTGAACACAATGGGTTTGCAAAAGGACATTTTTGTTTCACCTCTGCCAGTTACAGGGCACATTTGCCATTTTTACTAACACATTTGTAGGATCATGGCATCACTCATTTATTTCACTAAAAGATGCTTATGAGTGTAGCGAATCTGCAACATCAATATTACATGCAAAATTAATATTCTAGTGTAAGCCGTGTTACAACACCTATTGGACCCCGACTACCTAATCATGTCAGGACAGATTGAGTGCAGAATCTACATTGAAACATGTGTGGCAGCATGTTTCTCTTGCAAGTGGTAAATATGTGGCATAGAGGCATTGTACAGAGCGATCCTTCTCTGTCAGGGTAGGTAGGAAAAAGGTTATATAGATTGTTTTGCCATCCGTCCAGGCATTTCCACCCATCCCTTCATAGAAACGCAAGTGGGAAATCAGTTACTCCACCTTGAGAGAGGCCACCTGAAGGATAGGAGCTTCTGGATCCACTTTCTGAAGGTGGATGACATTGCCTAGAATTTTGCCAAAATTTGACCTATTGATATTGTAGATGACAATGCCTTTTAATATTATAAAAGGCATTGCCATTTACAATACCAATAGCTCAAAATCTCGCAATTGCGTAGACCTATTGCATTGTAAATGCTTGTTTATTTTTCTGGCAACTGCCTCTATTTAACTTTCTTGATAGAAAATGACCAGCAGAGGTCAGTAAAATACCAGAATCACTTTAGCATTCTCTAGATTCCAGTCCATAGAAATTGTCTTCCACAAGCACCCATAGACAATAATATTTTTTTCAAATCTTCTATTTTCAGTGATATGACCACCTAAGGCCCTGCTTATATATTAAAAACAGAGCTTTGGACTATACCATTTCCCACTAAAAGGCAATATTTCTCTCCATGTGTTTCCATACCTGGCGTGTCACGCAGTTTGGTGCTTACTTTCTTTCCCTCCATGTTAAAGAACAGTAGATGTTTCAGCACCCAGGCTTGTGTGCTGCATAGCTAAATACATATAAGGTACCAAAGGCGAGACCGATTGCATTGCAAATGCTTGTTTTGCTTTAATAATCGGGAGTCTCCCGCCTGAGTAATGGCAAGTAATATGCTCCTGGACCTTACAAGTCGCAGACAGACCCTGACTTTTCCGCCCTCTCGGCGTGCCGTGAGGCGCACTCCCTGATATCTCCCATCTTATAACACCAGAGGCCAAGAGGCATCATCTTCTGGCTGCTGGCACCGGTCCGCGTAGCCGCCTACAGCAGTGCCGGATCTCGAGCGGCTGGTCCATTGATTACATTAACACCTGTGTGAGGCTTTCCGGTGCAGCCATGGAAAGGTCCTTGCTCTTCCGGAGCAGTTGGGCGGTCCTCGATTCAGGAGCCGGGCGGGCTCTTTGGGGTCGGGGTGGGCGGGACATCTTGTTTTGGGCGGGTATTGTTTTTTCACCGACCGCTTGATTCACTACAAGGACCGCCTCAAACATATTCCTAGACCGCCCCCTGGCCTGTCAATCAGGGTAAACACCAGCTTTCCCATTACCTCCCCTTGCCTTCGCATATCTACGTTGGTGAGAATAAGTCGGTGACAGGAGCTCCGCAGAGGCAATCGGATGTTGGAGCATATCTTCGGAATACGGTAGGTAAGGCGCTCTGTAGGGTACTTGGGGAGAGTTTTCATTTATATTTAGTCTGCTGAATGTTTTACTGTGTGCCTTACGTTTGTTCCGAATGATTTGGTATGTTGTGAAATCAGTTCTCCTGTGAAGCATCTGCAGCGATTGGCCACATGTAGTGACTATATATTTTTGCACATACCACCGCCTTATAGCAGTACTGGTTTAGAGTGACTACTACACTCCGTATCGTCACAGACACAGTGTTTCTAGATCACTTACAAATTAATGCTGTCATTAATGGAAGCCAAGACTATAACAGAGATTGCAGACAATGTCCACGAACACATTGTACCTCTGCGTGCTCTGACAATCTGAAACGATTTACACAGAGCTCAGATTATTTAAAGACTGTATACTGAAATATGCAGTGATCTGCAGTTTGAATTGCGGCAAGGGCTGAAACTGAGTACAAATAAATCTGGTAATAGTAACACCTGTTATTTACAGCTTTGCAAGTGACAGCAGTGAGCTGTGAAGCACTATATAAAATCAAGTATTATACTAAATTACTCTGTGCTGTTATATACCCTATGTAAAAATGAAGAATCTATTAAAAACCCTTATGTCGTGCAGTGAGATTCTAAATGGAATTTCATACCCAAAGCAGGTCTGTACAGTATGCAGTGATTTAGCCGTAAAAATCAATTTTCTACTCAGGGTTTACCTAGTGAAATGACTTGCTAGTGCAATGCCTTACCATACACATTGTTATGCCATACCCTTTAAACATGCATCCAGTTGAAAATGTTACCCTGTTTAGAACAATGCCTTTTGCAAGGTTTTACTTGGCAAAACATTATTTCACGTGCAGTTGTCTCACAGTTTCAAGAAACTATCCTTTTCATTGGTTTATGATAACTAAGGGACTACTCCAAAGATATGAAAGGGTTTCCTGCCGATAACATTACAATTCCAAGCTGCTACCCCTCTGAAACGAGCGAAACAACAATTACCCACCAGTTCTGATGTTGTGTTATTGGCACTACTGTGTTGCACATTCTGCAAATGATATTGCCTCTATGCACTATCAGCAGACCAACAACTTATGTTTATTTATTTTTTGTTAGGCGCACTTTTAGCATATTCTCATTCCACTGCCACGGGGCAATTAACATCAATACAGCATGATGATAGAGCCTGGTTATTGGGAATATTACCAGGTCTTGAGTGAATTCCTGTACCTCAGTAGGTTTGGCAGAGAGAATGTATTCCAGGGCTTGGTAGTTGCTGTAAAAAATGGTCTGCCACCCATACAAATAGTCCTAGTGACTGGCACCTGAAGCATTCCCACAGTATTCAGCCATCTAAAAAAAAAAACTACGAAGGGGAGATAGTAGATGTTGACAATACTTCATTTTGTTAAGCATTGAGAAGTTTCCAGACATCCATCATTTTACATTAAATTAAGTTGTAAGGTGGAGGATTGACTTGTGCCCCGGTCACCTTCCCCTGGATTGCAAGGCTGAACATGAACTAAATGTCATTCGCATACAAGTAGAATCAACCTCCCAGTACATGCAAGAAACTAGCAAAAAGCTGATAGATGTTGAAAAGAAGGAGGATAATATTGAGCCTTGAGGATCCTCACTTTTAATGTCATAAGCAGTGGAGGTAAAGGTGGGAAAAGCTACTGTTTGTCAGTCTTGTTTATTTGAGACAATGTAATGCTACACCACAACAGCAGTTCTCCTCCACAAACTCAGCTGTTGCATCAGCTCTGTCTTTTCTAGTAAAGTCATTGCCAGGCCATGTGGACGTGGGGCAGAGTTATTCAAATCCTTTGAATTTAAGTATGGATTGTTAAGTGGGGGAGGACAGGTTCCATTGGGATGCATTGCATTGGGATGCATTGCATTGCATTGGGATGCAGTGCATTGGGATGCAGTGCATTGGGATGCCACCTTCCATTGGGATGCATCTTCCTTGTTTCAGGGGAACAGTATAATATTACTGTTGGGGTTTCAATCAGTGTCACTGCCACTTTTTTCAAAAGGCCTACTGGGCAGGGTCATTGGGTGAGTCAGAAAGTCTTCGGAATCTATGATCTTATGCACCTCCTTTGAGGACAATATATAAATTCCACCAAAATGGCAGGTTGGGGTGATGGAGCAGGATGGATGGACATTTGTCCAAGTTTTCCAACTGGCTCTAGAGTCTAAGGTTACCTTTCTATTCCAGACTCTGAATCTGTTTGTTCTAACGTATTGCCGCTATTGTGTGATGATATGCTTGATTAAGTTACTAACAGTGCCTTATTCGTTAGGCTAGGCTTTGTGGCAGCACTTAAATTGTGAAAGAATAAGTGCCAGGGCCCAAAGTTTTTCTAAGAAGCCAGCCACAGGTGCTTACGAATGTCGTGGTTGCAGAACGCAAAGACTGTTTAGTCTTAATTTATCCTCATGCCTTTTTTCTTTCACCACCATGCACTCCCTTCCCCTCTATCTCACGTTTTGCAGGTTCATTTTCATGCCTGCTTTCTGTCTTTGTCACTGTTTTTCCGTCTTCCTCATCATTCCCCCTTTTTTTTTGCCTTTCTCCCTTTTGTTCTGGCCGGAGTCTGATGATGGAAAATAACTCCTGGTGTCCAAAAATAAGTACCGGTGCGCCCCGCATGCCATTGCCGACTCAAAATAAGCACTTCTGTGGGTGTATGATTTTGATGTTCAAGGGTATTGAATAAATTATTAGTTGAGGAAAGTAAAAATACAGTACATTATGCACTTAAAAGCATATTAAGTATGACTTTCTGTTGCATGTTTTGTAGCTATCTTAACGTTTTAACGCACAGTCAACAACAATTTTGTTTTATTCGGAAGCATAGGAACATCATTTTAGTAACGCTGTCCTTTCTATGTTACAGAGAAAAATAATGTTTAAAACATATGTTCACACAGCAGAAACGAAGCCGACATATACTCACTAAGTAAGAAGGTGTTCTTCATTTATTAAACGCATTATGTTAGTGTTCTAGTACTTGTCTTCAGTTTCGGGTTAAATGCCGCCTTCACACTACAGTGCCATTGGAAGCACCTCTAAAAGCAACTGTTTCCGTTAAAAACAACTCTGTCCAACAGTGTAGTGTATTTCAGGTATATTATTTAGGTATCCTGCTAGGGGATGCTTTGAGATTCATGACTTGGGACATTAAACAGAGATGAAACATATTTGTGGTTCATTTACAGCCTGAAAGAACTGTGTGTTGCAATAACTGTTTTTCGGGAAGTCTGTCTCTTATGTGAATATGTTTTATTATGAGTAGTGGAACAAAGTAAATCATGACAAAGACTAAGTCATTCCTTCCACCATGTTTGAATGAAATTTATTTATTTAAGACAGTTGATGCCTGCTGCAGACAAAGGTCCTTCTCCAGCCCGTCAAATGGAATGTTTACATCATCTGGGCAACATTCTCACTTTTTTTTTAAATGCGCTTAATAGTTTTAAGATAAGAGCTAGGTTCACAATTGGATGACACATTTACCTGTTGCGAAGGATAGGATGTGGTTGTATTATGAATGAGTTTTCCCGTTGAGGCTGAAAATCAAATGGAGATTGGAATCTTTAGGCTCTGTTTCTGTATTGTTATAGTTGATGTATTTTGGTAAGTCAGGAGGGCAAAAGATAAATTGTAATTCTAACAGTTGGTTCCCTGATAACAGTCCACATGCTGGATTGTGCTGGGTGTTCCATCTGTGACCCCGATGCTGTGGCCTGCCTAGGGGTTTCTAATATATATGTGTGTGTATATGTATATATATATATATATATATATATATATATATATATATATATATATATATATATATATACACCTTTTCCCACATATAGGTGTTGCTCGTTGTGGTTAATTGGATTTACATTTATTTCATTTGTTTTTGCTACACAATGACAAATTAGGTGGGTGAATAATCTGCAGGGTACTGCTTCTACAGAGTATGTTTTGCAGGGAATGATTTTGGGTAATCTTCTCTCTGGGAGCATGGGGATGTCTTATCGAAATTACACTAACTTGGGTAATTGTGCTTGGGTTCATTGTGTATTGATCCTGGCCTGATTGGCAAGTGGGGCGTTCGCAGATAGTGAACTCAAGACTTGGAATTAAGGGAGAAGCATCCAGAATCTCAGTGGTGATACAGATGGTTGGGAAAATAACCCAAGAAGTGGGCACACTCAAATACTAATTTGAAATGTACGGAGTTGGTTTCCTCAGACGTAGGATCTCTAGCGATGTTTTGCCATGCAATTGAAAAAGTTAACCAAATCGACCCCCCCACCGTCGCTATCACCGTAGACGCGGAAAAGCGTTTGACAAAGTTGACTGTGCTTTCCAGCGTGTGATAGTAGAAAAATTCAACTTGGGTTATCAACTGATACAAATGATCATGGCATTATATTATGAGCCTAGAGCCAAAGTAAGGGCGGGTGGAGCAATCTTCCCCTCTCTCTCACTAAGACAAGGAACCTGACAAGGATGCCCTCTCTCCCCTTCACTTTTCCTACTAGCTATAGAGCCGTTCCTCCAACATTTGAGGGAAAACATAGAAATTCTGGCTTTAGAATTTGGCAACACAATCTTCAAAGTGGCCGCTTATGTGGATGATGTTCTGATCATTACTCGAGAGGCTGAAACTGCCATTCCGGCCATTATGAACACAATACAGGAGTTCTCTGAAATCTCAGGCTACACGCTTAATAAAGATAAAACAG
The DNA here is from genome assembly GCA_963921515.1 of Calotriton arnoldi. NCBI lineage: Eukaryota > Metazoa > Chordata > Amphibia > Caudata > Salamandridae > Calotriton > Calotriton arnoldi. The sequence goes on from CAWUFW010000341.1 coordinate 1,143,059, forward strand.
AAGTTAAGGTTCTAAACTCCCCGGGCAGTAAGGGAATCCTGGGAGACTCAGGTTTGGCTTGGCAACCGGGACCAATTACATTTCTAGGTCTGTTATTCACCAATGATCTCATAACTACACTACACGAGAACGAAAAATCCACCTTTAAGAAAATATCAGACCTAATGGACGGATGGTCCCCAGAATTTTTATCATGGTGAGGAAGGATAGAATCAATTAAAATGATGATATCGCCTCTAGTTAATTACCTCATTAGTATGCTCCCGATGACTCTATCCGAAGACTTCCTGAGGAAGACCGATAAGGCCTTCACCAGTTTTATGTGGCAAGGGAAAAAATCTAGAATATCGCTGTTAAAACTCAAACAGACAAAAAAGAGAGGTGGTATGGGTCTCCCCAACTTTAGACTTTACCAAAAGGGCTTCCTGTGCAAACAAGGAGCAGCATGGTTTATTGAGAATCCACATTACTGGTTGGAAGTTGAAACAAACCTAGTTAAGAATATCCCCCTCCCCGCTATCATGACAATTCACATGTCCTTCCTACAACATTCCAAAATATATTAATCAGAACACAAAACAGGCGCTTTTACGCTTAGAGAAACACTCTCCTATCAAACTTAGCAACTCCAACATGACCGCAATTTGGTATAACCCCAAATTAAGATTAGACAACAATCTAATGTTTTGGTAAGATTGGTCACAGAAAGGTATTAACTTGATCCAAGACTTATATAGGGACTCCTTGCCTAAGCCATTCTCCGTGCTACAAACTGAGAAGGGCCTAACCAACATGTACTTATACAAATTCTTGAAACTTAAAGTCCAAATGTCTAAACATCCTATAAGTCTAGTAGACCCCTCCCTACCTATCAAACTGTCACAGCTCTTCAAAACCAGCCACGCAGTGTCCAACATATATAAACTACTTCTATCCAAACCATGTAAGAACCTTACAGTCAACGAAAAGAAATGGGAAGCAGGACCCAACTCCACATCTATCGAGTTTAACTGGGAACGTATACACATGACTCCCTTTAGGAACAAAGTCTCTCCCATACTCTCTCAAACGAAGTACATGATCATAAATAGAGCCTACTGGACTCCAGCTAAACTACACAGACTTAACCTCATTCAATCGCCCTTATGCTGGAACTGTGAATCCCACACAGGAGACCTCCCACATATGTTATTTTATTGTCCGATCTTACAACCATTCTGGGATAAGATTTATGAATACATAACACACACTCTACACATCATACCAAACAGAGAATTCTCAAATATCCTGCTAGGATTCTTAGACCTACAAATACGGTATGACAATGAACAAGACTTACTTGACTTAATGCTCATCTTAGCATGCAAAATAAACTTGGGCAATTGGAAGAACTTCAAACAAGTCAACTTGAAAATGTAGCAGGAATGGCTAATTTTCCTGAGAGCTGCTGATAACACTGCCCTACAACTCTCCACACAGCGTTCAAACCACAGAAAAATGTGGAATACCATGGACTCTTCCTCCTTCATTTATAAGCCTCCGTGATGCCCCTCGAGAATCGACCTCTTCAAGGACACACACCGCCCAATACAACATACTCACCTCGAATAGTTACCACAGATGTCCCTCTCAATGCACCCATGAAACCATACAGTGAGCCATTGGTGTTATTTTACTTTAATTAACTATTTTTGTTATTGTATAGCAGACCTTTCATTAAGCAGAGGGAACTGAGACACTCCCATCCTAAAGGCGAACTACTGTGTTGAAATTCATGCTGTCCAATATATCACTGTCTTTATCACTGTCTTTATTGTATCAGGAATGCTTAACATACATTTTGATATCATATTACTACAGAACGACTAAGGCCGTCGACAATACCCGTCTGCTTCTCTTACTAACCATTTAATTACTTTCGGTTTGGCTTTTGTATTCCTTATGTTCACTGTCTCTTGCTTTTTGTATCACTTTTTTTCTTTTTTTCCAAAACTTTCAATAAAAACTATTTGAAATTAAGAAATGTACGGAGTTCCAAGAGTTTTCATAAGAGACATTGTTCCTTCTCATATTTGAAACAACAGATGGTCAGTGTGGTGTTCCTACAGGAGACACATCTGAATACAATGGAGCACCTCAACTGGCTAAGAAATGCAGTTTAAAAAAATTTCATCCTCCTATTTGGTATACCCGAAGCTGGTAGTTGAAAAGGGACGATGGCCCCTTGCTATTAAGGGTTCAAAATGGCAACACAGACTGTAATGGAAGATGTTGGTTGGAATATGAGCTACTAGATGGCCACTGAATGTGCTTTATGAATGTGTATATCCCCAATGGTTATGGAACTGGCTTTCTTCCAGGGCATGCCAGAAGTGGTTATTCCATACTTGGATGTCATGGAAATCTAGACAGGACACTTTAATTGTTCGATGAATGGGTATACAGGATGGTGCTTCTCAAGACAACATATGAAAATGTGATGGGGAGAGTGGCTCTGATTGATGCATTGCACAAGGTAGCACCCTCCAGCCTTCTCATTCGCTAAGAACCTCATAAATCACATGGTAGGATAGATTTAAACACTTACTATGGGAAATACGCTGAGGCCACATACCAGGAGAGAAAACTATCTGACCATTTCCCAATCACAATAGTATTGTCAACATGGGCTAGGAAAAGATATTGAGTGCCCATATTAAGACTGCAAACAGAGGCTTTGGGGGAACCAAGATTTTCGGACATATGTCTGCACTAATTTAGAATGCTTTTGCACCCTTAGTCAATAGGAGGGTTCTTTGTGCTCTAATGAATGGGATGCATTGACAGTTAGTTATTTTCTTGGCCTCTATAAATAAGGTATACTTTGTCAGGCACGAGTTAGAAAGAACATGTCTCAAATCAAAGATAATAGAGTTTGCAGAGGAAGGAGATGTACAGGCAGAAAAACTGGAAGAGTTCCTGGGGCAGAAGGACTATGAGCTTTGTGTGACTCCCTCGATAAATTCACTTACATGTGCTATGGGCAGAGGGTACACAGAGCGGAGCCTAAGGCGGGCAGGGTGAGCTGAGCACCTGTTTCTAAGGCAGAAACATCCCTAGGCGACAATAATATTTGTCTTATATACCCAGGGCAGGATGAATATACTCGGATAACCATCGATGAGACAGTCTGTAACTATTGGAAAAACTGTATGCTCAACCATAGTATCTGGGCATTCCCTGGGAGCAGGCCTTTCTCAATGCCATGAGACTTCCCAAACTACGATCAGAAAAGGAGACTCCTGAATTTTAATGGACAGACAAAATCATTAAGACTACCTGCACAACAAGGTTTTTTCAGTTATCAGTATTGTAGGTTTATTCAAATAGTATCCTCACATAAAGCAAAAGTCAAGTAATTAAAGGGAAGTAAGCATAATCCAAAAACCATAATAAATGCAATAATACAATGTGCCTCTAAGAAATTAAGTAAGCACTGCACATCTGGCAATCAATTAAATAATAGAATATACGCCCTAAATGCAGAATGGATCACGGGCATCTAGCCCTCTCTGAGCAACTGCAAGCAGTACATGAATGGAACAGAATGAAAAAGACTCCGACTCTTTCCCAAAATGCAAAAGTTTTATAATTTTCTGGATAAAGAAAGAACACACTTTTCATAGCATATCATTGCGTAAAAGCAACACTGAAATGTTACTTACACAGTGAACCAATCAGCTCTTAACTTAAAAACAACTCCTACTTGTACATTATTTCCATTGGCTAACAGTGCACATAATTTGTTGCACAGAAGAAATCATACATTTTATTAATACAAAACCCGAGACAAAACAATGAACTGCTTTTGCACATACATAACATTGACATGTAGGTGGAGGCTCAGCTGAGTGGCCTTGCAGTGTTGTAACATTAGAACAGGGGTCTCCAACGAGTAGCTCGGGAGCTACTGGTAGCTCGCCAGTACCTTCAAAGTAGCTCTCTGAGGTGAAGTCAAGTCCAGTATCAAATGCAGAGAGTAGGTGCCTATTAAAGAAGGCAGCATTGATCATCTCAAGACCCTTAGAGTGACAGCCAGCCAAACGTTTGACAGTAACTCAAACTAACACTCAAACACACACTGTGTCGGCTTATAGGGCCTGGTACATGACAGTCTGTATCCAATCTCAATATAATTAAGCCACAAGGAGAGTGACCATGTTGTAGTCTCTCCTTTATCAGTCACAACATGTTTGTGAACAGTGTACCATCAAAAAAGTATGGCAGCAGTAGCCTGAGCCGTAATCAGTGCTGACCCACCAAAGTGCGGGACTGCAGGAGTCAGAGTGAAAAAGTGTCAGTTGGGTGCATGATCAGCTGAGGAGAACAGGGTATGATCCAGACCAGAGAAAATTAAGACATTCATCAACATTTATGTGTCTGTCCATAATAAACACTATTGCTTCCTGAAACAATGCCTGGTGTCAAGAACCGCCAAATTTATATGCTAGCCCCCATCATAAGAGTGTTATCTCTGGCATAATTGTGTCCATTCCTGGCATAATAGTGCCATTGGCATACTAATGGTCATCCTTGACTATTTTAGTATTTTTGGTCTAGTTGTGGTATACTGGCAACCATCATAGACATACTAAGAGCACGACTGGCCTATATGTACCTATTCCTGGCATATTAATGGTCATGACTGATATATGGTCTGATTCCTGATCCTTATGGTTTCCAGCCTTGGCACAACTGTGGCCCTAGTATAATGGTGGGCATTACTGGCATAATACAGGCATCCGTGGTGCTATGGTAGGCATCCATGGCATATGACTGTAATAACAGGGAATTCAAAGTAGTCTGTCCATATGAGGCATTTATACATGGGAGTACATGATGAAAATGACAAGCTGATGTTTTGGGACTGAGCATTTCTTAAAAATTGAAAACTGATATTTTAAAGGCAGTTTTAGTTTTAAAAAATGGGGTTTTTTCTGGAAAATTGAGTTCGTTTGCTCACAGTGGAAAGTGGTATTAGATAGAAAAATGTGCATTTTCAGAAACTGGTGAATGATAATTCAAGCTGAGCTGGGGAGACGTACTGCTGTGCTTATGTCCTTTGTGCCACCGGGCATGTCAAGATTTGAATGTTACTTCATAAGTCAAGGGTAGGCATTTAATATTGATGAGCTTTTTCTCAGCATTTCTGCTGGTAACTGCACTTGGTATACTTGGGTGGTAACTACTGAAAATCTTGCTTTGAGTTGTCACAGTGTACATCCTTTCTCAGGGAAGGTACTGAAACATTATTTTGTCACATGCAAATTGAGACCATGGTTTGCAGCTAAAATTAAAGATTTTCTGAAAGCAAAACAAAACCTGATCGTGCACAGCTCATTCGCCGCGAAATAAACATGCACCCTTTTGTTATGCCGCCTAGTGTGGCCTAGTTATGCTAACTAAAGTAAACCTGAATTAAGCACTATTATATTAATGCAAAAGTTGACTCTCACATTACCAGAGGGTACACTAGCATATTTTTACTATAACTATTCATCAAGTGTTTTAAAGCAACATATATCTAAACAGTAATATTATAAAGATAGTCCTTTATTTTTCTTGATTGAACAAAAAATAAAATAGATTGAATGTGTCCATATTTTTGAAGTGAGCTTTATAGTATCAGCTGGCAGTCCTGTGAACTTCGTTAGTGTTCAACTGATTATTGTCTTTTGTAGCTTTGGAGCAGTAAACAGTGATATGTGGAAGTTTCTTTACAACAACTCAACCCAGGACTGTTTCATCTTTCTTGGAAGGTTTGTTTCTCAAATTCACTGCACTAACTGATAGGAATTTTGGAGTAATTTTTGACCTTTCCTTTGCTCCTTAAGTAAAAAGTGTCTCAGCCATCTGCTTCGCCAACCTTAAGTCTTTAAGAAGAATGATTCACCCTGTCCCGAAGGACACGTGTTAGTGACATCCAAATTAGACTATGCACATAGTCTTTATTTGGGTTTGTCTGCTTACTTGCTGCGTCACCTGCAGATCGTACAAAATACGGCGGCTAGATTGATCCCGAAAATTCCCGTCTCTCAATCTATAACACCCCATCTGCGACACCTTCACTGGTTCTGGTGAAGTGCGCCCAATTTAAGGTGCTCACCTTAACCTTTAGAACTTTGCAGCTTAGGGTTATAGCCTACTCCCAATCCTGTTCCCTGAGATCCAGTAGCCAAAGGCTACTTCAAATTCCTCGGGTGCGCAAAGCAAGGAGAGGAGGAAGATCATTCACCTTCCTTACTGCTGGCCCTTCCTACCAGCCTTAGGCTTGCTCCCTTTGAAGCAAGTTTTAGAAAAAACCTGAAAATCTTTCTCTTCAACTCTGCAATCTAACTTTTTTCTCATCTGACCTAGGCCGCTAGCGCCGGGACGCCTCTTCAGAGGCAGTTGTGCGCTTTAGAAATTGTTTTTTATTGTATTGTTTTGTACATGTTCTTAAACAATACACCTGACATTACTGATCTTTTCAATCTTTCTCTAGATTTGGCCTCACTTCCAGATGAGTGGAAGTCTGCTCAAGTAACTCCTATACTAAAAAAGTCTAATGCCATCCCTGATATCCTCTCCAATTATCGTCCTATCTCTCTATTTCCCCTGTTAGGAAAGTGCCTCGAATCCCACATAAACAAACAACTGGCCGCATATCTGGAAGAACACAATTTCCTAGACCCCTCACAATCGGGTTTTAGAGCAATGCACAGAATGGAAACCGCTCTAGTGGCAGTCACAGATACCATTAGACTCTCATTGGATGCAGGTATTCCGGTAATGCTGGATCTGTCGCAGCGTTCAACATGGTCTCACATTCCATTCTAATCCGTAGACTGCACGCTGCGGGTATACAGGGCAGAGCACCACACTGGCTCAGGGATTTTCTTAGCAATCGTACCCAAACCATCACCTTACACTCCTTCAGTTCCCACTCTATGCGGGTTAACAGAGGAGTCCGACAGGGTTCTTCCATGAACCCAACATTATTCAATGTCTACATGGCCCGCATGTGCAGATTGTCAGATCCTGGGTTTGAGATCGTGTCCTATGCTGATGACACCCAACTAGTTATCTTATTTGGACATGCCCCTGATATGGCTAAAACAAGGTTTTCGGATTGCATTAGGAAAATCAGTGATTGGATGGCTAACAAATGTCTCCAATTAAATGGTGAAAAAACAGAGATATTGCTGTTTGGCAATGCTCAGGAGCCTTGGTCAGCAGGTTGGTGGCCTGTCTCATTAGGCCCGCCCCTTGCCCTAAGCTGGTATTAAAAAATCTTGTTGTCAAGCTACATCGGGCACTTTCCTTGAAGGACCAAATCAGCCCCATATGTGGCACCTGTTTTTCCACTCTGCGGCTACTTAGGAAAACTTTCATGTGGCTCCCTGCGTCATCAAGAAAAACCCTAGTCCAGGCACTGATCACTAGCCGCCTGAACTATGGGAAAACACTGCTAGTATCAGCAAACGAGTCATTGTTGGCCAAGCTTCAGGCTGTCCAGAATACTGCAGCCCACCTAATCTGCAACCTCCTCCTCCGCTCTTCCTCTGCCCCCATTTTGAAAGCCCTCTTCACAAGCTCCCTTACAGGAAATGGGGTATTTTAAAACTGTGCTGCTTAACACACAAAGCATTAACCACACTGCTTCCCACATACTTGCATAACAAATTCAGTCTATACCAGCCGACGCGTTTGCTCAGATCCTCGAACCAAGCTCTTCAAAAATATTCATCGCATTTGCACCTCTAGATTCGGTGGCAGCTCCTTCTCTCACCTTTCCCCACTCTACTGGAACAAGTTTCCTTTGCAAATTCGAATGTGACAAAATCTCTCTACATTTAAAAATAAAAAAAAAACTTCTAAAAACATGGTTATTCTATATTCTAATGGGCCTCCTGCACTTGCCATTTCTGTTTGCTAGCACCTTGATACACCTCTGGGTGTGAGACGTTTAGCGCATCTCAAATGTCTTTAACATAACATAACATATTGGCACAGGGGACTAAAGGCAACAAAGTGGCAACTTTGCTAAAGATGCACACTGCAACGCGATACATTAATTTCGACCTGGGAATCAAGTGGGGCTTAATATAACAAGTTGTTTGATACCTTGGATGACCTACTTTGTTTGCACCGTTCCAGAGTTAGCACAGCTGAGGGGTCAGCTTGTAACTCTGTACTCGCCAGTTGAGCGACCAAGCCTTTCTACAGTAAGAACAACAGTTTTGCATTTTTCCCGTCGGAGCATATAAAATTACATGTTCTGCCTGTGAGATGTGTTGCACCCTGCCTTAGGACTTGATAGGACTGTAATAGAGGCGACTTACACATATACCCGGGGAGGTCCGGCTTTGCCATTACTTTAAATGGCAAAGTTGGGCTAGCAGTTCAAACTGCTCTTCCAGCCTGCAAATGACGGTCTGGAGTCTCGCTTTACTCGGTCACACCCAAGGTGGCACAACCAGTGCTGCAATCCCTGGGGAGGGGAACACCCTCTAATTTACATGCCATGGGTACCCTCTACTAGGGACTGACAGGTAAGCTAGCTTAGCCAGTTGGGTAAGAGGTAGTTCAACTGTAAGGGCTCAGGCAAATGTACTCTCAGAGTCGAAAAACCAGCAGCATTAGTCCAAAAGAGGGTGACCATACAAAAAGAGGCATTTCCTTACACAGTCGGTAATCACTTTTTTTGTTTCCAAAGATTTTTATTGGGTTTTAGGAAATACAGCATAATAGGAGAGAAAATAAGATGTGATCACATACTTCTACATATGGTAAGTTACATGCATATAATAAGACAATGAAGAGCCACATTAATTGAAGTAGAGTTATTAGAATGTCCTCTTATACCTTAATGGTGATGTAAGTTACAGCATATGATATGTAGTTGATCAAATAATAGAAAGAGAAAGTAAAACTAATAATGGAATAAAGGGTGTATATCAAAAGGGTATGTAGTCGGAGGCATGAATGTGTTGATATGGAGGATTGACCTTCGGCACGTAGAGGTCAAGTTTCTTCCATAGTTGTTTGACTGGTTTATTGTTGGTGAGAATATTGTCAGAGCTTCTAATAAAGCAAACCCAGAATCACCATGTGTGTTATAAGATGTTATTTAAGGTTTTGTTTTTGCTTACAATTGTTTTGATCCCTATAGTCAAGAGCAGGTCAATAAAAGATAGGTCATTATGTGATAGTTTGGTTGGCAAATTAAAATTCCAGGGGCCAAGGATAATGGTACAAGGGTTTATGATACTGTTCACCTGGAATGTATCCGCAAATACTGTCTCTATGTCAATCCAAAGTTTTCTAACATTAGTGCAGTGAAAAAGCATGTGGTCCATATCTACTTGTGTATGTTCACAGCTCAAACAAGTCGAAGAGTCAATTAAACTTTGTTTATGTAATGTCATTGGTATCCAATAGCTTTTATGGATAGCCCAGTATATACATTGATAAGAGTAGTGGTGAGATTTTGTGTTGGAGGCATTTAGACCATAGGTATTCCTAAGAGGGTTCAGAGGGCAGTGTAATACTCGTCGCAATAAGGGAAGTTTTCCACTTCTTCCTTTAAAAAAAAAAAAAAATCTTTTTATTAAACTTGAAGATGCATAGCACACATCTCAGGTCGATGACAGCAGTCATAACATGACCAATTGTATTGGTTTTTTAAACAAGGGAATACCAGCAGTAATCAAATACAGCATATTACAGTAGTTATAGGTCGTCATCACATTATATTTCCGGATAGTGTGCACTTTGCAGTCAATGATCTCAAAAGGCCCCATCCAATACATATAGTTCGTGAAATGGAGCACTTTTATTCTAGCTGACTCAACCATTTGCCCCAAACCTTGCGGTGTTTAGCCGGGCATCCTCTGGCTTCGTACAGAGGTTTTTCTTGTGCTGCACAACAGTCCACCCCTCTGCGCCACTTCGTTACACAAGGTAGAACAGAGTTTTTCCAGTTGGCACCAATGTCCCTTTTAGCCACCACCATGGCTGTATTAAGAAAATAGTTTGTCAGCCCTGGATCCTTCCAGCCCATCCGTGATTCCCAGGAGTGTGTTCAGTGGACTGTGTGGGACCTCCCAACCCAGAACCTCTGTGAGTTCCCTTTCTATGGATTCCCAATATTGCGCAATGAGGGGGCAAGCACATACCATGTGAAAGAAGTCTGCCTGATCTTGTTCACAGCAAGTACATGATGCGGTCGGTTTCAGGCCCGCACTATGAAGGCGTTTTGGGGTTAGGTAGGCAGCATGCAGATAGTATAGTTGGACCAGTCGGAGCCTGGCCAAAGTAGTAACTATTTTGGGTGCCATCAGTGGCTCTCTCCAATCTTCCTCCTCAAGGGGCCCCATCCATCCCTCCCATTGGCTCCTAAGTCGGTCCAGTGTATTTGGAGTGTTGTTAGTTAGGGAGCGGTAGATACGCAAGATTCCTCCCTTTCCCAGGTTTTCCGTCATGGTTTGTGCCTCAGGAGGGCTGTATTCTGGCAATGATGTGCCATTTGGTATGTGTATGTGGAGGGCGTGGCGCAGTTGCAGATATCTGTAGAATTGTGAGGAATGTAGGGAGTGTCTGGTTTGTAAGTCCTGAAAGGTGCGCATATGGTCACTTGTCCATATATCCCCAAGCTGTGAGATACCAATGAGGTCCCACGCCCGGAACCCCTCCAATTCGCTAACCTCCTTGAGCCAGGTGCCCTGCCAAAGCGGTGTGTATTGGGTCAATTTGTTCATCCACTGGGTGTGGCGCAAGGAAGCGCGCCAGACCAGGAGAACTGCTCGTGCCACTACAGGCAGAGTTCTGGATATAGGCCCCCCGTACATCATCGCCTGGATCTTGGGTAGGCCCAGGTCGCTCAGTTCGACTCTGTACGCCGGGTCAGACCAACCTCCATTAAACCAGTCATGCAGCGTGAGTAGGCGAGTTGCCAGGTAGTACAGGTATAGATTGGTCATGCCCATGCCTCTGTCGAAGAGTGGGATCCGGCATTGGGACAGGGCCATGCAAGGTCTTTGCCCACCCCAAAGGAATTTAGTGGCCAGGCTGTCTAGTTCTTTAAACCAGGTCCGTGGGAAATGGAATGGGGTATTTTGGATCATATAGAGGAATCTGGGAAGGATCATCATTTTGAAGAGGGCAACCCTCCCTAGGGGGTTAAGCGGCAGCGTCTGCCATTTACGGAGATCATCTCTGGTTCGCTTCACTAACGGGGTAACGTTGAGTGACCAGGCGAGGTCAGGGAGTAAGGCCACCCAGATTCCCAGGTATTTAAATGATTGCCACCTGATGGGTATCGTGGTTTGCCAATCAAAGCAATCTCTTGACATGTGTAGAGGGACCAGTACGGATTTACTAGGATTTAGTTGCATGCCGGAGACCTGTCCGAAGGAGTGCAACGCCCGGAGGCAGTGGGGGCCAGATTGAGCCGGTTCCGCAAGAAAGAGTAAGACATCATCTGCGTACAAAGTGATTTTATCTTCCTCTGAGTTTGGCCATTTCCTTCCCTGAATTCGGTCGTTGGACCGTATAAGGCATGCCAAAGGCTCCATCGCCAGGGAGAAGAGGAGGGGTGAGAGGGGGCAACCCTGTCTCGTTCCTCTTCTAATGGGGAACATTTCCGATAGTGCCCCGTTGACGAGCACTCGTGCTTGTCGCCGGGAGTATAAGATCTTAACCAGGTTGCGGAAGTGTTCACCCAAACCCATCTCGACCAATACATCCTCCAGATACTGCCAGTCTACGGAATCAAAGGCCTTCTCGAAGTCAATTAGGAGAAGTGCTAAATAAGGGGTTAATGATTGGCGATTTGCTAGAGCCAGATGCAGGCGCCGGAGGCAGTGCCTTGTCCCCCGAGATGGCATGAATCCGCATTGGTCTTGGTGGACCAATCTGGTAAAATAAGGTCTCAATCGGTGGGCTAGGACTGAGGCAAATATTTTGACCTCCGTGTTTATGAGAGAGATTGGGCGATATTCGGCACAATTGGGTGAGGGAGGTTGTGTTTTAGGGATGACCACAATAGTAGCATTGTCCGTTTCTGGTGGAAACGAGCCCTTCTCGACGGCTTCAGCAAATAAGTCAGCGAGATGCGGACAAGTATCTCTCGATAGGCGGCATAGTACTCTTGTGGGAGGCCGTCGGGGCCTGGGGTTTTACCCGATGCGGTGCACAATATGGCGTCATTGATTTCCTCATGGGTGATAGGAAGGTCAAGTTCAGCTGTTTCAGCCGCACTGAGGCGAGGAAGGAGGAGGCGTGCCAGGCTGACTAGCTCTGAAAGGGAGACTACATGGCACTGCGCTGAGTAGAGTTTACAGTAGCAAGTGGCAAAAATCTGGGCCGTTGCTGGGGGCGAGCGGTGGATGAGGTCATCGGGTCTTTTGATCTCTGGGATTATACGATTGGCCATAGGGTATGTAGCTATTCTATGTAGAATTTTCCCATTTTTATCCCCCCCAGCCGTACACCCTAGCTACGGAGGATCTCCATAGTAGTTTGGCGGCTTCCATGGAGACTTGTTTGATTTCATCTCTCAAGCTGCCTCTCCTGAGTGTCGTCTCGATCTCCAGGTGTACGTTTCTCAAGGACAGTCGCCTGGGCCTCCAAGAGGGTAATTTGGGTGTCGTGGGCTAGGCGTTTGAGTTTGAGGTGGCCTTCGGCAAAGCCACGGATGGTGGCCTTGCCTGCTTCCCATAGGGTACCCGGGGAGGAGACAGAGCCGTGGTTGGTGAGAAAGTATTGTTGAAGCTCAGTCTCCACAGTTTTCTTAAAGTCTTTGTCCTGGAGGAACCATGCGTTCATCCTCCACGTCGGGCGGAGTATTGCTCGGCTTTGGTGATCCTGCCTGGGCACCCCTAGTTCTAGCCCCCGAGGGCGGGGCAGAGGCGTTCATCCTGAGAGGGCGCTCCTCGGTTAGCCAGGCCCAGGCCGCCTCCGGAGATTTGAAGAAGTGAGTTTTGTTCTGAAACACCACTCGGAGGCGAGCCGGGAAGAGCAGTCTATACTGGAGATCCAGGGCGCGCAGTTTCTGTTTCACCTCAATAAATGATCGCCTCTGGACCTCCCATGTGTAATCTGGGAAGATCAGTATGGGGTGGCCGTGGTAGGTCAGAGTTTTTTGGCTGCGGGCCTCACTCAGGATGGAGTCTCTGCCTTTAAAATTAAGGATCCTGGCGATTATGGGCCTGTGTGGTGCTCCAGGTGGAGGTCTAGGAGCCAGAGAATGTTGGGCTCGCTCGACCACGAACCATGTGGAGAGGGTGTCTTTAGGCATCCAGCATCTGTTCCATTGTTCAATGAAATTGCCCATTTGACCCTGTTCTGTTCAGACTGGGAACCCCACTAGGTGAAGGTTGTTACGCCTCGACCTGTTTTCGGCACCTTCTGCCCTTTTATGCAGCTCCTTAGTGTGGGTTTGTAGGCGGGTGACATGTTCTTTTAGTTGGGTAATGTCGTCCTCGACGGTGGAAATGCGGGATTCAGTTTCTGTGATCCGGGCCGTCGCATTTCGTAGGTCTTGCCGGAGGAGAGCCATGTCCACCCGGACCTCGCCAATCTTATTTTCGACCGAGGCTTGTGAAGCGCTGATTGCTTGCAGGATTGTGTTGAGGTCGGCCGCGGCAGTGGTGGGTTTCTCAGCGGGCCCGGTTGCTGTCCCCGGCTCAGTGGTTGTATATTGATCCATTTTGGTCTGTATTGGGGGAGGCTTAGGCCCTCGATCTTTCCCCATGGCAACAGTTGGGTGTCAGCCCTTCCCGTTCTGGTCACTCCAAGGTGCAGACTGTCGTACTTAAGGAAGAGAGATATTCACTGTGCCCCTGACGTGTGTGCAGGGGGAGGGAAACGCCCAAGTCCAGTGGTTTTAAGATCTGCCCCGCCGCTCCACAGGTAGGTAGTGGTGTAAAGCTAAATTGTCGGGATATTCCTCAGGAGCCCTGATAGTCTCTGGCTTGTTGGCTTGTCTGGTTCAGTACACCTCAAGGAATGATGCTGGTCCGCTAGGGTGCTGGATTAAGGCCCCGGGTCGGGGTCCGGATGCGTGCCCCAGGTGAAGGGGGGGGGCCTTTTCCGTCGCCACTGGTGGAGTGGCAGAGGAGCGACCGAGTTCCTTCAAGGGTCCCTCTAGGCCCTCACTCTGCAGTCCGGGCAGCTGGTTCGGGCTCAAGGCGTTGCAGTTACAGTGCAGAATTGGAGGAGAATTAAGACTTAGCTCGGTCTCGTTACAGGTTCTTGACTGGGCGGAGTGTCCGTCCCCAAATTAATGTCCCGCGTTCCCAAGCCCTGGTAGCTCCATCAAGTCACCCCTGTAGACCGCCAGTCACCACACACAGGCGGGGGGGGCCTGGGGGTTAGCAGTGGGTCGTAGCAGACCGCCAACAGCCGTGCCGGCCGGCTCGCGGGCAGAAGACCGCCCCAGAGTATACAGCACTCTCTTGGGCCCTTTGAATTGGTCTGGACTGACCAGATAGTCTTTGTGGGGGGAGAGGCTGCGCCTCTATCGTCGTCTCAGCCCCCCAGCCCCTGCTGCTTACCGGATTATTCGAGGGGAAGGGGGTGGGGTGGCCCCCAGCCAGTCGCCCCGCACTGGTCCACAGGATCGATTTCTCTGCTGCAGCTCCACAGTCCAGGTTCAGGCCGCTGTATGCTGGGTTTCTCCGCTCCTTCCGGCCCCCACGCGCCTGACTGGCATCGATTGACGCACCAGCGCCAAGACGAACTGTTGCCTCGGGCCTCTCCTGGAGGGGGGTTCTGGTTGTCCGGAATTATGGGAGGAGGCACAGGGACGCCCGGGATGCCGCAGGTCCGCCGGGCCCAGCCGCGTCACCGGAGATGAGGTCCTGAGGGCCTGGTCCCCAGGGGCCGTCCCCGCCACACCAGCCCCGGTCAGGCCTCTCTGCTCACTGCGTGATCCGCCTCGGATCATTCCCCAGCGGTCCCGGAGTAATCCCCCGAGCTGCCTACGAATGTCCGGATTTAGGCCGCCCCTCCTCGGGGTCGTCTATTCACCTGGGTTCTTGGTGCGGCGTCTATGCGTATCAGGTGACGCGGGTGTGGAGGGCCGCACCGGGCGGGTCGCACCGGCCCAGTCAGCCAGGCAGTCCATGTCCCCAGGTAAGAGGTGTCTCTCGGTTGCGCTGCCGGCGGGAGCCCTGGGCACAGCTGCCTCTGCGCACCTGGGCCTCGCCCACGGCCTGAGCACAGTCTCGGGGACACGATTCCCCCTCAAGGCCACACACTCCGCAGCAGCCGCAGGCGGGTTCTGTGCTCACCCTCTCCACGGCGGCAGTATTCCTTCAGCGGTAGTGCCCGTTTCAGTTCTGGGCTACTACCTCCGCGTCTTGGCAGCACAGCAGTGCGGCGGTGGGATCTTCTGCTGGTTCCGGAGGGTCCACAGCAGGGCGTCCGCTCCGGACTCCGCGGGCTCGAGGATCCGGAATGCTTCCGATGGGCCGCGGCCCACGCCAGTTACCGGTATCTTGTGGCTTTAGGTTACAGGCCGCACCGCCATCTTGTGCAGGCGGTCGGATCCGGCTTCTCGATAAATGCCGTTCCCGGCCATTCAGCGGTTTCCGCATCTCGCCAGGTCACTCTGTATCGCACCAGCGGGGTGTCGCCAGGCGCTGGGCAACTGTAGCCGCGTCAATGGTGAAGGATGCTTGGGCGGATGACGGAGGGGTCCGGAGCACTCTTAGAGTGCGACCGCCATCTTGACGCTCCAAGTCACGCCCCCAACATAAACAGTTTTAAAGGCATTCTCGTCTCCCAAACCCCTGCATTTCTTATTTCTCCCTCTCAACATTATTTGACTAACTATTCAATTTATCCAGGTGCACGTGCCACCGTGTTTCCACATGTCTCTTTTCATTTACATCCATGTGACATTTCAACTCCCTCTGTACTCCACCCATCTGTTCCATATTTTGCCCCCTTTATCCGGGCATCCCCAACTGAGATAGAATACTTTTTTGGCTGCTCCACACCTGTCCAAGTCCTTCTTCCAGTCCATCACCCTAGGAGGGTGTGTTGCCCCCCCCCCCATGCCCTAGCCACTTTCCTTTTGGCAATCACAGCTGCTAGCATTAACCACAACCTAGTGTATCTTGGCCACTTGGTCTCCCCCGTAATGCACATTATATGCCATCTGGCATCTAGTGGGACCACTTGTCCGGTGACCTCCGACGTTACCCGTGTGATCTCACTCCAATATCTCTGCAATCCCGTGCAGGCCCAGAGCATATGATAGAATGTGCCCCCCCTCATTACATCCCCCTCATGCATTTGTTCGAGTCACATTTACCCATTTTGTATAATCTTGTTCTAGTTGTATATGACCTATGCAGGATTCGTAGTTATATGAGGCGGAATCACGCTTTTATGGCTACTTCTCTAGGGCTTTGTATAACTTCCTCCCAATCTTCATCTTTTAGCGTCCCTATGTCCCTCTCCCATGCCATTCTCAAAGCCCCCAGTGGTTCCAGTGTGTTGTTCATGATTTGTTTTATAGATGAGGGAGGTGGCTTTTGCGGTCATTGGGGCTAGGAGTAGTCTATCTACCAGTGGTGTATACTCGGATATTTGTTCTCCCGCCGATATGTGTGTTTTAATGGCATGCAGAAATTGTAGGAGTCTGGCATTTGATAGTCTGCTTGTAGGGTTTGGAAATCTACCAATTTCTGACCTTTCCAGACATCCCCCAGGTACTCAACGCCTAGTAGTGCCCACGCGCGAAAGCCCCGGAGCCTGCGCACTTCTCTTAGCAGATAACTATTCCACAGGGGTGTGCGCTCTGTTAGTCTGCCTTCCCATCCCAGGCGCCTCCCTCCACAGTCGAATGGTGGTTTGTGTGTGCTTTGGTAGTTTGTTCGTCAGGCTCTTACTATATAACGCATCTACATATCATTTCTGACCCATCGCGTAATGATCCATTTGGTACGCTGGCTCCTCTCTGCCCGCGAAGACCCAGTCGTTAAGGGTGACAAGTTGCGCGGCCCAATCGTACTTACGGACATCCAGGACTGCCAGCCCCTCTTCGTAGACCCCTCTCTGTAGCTTGTGTAGCGCGATTCTGGGATTCCCACCATTCCATAGCAATTGTCTCAGTTGTGAGTTGACCTTACGAATAAACTCTGCGGGGATTGTGTATGGGGTATTTTGGAGGACATGGAGAAGGCGTAGAAGTGCCATCATCTTAAAAAGAGTTGCTCTACCCATTAGTGAGAGTGGCAGCGTTCTCCAATGAGTGACATCCTTTCTTAGTCTATGTAACTGGGGGAATAAGTTGTCCTCTAGAAATTCCGCTTCTGTGTGTGATATCACAATGCCCAGGTATTTAAATTTATCCCTGACCTGGAGGCATTATCGGTACTTCACCTGCCAATGCAAAGGCGAGAGATTTGTCCCAGTTAATCTGGTAGCCGGAATAACTCCCAAATAATTGAAATATATGGAGAGTACGGTGAATAGTAGACTTGGGCTTGGTGGCGTATATGATGATGTCATCAGCATATAGCGAGATTTTTTATTCCCACTCATCCCCCATTGGTATGCCTCCTACTGGTGGATCCCTTCTGACCCATGCTGCTAGGGGCTCCAATGCTAACGCGAAGAGCATGGGCGAGAGCGGGCATCCCTGCCTCGTACCCTTGTTCAGCTCAACCTGCCCAGAGACCACTCCGTTAACCCTTACTCTGGCTAGTGGTCCGGTGTAAAGCAGTTGCACCCAGGCGCAAAACCTAGGGCCGAAACCGAACCGTTCTAGTACCGCAAAGAGATATTGCCACTCTATACTGTCAAATGCCATACGGGCGTCTAGGGACAGCAGCAAGGCGTTAAGATTCGGCTAGTTTTTGGTCGCCCGGAGGACTCCGTATAGTCACCGCAGGTTTAGTCGGGTGCTTCGGTGTGGCATGAAGCCGGATTGGTCGGGCTGTATTAGGGCGGTTATTACTTTGGTGAGTCTGGTTGCCAGGGCCTTGGCCAGCACCTTTGCTTCAACGTTAAGTAAGGATATTGGCCTATAGGATGAACAGTCCTCCGGTGGTTTGCCTTGTTTGGGTATCACTAATATGGTAGCTAACCTTTGGTCTTTTGGAGGTTTTCCTCGGTCCAGCGATTCCTTAAACATGTCCAACATGTGGGGTGCTATCAGGGTCGCAATCCCCTTATAGAGTTCGACCGGTAGACCGTTGGGACCGGCCGCTTTGCCCGATTGTAAGCCTTTATTGCACCGCCTATTTCTTCTGCAGTGAATTCGCCATCTGGGTCGTCTCTATCTTCCTGTGTTAGTTCTGGGAGGTTTGCGTCCCTGAGGAATTCAGTGCATTCCGCTTTGGTTCTTGTCGAGGACGGTTGATATAGTTGTTTGTAGTATCGTGCAAAGGCTGCGGCTAAGTTGTCACCCGTTTAGCAGGTTGCTCCGTCAGAGACGTTAATTTTTAATACCCAATTCCTTTCTTTGTCCCTATTCTCCCGCCATACCATTAGATTGGTGGCCTTGTCTCCTATTTCATATAATCTCCTCTGTGATGCTATGGCATAGTCCCTGGCCTTTCCTTCTGCTATATCATGCATCTCCTGTTGCTTTAGGCGGAGTAAGTGATTAGTTTGTGGGCTACTTCTCCGGATGCCCCCGCCGCAGCCTCCAATTTAACGAGTTCTCTTTCGAGCGTTTCGTATTGGAGTTGCCTCTCTTTCTTCTCCCCCCCTGCTAGTGCCTGTACGTGTCCCCTTATGACAGTTTTATAGGCTTACCATAGCACACAGGGCGAGTCCACGGTCCCCAGATTATCCTGAAAGTAGTGTTCGGTCCGTTCTCTGATTTTACCCATAATCTTTTTATCTTTGAGCAGCCAAGGGGTTATGCGCTGCGGCAGAACATTGGTTTTAAGTGTTCCTATCATTCGTACCTCGACTGGGGGGTGGTCCGAAATACCTCTCGTCCTATGTAGTGTCTCCCTGAATTTGTTAGCCGTACCAGAATGTGTTAGGATATAATCCAGCCTTGAGTACCCTCCATGTGATGCAGAGAAAAAGGTGTATTGCTTAGCTAGGGGATTGTGTCCTCGCCACAGGTCTACCAGCCCCAGGGATGCTACGAATGTCTTCAGGACATCATTTCCCGAGTCCCTCCCTGTGCTTGACAGTCCATCCCTGGAGGGGTCTATTACTGCGTTGAGGTCACCCCCCAGTACCAACACTCGATGGGGGAGCTCCAAAAGTAGTGTGCTCATGTCTGGCAGTGTGCTCGAGTGCATTTTAGGTGGTACGTATACTGAGCCCAGATTGACGACCTGACCCTCCCATGTTCCAGTAATGGCCACATACCTTCCCAGACGGTCCTGCCATGTTCTCTGGGGTGTAAATGGTAGTGCTGTTCTAATCAGTATTCCCACTCCCCTGGAGCTAGTGGTGAATCCAGCATGTGCCACTAGTTTGTACCCAAATCTATTTAGTGCTTTGCATGTGTTTCCCGGTAAGTGGGTTTCTTGAAGAAGGACTATATCTGGGGAATGTCTTCGGATATACTGCATCACCATCGCGCGTTTAACTTTGTTCCCCAGGCCATTAACATTCCGTGTCATTATCACCAAGTTGCTCTGCCTGGGGTGGGGCCTAGCGGGCGGCGCTGATGGGTGCATATTGGTGGTTTGTGCGTGCATATGTGTCTCTATGCGGGATTCTTACATACACTGCTATTGCTGCCTTAATAACGATTTGGGGAGCGATTCCAGTGCCCCCCTACCTCGGCTCCCTTTCCTGACGTGCTTCAAAGTTGTACATCTGCTGTAATTAAAAAGAACCTTAACAACATCTAACCCCTTACTTTATAACTCCCCCCTCCTTGCTACCCTGCATGGTGGACCCAGAACTTCCCACCCCCAAAATTGAAGAGCGCCTGTCGCCCCAAAACAGAACTGACAAACATCAGGTGGGCTTAAGCCATGTGTGTGGCCACCCCCGAGCTCGCCCTGATCCCCCATGATATGGCTGCGGTACTTAATATGCACCACACCGGGAAGTGATTCCTAGTCTTCATTTAACATATGCAATGTTTATATTAACGGAAGTACAAATAATATGCTTATCTGCATCTCCAGAGTCCATCTTCTGCATCAGTCTCTTGTGTTTGAGTTATTCATCAGTGTTAGGAGTCTCTGGGGGACGCTCCGCTGCTCCCAGCTGTTGGTTCCAGTTTTCCCACCATCATTAGTCGTCTTGAGTTGCTTGAGAGTCCCCGAGTCGAGAGGGTTGCTGATCCGAGTCAGCCGGTATATGTGTCCCCTGGCTTGTCGCTCCGTTACCGTTTCTGTGCGTATGCCGTTGTCTTCCCACCGTTCGCCACCCATCAAGCCACTCCTAGGCTTCCTCCGGGGTGGTGAATCTCCACACTTTGGCGTCCGTCGTTACTCGAAGCGTTGATGGAAACAGCATGGAGTATTTGATCTCTTTGGCTCTCAAAGCTTTCCTGACGTCTAGGAAAGTTCTTTGTGCTTGCTGTGCCTTTATGGTGAAGTCCGGAAAGAAGGTGAAAGTTGCATTGTCCATTTTAAGCGGTGGCGCATTGCGGTAGTTGAAGAGCCTGGCAATGATGGTACGCGGTTAGGCCCGAAGTCTCGGTGGGGCACCCGGGACTCTGTGAGCTCTCTCTACTGAGAAATATCTGGACAGTCCCTTTGGTTTGAGTGACTTCAGAATGAGATCTTCTACATACAGGTCTACTGCCAGTCCTTCCGCCCTCTCCGGAACTCCAATGATGTGGACGTTGTTGCGGCGGGAGCGGCTCCCACTTCTTATTAAGGTCTTGGGTTAGTTCGTTATTTGTTTTCCCCAGTAATTTGTATGTGGTACTTGCCACATGAGTCTTTATATTTGTATTTCTCAAATATGTAGTGCATTCAGCTTCGTGTGAGGAGTTGGTTTTCTTTAAAGCAGACTTAAGCCTGAGGAATTTATAAAAGTCGAGATTAGATGGATCATATTTTTGTTGTAGGATTAAAAAAGACAAGGGGAGTCCTCATCCTAGTATAGGTCATTGATAATTCTTTTGCCTTTTTGTGCCATTTGAATTCCTATCTATTTGAATACTCCTGCTTAACCCGAGAGATTTTGTGAACAAACCTCAAATTTTATATTGAAATTTACTGTCATGGATCTTGATGACTTTTGTCGTGTCCATTAAAATATTTAATGATGATGTAAGGTTTAGTTTGGTATACCTAGTATACTAAGGGAGGACATTGTTTTTATTATATCTTTTTCAATTTCCAGCCATGGTGTCTTAGTAAGAAGGATGTTTGGTGATTCTGAAAGTTTGGTAAGTTTAGGTCATCACAGGATTTGTGATTACTTACTGATAACAATTATTACAAAACACATGCTGCAAATAGAAAACATTACTTACCTGTAGCAATCAGTTAAAAGCATGTAGTTTTGAGGATTCACATGCATCCCGCCTACCTCCTTCGATACGGGAGAGTGGTTGGAGGCTATGATGAATAACTTACTATTAGATAGTACATTACATGCACAGACCACTTTTTCTGATCAGGAACATTTTTACAAAATCCAAGGTGAAGTCTGTATCCTGGTGCATTGTGGGTTTTGGGGTGGTGATCATGAATCATTTGCTGCACCCTTGAAACAAACTGAAAGAAAAACTTCGAAGTAAAACAAAGTTTAATATTCCAAACCGAGCACTGCTTGGCAGGACTATGCGCAGCATGTGAATATGTAGCTTCAAACATATTGTTGCTAGCAACTACAGTTTTCATTTCTCACAATTTCAGAAAATATATTTCACTCTATTTGGAGCTTGTCAAATGTGTTTATGTGGTAAATTTATAGCGTGAATTCAGCCAAAAGGCAGTGGAGAGCTGTACAGGGTCAAAGAAAAAGCATTAAGTCTATATTTGATGGGAGAGGTAGCTGGTTTTTGTACTGTTAATACATAGTGATGTAGAGGTGCGTCTTAGATCTTTCCTAAGTTGGAACAGCGTTGGAGTGGTCCCGATGAATACGGGGAAGTTGATCTTGATCTGTGGTGCATAAATGAAAAAGACCTGCTACCTTATTTTTTCTTTTTTACATTTCTGCTGGCGTCCTGGCTGTGGTGTGCCGAGAACCACTTGAGATGGTGAGCTTGTCTGCTAGATAAGTGAAGGTGCTGCTCATGATAACTCAGTAAATGATGCAGCTGGTTTTGAAGATGGTGCCGGCTGGCAAAGGGAATCAATGAAGTTCCAACAGGAACCCACATATTAGTTCCTCAGCGTTCAGAATTTGATTGGGCCAAATTTAAGTGCTTCTACTGATTAGACTGCTTGTATTGCACTTTTTGGCTTGTGGCAAAGTTCATACTCGATAAAGCAGGATGGAGGTGGCAAGCCAACAATTATGGCTCTAGGCCTGATCTGTGTATCATGAAATGTTATGATAAAGGCACTAGGCCTGACATATTTATTGTGAAAAGCATATGTTAATGTCGATAGGCATTTAAGTGTGCATTATTATGGGTTATTACTTAATTAAAGCCGACAAATAGGTAGTTTGTTACATGAAATCTCACAGATTACCATAGTAGGCAATGGTTTTGATGTTAGTCACCCAGTGTGACAAACTGTGGATATAGCAGGTTTGCTCTGTGAGAATCCTTGTTAGGCTATTTTAGGAGAGATAGTATTTTACTAAGACAACTGTAATTTTGTATGCCTTTCTAATTGTATGACTGCGTGTCTGATGGCTACGTTGTGGAAAAGGTTATGCTCAATACTGTAGGTCTATGTTGGTTATGGTGACAACCTAGTTGCCTATTTGGTGCCCTGGAAACGTTATGTCCAATGCCATAGTTGTGGTCTTCTTATTGTGAAACATTATGATTGAGGCAGTTGGTGTAGCTCATTAATTATGAAAAGCATATGTTAAAGCCAGTAAGCCTTTAACAGTTAGTTGTTATCATATTGTGTTACAGGATATAGACAGGTATTTTGTTACATGTAATCTCACAGATCACCGTAGTAGCGAGGGTTTTGACGCAGGCCAGCCTCTCTGTTACACCCTGGGGGTTTTCACTGAGATAATTCCTGTTAGTCCCTGTTGAGAGGGATTGCATGTTGTTTTTCAAGCTGTATTTTTCAGCATATTTGTAATTATAACTGTATGCATTATGGTTGCCATTTTATGTGCACTTGAATAGTCCGGTGTTCTGTAAAATGTAAAGGCAATGTGAAAGGGTCAAAAGGCTTTATCAGTTCTTTAGGAAAAGTCATGCAAGAATTCATAGGTTTTGTCTGTTTATTGTGAAACGTCATGACAAAGCTAGTATGCCTCACCTACTTCTTGTAAAAGAATGTGTTACAAATGATATTCTATATTAAGGATGGATTGTCATTACACTGTGCTGTAGGCAGATATTTTCTTACATGGAATTTCACAAATTAACATAGTAGGCAAGGGGTTTGGTGATGGTGATCCACTCTCAGGGAATAGAAGATAAACACTACAACAATCCTTCTTTGTCTCTTTTAGGAGAGATAGTATTTTGATTGGCTAACTGTAATTTTGTATACATTTGTACTTTTTCGATTGTATTCAGGATGATTGCCATGTGGAGAGCTTATGCTCAGAACAATGGGCTTGAGTTGGTTATGGCGACAAGCCAATGATAAAGGCTATATTCATTATTGTATATAATAAAAAGTTACAATAAATGCAGTAGGCCTGACATTGATTCTGAAAAGCATATGTTAAAGTCATTGGGCATTTATGGGAAGATTGTTATTACTCTGTATTAAAGCCAACAGATAGGTGTGTGGTTACATGGAATCTGACAGATTACTATAGTAGACAAAGGTTTTGGCACTGGTTACCCCCTCTGACAAACGCTGCGGAGAGGTTACACAGCATGAATAAAGACAGGTTATTTTATCCATAATGTTCAGAATTTGTGGTTTGAATATCTGAGAGAGCTGTTTCAGTTCCTCTGTGTGGCAAAAAGTCTGATTGATTGTCTCAGTTAGGCCTCATCAGCCTTTTGCATTCTTTCAGCAGCCAGACAACATTTGAGGTAGCTATAAAATTGTTGTGATCAGAATTGCACAACAGTAGTGTCTTTTTTAAAGAGTAAACCTGTGTCTCTTTCATGATACATGGAATTTCACCTGTCCTAAAAGATCAGTTAATGATATCTGTGATGAACTGGCAATGTATTATAAACCTTCCTTAATTGCCCTCCAGAATATCTGGGACATGAAGTGGGGATTATTGTCTTTATCAGAGTTACTGTCTCTTGCGCAGTCCTCTCTAAATACAAAAAATGCTCTCCTGTCATATTGCCACTCCCCTTCAATTTCTGGGATCCAGACTTTGTGGTTGATAAAATACTGCCTCTGATACATTGAAATTTGGTGAGTAAATATTTTTGAGTCGTGTCACACCAACCTCTTGATTGACTGGTAGTATTATCATTCAGGAAAGGATTAATGGGCTTCTTAAAAGGCTTAAATAATTCCCTCAGTCTATTATTTGCTGCCATATTTTTCGCCAGCAAACTCTTCTTTTTTTTGTTGTTTTTTTTGTTTGTAAATTGTCTTTTTTTAATAGATTCTACACTCCTCTCTTAGTACTTAAAGTGAGGTGTCATAGGCTACTTATTCCAAACACTCTCAGCGTTCCTGACCTGGTACCGTATCTCTTTCAACCTAAACGTGAACCAGTAATTAGGCTGTGCATTTTCATCAAATAATGCACTGAGTGTGCTATTAAAACATGCAACCTTGTAATTTATGATGTCCCGAATTGGGCACCTCCCAACGTGTGCTTATTCATACATTTTAGATCCTGTGCAGCGAGAGCTTTAACATTCCTGTACTTTGACGTGCCAGAACTTACACTATGGATAAACTAACACCTAAGCATGTCAAATAGGAGCAAATAATGATGTGACTAGTCTACTTGAACAGTGAAAAACTCACCCATGGTGTCACCGGAGGTGAAGATCCAGTTGAGAATTTGTCCTTTATCATGGGTGGGCTTCCAGTTTTTTCATTCAAAGCTCAGCCCTTCTGAAGACTACGAGACCTTTGATGCTTTTTTATCCTGCACATCCAAAAAATCCAAACTCTTGTCAAGTACCATTCTTCTGTATCTGGCTAGAAAATAAGATATAATAATATCAAGTCAGTCATTTTCCAGTTCCAGTGGTTTTTTTATAGGGCAATGTCTAGCGATGAATATGATTGCATAAGAGGAAGATAGTAATACTTTAAAAATGAGGTGGTATTCACATGCAAGCACCTAGTTAATAGATCACAAATAGATTTTAAGCTTTTATTACAGATGTCAACAACACATATTTCTTGTTGTGTGTGAACTCTGTCTGTTTCTGTCAGGCACAGCACACCTCCATCAGCCCTTCTGGCAGCACCAACTCGGTCTGTTACAGAACTGAAGTTGGAATTGCCAGACAAGGGAAGAGCAATTAGGGATGACACATTTGGAAAGGAGTTCTGGAACGAGAAAGTCAAATTAGCAAGTCAGCTGAGAGACTAGGAAAATGCAACAAAAGTAAAGCCAAACTCTGAACCGTAATATGACTGTAGACCATTGACTGACTCTACCCTTATCGTCACAAAGTACACTACTGAGTTTCTCTAGGTTCTAGATATGCTTAGTTATGCCTCTCACCATCTACAAATAAGAGAAGATCTGTTACCACTCGGTGACGGTTTCTTCTAGTATTCAAACATTGCTAGAAAGTCATTACTCTGGATTATCACTCAACTGGTACTTGCATCTAGGAAAACATTTTCACTTGCATACGGAATTTGTATTATAAAGTCCTACATGAATATTTCAATATATATCTTGGACTCCACTTGTTTATTCATTTGCATGTATTCTTTTCCTAGTATAAACACTTCACTAGTACTAAAATAATTGAAATGTTAAGTCTTCACTAAATGTGATAACTTAACATCACGTAGAGCCCTTATGTCATAAATCAAACATGACACACACCATAGCAGATTCTCCAAGTGTAGTTTCCAGTTGCTTCTTTGAACCCAGGATCTTCAGATGATGTCACTAGCTGAATGTCCGAGCCTCAATGTCATTCCATCTTTTTACCCACAAACGTGCTGATAAAACACTCAACCGCTCACCAGAATCTTAAAGAATACCTGGCGACGTTTATTAGAGTGTAGTTGGCCTTTCTTACCTTCACTGGGAAGATGTTGCTCCTGATGGACTGTTGTGAGACCATGAAGTTTCTTCTTTCGAAAGTCAATGGCTTTTTCCACACATTTCATAGATTTGTAGCAGCATAAATTATGGCAGAGCCACCACCACTTTGTTTATGAGCATGACCACAGACATGACTCTGCTGGTGCCTGTGATGTGTAGAACTCATATTCTGAGCCACTGATGACGTGAATGAACGGGATGGTGGGTGCAGGAGGGATGAGATAGGCAATAGCCATCATGACAACTTCCTAGATAGTATGAGAGTCCGTAATGGCTACAGATAAAAGTGGCCCAGTGCTGTTCTATCTCCATGTCTCTGTAAATACCAGTAAGTCAAAAGCATGGTTATGAACGAGATTGCTGAACTCAAAGTCATGAGCATTAAGGAATCAAGCTATTGGTAGTGCACATTTCAAATTAAACATATAACAGGTTGAGCCGAGATCTCATTTGCGGATGGGGCTTTTAGATTTCAGCAGTTCCGTTGTGTTCTGTTGTTCCTCAGTCCCCTGCCATTGAATGCGACCAACCGATTCAGGCAAATGTTTATGTAAATCAACCCTTTTTTTTTTTAGATTTCTTCAGGCATACATATAACATAAGCACAGTTAAATGTCGAGCATTACACAGTATTGTTCCAAAATGGATCATTGTGGTAGGGCATAGATATCTATATCGAACAAACATCAGATATATTGTTTCATAATGTCATATACTCTTTGAAGGAAAAGGAAGATCAGAGGAAGGAGAGGTATTTAACAACATCATCTGACAACAACACATTTCCTGCATTAATAGTGGCTGAGACATAGCTGTGTCATCTGTCGGCTAAGCAAAAACATCAAGTTAGACTCTGTAATTGGGGGATGTACGAACGGCTATGACTCCAGTCCTTCTTATTGTATAGTAAGTGGGCCCGTACATGCTAGGTGTAGTATAGCAAGGTGGCGAGTGTTGAAGTTACCGTAGGGGTGACCCCGGCGTGAATACAGCTGGCACTGGGCTAGGGCAACCAGAGGGAGCCTCCTCCTGTCCTCTAAGCCAAACATTGAAAGGCTCCCAAATGTCTCTCGGGCGAGATGCCGTGGGCATAAGGTCCCAGAATGCTGCAAGTTGCTCCTGACAGTAAGCTATATCCTTCACCCATTCAGCGATCCGGGGAGTCCTAGGGGCACCCCAGCGAATAGCCAGTCTGCGCTTTGCAAGTAATAGCATCATGGCCACCAGACGGCGTTTCTCAGATTAGAGATCCCCAACATAGCCCATTAGGGCCACCATAGGGGTGCATTCCAGCGACACTCCTGTAACAGCAAGTATAGTGTCATAGACTCCCTCCCAGAATTTAGCAATGAGTGGGCAGCTCCACGCTACATGTAGAAATGCAGCTGCTTCACGTTTGCATTTCCAGCAATGCGAGTCCGGGCGTAGCCCTAGTTTATGTAGTTGCATGGGAGTGCGATACATCCTGTGTATAAATTTGAAGTGGATGAGTCTTAGTTTATAGTTCAGGGATAAGTATCTCAACTGTGAGCAGCAAAATGATCATTGCTCGTCTGTAGGTAGGCCCTCCAGGTCGGTTCTCCACTGTGCCAGGGCCCTGAGGGCAATCCAGGGGGTATTTGTCTGCGTTAGGTTGTATAGTCTGGTGAGTAGTCTACGAGGTGATGGGGAAGCTAACAAGTTCTCAAGCGGTTTCATTATAGCTGGGGGGGGCTGGGAAAGTAGAATGTATTTTCTTGCAGGTGGCGCGGAGCTGGAAATACAGAAATAAATTCAGGAGCAGTACTTGGGAATC
Source organism: Calotriton arnoldi (assembly GCA_963921515.1). NCBI lineage: Eukaryota > Metazoa > Chordata > Amphibia > Caudata > Salamandridae > Calotriton > Calotriton arnoldi. Next base: position 1,171,140 of record CAWUFW010000341.1, read on the forward strand.
TCCTTGCTGTTGTGGTTGCTCTAAGAAGGTATCCTGTGGGTATGGGTCTCCTAGTGTGGTAATACCCATGTCTCGTGCCCGTTCAATGGCTCCCTTGTCGTGAAGAGAGGGGAAGTGTGGGTGGTATGCGATAGAAATGGAGGGCGCGTAAAGCAGTGGGGTTCCCACATGCTTTCGTAAACCCTCCCAAACCCATCTTAAGGTTTCAACTGTGTTTATCTCCTTTGCCGACCTTTGAGATGGCTTATAGATAGCCGCGTGCAGGGGGGTGGGATCGGCTATATCCGTTTCAATGGCCACGTGCGGCTGGAATGGGATGGGATATATCCAGACATGGAGAAATTGGGCCTGCGCACAGAGCGCGTAGAGTTCGAAGTTGGGCGCTCCCAGCCCACCACCGGAGAGAGGGCGAATCAGCAGTTCCCAGCTCACGCGGGGTTGCTTCCCGGCCCACACCAAAGCGATCACAATAGAGCGCAGGGATTTAAAAAAGGCTTTGGTTAGAGGTCTAGGTATGTTAACGAAGAGATATAGAAATTTAGGAAGAACTATCATTTTAGTAATGGCAATTCTGCCAGCCAGCGATAAAGGCAGGGCAGCCCAAAATTTCGACTTTTGTTCCAGCCAGACTAGCAACCTGCCAAAGTTCATTCGCCATATTTCCTGCAAGTCTCTGCTCAGCCACACCCCCAGGTACTTAACCGCGCCATCAGCCCATTGGAGCAGGAATTCTAGATTGGTGTCTAAAGGGGCGTCAGTCAACGGTAGAATGGAGGATTTAGACCAATTGATCTGTATGCCAGACATCCCTCCGAAACGGAGGACTTCTCTCAACACAGGATTTAGGTTCTCGTCCGGTCTGCGAATATATAATGTTATGTCGTCTGCATACATTGATATTATAAGACCTCTATCTGTAAATCCCAAACCCCGTGAGGTGTGGTGCTGCCGTATTCTGGCCGCTAGAGGTTCCATAGCCACTGCAAACAGCAGCGGCGAAAGAGGGCATCCCTGCCGTGTTCCACAGGTTATTTCAAAGGGTTCTGATATTAGGTTATTTGCTCGTAGACGAGCTGCAGGTTTAGTGTAGAGTAGGCCTATTAATCTGATAAAGTTTGGGCTGAATCCCAATCTGGGTAGGACCGTAAATAAAAAAGGCCACTCCAAAGAGTTGAATGCCTTAGTTGCATCAAGAAACACCGCAACTGCGGGCAGGTGAGGGTCGATTTGGTCTATTGTAGCAAAGAAAGTGCGTAGATTGTGGGCCGTGGACCTGCCCGGGATAAATCCCGACTGATCCGGCCTGGCTATGAGTGGTAGTAGCGGTTGTAGTCTATTGGCGATTAGTTTGGCTAATATCTTTGCGTCAACATTAATCAACGACAGGGGTCTATATGAATCACAGAGGTTAGGGGCCTTGTCTGGTTTTAACAGAGCGATGATTGCGGCCTCGCGCATGGTTGGTGGGAGGATCCCAGTATCCAACGATTCCTGGTACACGTCTAACAGCCGGGGCGCCAGCTCCTCCGCATAGGTTTTATGTAAATCAACCTTGATTGAGTTTGAGCTCTTTTCTCAGTGATTGATGTGTTTATCATGAGAAGTTGCCTGAGTATGTATTGTAACTGCAAAATGGATCAGTGGAAAATCAAAGTATTAGAGACCAGCATCCATGCTACTAATGAACACTGTCTTTAAAAGGTAAGTTAAGTAATGATGTTTTACGAACTAGGATGGCCACATATTTCAGCACCACTTTCTGATCATATTTCTGTGAGTCCTAATAACAGCTCTACATCCTCTCATGGTAACTTAATTCTTGAATTTCACTATGCATTTAAATTGTTCTTATGCTTTTTATTCTCTTTCTCTGGCAATGGGAAGTTTTCTCGCATGCACTGTGCAAGAGCTCCAGGGATTTTTTGAAACAATGCCATTGTTTGATGGAGTGGTCTAGCTCCTCCCTCCCAGCCTGCCAGTGATGGCCCATTCAGTCACACCTAAGCTCCCCATTGTATGTGGCTGCCTAGGAGGAATGTACATTACCCAACTGTCAACTACACCCAGTCATGTCCTCCAGAGACAGGCATCAGGCACCAAATGGCTTAGGCAAGAAAATGCCAACTTCCAAAAAGTGGCATTTTCAGAATTGGAATTTAAAATAGGACTTAACCATAAATTAGGATTTAAAATTGCAATTACAGAGATCCCAAACATGAAGTGGTAACATGTTCCCATTTGGAAATTACACTTATAAAATGTAATAAGGTAATTGTAATGTTATCCTACGGGAGAGGTAGGCCTTGCTGAAGTGAAAAGTTAATTTAAGAGTTTTTCACTACCAGGACATGTAAAGCTTAAAGTTACATGTCCAACTTTTTAAAAAACACTGCACCCTGCCCATGGGGCTGTCTAGAGCCTACCTTAGGGGTGACATACAAGTGTTAAAATGAAAGGTTTGGGCCTGGCAAAAGGTTTGTTTTGCTAGGTCGAAATGGTAGTTTAAAACTGCACACACAGGGTGCAATGGCAGGCCTGAGACATGTTCAAAGTGCTACTTAAGTGGATGGTACAGTCTGTGCTGCAGGCCCACTAGTAACATTTAATTTACAGGCCCGGGGTACATGTTGTATCACTTTACTAGGGACTTATAAGTAAATTAAATATGCCAATTAAGTATAAGCAATGTTACCATGTTTAGAGGAGAGAGCACTAGCACTTTCGCACTGGTTAGCAGTGGTAAAGTGCACAGAGTCCTAGGGCCAACAAAAACAAATTCAGCAAAAATAGCAGGAATAAGGCAAACAAAAGTCTGAGGTTGACCCTCCAGGAAGGGCCAAGTCCAATAGTCTCTACTTGAACTTTGGCTCAGCCAGTTAGAACTGTATAAAGAGACCCAAACCTAGCATGCCATCATGGTTCTGGTCCTTCAATGCCTTAGGACCCCTTCACTTCTTCTTGCTGCATTCTTTTTTTATTTTTTTAAATTTATTTTTATTGAATACAAACAGAAAGAAAAACAGGACAGATTCACGATTATAGCAGTGTTCGTATTTCCTTTATCATCCGTATAGCACAGTCGATTTATTTACAGCAAAGAGTCTCCACACATAGTTAGATATTCTCGTCTTTTATATCTCTTGTTCTTCTGGGGAGGTTTGCATCGGCATTCTGGGAGGTGTACATATATCTCCCCTATAAGAGTTCCATTTGCCCCATATTTGCATCCATTTTTTTGGACACCCCCTGGACACATAAACTGTTTTCTCACGAAACATACACCAGTCCATATCGTTCCCCCATTCCTTCACTGTTGGTACGTCTTGTGTCCCCCATTTCCTTGCAATGTTTCTTTTGGCAACCATCCTCCCCAGAGCTGCCCACGTTTTCTCTTTACTCCCCAGGTCTGTTGGCTCCCATACATTCAGTAGACACCACTTGGGCTCTGGTTTCAGGTGCACTCCCAACACCTCCTCCATGCATCGGACAACTTCTTTCCAGTACCCGCCGATGAGCGGACAGTCCCATATGATGTGCATGAACGTACCCTCCTGACCACATTGCCTTCTACAATTAGGGTCTTCTCTATGTCCCATCTTGACCAAAGTGGGTCCTGTAAAGTATATTCTATGCAAAACTTTCAATTGTACAAGTTTCAGTTTTGACGTTATTGCTACCTCCCTAGGCGATGCCAATACCTCCCGCCATTCCTCTTCCTCCAATTCCTTCAAATCTCTCTCCCACTTTTCACGGAGCTGTGGAAGGGGATCAGGTGAGTTGTTAATCAGTTTTGAATAAGTCAGAGAGATTGCCTTGCGCTGCATATATCCATCCAGGAGTCTATCCTCAAGAGGCGAGGCCTCCGGAGGGGTCACATCCCCCGGGATTACCGCTTTTAACGCATGACGCACTTGCAGGTATCTGAACCTCTCGGTCTCCGCTAGTTCATGATCTCGCTGCAATGCCTCAAATGTCACTACTTCTCCCCTTTTCCAGAGATCTCCCACCCTTGATATCCCTATGGTGTCCCATTTATCAAAACCTTTCGATCTCCGAAGGGATCCTAGTTTTTCCGAATCCCATAGTGGGGTGGCTAGGGTTATGGTCTTTGCCCATCCCATGCTTCTCTGTGCCATATGCCACACCTGTACTGAGTGGAATGTAGGACCTGTCAGCCCTATCTTCTTGGGGTTGGAATACAGTGCTCGCGTGTAATTACTCCCTGGCAAAAGCCACCTATCCATTGCATATCCTGGATCATTTGGAGGTCGATAAATACAGTGGTTAATGGCGGCTAATTGTGCCGCCCAGATGATTTCTTAAAATTTGGCAATCCAATTCCCCGTCATACCAGGTTTGTACCAACTTCAGGAATGATATTTGTGGTGGACTGTTTCCCCAGAGCAGCGCTCTCTGTGTACTTTCTACTGCTGCAAAATAGGACGCCGGGACTATGTCTGGTGAGTTATGGAGGACGTATAAGAAACGCGGTAATGCCATCATCTTGAAAAGCTCCGCTCTACCCAGCAATGATAGCGGCAACGCCTTATAATGTTCCATGTCATGCCTTAATCGCTGAAGCGGTGGCAGCAAGTTGGACGTATAATAGAGCTGAGGATCTTTAGTGATATAAATCCCTAGATACTTGAACCCATCCTTAGCTATTGTCACCTGGCAATCTCTGGGAAGGGCAGGAGGGTCGCCATGCAATACAAATATTACCGATTTCGTCCAATTAATAGAATATCCAGAATAGGTACCAAAGTTAGTAAATATGTTAAGGACCCTATGTAGGGATCTCTTTGGCAAAGCCAGCTATAACAAGATATCATCGGCATATAAAGATATGCGATCCTCCCATCCCTCTGCCCAGCTCAGTCCTCGAATTATAGGGTCCTTACGGATTCAGCAAGCTAGGGGCTCCAGTGTTAAAGCAAATAGTAGTGGGGACAAAAGACACCCTTGTCGCGTCCCTCTATGAAGATGGAAATCAGCAGATTTTTTATTGTTAACTACCACTTGGGCAAGAGGACCTGAATACAGGAGTCGCACCCAGCTAATAAATTTCGAGCCGAATCCAAGCTTTTCTAAAACTGCGAATAGGTACGGCCATTCTATGGTATCAAACGCCATGGCGGCGTCTAAGGACACCACCACCGCATCCTCTCTCAAGGTGTCCACCCTTCCCATGACCCAATGCAGTCGCCGCAAGTTCAATGATGTGTTTCTAGCCGGCATAAATCCGGGCTGGTCCGGATGGACCATCCTGGAAATCACCCGGACCAACCTGGTGGCCAATAGTTTGGCCAGAATTTTGACCTCAGCATTCAGCAATGATATGGGTCTATATGACGAGCATTTATGTTTAGGTTTCCCCTCTTTATGAATCACAACTAGTGTGGCTATTCTCTGATCTTATGGGAGATATGCCTTCTAAAGACTCTCTTCATACATGGCCTTAAGGTATGGGGCTATTCTATCTGGTCTTAATTTGTAGAGCTCAATGGGTAGACCAATTGGTCCCATTGCCTTCCCTGTTTGAAGGTTCCGAAAGGCTTGAGCTATTTCCTCCTGTGCTAGGTCGCAATCAAGTGAAGATTTGTCCTCGTCTGTTAGCGTCGGTAATCGCATTTCCGACAGTAGCTCTTTCGCCTCACTCTCCTGCCTATTAACTTTGGACATGTAGAGCTGTTCATAGTACCTAGCGAATTCGCTAGCAATGTCTTGTGTATCCTTAAGACTGTCCCCGGAATCCGTTACCAACTCCGTGACCAGTCGATTTGCCATTTCTCTTTTGTCAAGCCAGGCCAACAACTTCCCTGCTTTATCCCCCAACTCATATACACGCCCGAGCTTGTGTCTGTCTAGTGTTCTCGCCATATCCCTCGCTTCATCTCTGTACTCTGTTTGATTTAGTTTGAGAATGTCCCGCCCCTCTTGCCTAGTAAGTTCATTTTCTAACTTTAATAATTCCTGCTCAATTCGGAGTAGTCCAGCGTTTTTTCCCTCTTTACTCCTGCTATCTGAGATACTGCATGCCCCCGTATCACCGTCTTGAAGGCCTCCCAGAGGGTCTGCGCCAATTCTGCCGAGCCTTCATTTTCTTTAAAACATTGATCAAGGGGGGCGTGGCCAAGATGGCGGCGGGGTAGGACGCATCTCCCTGTCTCTCCCGCCGGCAGCCTGAGGAAGCACTGGTCCCTGGCCGTCTATAGCCCCGAAACAAGCTACAATTGATGCCTGAACGGAGCGCCTCTCGGGAGCACCCTGGGATTCCCCTGTTGGACGGTGGCAAGTGCCGGAACATATCGCGCATCGCAGCGCAGCTGGGCCCTGCGGCCGTGTGCGGAGCCGCGGCCTGCCGTGCCTAGCCCCTACGGCCCTGCGAGGACGCACGGCAGAGCACAGAAGGGACCGCGGTGAGTTAAGTTGGCCCCGGTGAGCTGCGCTGCTGTCCCCTTAGCGGTGCCGAGGCGGGTGGAGGAGTGGAGCCTCGGCCCGCAGCCTTTCGCACTGCGGCCTTCCACAGCACGGTCCGGAGCTAGTGGAGGCCGCGAGACAGCGCCCGCCATCTTGCCCGACGGCCACACCACCAGACAGGGGACCCGGTAGACGCAAGACGCACCATCGGGGAGCTGCAACAAAGGTGAGGGGCTGTATGCTGGTGCACGCCCCTGGAGGGACTTGAGTCGAAGGAGCCCGACCTGGTCAGCAATAGGCACACGGGAGACTGGGCCTCCACACCGGCGGGGCCCACAACGCGACCCCACAGCATCTCTCCTGCGAAGGACACTAGTGAAGGCCGAATTTGTCGACGGCCCCCACGCGGTGCAGCATAATTGGGACACTTCTTATGGTGGCTTACCTGCTGGTCTTTCCCGCTGCGGTGAAGGGGCGAGCCGTTCCAGCTTGAACTTGGCGCTGGGGCTGTGGGTCCGAGCGCGGCCACCGTTCGAGGCAGTCGCCGAGGGTGGGGCCCGGCGCTCCACTGAGGCGGCCCGGCTTGGTCCGGGTGCGGTTTGTGGCGCGCTTAGGGGCCCTCCGCTCCACCCCAGCCCTAGCTTGATACCAGGAGGAGTACACTTTGGAGGACTAGGGGCACAGACCGATCGTCGCGCAACGCGCTCTGTGGGCCTGCTGCGCACTGGTGCGGGGAGACTGAGCTCGCACTCCCCCAGCAACCGTGTAGCCTCACATTGGCGGACCAGCACTAGAGGTGCGGACGTATTCTTCCACGCCGGGAGGTGCCCTGTTACCCACGCCGACAGCAGCAAGAGAACCACACGAAGCTTGCCTGGCACGGCCCCCGGGGGACGCAGCTATACGGAGCTTGCCACCGGCGTATTAAAGGGGGAGACGCGGGTGGCCCTCTGGTTGGAGTGCTCTCCTCCTCACAGCATATCGAGGGTCGAGCTTTGGGCTGGGGCCTTCACTTACTTGCATGCATACCTGCCCAGTGGAGCCGGCCGCCTTTTTGCTGCACTTGAACTAGAGGGATCTCGCGGAGCCCGGTCACGCTTGCTACGCAACCGGCGAAGTGCGAAGGGAGACGCACAGCCTTAACTTTACACCGCACACCTCGCCTGGCGAGATAGGACCATGTCCTCCACCCGGGGCAAAAAGGACAAATCACTCAAAGAACTCTTCGCACGTGCCCAGGGCGGAGTGGCAGCGGACTCCCCGCTGCCGGGTGACGACACCTTAGCACAGATAGGTGCCCCTAAGGAGGAGCCAGTGACTCGGGCCTTCCTGGAATCTCTGTTCTCGGCCCTGCGTGATGACCTACACACAGTGAAACGCGACCTGACCGCAGAACTCAAGGATGTCCGCAAAGAAATGGACTGCATAGGGGAGCGAGTGGCAGCATTGGAGGATAAGAGCGACACACGGGACACCGAAGTGTCCGCCCTACAGCAGGAAGTTATCCGCATACACGATCAACAAGTGGACTTACAAACACATCTTGAAGACCTGGAGAATCGCTCACGTCGCAATAACATCAGAATCCAAGGGGTGAGAACCAACGAAGAGGCTGGCGACATCTTTACCTATGTGAGAGATCTCTTTAATCATGTATTGGGTAACCCACTGGACACTGATCTTAAAATTGACAGGGCGCACATGGTGGGCCCTCCCCGCTCTGACACCGCTCCACCGGCAGACATACTAGTCTGTGTTCAAGACTTCCGCACCAAGGAAGAAATTCTTCGTAAGGCCAGAAAACTACACCCGATCACATTCAGAGATCAGACCCCGGTTCTCTACCAAGATCTGGCTGCCCTCACGCTCCAGAAGCGAAAGACCTTCCAGCCTATCACAGTGGCCTTACGCCAACGCAACATTGCGTACTCCTGGGGGCATCCATTCCGCCTCATCTTTCGACATGACGGCAAGCTCTATCAACTCCGCTCCTTGTCGGAAGCAAGTAGACTACTAGGGATTGACATTCCGGACGACGACGAAGGCAGCGACACTCCGGAACGTGGGTCGGGCGACATACGACCACGATGGGGACAGCAGAGATGGAGACGCCGCACTAATCGACCGTACCCCGTCGAAATCATGAAGGGACAGCGGGCAACCTTGGACGCCTTGCCAGAGGCCCTTGCCAAGACACTGACCTCGTGAATGGGCCTGGACCACGTATCTCTTTATTTACTCTGTACCTCGGGCGGTCGGGGGGGGGCTGGGGGGTGCGCTCGGCCACACTATCCCCCTGTAGACTCTTATCCTGATCATCCATGGATGATGGACTGATATACGAACTTCAGATTCCCTTAGGCACCCGTTGTGCCCTATACTGGGCGCTCCCTTCCGCTGCGCTTGACCATCACACTCAGCTCCCAGTTCAGTACACCTCATAGTACACCCGGTCCCTTGACCTAGATGCCGCCTACCACTAATAAAGTCCTCACACTTAACGTGTGAGGGCTCAATAACCCTATCAAGCGCTGGGCGATTCTCTCCTACTTAGATAGCACTGGCGCCGACATCTGCCTCCTACAGGAGACGCACCTGCTCCCGAAAGACTGTCACAGGCTTAGGTCCCGCGCCTTTCCGACACAGCTTTTTTCCTCTGGACCTTCCAAAACTGCTGGGGTGGCTATATTGGTCTTCAGGACCTTTAAGGGGAAAGTGATACAGAAGGAGGCCGAAATGAAGGGCAGACTGCTTACCTACCAATTCATGATAGGGGGTCACACGATAATCATAGGATCTATCTATGCACCTAACGACGGCCAGGAACGCTTTTTACATGGCGCCCTCAGCGAAGCCACGGCGACTTCAGAGCGCAAGATCTTACTGGGGGGTGACCTCAATTTGGTTTTCGACAATGAGCTAGACAGATCGGCGCAGCGCACAGGCCAGGTAGGCGCCCTTTCGCGCTCAGGGCTCTCCAGACTAGACGACCTAGGCTTAGTGGACCTATGGAGATACCACCACCCCCAGGTCCGGGACTTCTCTTATTATTCTAATGCCCATAAAACCTATGCCCGTTTGGATTATTTCCTAGGCTCTAAGACACTCCGGGACATCACAACGTCCACAGACATCCTGGTCGCCGCATTGTCTGATCACGCTCCGGTAGTAGCTACCCTGGAACTTCCAACGGCCGTCACGGCAGTGGTGCCTGCGCGACACCCTCCTCCACCGCGCGGACATAGTCCCCCAGATACAGCGTACACTTGACGACTACTTACTACACAATGACAACTCTGATACGCCCATGTCCACTAGGTGGGAAGCCCTGAAGGCGGTCGTCAGGGGCGAAATAATCGCCATATCCTCCGCATACAATGCAGAGCGCAAGCGAAAGAGAGAGGACCTTACACAGAAAGTGCGCGAATTGGAACAAATGCATCGACATACTGGGGCCCCACGCATCTGGCGTCAATTGACCGCGGCTCGGTCGCAGCTGGCTGCTATCGACCGCGATAAGGCGGAATACGCTGCGTTGCGCTTGCGCCACTCCTTTTATGTAGGGGAAGACAAATGCGGGCGACTGTTAGCACACAAACTCAGGGAGGCTCGACAGCGCGAGGGAGTCCAGGAAATTAAGGATCAGACAGGGACAGTGCTCGCGGCCGATGCGGCTATTGCCGAGACATTTCACACTTTTTACGCTCATCTTTACGACGAGCAGCACCTAGAGATGGAGGACATAGATGCATATCTGACTCAGGCTCACCTTCCCACATTGACCCAAGAACAGGCGAAACATATAGAGAGGGAGATACAACCAGAAGAAGTCATAGCAGCTATCTCTCGCTTGAAACTAGCTAAATCCCCCGGCCCAGACGGCTACACGGCAGCCTTTTACAAACAATTCTGCTCCACGCTTGCTCCCCTTCTCACTCGGCTTTTTAACTCTTTCGCGTCCCCTGGGGCGATCCCTCCATCCATGTTAGAGGCTGCAATTGCAGTTATCCCTAAACCAGGGAAAGACAAGACGAGCTGCGGGGCCTATAGGCATGTCTCCCTTTTGAACATCGACCTGAAGCTGTACACCGGGATTCTGGCGGCACGGCTAGCACCTTACATGCCGGGGATCATAGACCCTGATCTAGCCGGTTTTATCCCTCAAAGGCAGACTAGCGACAACACGAAGAGAGTTATGCACCTCATAGAGAAGGCGTCCCGTATCCCAGGGGATTATATGCTTTGTACTGTATATGCCGAAAAGGCCTTTGATCGTGTCCACTGGCCCTACCTAGAGCAAGCAATGATCCACATTGGCCTGGGGGAAAAGATGAGGACACATCCTCAATTGTTATTGCTCCCCCTCAGCGAAGGTGAGAGTAAATGGGCACACTTCAACCCCATTCCCCATCAGCAGAGGTATGCGGCAGGGGTGCCCTCTGTCGTCCCTGCTCTTCGCCCTCTACATGGAACCAATGGTGCAGAGAGTCAGGGACCACCCACAAATCACAGGCATCTGCTTCGGCGGTGATGTACATACCATAAGCCTGTACGCGGATGATGTTCTGGTCACCTTGGCGGATCCGACGACTGCTCTGGGAGCCTTTTTGGGGGAGCTGGACTCCTTCGCGAAGGCTTCCGGGTTTAAAGTTAACATCACAAAATCCACGGCTTTGAATCTCTCGCTGTCGCCACGGATGCTGGCAGATCTCCAGGACCGGCACCCCCTGCAATGGTCTGACGAGACAGTCCCATACTTGGGAATCCAGCTGGCCCCTACCCTACAGGCCATGAGAACGGTCAACTACTCCAAGTTACATACTCAAATCCGCACGGATCTGCAGCGATGGAAACATTACCCAGTTTCATGGCTAGGGCGTATTGCGGCTATTAAAATGAGGATCCTCCCTAAAATCCTTTACCTCTTCCAGACGCTCCCTTTGCAGCCTCCTACTGGCTGGCTGCACCGGGAACAGTCAGAGCTTTCTCTCTTCATCTGGCAGGGTCGCAAGCCGAGAATGAAAAGGAATGTTAGCTTCCTTCCACCCAACGAAGGGGGCCTCGGGATTCCAGACCTCACGCTCTATTACAAAGCCGCACCGCTACGGCACTTAGTTGAGTGGAGCCGCGCTGAATCAGAGAAGCATTGGCTCTTCCAGGATCGCGCGGTGGCGGGCACCTCTCTTATGAAGATCCCCTTCCTTAAGAAACCCCAGCGACCGCTCAATCTTTATGCCTCACATGTGACACGCACCACTCTTTTAGTCTGGGACCAGACTAGCAGACGCCATGGGTTGACGACCTTCCCCTCTCCTCTCACACCACTCTTCGACAACACTGACTTTAGCCCCGGGGTGGGTGCGACATCCTTTCCGCTGTGGAGAGCCTCCGGTTGTCGCGCACTAGGCCTTCTATTCGATGCGGAGGGCATCATGCCCTTCCCTCAGCTCCGAGCTGACTACGGCCTTCCTGAATCTGAACGCTTGCATTACTTACAGCTGCGGCATTGGGCCATGCACCCCGACAACAAATCCCAGGCGCACAGACACCTCACTATGTACGAAAGATGGCTAATCACACGGTCCTCAGACAAGAAACTGACCTCGGACCTGTACAAAATGCTCCTGTCCCGCTACACGCACACATACCATGCAGGCCGTGCGCGTTGGGAGAAAGACCTTGGCCGAGATCTCAGTAGCAAAGTGTGGGAGGGAGCCTGCTATAGGGCGCGTCACACTGCGAGCCATATAGGCCTCACCGAAACTCTTACCAAGTTAGCGTACTATTGGTATTACACTCCTGAGAGGCTTCATCAGGTCGATCCTACACAAAGCCCGGACTGTTGGAGAGGGTGTGGGAAGACGGGCACGCTAGTCCATCTTTTATGGGAGTGCGAACACTTACAACCTTATTGGACGCAAATCCTGGACGAAATTGACAAGCACCTCGACACGGAACTCCCCAGGCTCCCAGCATATGTCCTCCTGGGTTTTCCGAACCCGCTTACTTACCCCTTGAAGTCCAGGAGAGGGCGGCAGATAGCAATAGCGCTCGGCACCACCACTCAGAACCTACTATTACACTGGAGGTCCCCTCGGATTCCTGCTCACACAGGGTGGCTTTAGCGGCTGTGGCACATACTAGGTATGGAAAAGATCTCACTTACAGTAGCCGGGAAAGGTTCGACATTTAGCGAGCTTTGGCAGCCATTTCTGACCCTGCTAGCTCAAGATTTCTGGGAGTTGACATGTCCCAGATATCTTCGCCTCCTGCGACTCACCTCACTAGATCCCTCCACCCAGCGGGACCAGCCTTAGTGGAGTCACTCAACATCATGCTGCGACACATTGAGTTCAGTGGACGGGGAGGGGGTGGGAGGGCCTTTTCCTGTTTTTCCTTTTCTCTCCTCTTTTCCCCTTTTCTTTGGGTGGAGGGTGGGATTGTTCCAGTTACTTATTGTTTGATTTTTTTGCTACTGTATGTGCCAATTGCAAGCTCCTGGGCTCTGCGCAGCCCGTCATGGCTCATTCTTGTTTTCTGCACTGAACTAAGCTGTTGGCGGATGCTTCAATAAGAAGATTTAAACCATAAAATATTGATCAATTTCCTGGGTGATCTTCTGTTTGATTCTCGGGTTGCGAAGGTACCATGGATTTATAGGCGCTACTCTAGTGCTGCTACCTTTCCCTATTTCAACCTGCACCCATATGGGGGAGTGATCAGAGATACCTCTCGCCAGGTGTCTGATCTGCTCAATATACCGGACCTGGTCTGCTGGGGTGAGGATATAATCTATTCGTGAAAGGCAAATATGTGCTCCCGAGTAAAATGTGAAATTTAATTCAATCGGATGATGAACCCTCCCGACATCCGCTAGCCCCAAATCATCCAGGAAATGCTGGAGCACTGTTTTCGATGGGCCTATAACTCTGGGTGGGTGACGATCTAGACTACCCGATACTACAGAATTAAAGTCCCCCTCCCATCACCAATCTCCCGGTAGGGAATGTTAACATCACTTTCCCTAAGTCCCTCAGTGCCACTTCTTGTAGTCCGGGCGGTAAGTACACCGACGTTATGTTAAGTACTTCACCCTCCCAGATCCCAGACACTGCTGCATATCTCCCCAAACAATCTGTGTATACTTGCTCAATCGACATAGGAAAGATCCTTTTTTTCAATATACCCACTCCCCTCGAGCCCGTGGTAAACCCAGAGTGTGCCACTAGTTGGTACCCCCATCTAGCCAGGGCTTTGCACATATTACCCACTAGGTGGGTTTCCTGGAGCAGCACTATCTCCGGGGCATGCCGTTTAATAAACTGTAGTACTACTCCTCTCTTCAATTTATCTCGTAGCCCATTTACATTCCATGATAAAAGCTGGAATTTCCTTTTATCCGCGGTTTCCATATGGCTGTTCACTACTCTCCACCAAATAAATCATAGCTGCTTGTACCCCATATCCTTGGGCGACCTCAGGGGAAAAAAGGGGGAAGGGGCTTCTCTCTGCCCAATCGAACCCATTTGCCTGACTGTGTCTGACCTTGTCTCTTCAGTGCCCTTTACCTTGCTACGTGAATCTGCGACAAACAAACATAACAATAACAAATACGCCCCCATACCCCCCTCCCTGCTCCCCTGCACTCTGGGCGTCGAACTTCCCACTTCCCAAACCATGCAGAGTGCCTGTCGCCCTATACAAACTAACTAAAGTAAAGTTGAGGGGGGGCCTCATGCCATATCCCCCAGCTCTGACACCTTCATACAATTTTTCCCAGTTCACTCATACATCTAGACCAGTGCAAGTTTAATGACTTATCGTTCTTAGCGAGACTCAGTTCCACGGCGACTTCAGGTGCTTCCATTTCTCAACCGTATACACCTTCTCCCTCGATCTCGGTCGTTATTGCATCTTGCCGTCCACCTTGATGTGAAGGTTTGGCTGCTCCATGGCGATCTTTCCCTTTTCTAGAATTGTGGTCTTTCGTAGGTCTCCATCCCTCCAGCCAGTCTGCTGCCGATTCTGGTGTGTCGAAAAACCAAGGCTTCCCATCTGCCTTGACCCTGAGTTTCGCAGGGAATAACATGGAGTATTTAATCCCTTTCTCTCGCAGCTGCCTCTTAATCTCTAGAAAGGTCCTCCTTTTCCTCTGAACTGCTATCGTAAAGTCAGGATAAAAGGCAATTTCACTGTTCTCATACCTGATCGGCGGCGCCGTGCGGGCAGTTTGTAGTATAGTATCTCGGTCCCTGAAGTTTAATAGTCTAGCCAACATGGGCCTAGAAGGGGCACCCGGCTTGGGTCTACCCCCAGAACCCAATGTGCTCTTGTTATGTTAAATGTTATGTTAAAAACATTTGTTAAGCGCACGTTCACCGGACGGTTTCTTGGCGCTGGGGTAGTGAGTAAGGAAGCAGCGGTGGGAAAGTAGCCTAGTTATCATACGCCTGGGAGAACAGCCAGGTCTTCAGCTGTTTCCTGAATAGTGCGAAGGAGGTAATGGACCTCATCTCCACGGGGAGCGAGTTCCAGAACTCAGGGGCTAAAACCATAAATCTGGAACCTCCATGTTTCTTGCGTTTAAAAGTGGGAGTGACCAACAGATTCAGATGGGAGGATCGCAAGTTACGAGAGGGGGCATAGCGTAGAATCTTAGAGGAGATGAAGGTTGGACTGTTGCAGTGAAGAGCTTTGAAAATAGTACATCCCAGCTTAAATACACAACGCTTGACCACTGGGAGCCAATGAAGGCTTTTCATCAGTGGCTTAACGTGATGCCATTTAGGTTGGTGAAAAATCAGTCTGGCAGCTTGATTCTGGACCAGCTGAAGGCGTCTTAGTTGGTAAGCCGGGATGCCTACATAAAGTGAGTTGGCATAGTCCAATCGGGAGATGACCAATGCCAGGATAACTAGAGTCAGGGCTTCCCTGGACAAAACTCTGCTAATCTTCTTTATTCTCCGCAGTTGAAAAAACCAGCAGAGACCACCAAGCCGATCTGAGCCTTCATGGACCGATCGTTGCTTATCACTATGCCCAGGCTTTTGGCTGAACTGACCGGTAAAGGAGGGCTGCCCAGGAGAGAAGGCCAAAAGTTGGAGTTCCATGGATTAGCAAGCCCGCCAATGAGGATAAGCTCGGTTTTATCGGGGTTGAGCTTCAGTTGATTTTCGTTCATCCATTCACTTATGAAGATCAAGGTATCTTGAAAGTGAGACACAGAGGATGGTGAGAGATTGATGTCGAAAACCAATTAAAGATCATCAGCATAATTATATGTTCCAACTTTCCTTTCTCGCAAGGAGGAGATTAAAGGAAGTAGATACAGATTAAAAAGGAGCGGAGAAAGGGAGGAGCCCTGGGGAACCCCGCAGGTCATTCCATCTTGGTAGAGGAGAAGTTGGCAAGACGTACCGCTTGAAACCGGTTACTGAGGAAGGAGGAGAGCCACTTCAGAGCCAGACCCTGGATCCCGGCATTACTGACACGGTCGATCAGGATGTTATGATCGACCGTGTCGAATGCTGCTGACCGATCCAGGAGTACCAGGGCCTGGGTGAGGCCCCTATCCGCCCCCCCCCTCAAAGTTCATCCAAAACTGTCAAGATGACTGACTCTGTAGAATGGGCGGGTTGAAACCCAGCCTGATGGGAGTCCAGAACATGGGACTGTTCGACAAAGAAACTAAGTTGGTTCGACACATGGGCCTCTAGGACCTTACCCAGGTAGGGCAGCAAGAGCTAGGGCGATAGTTACTAAGAATAGATGGATCCGCACCAGGTTTCTTTAAAATAGGGATGATTTCCGCACTTTTAAAAAGGTCGGGGACAATGCCAAACTTAAGTGAGTTGTTAAGGAGAGAAAGTGGGGGGTATATGGCATATGGTAAAAACTTCCTGAAGAACGTGAGTAGGACAGCAATCAGTAGGGGAACCAGAGCCAACCTTTTTAAGTAGACCCAGAAAAGTCTCCTGGGAAATGGGGGGAATCAGAACCAACTGAGATGGGGTTTTACAAATGTTGGAAACATCTGTGAAAGAAATGGAGGTAGGAATACTGGCCTTGATGGCCACGATTTTCTCCATAAAATATAAGTTGAGGGAATCACAAAATTATTGTGAGGGGGCCGATTTCAACGTGACTCTATCTGGTTCGGAAAGCTCATTTACTATAGAGAAGATTTCTTTAGACTTATTTGCTGAATTAAGAATCTTCTTGGAGAAATAATCTGCCTTAGAATATAAAAATGCCATTCTTCAAACTTTCAGCAAAGTAGAATATATAGCCTTTTCTTCTGCCAGATAATGGTGTCTCCATCTGCGTTCTGCTTGTCTCAACGCCAGCTTCTTAATTTTTAGATCATTAGAAAACCATCGCTGCGCGTCGTGGGGTCTCAAAATCTTAATTGTTTTAAGAGGGGCGACGCAGTCACATGCGGATTCAAGCCACGTCTTAATGCTCTCTGCCCGAGTTTGAAACGGCTCCAGTGCAGACGGGGCCGTAGCGGTTAGAAGTGAGCAGAGGTGATCAATATTAGCACTTCTCCAGTTTCTGGACGTGCAGGTCTTTGGTAATTGGGCTTTAGTAGGACGAACATCAGAGAGAATGAATGTGATAAAATGATGATCCGACCAAGTGCAAGGGGAGATCAGGGGGGTCGAGATCTTCAGGTTAGCTGTCCAGACTTGGTCCAACGTGTGCTCTTTTATGTGGGTAGCTTCGCGCACATGTTGGGTGCAATTCATTCCGGAAAGAAGATCTGCCAGTTCTATTGAGCTGGCACTCTCCTGTTCGTCGTTGGGCCAATAATTAAAGTCACCAATAATGAGAAGTCTGGCATGATTGATGGCTAGATGAGAAATCATTTCACCTAGTGCCTGAGGAAAAGTAGGCATGTGATAAGGAGGTCTGTAAAAAAGGGCGCAAGTGAAGGATGACTGAGAGGATTCAAATTTGAGAACTAAACTGTCAGCAAAGGGAAGACCAGTAACCCCTAATGACTTAAACTGGTAATCCTTATAGATGATAGCTGCAACCCCGCCTCCCACTTTCCCTGGGGGACGGTTAGTTTGCAAGATGTAATAGTTGTCTGGTACTGCCGCTAAGATGTCAGGGGCAGACTCTTCAGTAAGCCATGTTTCTGTAAGAAGAAGTATATCTGGCTTTTCAGACTGTAGGAGCCGGAAACTTTCGAGTTGATGTTTCACCATGGACCGAGTATTCAGGTAATAAACTAAAAGACCCTTTATTTCCTTGCACTGGGGAGTTTCGGGGGCATGCGATGTTATGAGAGTAAAAGGAGCAGAATTGTTCTGAATTTCAGGGTAAATGAGTCTCTGCTTAAAAATGCCCGACTCATTTAAGCTGAGACGGGTGTTGTCAGTGATTTCATAGTTTCCATGCAGCTCTTTCAGCTCCATAGCCGAGTAACTCACAAAATGGGCATAGTGGCTGGCCCCTGGACCCGTACGGCCGCAGACGGGCTTGCCTTTGGCGCGCCGGTGGCGCGCCCGCTGCGCGGCCGAGCCCCCATCTGCCCTAAATACACGTCTCAGCCGGCAGGAAGTGAGGTAATTCAGGGGAGGAGTCGCGTCCCTCCGTTCAACCGGCACTAACAAAGCCGTGACGGACCGGGGACAGCGAGGAAGGAGAATGGGACAAGGTGCAAAGAGCAAGTGAGTCGCAACACAGTACAAGAATAACAATTTAAAAACAGTTAAAAGTGAAATGCCAGTAAAAACAAAATGCTAAGTAGCTTTAGCCTCACGGCGCTGGCTCCCTACCACTGCGCGGCCGAGCCCCATCTGCCCTAAATACACGTCTCAGCCGGCAGGAAGTGAGGGAATTCAGGGGAGGAGTTGCGTCCCTCCGTTCAACCGGCACTAACAAAGCCGTGACGGACAGGGGACAGCGCGGAAGGAGAATGGGACAAGGTGCAAAGAGCAAGTGAGTCGCAATACAGTACAAGAATAACAATTTAAAAACAGTTAAAAGTGAAATGCCAGTAAAAACAAAATGCTAAGTAGCTTTAGCCTCACGGCGCTAGCTCTTTCAACAGTAAAGAAGGTAGACAATGCCTTCGGCTTGAGATATTCACAGAGAAGTGTCTCTACAAAGAGATCAGCTGCCTGTCCCTCCGCCTTCTCCGGGATCCCAAATATCCTTTTCTTGCTGACAGTGTAGTCTCATTGCTGAACTCATTCAAGAGAGCTCTCAAAACCGTTCTCCTAAAAGAGTGCATCAGCGACTAACCACGAGAAGGCCATTTTTCCTCTTGCATCGTTCCCTGACTCCAGAAATCTGCAGTTGTAAATATGTTAAATGTATATATTATTTTCTTGTTGTTCTCAACTGTCATCCATTCTCTGTAGGTTTCTCTAGATCTTAAGGATTGTAAAACCGCAAGTTTGTTGCGTAAAGTGTGATTAGATAGGGAGAGCGAGCCTTCTGTCACGGGAAAGTAGTGACTGTTGTCATATTTGCGTTCAGAGAGGTTAAATAGAAAGCGTGTTGGGTTCGTTAGCTGCCTTCTCCTTGAACGACTAGCCGATTATCCAGCTGCTTTTTGTAGCCCAGTGACCTGTGCTCTCTTCAACCACTTTAATTTGATTTATTTGCTTCTTCACATAACCTCCTGGGCATACCAAAAAGATATTTGCACTACTTTGCCATTACCACAAGCCCAATGAGGCTGCCCGCGGCCCACGCAGGGGGCCCCCATAGGAGGGCGGCCACCTCAGTGCCACATTAGGCACAAACCAGACGGGCTAGTTTCTGGACCGCTGGGGTCCGGAACTACCTGTCCTCATTTCCGGCACGCTGAGTGGGCGGGGGCCAGGTACATTTACCTCCCCCGCCCATCCGGCGATCCTTTCGCGCCGAGGTTCCACGCCGTCTGGTCGTGCCTCTGGTCGGGTCTGGGAGCTCTTTGCTGCGGTGAGTGCTTTTCAAGCCACCTCCCTCCCTCCCCTTCGAATTTTGAGTGCGGCCGCCAACTGGCCATTGCCTGTTTTGGGGGCTGGCAAGGAGGGGAGGGGGCGAGGCTCCCGGTGTATGGTCCCCCCCGTGGGGGCATGTATCACAGTCGTCGGGCGGGGGGGCGCAAAAGGCATAGTTGGGCTCATAGTGCGAGGCCGCGCAGCTCGGGGTGTCATGCGAGCAAAACCTTTTTTGTCAGGACAGTTCCCTACAGTGAGGTGAAGGAGCGCTTAGCCCTACTTTATATCCTCAAGTAGCCCACTGGTTTGATACAGTTTGTAATTGTATCTTGAGGTCATGGGTTCGAGACCCCCGAGTATACTTTTTCATCGTGGACTGAGATGTACTCCTCCCACCACCGCCCCGTGGGTGGGAGGGGTCCGTGCACACTCGGTCGCTGTCTGGGGCTCCACTCCTGCTATGCCCTTGATCTATCCTTATATTTAGCTACGTGCTGAGCTGCACACTCACCGTTCTGTCCCTCATAGCAGTGGCCATCCTTGTGCTTAGTCATGCAGTGGAATCTGCAGCGCTCCTGGGCTGGGGGGTCCCGCACAGCCCCTCGGTGTGAGTCGGGTGCCCTCCGAGCTAGCGCCATTACTCTGCAGTTCCTGCATGGAGGGTCGGTTGTCGGGGAGCCTCTCCCCCTCGCAGTGGAAGTGACATTGCTGCTCACGCGCGGAGATCCTTAGCATTGCTGCTCACGGTGACACTGCAGGCTGCAGTGTAAGGGGCGCTGGCTTCACCGGGGACAGACCCGCCGTGGTTAAAATGTAGCCGTTGGTGGGCGTGGAGGCCATGCCTGCTTCTGCTGCTTGTGAATGCACATCCCGCTCATTTGTTACATAATCCCCAACGGAACTTGAACCAACTTGTGGTGTTTTTGTAATTAGTGGTTTTGACAATTGCAGGTTTAGATCTGCAAATGGAGGAAGTGAACGTGTTTTGTGGCATGGAGCCAGCTCTTGCAGTGTTTCTGGGGCTGGTGATGCCGCATGCGTTGCTCTTGGTACCTCGAGCCTGCTTAGAGTTTCTAAGTTGGGCAGGCGAGGCCGCACAATTACCGGAGGGTGCCGGGGAGTCCCACGCGCTCACCACTCCCGCCACAGCACTAAGGGAGCCAGGCTCCGCCCCAGCTTTAAGCACGCTGGGGCGCCTTTGTTTTAAACCTCTGAGGGCGCGTTGCTGCAAACCCGTTCCTTCCGCAAACGGCATTAATTAGACACTAGTTACAATTAATCTTTTGTGATATGAAGCAGTGGAAACGCAGAGAAGAATGGGAGTTACAAATGTTAAACGCTCGCCTCTGCAAAGTCGTTCTTTTAAGTCAATTACCGCTAAGGGTGCAAGGTGGCGACAATATATTAGTTTAATAAAAAATAAAAAAAACACCTTTTGTGAATCACTTCGAACTACTGTATAAGCATACTATTTAGCAAATATTCGCTGTTCTGCTAATACACAATTAAATACCCATAAACCTTTACTATCTTGTATATGTTCCTAAAAGGTGCCCAAGGCGAAGTGTGCCCGCTCCCTTTTCTTGCACCTATTATCAATTAACATTATCCGTTCCGGGAAATGTTACTCTGCCGATCTGTGATGGTTCTTTTATTTACTTAAAAATAAATAAATAGATAAACGGGGTCCTGCACTTATGAGCGCACTAGTGATGAGGAACACAGTGGCGTGTAGAGGCCTGCATGTCTGGATCTCAGCATTGGGTTTGTCTCCGGGGTCATAGGTTAGACCCCGACTGGTCCGCGCAGCATTCTTAATTGAAGTGATTACTCAGGTCACTACCAACTCGACTCTCTTATGTAATGTTTTCAGCACGACAATCTGTCTTCTTTCTGGAAATAGCATCCCATATATTCGAGCCAAAGTTTGCGATACATTGTCACCTGTGAATTTTTGTCAGTCGACTGGCTCCCTGAAATACTCGTTTCCATTTTGCGTTGTTAGATCCTCTCAGCAAAACATTCTCGAAGTACAGAGAGCAGTGCTTAAATTTGAACCGGGGGTTGCAAGCGGGGCCCACCGGACCTCATGTTTGGGAACTAGCAGTAATTATTGCTCAGCAGACTTTGATCCATAGCGAGAGAGAGGGAAAAACAGGGGGAAGATAAAGATGGATATCCCATCATAGAGGAGGAACTTGCAAGAGAGAGATAAAAGGGGCAGAGTGTGTCTGATAGTGGATTAAAGAGGCGCAAGGTATACTGTACAGCCTTGGTAGTTTGCTGCCAATGTTTAATTGTGCCAGTCACGGGCTTGTGAGCAGAGCTTTGGGCACAACATTCCTTTTCAAATTGAACACTGACAGACTAGTAGAAGCTGCCGGAAACGGACAACCACAGTTCAGATGGGTCCTTTGATACCGTCCATAATCTTAACCTGTTTAGTATTCAGATCAAGGAGTGGCTGCATGACCACCGGGTGCTGGAGATGGTTTGTTGGTTGGCATGCTTTTCCAGAAGTTTGTTGCAAGCTCGCACATGTTGTTGTTTACGCAGAGTTTGGGGCAGGTTACCATACCTCATCTTGTCACTGCTGGTTTGATGTGTCTTTCGGGTCATGATGACCGAGTAGAGCCATTATCGCTTTGTATATCTGGGCATAAAGGAATGCCAGGCAAGAACCTAGGGGATTATAGAGCAAGTGTTCCCTTTCTGAGCCTAGTATATGTAGTTATGTATGTACACTAAACCCCCTGCAGGCAATCCGTGCACGCCTGGGGGCATGGTGCTCGATTCTGTCCCTATTTAGGAACATGGGCGAGTTATGCTGACAGTTTTGTGATTCCACATAGTTGCAGGACATAGTCATTCTAGATGTCCCCCCCAGTCAGATGCAATTGTAACAAGCATTGGCATAGCCAATAGGTCTCGCCTTTGGGACCTTATAAGTGTTTAGTTATCCAGCACAATATCCTTGGTGCAACAACATCAACTGTTGCATGGCTAAACACTTATAAGGTCCCAAAGGCGAGACCTATTGGGTATGCCAATGCTTGTTTATTCTTTGCATAGGAGGAGAAGCACATGGGGGGGAAAAGCAATGCAAGGGAGGAGAAACACATGAGTGTGAACACAACATGGAGAGGGTGAAGGAGGATCACATGGGCGAGAGAGAGAAACAAGGCATGGCAGAGAAGGGAAGAAAAGTACATCAGGGAGACAGCTGGAAAACACATGCACTGTCATGAACTGCTTAGCTAAAAGAAATACGGTGACTGAAAAGAAAATAGTGGAAAGGCACAAGTACTGCAGGCCGTGCACTGAGAAGGAGTAAACATATGAAAAGGAAGGAAAGCCCATACTAGCTTATGAATAAGAGACAAGTAAATGAAAGTAACAATAAAGCCAAACAACGGTAAGCAATGCGTACCAAGCCAACCACTGTAAGCAGACAAGTCTTTTTGCAGAAAGACCGTTTGTGCTGCCCAGTAGGCGAGGCCTTACAAGGACACCCCACACTGACAGCAACCAGAACTCCACTGCCAAAACAGTGCATCTGCCACATGGTAGCAAACCACAATCTAAATACTATAAAAACAGAAGGCCCTGACACCAGCGGCAAGCCAGGGCAACTACTGGTATAAGAAAGGGGATCTTGAACACTAGAAGCAAGCTAGAACCCAAGTGCCACAAAAAAAAGGATTCGAGGGGATATTAAAACATATGGTTAAGATGCGATTCCATGAATGAGGGGGGGTCTCAGAGGCCCCTCAATATATTTTTCACAGCGTCCCACTCGTTTTAAGGTACAGGACTGCTCATAACAATGATAATTTGCAAGTTTGAGGCCGCACCATAATGAGGCAGGACTGGATCAGCATCTCATTTAAAAGCTACAGCTTATAGCATATATTTTTATGGTGAGATCCTGCTCAAATCGTCGACAGTTTGGGACCAATGGAGGTCATGGTGAGGGCACAGGAAGACCCCTTTCAGACAGGAATAAGTTACTTTGAGAGCTTGGATTAGTGTAGTATTGCTTACAGGTAAACGTAATCGCCCATAGGCAATCCTGCATTGTTGGCAAATGATCGAATAGCACCACAGGGATGTGGTGATTTCGAAACATTGGATCAAGTGAAGATTCAAACCTTGGTTTCCCGGTTCTGGTGTTTGGAGCTTGACTGTTAGACAAGATCTCCCAAATGACCCTCTCAAAGGATCCCTAATGTCCACCAGCAAGCCTTCAAAACTAAATGAATCTTTCAGAAATTCACAGAGCCAAAGCTGCATTTGACAATTCTGCTATTACTTGCATTATAAGTAATACAGGAAATATGCAAAGGATGCAACATAGATAGGTAACTGTCAACCTAACTGAGAAAGGAGCTGAACGGACTACAATACTACGAAAATAAGTCACAAAGGCCTGAGAAAAACCCAGGGTAGACAAGCGATCTTATTATGTGTACTCGGCTATGGAACTTCGCTACGAAAGGTGCCATGGTGCGGGAAGGAAGAGCGCGCGCACGTGCCACACTAACCTTGCGCCCGAAGACCTGGACGGACTGCAGTGGTCCTTTGGCCGGCATGGTTCCTGAAGAAAAGGCACAAACAACACGGTCAGGATAAGCTGCCATGGGTTACGGCTAAAAGGCTTTAACAATTGCACTGAAGGAGCTCAAAAATATTCTTACCTCTCCGTGATCGGCTAGAGCAGGAAAAGAGAGAACGGGGTTTCCGAGGTCGCTCACCAGGGGCAGTGTGCGGTAAGACGTGCACCGGAAGCCCACAAGTGTGTGAACGTAATAAACAGACAAGAAAACAAGCATTTGAAGGCACGCGCGGGGAGGAGGGGGGGCGACGCGAGTGGTGCGCGCGCCTCGCGCTGAAAGTTAAATAAAAAAAATAATAAAATGAAGCTGACGTCGCGCGCGCTTGTGCGCTTGCGAGCAGCAGGCGTGACCACACGCTCGTGCACCATGGCCTTATGCTCGCGCGTAACCGCCCGAAAAAGGCCACGACGCACGAGCGTGTGGTCAGCTTCTGAAACCCCCTTACTTAAAGTCTCGCCAGAGCAGCGCTTGCGCGCTACTCGAGGCTCGACCTAAAAATAGCTATATAAACGGTCGTGGCCATCCAAATGTTAACAAGTGGCCACATAGAGTCGGGGGCAACAGATTGTATCCTCCCGTAGCAGCAGTGCGCCAAGTTGTTGCTAGGGTCTCTCTTAATGACAGGCATGTGCGCTGAGTGCAAAGTAGCTAGGTCTCACTCAGAGAGGCAGAGGGGTCCTTGCAAGACCCTCCATTGGGGGGGGGGTTGCGTTTGGAACATAATCTGTGAATCTTAGATGTGACATGGATGTCATTTGGACCACTCACATTGCTAACATTTACATCCTGGGGAGTGGGAGCGGAGCTGTACTGTAATTTGATGCACGTGGGGTGGGTAATTCCACCACATCCAAGCTACATTTGGACAACCCACCCACAGTAAGCTTCTGTCTGTTCAATTGGGGTAACTTATCGTCCACACTTGGTTCTGTGTGATTCACTTGCACTGGTCACTCGAATTGATCTAAGGCGATCAACTTAATCTGACGGACAAGTCCAAAAGGTGTCACTTTACAGTATGTGTTAAATTTTCAATTGCCTGTGCATCGTTTCATTCATATACACTGTTTAAAGTAATTTAAATATTTACTGAGTCCAATAGGGGCGAGTATTGGATGCTCGAGCAACAAGACATCTGCAGCAGTGAGTGCTGCTATGCTGCAAGGATAGGAAGGTTAAAGAGGACTGCCAGGTCCCGCTTCGGTGCCTGCCACATGACCACTTGCAGATTTTATGGTGATTTCAAAGGGCTTAGGAGGGGTCATGGCAAAGAAAGCCTGGACTGATTCACCTGCTGGGCATAGTGGTGGTTTCAACCTCATGGTTACAGGATCAATCCCTGTTGCGTCTATCAACCTTTCATCCTAGATAGTATGCAATTTCTGGGAAATTTTAATCTGGATAAATGAGGAAGGGACTGACTGACTTGGTGAGGCACAAAAAGACAATTCCCCAACGGTACTGGATTATGACACAACATTGGTTTAATACAGTTGTATCAATAATTCGGGTGAGGTGCAAACTTAGTGGCCAGTTAACGGGAATGTCCCTGCATACCAGTGGGTTCCACTGGGCGCGTCACTTATTGTTATGAGACTGCCTGTCCCATAGCTGGTCCAGATAGGTGGTTGAGGAGTGGTGCCCGTAAAAGGGGGGCAGGGTCATCAAGGTGTGGGGTACACTTGTTAGAGGACGCTGGCTGACAGTGTAGTAATGCTACCTACATTTCCTCCCCGGCATCCCAGCAATACTTCCAACCTGGGTGCTGGGAAATCCACACCAGGGGGGGTGCACCGATACGGCAACACAACATCCAGTCAAAGTCTGCAGGCAGACTGGGATTTGATCCTGTTCAGACTGTCCTACTGTTCTTACCATCTAGTTGTCTGCTTCCTGGGATACATTAACAGAAGTTTTGCACGGGGCCACTCACGCCAGGGAGGGGACAACAGCAGGGTGACTCAGCAGCTATAGATCGCCTTCAGACGGTGATGGACTTGCAGGCAATGGAAAAATAAAGGGCAGGCAGTTTGTGCGTATGATTTGCGCCAGGGTCTCACCAGCCAAAAGCATTGGCCCTGTCTGACACATTGGTATACCTCTAGCAAAAGATGGGTTATGGGCTACATACGCTAGACCCAACAGTCAGCCAGGGGGGTTGCGTTAGTTTGTCATGCCAAAAATAGGTGTTGTTACTCCAAGAGTGTTTAAAAATATGGGTTTGGAGCACCAATGCTGACTATTACCAGAGCACATTTGCAGTCATATTTAGAAGGTGCAGGTAAATTGCTCATATGTTACTCCGTGTCTTCAAACCCACAGCATTAACTAACTTTTCCGGCACTCTGGTAAACAAGGGGTAAAAGCATAAAAAGGCTACAATGTAATAAGAATACTTGGCATGTCCATTATCCAGGAAAACTCAAATTTGGAAGGAGCAGGTAAACTTCCACTGCTGGTGCAGTACACGGTTATCAGTGTGAACCCACAAGGTATGGGAATAAGCAAGTACGGGTGTAAAACAAGGGCTTAGGCTTCAGGGCTGAGGTGCGCTGGAGCACAAGGTGTTAATATGTGTGCACCACGACTTCTGAGCAAAGTGCAGTCTTGCGTAGCATCATGTGCTAATATGTGTACAGTGTGAATTCTGAGCAAACTAGGTGCAACCTTGCGTAGAGCCTATAAAATTGTGTGCAGGGTTGTGGGCAACTATTCGGGTGGGAACTCCAGCATGGCGTCACAGCATCTGTCACAAGACTCCCCCCTGTGTGCGCAGGGTTGTGGGCAACTATTTGGGTGGGGACCCCAGAATGGCGTCACAGCAGCTGTCACTAGACTCCTCCTGTCCCCGCCCGATGACCCTCCCCAGGGGGTCCGTATTTCTCTTGGCGGCGAATATGGTCATCAGTGAACCTCCAAATGTGGACTTGCCAAGCAAGGGGGTAACCAAGGGCTTGGTCAAACCCCCCCTCCCCCCCTTCGCCCCCCCCCCATATGGAACTGCACATAACGGTACACAGTGAACACAGGGAGCATACCACGCAGAAGCCTGGTCAAGAGGAGAGCAGTAGTTTTCAATTCTATGGTAATATCTCTCGCCGCCGTTGTACTCCCATACAACGGAGGCCAGCGGGTAGAGAGAAGGGTATTGTGCGGCCACAATTAATAACTGTTAACAATTATACTGAAGGCCTTGGAGGGAACTCCACCATGTTCACCAGCAGAGCCTTAGACGAGGGACTGGGAGGTAATGGGTAAACACTTGACGTGACAACTCCTAACAAGAAGGCCCTTATTGGCGCAAAGGGCACCATAGGGATTTCTTCCTGAGAAATGGTTAAAGTAGAAAGCAGTTGCCGCAACCCCGGGGTGGCCAGTGAGCATGCCCTTGGGGGTAAATAAAGCTGTGGTTAAGACAGAGACAGTAGTTCCCAAGTTAAGTGTAGGTCATCGAATTTGCCTACGGAAGGGTAAATAAGCCATACGCAAGCCCACCAAGCATGAGGGCTTGGGTCAACTCTAATTCAAATCATCTGAAATCTGAAGGGCTTGGTGAATTAGGCATGGTCTTTATTGCTACATCGCAAGTTTTCCCCGAGAGGGTCGGGAATCACCTGCAGAGGGAAATGTGAATTGTCCAGCCAGAAGGACTGGTAACCAGATCAGAGGCAAATGGGAATTGTCGGGTCTGGAGAGGCCGTTGACATTTCTCGCAGGAGGGTAAACAGCGCCATGCATAAAATTCACGGAAAAGAGGGGTTTCTGGATTTATCAGACTCTGCTCTTGCACGTCGCGACCACGGGATGGCCAGTGAGCATGCCCTTGGGGGTAAATAAAGCTGTGGTTAAGACAGAGACAGTAGTTCCCAAGTTAAGTGTAGGCCATCGAATTTGCCTACGGAAGGGTAAATAAGACATGCGCAAGCCCACCAAGCATGAGGGCTTGGGTCAACTCTAATTCAAATCATCTAAAATCTGAAGGGCTTGGTGAATTAGGCATGGTCTTTAGTGCTACATCGCAAGTTTTCCCCGAGAGGGTCGGGAATCACCTGCAGAGGGAAATGTGAATTGTCCAGCCAGAAGGGCTGGTAACCAGATCAGAGGTAAATCGGAATTGTCGGGTCTGGAGAGGCCGTTGACATTTCTCGCAGGAGGGTAAACAGCGCCATGCGTAAAATTCACGGAACAGAGGGGTTTCTGGATTTATCAGACTCTGCTCTTGCACGTCGCGACCACAGGATGTTTTGATGTGGAGGGATGTCCAATTGTCTATAATGGGCATGGACCTGTTTCTGTTGGACCTGGGTGATGCCCTAGAATCAGCTGGGTGCAAGTAAGAATGCCTGCCTTGGTGGGGGGCCCTGGGTAGGACGGGGGCGACACCCAGAGCTGTGGCGGAGTTACAGGGCGATCCAGAGGCTAAATGGTACATAGGGGTACCCTCTTCAGGACCAGAAGAAGGGTGCAAATGCCAAATAGCCCCAGGAAGTCCTTACGGCAGGACCCTGGAAGAACGACGGCGTCCCGTTCGTCCTTCGGACGGTT
This sequence comes from Calotriton arnoldi, assembly GCA_963921515.1. Classification (NCBI taxonomy): domain Eukaryota; kingdom Metazoa; phylum Chordata; class Amphibia; order Caudata; family Salamandridae; genus Calotriton; species Calotriton arnoldi. Next base: position 1,199,662 of record CAWUFW010000341.1, read on the forward strand.
GTAAACCTGAGTAACCGGGGGCTTGCCTGGATACGCTCCGCCCCCTCAAGGGGCGTGAGTAAATGGGTGGACTGGAGATCCACAGGATGTAAGGGGTAATCCCCCAAAATTTTTGGCACCGATTGGTTATGCCACAGTGCAATTTGGCTCATCAGGTGGGCAGGCAGCATAGGGGCTGCCTGCCTTTGGATCGCCCGTAAGTTGACCCACCATGTTGGCATATTTCTTACGCAAAATAAACCTGCAGCAATGTTTTCTCCAACAACCAATGTGTCTTGTGCGTTCTTCATTATGGTATTGCTGTGTTTGCGGGTTGGGTGTGTTGCCGATATTGGCACTATACGCATTAACACATAAGAAAATCATTGACTATCCCTGCATATTCCCTTAATTAGATTTTGATGTTTGTGGGTCTGCGAGTGATACCCACATGTGGGAGCAGTCAAATATATACCAATTGGGAGGAGGATGTAGCCTTACGGCTAGAGTGCTCGACCTCGAAGCTGGGGAACCGGGTTCGAGTCTGGGCAGGAATGCTCAACATCCTGTGATTCTGGGCAAATCACTTAATCTCCCTGTGCCTAACAAAATGAATGTGTTCATCTGTAACGAAACTGGTGCTCATGTAAAGCGCTCTGATACCCGATATCTTCGGGTCGAGTTCATGCTATACAAAACACACACAAAAAAAATTCCAAGCCCTGTCCCAGAGGTGAAGGTTCTTGGGGGAGAAGGGGTGGGGGTGGACACCCACCATATTTTCACTAAGCTCTATATGTTGCTCACCTTAGATGAATATGACCAGTGTTCTTTATTGTGTTTCTGTGTACACTGTCTCTTGTTAAATTGCGCATGCTGCTCATTAAATACAAATACAGTAATTTACATGTGCAAATCATAGGCCTGGAAAAGTTGTATTCTGGTGATATGGAGTAGCTTGATAATCCTAGTCTAAAACTATGGCCAGTTGTTTTTGTCCAAAATATTCATAAACTACTTTCTAAATCTACAAATGTTATTATTCGGCTTGCAGGACTAATGGTGACAACGTAAAATGGACCCACAAGAACAGGAACTTCTAAACGACTATAAATACAGAAATTATTCATCTGGGATCGAAAAAGCTTTGAGAAACTTTGAGTCTTCCACGGAGTGGGCTGACCTGATAGCATCACTTGGCAAACTCAACAAGGTATGCAATATCAATCACCCTTTTCATGAGGAAGTTGAACTTGATTTGATTTTCTATGATGTTTATTTATATTTATGCCTTACCATAAAATAATTTTCTGCTAAATAGGACCTAAAAGGGACCACGGTTGTTTTGTTGCTTAAGCTGATGCATAAGGACTTGTAAGTGGAAGTCTGATTTATGTGCAATGGAATCGGTTGAATCAAACATGTTATCTGAACAGGCTAGCCCTTATTGGAAATGATTGATCACTTAACATTTGGTGAAAACTAGTTGGAATGTCCGGTAGCTGCCAGCCCTGCCTTAGGGACTCGCTGTCCTGAGAACTTGAGGTCGATTTAAGGATTCTCATGATGGTATACCTGTTGGTATGCTTAGAATTGTTTTGTTTACTGTGCCTCATGTTGGTGGGGAAGTTTAGGAAACACAAGAGAAACTCGAAAGAAATCAGGAACCCAGTCAGTGTCCGGAGTTCCCACAAATTGCCTATAATGCTAACTGCATTTTATAGCTAACCTCTGCCTGTTTTATGTGGCACTTTTATAGTCTCTGCTCCCATTTCATATGATTCTAACATTTTCTTCGAGTGGTTGCTTTTGATTTGTATTTAGTTAGTAAAGATAGATTTGCCCAAGATGTTACTTAATTACAGTTCTTAGTGGTTGGTGGGAAAAGTGCAGCGTTACTGTTCCATCCAGAGTCTTTGTAACAAGCTAAGTGTTTGGTTGTATGTGTCGAAAGACTTTGCTCTTTATTTTGTTTCACTTGGGTGCATGGTAATCCATCGCTCAACCTGAAGTAGACTTTCTAAAGACTGGCATCGTTAGCCAGTTATGCATCTACAATGCAATGTTTTGTGTGTGAGGATGATGAATGTTTAACCTAACTTTTCCTAAATGCTTTTTTGATGTATGTTGTTGTGAAATCGGGATATACTGTTAAGTTGATTACATTTTGCCAACTGTAGGGCTTTATGATGTGTCAAACATTTTCCGTTAGATTAGAGCAAATTTTGAATCTATCTTGGCTTGACTATCATGCATTGTTGAGTGGTGACTACTGCTGTGAGTTTGATGAAAACCAACTAAATAGCATACATGAACTGTGTTGGAGGTACTGTTGGACAATGGTGTGGCATTTCCTGGTAGGTATTAATGTGCAGTTGGTAACATCTCAATGGTAGACTTTAAAGCATTTCGGTGCTTTGCAGGGCCAACGTGTTCTGTTGAGTGTAGGGTAACCATGTGGAAGAAAAGCAAACAAAACAATAATGCACGCCTTGCAGTCCTAGACACATAGATCACAGCGCAATCCTGTAGTTGGGATTAAACATGAAATGAGTGAGATGTGTTGTGATTAGGGTGTTACATATATGTTTTATGTGTGTGTGAGATGGTCTCTTTTTATTTTTAATTATCAGGGATTTACGTTTAATCATATTTATTTATCATTGCACAGTTCATCCTTAAAAATAAAAAGAGACGGTCTGTGCGTGGTGTTCCCTATTAGCGGGTGCTGTTTTGGATTCTGCTGTAAGTGAGTAAAAGACTTACCTGGGTTATATTAGGTGTTTGTAAGAAGAATCTGTCTAATGTTTTCTGCTGGCTATTTATATGTCTATCATGATGGGAAGTTCTGTGAGTGCATGCTGATCACTAACTATCGAGAGCACTACAGGTGCCCTGGCTAATGTGTTCTTTTGAATGTTTGTTAGTGGCGTATGCAGGTGAAAAGTCCTGGTCGGTTTGTGCATTTTAAACCCTTAGTCAGCCACTCATTGTTCAGGCCCCTGGTTTAATAGTTGACATTATTGACTCATTTGATTGTGTACAGAAAGTTGCTGTAAAAGCCCTGTTCGATCCAGGCTAGTTGCTTTATTTAAATGTCCAGATGAAACAACGGCGGACCTCCTATGCCGCACCTTACGCCAGTTCCAATAGATAAGTTCGCCGTGCAAACCACCCCAACGCCAGCCGTTGTATGACGTCACTGTGCTCCAGATCAGAAACTATCTTGCCCAATGGGGGTGCGCAGCTCAAGAAGTCCAATAGGCAGATATCAATAGAAAAATAACTTCTTTATTTCAAATTTTTTAGGGCCATCAGATATGGACACTCCAGCCAACGCGTTTCATTCCCATATTGGGAAATTCATCAGGGCAAAAAACATTTAAAAAGTGACAATCTCCAAGGTACCAACAAACTTCAGTAGTAGTACATGATTCTGATGAAGTTCCCAATATGGGAATGAAACGCGTTGGCTGGAGTGTCCATATCTGATAGCCCTAAAAAATTTGAAATAAAGAAGTTATTTTTCTATTGATATCTGCCTATTGGACTTCTTGAGCTGCGCACCCCCATTTGGCAAGCTAGTTGCTTTATTTGCCTGCTTCTCAGATGAATACAATAAAATTGCATAATGTCCTTATGGTATTTGTGAGTGTAAATCTCGCCATTCCACTGGCTTCATTGATTAACTTATGCAAAAGAAACAATTGATGGATGGAATGCTGGACAATGCAAACATTCACCCCCAGTCACAAGGATCTGGGTTTAATCCATCATTCTTTTGCTCACTACACCACCCCAGTTTGGACCCAGCCATATGCAAATCAGTCTTGACCCTATTCCTTATGGGAACAGTCCAGCCCGAACTGCCAAGCCAGGTCCTCCCTGGACCGGAAACCAGCATCCTGGGACCGGTTTCAGGGCATCACCCTTCATCAGCCAGGCTAGCTTGAATCCAGTGGTGTAGTGATCATGGGACCCACGTCTGGGCATACCCTTCCCACTTAGGGCGACATATGCAAAAGAAACAATTGATGGATGGAATGCTGGACAATGCAAACATTCACCCCCAGTCACAAGGATCTGGGTTTAATCCATCATTCTTTTGCTCACCACACCACCCCAGTTTGGACCCAGCCATATGCAAATCAGTCTTGACCCTGTTCCTTATGGGAACAGTCCAGTCCGAACTGCCAAGCCAGGTCCTCGCCGGACCGGAAACAAGCATCCTGGGACCGGTTTCAGGGCATCACCCTTCATCAGCCAGGCTTGCTTGAATCCAGTGGTGTAGTGAGCATGGGACCCACGTCTGGGCATACCCTTCCCACTTAGGGCGACATATGCAAAAGAAACAACTGATGGATGGAATGCTGGACAATGCAAACATTCACCCCCAGTCACAAGGATCTGGGTTTAATCCATCATTCTTTTGCTCACCACACCATCCCAGTTTGGACCCAGCCATATGCAAATCAGTCTTGACCCTGTTCCTTATGGGAACAGTCCAGCCCGAACTGCCAAGCCAGGTCCTCCCTGGACCGGAAACAAGCATCCTGGGACTGGTTTCAGGGCATCACCCTTCATCAGCCAGGCTAGCTTGAATCCAGTGGTGTAGTGAGCATGGGACCCACGTCTGGGCATACCCTTCCCACTTAGGGCGACATATGCAAAAGAAACAACTGATGGATGGAATGCTGGACAATGCAAACATTCACCCCCAATCACAAGGATCTGGGTTTAATCCATCATTCTTTTGCTCACCACACCACCCCAGTTTGGACCCAGCCATGTGCAAATCAGTCTTGACCCTGTTCCTTATGGGAACAGTCCAGCCCGAACTGCCAAGCCAGGTCCTCCCTGGACCGGAAACAAGAATCAAAATGTATTTTTTGCATTTGTCACCCCGAGTGGGACGGGTATGCCCAGACGTGGCTCCCGTGCTCTCCATGCCACTGGAGTCAAGATATCCAGGCTGATGAGGGCTGAAAGCCCGAAACCGGTCCTAGGATGCTTGTTTCCAGTCCAGGGAGGACCTGGCCTGGCAGTTCGGGCTGGACTGTTCCCAATGGGCGCAGGGTGAAGACTGATTTGCATATAGATGGGTCCAAACTGGAATGGCATGGTGAGCAAAAAAACGATGGATTTAGGCCCAGATCTCTGTACTGGGGTGAATGTATGACATTGTTCTGCATTCTGTCCATCAATTGTTCTTTTTGCATTTGTCACCCCGAGTGGGACGGGTATGCCCAGACGTGGGTCCCGTGCTCTCCCTGCCACTGAAGTCAAGCTATCCTGGCTGATGAGGGCTGAAAGCCCGAAACCGGTCCTAGGATGCTTGTTTCCAGTCCAGGGAGGACCTGGCCTGGCAGTTCGGGCTGGACTGTACCCATTGGGCGCAGGGTCAAGACTGATTTGCATATGGCTGGGTCCAAACTGGAATGGCATGGTGAGCAAAAAAACGATGGATTTAGGCCCAGATCTCTGTACTGGGGTGAATGTATGACATTGTTCTGCATTCTGTCCATCAATTGTTCTTTTTGCATTTGTCACCCCGAGTGGGACGGGTATGTCCAGACGTGGGTCCCGTGCTCTCCATGCCACTGGAGTCAAGCTATCCTGGCTCATGAGGGCTGAAAGCCCGAAACCGGTCCTAGGATGCTTGTTTCCAGTCCAGGGAGGACCTGGCCTGGCAGTTCGGGCTGGACTGTTCCCATTGGGCGCAGGGTCAAGACTGATTTGCATATGGCTGGGTCCAAACTGGAATGGGATGGTGAGCAAAAACGATGGATTTAGCCTCAGATCTCTGTACTGGGGTGAATGTATGACATTGTTCTGCATTCTGTCCATTAATTGTTCTTTTTGCATTCATTGATTAACGTGGCATTGCTTTACGTAGCTTCATACCTGCAAACACGTTGGACCCAGATGCAGATGTACCTTGGCATTCACCATTATTCCCCTTAATAAAGTCTGGAAGCTGCACCATGCAAACTTTTCCAGGCGTACTACTGGGAATGCCAGGATACTCTTCTCCAAGCTTCTATTACCGCTGTGCTGAGTTGTCCATAGCAAAGAAGGGGGTGATCCGTTCCCCTTCCCATCCAGGAAGGAAAGTTAATCCAGCCATTAGCTGGAGTAAATCCCCCGACCATTTCCAGGGTGGGAAAGGCTTGAAGAGGAGTTGTGGAATGTCCACAAATGTACGTTTGTGGACATTCCCAAACTTCCAAGGCAAACTCTGCCTTAGAATTCCCATTTCCAACATCTTGACTGGTGTTAGTGAGTGCAGATTTCTCTGCATTTGTGGAGAAATCCGTACTCGAAAAATCATGTGTGCCCACTAGGAATCCCTTTCTGGGTTCATGGCAGGTGTTAACAAAACAAAAAAAAGTACATTCAGTCGTAAACTTACTATTTTGTGAATGTAGCCTTATAAGCATCTTTTTACAGACATGGTATTTGAGCTGTGCGTTTTGCATTCACGACCTGAAGCATATTTATTTATACAAATGAATATGCTCGGGATTTATTTACTTAAAAAAGCTATTCACTCGCTCTGTATTTTTTTGTGTGCAACCTACAGATTTCCCACAATACCGACTGTCTGCAGACATAGACTTAAGTCATGACAAATAGGTGTTCCACAGCAAAGTGTGACCATTGTTCCCTGAGATTTCTATGAATTCAGTTTAAGTGAAAATCTCTGCCAAGTTTTAGTTGGCAAACTGGTTTGCCTGGGATCACAGTTTGACTGAGGAGGCCCGCTGGAAAAACTGCCATAAGTCTGACCTCAGGGTCAATAGCCTACAGAAGGGCACTGCAATGTAATGCTCGTGGTAGAATTGCAAACACTAATTAGCAGTTGCAAAACCTCCTACCCAAAGTTGAAAACATGAAGTAACGTGGAATCTTTCAGGCATGTGTTTGGATATACGTGTCGATTGTGAACAGTCCTGCTTGGGCAGGAACAGGTCTGGCATGCATACCTGGGATTTAGACTTTAGTCTCTGTCAGTCCCGCGTGGGCTTCTTCCAAAACCGTTTCTCAAGCCAGGGTCACAGTGGAACCATCTCTGCTGACGTATTTCGTGGCGGAATGCAGCTGCGCAGTAGACTCTCCCTCAGTAAACATACCTCTGCAGGCACGAGCCAGCAGTTACTGGGACCAGCCGCGCAACGTCGTGTACCTTAGCTCGTGCTGCTGCAGCTTCCAGGTCACACAAGAAGATTTAACTGCTGTGTGTACTGGGCTGGGGCCTCAAAGTCAGCCTCCTCCAAAGCTTTTCGCAGGTCATCAAAAACAAATTTATAGGTACAGGAGGCTTCGTGTTTTTCATTGCTTCTCGAACCCTCTGCAGTCTCTGTTCTCTCTGGATAATTAACCCAATTGTGAAGTGTTCAGCCTACTATTTTTGGACAGAACATCTGGGAATAAAAGGCTAAAGTGTCACACTCAGTTCATTTTAAAAATACACAGCAGGCGTACCTGGTCATAGTCGCAAAATGCGCAAAAAAAAGGAAATGAGGTGTGCTTTATTTTCCCAGCGCCTTGAACAAATTTTTAATGAAAGGCACTACTAAACAGAAAGTGAACGGACAAAAAGTTATATTCTATCGTCAGGTTCTATCAATGATTCAAATTAAGGCTGCAGCCCCCCAAGCCAGTCTGCTCCCCAGATCCGAGTTACCCTGTTGTGCTGTGAAGTTTATACAACATTCTCCTTCCACAGAGCCTGCTTTGAGGGTGATTCGGTAAATTTCGCTGCCTATTTACTGCATGATTCACTTGGGTCTGTAACTCCCAGAGGTAGCACCCTTCATCTCCCGGCATTTCACTTGTCTCATATTGTATGACTACCCCTAAGTATTGTGATCCCACCCTGTGAAGGAGCCTGAGAGCAGAAGCAATGAGCACCAGTGGTTGACAAGAGTAATACCGTAAATGAAACCAAGTGTCGCCTGCTGTACAATCAGGCAGGCACCCGCCGCAATCGGTCAGGAAAGGATGCAACCGGTGTGTTCCGGTCCCGTTCGATCCTGACGGAACACACCGGTTGCATTCTTACCAGGATGGGACCCCAATACTGCTGTGGCCCTGTTTCTGCACTTTGCATCCGTGCCTTCATTGAACCTTATACGTCAGGTCCGAAGGTACACCTTAATTACTCCGCTGGCATTGAACTACCATTACTGCAACCTACTATTGTCTCAGGCATAATTCCTTATGTCCTGATGCTGATTCCCTCATCCTCTTAGGGATCGAAACGTTATGTAAGAGCATTGGTACTAACAGACTGTGACTTTTCCATTGTGTCTCATTTTGTCACTGTGATATGCCCGAGGTTGGAAACTTCACTAAAGCTGTGTTTTGTTTTCCCACTACTATTACTAACTTATAGTAATAAACATTAATGATTCTTCCACTTGGATATTCTTACGTAGAATTCATTGTATCTCTATGTGTATATATAAGCAACTCTATTTGTCTCATAAGGGACCGTTGTTCCTTAAAAATACATACAGCAGCGGGGAATCTTTGATGTTGGCGGCTTGTATTTGAGAGGAGAGGATAATTAGGTTATCCTCAGGGATAATTAGGTTATCCTCAGGTCCATGACTGCGTCTGAAACCGGACTGAGTAATAGGGATTAAGGACTTCAAATTTGCCCATTCCTCCAGCTCGTTGTTCAAAGATTTTGTGAAGCATTTGCCCTCTGTTTAACATGGTAATTAGCCTAAAACTGGCTGGTTGATTGTTTGTGCCCTTTTTAGGTCTAGCCTGGGCAGCGCATGTGCTGCTCTGCGAGGCATGCTGTATTCAGGTATGGACTAGAAGCTCAGCCCATATTCCGCCCATCTTTGTATTTGGCTCCTGTCACTGTCCTTTGTAGATTGTGGCTTTTCATTTGTCAATAGGCTTATTAGTCCCTCCTTAGTACCTTCCTCTCTTCTGTTGTTACCTCCCATGAGGTCACCCCCTGTTACATGTGTAGTTTCTCAGTACGTTTTATTTACAGTCTGTGAGCACTACTTTGTTAAATCACTTTCTCCTGTAGCATGGCGACATGCTGATCTGCAAACGCTTGCTTTTTAAGCAGCATAACACCCAGGTGCGTCCACCTTCCTACAGATCTGTTAATCCCTTAGCCGCCCTGTTCTTCTAATAGGTCACCCTTTCTGCCTCCTTTGCATGTCAATATCTGTCACTGGCTATCTCTCCAACCCCAGTTTACGTTCTCAAGTGCAGCTCACGGTTAGAACCTCATCTAGTTATGAATCTAATACCCCTCGATTGTTACAGCCTCCAGACTTGTATTTTCTCCCACTCTCCACTTTATCTTTTCCTTCCCCTTACACTGCGATCTCACGCATATAACCCTACCCCTCACCTGTCCGTTGCCTCCATGGTTCCCAAACTGAGGACAGCTTATTTGAAATCGAAAGTGATCCAGCGCTTACAATAAAAATATTTTCTCCTACTATGTTTTTGGGTCATCCAGGTGCAATTATTTCTCTAACACACACACTATATCCATATGACGGTGGGGCCCATAACACCGCATATACATTCACTTACTCATTTATTTCCCTGGATTTTCCTCCGACATGAAACCTAGGAGAAAAACGATTTGCTGGAAGGAGACGGGATACCTCTTTTATAAAGACACAATAATTTTCATTTGCTTTTAAGGTATTCCGCTCATTGGTCGATGGACCAACTAGTAGGAATCAGTTGATGGTGATTAAGACCAGCTCAATCACAATGAACTCTTTTACCAAAACATTATTAATCATTATGCTAAAGAAAGTCACTGAGTCATTTGTTTAAAGAATAATAAAGTTTATATAAAGTTTTGAATGCAGGAAATTCGAGATTAATTTATTATTCAGATCATTGCGTTTATCATCATTATAAGAATAATTGTAAATTGCATGACACTTTTATTAGACCAAAAATGAGGTTATCATACTAAAGACTCTATAGATCAACCTATCTATCTCTCGGGGAAATTCTAATAATTCTAATATAAATCTTGTCAAATGCTATTTCTCCTAAAGCGGCATTTCATACTCAACTGGAAAAGGAAAATAGCAGCAGCATCAGCTCGTCAGCATCAGCAACCGCAAACTCTCCCATCTACAGCATCTAACTTCTTCAGCATCTCCCGCAGCATTCTAACCCCCTCCCACCAAGAGTATGTCTTCTTATACCCTAATTCTAGCTTACAGCATAAAATGTTTCTTCTTACATGGCGCGATTCATTCTCATTGGTCCAAAACTCAGGTCCCTATACATTCTAATCAAACTTCCTGGTCTTAACTAGTTCCGTGAGGAATGTCCATGCAAGCATCGTTTCCCACAGTTCATGCACTTGCTCATCCGTTTCGATCAGTCCAAATTGTTTCTTTTTCTGCAACAAATTGTATAATAGAGTTCTTTCTATTGATTCAACCAGGCTTCTCACGCTTCTTGCTGATCATCTTGGCACACATCTGCTCAGAAGCGTCACAGCAGCCTTGACCATACTTTCATCCTAGCCTCTCGGCATCAGCACGTGATCATCCCTTTGCAACAGCCTCTCTCCTCTATCACATGGTCGCATCCGCTCCTGCGCACTCTAGTAACTCGCGGCCATTTTATATTACTGCTCAGCAGGCCTAAGCGCACTATTTCTAAAGAAAACAAAATGTTATTAAAACAATGAAATATAAACCCTTTCGTTTCCCTCCCGTCTTTCTACGTACCCCAATTAGGTATTACCTAGCAGAAGCAACATATAAAGCTGTCCCTTACTTACCATCGCTTTATTTTGCAACCACACGTTTTATTCAAAGCACAAAAACATGCATTTTATTATCATTTCAGTACGCAAAATTTTATGTTATATTAGAAACGTAAACAACTATTAGTTCATTACTTTGCACATAAAACTGCGTGTTATCCTTTCCCCAAACATACATTGTTGGTTATTTACTTGAACGAACATGTTTATTATTATTATACGAAAATATTAGGAGGTTAACATTTTTATATTTACCCTGCTCCATCAAAAGCATCTTCTTCAGTCCGAGATTATTCTTCCTGCTGGACCAATTTGCCACGCCCACTCTTCGTGGCTGCTATACAACGCTAAGCTATCACCATGTGCAGCAGTCTTCCTTCTATGGGGCTACCATGTTAATGACAGTAAGAAAATTGGTGTCGTAATAGAGTGCTTTTCGTGCTAACGCCCAACCAGCCAGTTTTACTGTGCTTCGCGACAGCAACCATTCTGAGCACTAGGCATCTGCAACTTGAACATAGGATTAAGTCCCAGTTATTCTTTAATTTCACCGTAGGAAGAGCCGCTTGTGATTTTCACCAGCGTTACTATATTTCCAGGAGCATTACTTGCTCAGCCTAGCCAGTCATGAGAACCATTATCAACGACGATATTTGCGATGTCACACTGAAAAGTGCTTTCCAGGACCCTGAATTATTTATTCACTAGCTGCAGCCTGTTGTTTCTGTGAAACATCCAAACGCCAAGAAACGTATGTATAGCTGCATTGATTTGTTTTATTTTAACTACATTGCCGTTTAAACTGTAATGCAGGAAGGGAGGTTCAGGGAGGTATGGAGGAAAAGGAGAGAATGACGGAAAAAGGCGTGAGAGGGAAGGCACAGAAGGGATAGTTTATAGAATAAACAACACTGCGAAAAGCATTTACATTGCAATATGGCATTGTAAATGACAATGCCTTTATTTATGTGTTAAGAAAACCTGCAAAGTACAAAGTGCGTGTTTACGCACCGCTTGCATGTTTTCAAAACACATAAATAAAAGGCAGTGTCATTTACAATGCCAATAGCTCAAAACTCTCGCAAATGCAAGACCTATTTCATTGTAAATGCTTGTTATAAATTGGTGTTAATATGGCACCCATCTAACTGTCCGGCACTTAATTTGTCGCAATGCAATTTTTAAAAAGAGGACTTAGCAAAGTGGCTCATTCTGCTGGCGCTGATTTAAATATTCTAGTTGATCCTGGTGCTCCTGCTGTTCAAAATGAACCCAATATTCATGCGATCTTATCTTTTTCAGCCATCGTTTCCCTGCATTGCTTTTGATTTTCATGCAGGGGTTCCAGTTTATTGTCCGATAGATGGACTATACTAGGTCCATTTTCCGCGGAGTGCTATAGTTCAAGATGTGTTCTGCCCACTTGCAGAAGAAAACTGAGGGGGAGACCTTCGGATTATTTTTTTTCGTTCTTTTCTGTACTATTGTCCAGAATTTCACAGAGTTTTTAGTTTTTGCGGCTTCATGTAGTTCCGTCCGTAGTGCTTCCTGCTTTGACTCTGTAGGCCTTCCTCGGGTTCTGAATCTCATTTATTCTAGTTGAGATGCCTCTGCTCTTGAGTGTTGTTCTCAGAAGCTTGTTTAGTTTACGTTCAAGGTCCCTCAGTGCTGGGGAGCAGCTGCTTATTTGTCTCTTTCCTGCAGCGCCCTACTTGTTGGCAAATAAATTAAAAAGCTTCTCTGGGAACTCGGGCCAGTGCTGGTGTAGGGGCAACTGCTCCCTTGCTCCATTTGTTAGAAATTCTATCAGTGCCTCCTTTTTTCTGTCCAACGGCATTGTTGACCATTTTACTCTTCGCAACACACAAGTGCCCTCTTCATTGCCTATAGTTTGAATTTGTGGGAGTCTGTTAGTTTCCCTAGAGAGAGTGCAAACTAGCCTTGCGTGGTCTCTGGTCAGGCTATGCTGGGATTGAAAATTGCTTATCTGTGAGAAATTTTGGATGGATACGCAGGTGTAATCAATTAACGATGAACTTGAGCTCGTTATGTATGTGCAGGATGATGGTTGATCCAAAGTGCTTCTTTCATTGAGGATTCTGAGGCCTAATGAACTAAGAGTGATGACAAGTTTGTCTCCAGCTTTGTCCTTCTTGGTTTTCCCCAAAATAATATCTGGGATCTGCCTGACTGAATCTTCTTCTTGTTGCCATGTGGGAGGATCTACAGTTCCTAATAGAAACATGTTGAAGTCTCCCGCCATCACCCATGTATCTGCAGAATATTTTTGTCGTGTGGTTCTGATTATCCTTGAGATTTCCCCAATGGCTGACTTTTTCTGGGGCTGTTTCGGATTTATGTAGATGTTTCCAATTACTAACAGAGCAGATTTCCTACCCTACTTTTTGTTTGTGGTCGTTGCCTGCAAAAAATATATGCCCCCAGTCCACTTGCTAGGACTTTTGCTTCCAGCTCAATTGATTTGTGTATAAGAGTGGAGACTCCTCCAGAGGGATGTCTCCCTTCAACTGAGGGTTCAGTTGCTGACACAAATTTGAAATGTTCTGCCCAATTTGTAGTGGCCAGCTGCCAGGTTTCTTGCAAGCAAATTTTGTCCTTCTTATATAATTCTTCTAATGCTTCCTTGTCAGTCATTAACTTGTTTAAGCCTCGAATATTCCATGAGCAGACTTGCAGGGCAAGGGCATGAGTGAGATGAGTCCTACTTTTTGGTTTGCGTTTCAATGATTCTCACAGGTTTTTGCTATAGATTAGTGGTTTTCAATGAGTGCTGGACACCAGCCAGCATGCTCTTTTATTAGCGGCATGTTCCTTTAAGATCAGAATCGGCTCTACTGTTATTCTTGAATTTTGTGTGCCTTTGGGGCAATAAACAATAGAGGCCTGCTGTCGTTGTTGATGGTTAGTTTTGGCTAGGAGCCGTGGATATTTTGGTTTTGTTATTTTGCTGATGCTAATAACCCATTCAGCCAGTATTTTAGAGTGGCACTCCACTCTTCTGACTATCTCTTTCTCGTGGAACAAGGACTTCAGTTGCCTCCTTTAGAGTGTCCTTGCTCCCTGATATAAATGCTATAGAGACAAGATCTTTGGATTCAATGGTATTCAAACCAGGCAGAGCCAAGAGAAGTTTGAGTAAATTGCTTCTGTTCAGGGTGTCTTCATTCCCACGGGAGGTGTATTCAGGGTGAAATATGAGAGTGGCCTTCAAGGCCTCTACTTCCTGTCGTTCTGAATCTTGCACAGTAGGTGTGGGCGGGATGTCCAAGATTGCCTTACTTGATCAGGCACCGTCATTCCTGGTTGTTACCACGGGATCCCAGGTTCTTATCTGCTGGGCAGTATGCTGGGCAGTGTGCTGGGACGCACTTTTGTGCGAAGGCATAGGATCTGTTTTGTCAGGCCAGCCTAGTCTACATCCGCCAGACCAGCCGTTCCTGGGTCATATGTCTGTGACAGTAGTGCTGGATACTGGTTTTGCTGGGGGTGGAAAATAGGCAAATACATATGATGTGTTATTTATGTTGTTTGTGCTCACCGCCTGTTGGAGAACGCGAGTCACGCAATCTGATTTGGCAAGGTAGATGAGTTGCAAGGTCTGATTGGTGCTGAGTGTTTCAGAGTTATTTGGATTGTTTTACGGGGGAGGTATCCTCTCTCCTGCCGTTTGTGTGTCCGTTCCATTATTTTTGTAAATAGTCGCTATTTCAGAAGTCAAAGTATTTAGTCCAGCGATAATTTCCTCTGTCTGGACTGCAGCAGTTACAGACACATTAGCTGTATTTTGTGTACCCATTTCCATGGTTTTGTTCATAGACTCCATTTCGGCTGCCAAAATATTTGGTACATGGTAGTTTACTCTTTCTGAGCTGCAGCAGGCACTGACCTCTTAGATGCACTTTGTAGAGGGCGTGTTGCTTTGTTGCCCCTATCTGAGTTACATGTTGGTGTATTTGTTCCATTGCTCGTGACTGACTGCAATGTCTTGAGAGGGGTTTGTAGGCCGCTTGGCGAGGGACTGCCAGGGACCAGGGTTTTCTGCTTTGAGGGCGATATACATCTTGGTTTTTTAAATATAAGGAACAGTTTTGACTCTGATTTTGTCTGATATTTGTATCTCTTGTTTAGCTTCTGCAGGCGTTTTCTGTTATTTTTTGAAAGTTTGTTTGCATGTGGGTCTGTACTAATTGGGTCTGATAATTCAGTGACTGAAGAGCCCATTCTGTCCTCCTCGAAAGGCATACAATCCAGTGGGTTTGGTGTTTCCTGTGCTTGATCGTCCGGTGGCCATTCAGATTATGGATCATTACTTGTGCATGGGAGAGCTCTGGTTGCAATGTCCTCTGTAGCAAGATCCGAATCATTGCTTGTACTTGGCGGGGCTCTAACTTCGAAGTCCTCTGCAACAGAGTCTACAACAGGGACAGGTTGTGTCTTAACTTGGAACTGGCTGTAATTGCTTTACACTCCATCACTAGATCTGCCATTAGCCCTGGCGAAGCAGCGATTTCTTTCTAATAGAAGTAGGCAGTAACACGGATCAGTGGGCTTTTCCGCCATTCGCTGCACTTTAATGATAAGAGAGTTCAGGTTGTCTGCTTTTCTGCCATTCGTTGCACTTTCATAAGAGAGTTCAGGTTGTCTAGCCGTGTTTCAGTTATTTTAACTTAGTTCACCAGTGTTTGAAGGACTAATATTTGCATGTCTAGTTTGTCCGCATGCATTATCGTAGCATGACTCATCGTGATCAATCTATTGTCTATGGCAGACCATCAGCACCAGTTATTTCCTCTAGGAGTATCCTCTTACCGGTGATGAGTTATGATGGTTTATTAGCTTTGGCTTTTGCTTTGAGTTTGATTCAGCAGAGTCGAGTTTCTCACCTGGATGGGCATTGCTCGATAACCTTTGTGCCCTTAAGAGGAGCTGATTAATTGGTGCCCACTTGAGGTTGATAAATTATGTGGGCATCGAGGTGAATTCAGCAGAGTTTGATCATTGAATACGGGGACATATGGGTTCGCTACATTAAGGATCTCCTCATCCCCTTTATAGTGCTCCTCTAGTTGGTTTTGGAACTCTCTGTAGGTGTTCACGAAGGGTGTAGTTTCACTGGCTGTTGGAATCGCTGTTGGCTTAGGCTTGCCTATAAACAAGCTTGGAAATCTGATTATGTAAAGGTCCCAGCCTGGCTGGAGGAGTACACAATTGGAGCTGTGGTGAGCCATTTGATCCGTGGCCTCCAAGGGAATCTACTCGCGCTTCAGTCATGTGGGTACCTTGGTGGATGCACATTTTCAAGTTGCAGTTTAAAGGTGCTACTGTGTGGCTATTTAGGGCGTGCCCTTTCATCATGGTCTGATAGTCACCATCTGCAATTCTCTGTGGCGAAGACCCCTGGGTCAGGGACCCCTTAACCGCCATCAAGCCTTGGGACCAGTAGGGGTATTGCTGGTTGTCTTCTATCCTCAAGGAACTTGCAGCTGGGCAGGAAGGCCTGTGATCGGGCAGTTCGATCTTTTTGGACTTAAAATATTTTCCTATTCCTTCAGGCGAAGATTTATGTATCTCCATTATTTCTTCTCGATCTGTTGGTGATGATTTTTAAAACACTATTTCACTGCCAAGTTTATGAAAGGGGAGCTCCCCCTGTCTCCTTTCGCCTATGGTAGCTTTTGCTCCTGAATTCTTTGACTCTTATGGTCCGATTTCTCTCAAGAGTAGTGAACTTCTAGTTCACATTTCATTTTCCAGGCAACAACAATGCTGCTTGTCAAGTGGCCCTTGAACTGGATGAAAAATTGGAATATGCCAACATGGACCAAGGGCACATGGTCATGCAGTGTAGAAAGGCTAAAGGTGCAGATAAAACCTCCATTACAAGTTGCCTTATGCTGGGTCACTTAATTTATAAGTGCCCCAACAGTAAAGCTCCAAATGTTCCAGACATTGTGCAGGGCAGCATAAAGTGACTGTTGGGTCGCAGTGCCCCTACAGTCCTCTTTTCTTTGGTCCTTTTCCTTTGGATTTGCACCTTGCCCCCTTGCTTCCCCTTCCTTGGGGGTGGAGGCTAGTGAAGGTAGCGCTGGGGAGCAGCAGCCAGAGCAGAGCGGAAGGCACCAGAGCGCGCACAAACCGCACCAGCCTAACGCCGGCCGCTTCCGTGCAGAGGTCGGTGCCTGCATCCTAATGTTTTTACTGCCTTCCTTGCTCCTACGCCCCCCTGGGGGGTTACCGGGGCTGGTGGTGGCCCCCGGCGATCTCAGGTGCTGAGGAGCACGGAGTGATGTTGTACGGGTAACACAAGGGGTATGATTGCTGCCTGAAGGAAAAGACGGAAATGAAATTTAACCATGGTACCGAATGAAACTGGACTGAGGCATAATGGTATACCATTGTCCTGATGATGACTTCTAGTCATGAAGGTCGAAACACCGTCGACTCGTACCAGCTAATGCTGAATCTCTGATTATGACATGATCCATCATTTGTTTTTGTATTCAAACAATTCATGCATAATAATCTTTCAAATAGTTTCCAGTATGCTGTTGTACACCTTTACGTTTCACATACGCCATTTAAATATTTTTTCACAATCACAATGTGCTCACCTTCCACTTAGTACACATTCTAAAAGCATGGTTGATGCTTCATGCTGACCCGTGAACCATAATTGTATACCTCTATTGACAATATAACTGCATCTAATCAAAATTTTGGGACATTGTGTTTTTGTTTCATGTGTAATTTATTTACTCACTAAATTGTGCCCTTCTACTGACTCCCATTGAGACATTGTTGCATGATAATATATTCGCCCAGGTCTCAACTGCGAAGGGGCACAGTAGATAAACAGAACAGGCAAGCTGTGTTGTCAGGCCAAAGGAACACCAGTGGATGTGTGGTGCATGTGCCTAGTGGTCGCACTTCACACACGCAGCAGACGCAACTTTAAGAAAGGGTACATAACTTCTATGTACCTTAGGATTTTTTAAAAGTCTGGCTTGACAGCGCAGCTATTGTCAGCCGTATGGGAGTAACAGAAAAAGACACGCTACTGAGGGAGGGGCTTCGACTGCATCCACACAAGTTCATCTTTCTTCTTAAAGAGGTTGTGTGCTTCCTAAAGAAAAAGGTTTGTATTACAATTTATGCCATGTTGGAAAGCTTATTCTCAATTTAGCAGGCCTGAGCCAATGATGAAGGCTATGTGCATGACTGATTCACTCTGAAAAGTTGTCTGATGCCATAGATCTGGGCTGTTAATTATAAGAAAAACTTGCAACAAAGGCAGTAGGACTGACTTTTTATATTGTGAAAAGCTTATGTCTAACCTAATAGATCTTTAAGGATTATCACACTGTGTTAAAAGTCTATAGACCGCTATTTTTTTACATCGATTTTCACAAATTACTGGAGTAGGGAAGGATTTTGCTGTTGGTTGCCCTGTCTAATAAACGCTCGGGCCAGAAGAGTTGCACATTGATGATTTTCGTTAAGCTCTCTTAAGTGGAGCTGTATCTTGTTTTGACAACTGTAATATACATATTGTAATTTTGTGACTGTGTGCTTGGTGGTTGACTTTTGGGAAAGCTTATGTTTGATATAGTAGACCTGAGTAGCTTACACTGTCAAGCAAATGACAAAAGCCATACGCCTTATTAGGTCATTGGACAAAGGTATGTCATATACCATAGGTCTGTTATGTTTTTTTTTTTATAAACAGATTTTATTGTGTCAAATATCAAACACAATGCAGAGCTCTGTAACCCAGAAGACATCTGCCATAGTATATAATGCTGGATAATGACATTGACATTTAGATTATACACTTTCAGAATCGTAAACATGAAAAACAAAAGAACATAAACATTATAACCCCCCCGTTGCACTATTTCACCACTACGTCTTAAGCGCCACCCCAACACCCACTCCAACAAATGAAGTCCATCACTATGTTGTTGGTCCCTCACCCTATAGGCCTGTATGATTATCCCAGGATCGAGACATCCGTTGGGAGTACTGGCTCTAGGTAGAGTCCCCGATAGTCCGCCCATCTCTTCCAGATCTTTGGATGTTTTTGCAGGCATCCCCTGGCTTTAAATATTGGAATCTCCAACCCCATACAGAAGTCAAGGCCATTCTTCCATGCTGATTGAGAAGGTGGGACCGTTGCTTTCCACAACCTTGCAATATCCCTTTTAGCCAATGTGAGCCCCAACCACATCAGATGTCTTTTATCAATATTTCCCCCAATACCCTCCATTATGTGTAGGATTACCAATCTTGGTGAGGAGGGGAGCTCCCACCCCAATACCTCTGCGAGACAAGCCAAAACCACTCACCAGAATCTCGTAAGTGCTGCGCAATGCCAGATCGTATGCATGAGGGATCCCTCCTCCCGACCGCATCGTAAGCATATCGGGGATGACACTAGGCCCTCCCTCCACAGCCTGACTCTGGTATAGTACACCCAGTGTAGGTATTTGAATTGGATGAGGCGTAGCCGCATCGCAATCGCCGCCTCCCGGGGGGGAGACCAGTGCCTCCATCCAATCATCTCCATCCAATGGCCCAAGGCCGCTCTCCCATGCTTCTCTAAGTTTATCTAGCGTGGTGGAGCTATTTGTCACCAGGGACTGATAAATTTTGGAAATTTTATGATCTTGTAGGTCTCCCATAAACACTTTGGCTTCAATGGGGCTAAATTCAGGGAGGGCTTCCAACCCCGCGATGCTGGGGGAGATGGCATGCCTGAATTGGAGGAATTTATAAAATTGGGTCCTTGGCATCCGGTATTCCTGCTGGAGGTCTTGGAAGGATTTCAGAAAAGAACCTCGCATCACATCTCGTAAGGAAGAGATACCTATATTGTCCCATCCTCGAAATCCGGGTAGAGCCGCCAGTTGTGGCAATCGCCCATTATGCCACAGTGGGGTCTCCCCGGTCAACTTATCCCACCACCCCATCTTACGGAGAGCCTGTTTCCATACCTGGAATACTACCCTTGTGGCCGGTGGTAGAACGTTACGCTGGGGTGCTGAATACAATATAGTTTGTAGGGTGGAGTCTCCCATGCATCGTCGCTCCACTGCATACGCGGGGTCTGACCTATCCCCGTACCACCATTTGTTCAGTATCAGCAGGTGCGAAGCCATATAGTATGATTGGACATCCGAAGTAGCCAACCCCCCACAGTATGTCGACTGAAAGCAGGTCCTCAACGCAACTCTGGACGCCCCTCCCGCCCACAGAAAGTGACCCAATGCCGCATTAACTTGGCGAAACCACTGAGGAAGAACTGGGTACGGATAATTCTGCAATTGGTAGAGCTGACGCGGCAGCGATACCATCTTAAAGATGGCCGATCTGCCATAGATGGAGAGGGGCATGTGTGACCAGGCTTTTAACTCCTCGCGTACCTGCGCCCATATCGGAACGATATTTCTGTCCCAGGACACGCGTGACGAATCCGACATGAAGACTCCCAGATATTTCACCCCCACCGTAGTGACCTGCACTGCCGATGCCCAAGGCCCCAGTTCCGTCATTTCCCCCAGTACCCACAGGGTAGATTTACGGGGATTCATGAAAAGACCCGAAGACTCCCCGAATATTTGCACGATACGGAGCAGCCTCGGCCCCGTCCTGTTGATATCCGTTAAAAAAATAAAACATCATCGGTATATAATGCAATGCGATCTGAGAGCCCATGTGCCCACTCAAAGCCTGCTACCTGTGCATCCATCCGCACCCACGCCGCCAGGGGCTCCATCGCCAAAGCGAAAAGATACGGCGACAAGGGACATCCCTGGCGGGTGCCCCTTCCAATGGAGACTGTGAAGGAAGTGGATCCCGCAATGCGCACCGACGTCGCAAGGTCCGTATACAACAATGTTAAATATGACAGAAAGCGTGGGCCCATATTCAGGCGATTGAGAAGTGAAAATAGATATACCCAGCTAAGGGAGTCAAATGCCCTATCCATATCTGCCAGTAAAAGGGCAGCTTGTTCCCCCCAATCCTTGGATGGTGGCTATGGCAATGTGCGCACGGCGAATATTATGGCGCGTAGCTCTCTGGGGCATAAAGCCCGCCTGGTCGGGATGGATCAAGCTGGTTATATGTGATTGAAGGCGATTGGCCAATACTTTTGCCAAGATTTTTGCCTCCACGTTCAACAATGAAATGGGACGATATTAGGCATGTTGGTCTAGGGGTCGGCCCGGTTTATGGAACACGACCACTTCCACGTGTCTCCAGTCTCGCGGGAGGCAGACTTGTTCTCTCGCTTCGTCAACAACCCTAAGAAAGTGGGACCCCAATTTAGAGAAGTATTTCTTAAAAAACTCACATGGGAATCCATTAGGACCCGGCGCTTTTCCAGAATTCAAATCCCCCAGCGCTGTACTCCGCTCCTCCTCAGTGAGCGGGAGATCCAGCTCCGCGCGTGCCTCGTCTGAAAGGGCCCGAGGCGGTAAATACTCTATAAAGCGGTGTATCATGCCTTCCTGTAAGAGTTCCTTAGGAGTGTATAGCTCCGCAAAATAATTTGCGAAGCTCTCCGCAATCAGAGATGGGTCCCCGAGAATCCTTCCATCGGGGCCCGGTATACTGGGAAGAACCTGGGGGCGAAAGGCTCCCTGACACAATCGGTGAAGTAACTTGCTGGACTTATCCCCCCACTGGAAAATCCTACTACGGGACGCCAACCACGCCAAGCGGGCTTCGTCCATCAGAAGATCGGCATGAGTCTGTCGCGCCAGTATCAGCTGGCTGCGCATCGGACTTCCCCCCTCCTCCCTGCTGCTCCGCTCAAGGTCCATTATATGCGCCTCCGATCTCAGAAGCGATTCCCTCCGGGCTTGTCGTGCCGCTGCACAAAACGATATGTCGACTCCCCGTATGGTTGGCTTCATAGCCTCCCACAGAGACTCGGCCCCTGCTACCGATCCTACGTTAATGTCTAGGTAGTGCTCGATTGCCTGCCCTATATATTCCCTATATTTCTCATCCTGCAAATTCCAGGGGGAGAGACGCCAACGAAAGGGTTGTTTCGCAGGACCCAACTGTATCATGAGAACGACCGGAGAGTGATCTGACAAACCTCTCGGGAGGATCTCTACGGCCCTCATCCTACTAGCTTCACCTGATGGCACGAATATATAGTCAAGTCGGGAGTATGAGTCGTGTACCGCCGACAAATACGTCTAGCCCTGCTCTTCACCGTGTAACCGCCGCCAGGGGTCCTCCCAGCCCAATCCCGTCACCAGGGAGTGTAATTTGGTAGTTTGACGAACATTGGAGTGCCCCCCCGCTCTCCATCTATCTTTGGCCGTGTCCATCACGTCGTTCCAATCTCCCCCATCATGGCCAGCCCATCCAGTATATCCGCCCACAGGGTCGTAAGGCGCTCAACCAGTGCCCAAGACAGCGGCGGGGGGGGGCATAAACACAGCCAAATACCACCTGCTCCTCTTATATGGTGCCCCTGATAAAAACGTACCTCCCCTGGGTGTCCGTCCACGTCTTAGTGTGCCTGTAGGGAACCCTACGGTAAATTAGGATCTCAACCCCACAGGATCCCCTCGTGAACCCAGAATGGAACGCTTGAATATAACCATACCTAAGAAGACACAATGCCTTTTGTTCCCATTAAGTGCGTCTCCTGAAGCATCAGGACGTCTGCACGATAACGTTTGGCCTGCTGAAGTATAGCCCCTCTTTTCACTTTGTCTAGCGCTCCTCTGACATTCCAACTCACTATCCGGAGATCCCCTGCATGGGTTTGCATCCTATCAGTTGGGACCGCCATCAATAAATCCTGTGGAGTTGGTATGTGGGACAATTATCTACCTGTGTGCGAGTAGTGGCCTTGTATAGCAGCGACGCAGTGCAAACTTAAAACATGAACACCCCAATGTCCCCCCACCCATACCTCAAAACAGCTGAAGTATCTGTCGCGGCGGGGACGGCATGCAGACCCCAACGGGAGTACCCGGCCCACCCCACCAATGGATCCCCAATAACCAGCCCATAGTCAACTGGCGTTCCCCTCGTCAATCGAGTTCTGGCAAAGGTACTGGCCCCCCCTCGTGCTTCTCCGGTCAAAACAGTCGGCACCAACAACCCCCTGCCCGGGGGAGTCCCAAGGTGACTATGAGGCAGAGGTCCCCTGTTGCGGCAACAATGTAGATCTGCTGGGATTACTACAGGATTGAGATCGACGTCTGGACCTTGACCTTCTGTTTCCTTTGGTTTTGGGCTTGGTTGGTTTCCGGACTACATCACTGGACGATGAATCTGATTCCCTCCTGGGCGGCGTGTGGGGCCGAATCTTCACAGTCTCGTCCGTCCAGTTGAAGACATCCTCGGGTGACTCGAAGAAGAGAGTACGTGATTGATACACCACCCGCATTCTGGCAGGGTACAGCAAGGCATATGGGAGTTTCAGATCGCACAGGCGAGCCTTGGCCGCCAGGAATGACTGCCGCTTCTGTTGGACAAGCCGCGTGTAATCTGGAAACACGAGAATGCGGGCATTATCGTAGGTCAGGGGCTCTTTAGCTCTGGCCTGCTTCAGGATCGCGTCTCTGTCATGGTAGTTTAAAATCTTAGCTATGACAGGCCGCGGTCTGGCTCCTGGAGGTAGCTTCTGCGTCAAGGCTCTCTGGGCCCGTTCAACCACAAAACAGCGGAACAATGGCTCCGGGGGAAGCCAGCTCGTGAGCCACTGAGTCAGAAACCGTTCCATGTCCCCCCCTTCACATCCTTCGGGGAATCCAACAAAACGTAAGTTGTTTCTCCTGGCCCTGCCCTCTGCATCTTCCACTCGTGACGCCAGGCCTCTGGTGACCGTTTCCAACGAGGCAACTTTTTTCTGTAGAGTAGTGACGGAGTCTTCCACCTCTGATATCCTGGTTTTGGTTCTGCAGATCTTGCCGGAGAAGCATGACATCGGAGCCCACCGCCCCAATTTTCGCATCCAAGATGTCCCTAGACTGTGTAATGGCCGCCATGAGAGCCGCATTGTCCGGCATGCCCCAAGTCATGCCCCCTTGTTCGGCTGCCGAGGCTCCTGGTCCTGTGAATCGGTCCAATGTGCTTTGTTTGGCAGACCCTCCCGCCATTTTGTCCTTCATCATGGTTGCCTTCGGGCTCTGCTCCCTCAAGATGGCTGCTCTGCAACCCCCAAGTCAAGCTCACTGGATAGCCCGCACTTGTATATCTTTTGGTGTGTGGAGCTTCGTTTCTTGCCTGATCCGCTGGCAAGATTCGTCCCTGGACCAGATCGCTCAGGACATCAGGGCTTGAGCGGAGACCCCCTGCCCACAAGCCGCACAGAGTGCTAACCCGGCCGCCTCCGCAGACAGTCGTGTCTCCTCCCCCCGTAATGGGTGCCCCGATGTCCACTTGCCTTCTGCTCCCACTCGTCAGGGGTAGTATGTTGCTAGGCCCGCACCAATGTCCAGCACCGGAGATGTTTACTAGGCCTGGCTCTCTACTAGGCAGGTGTCAATGATGGGGACTAGCCTGCACCAAGCCGATCCCCTCTTCACTAGGCCACAGATCGCGATCCCCCAGGAGGATATGCCAGTGCTGGCAGGGTTGGCCGTGGCTGAGAAAGGCTACTTGTTTGCCCGAATACCACGACTTGCATAGGCCCAATGACCAGCTCCACTCCGTAGTATGGCCATGCAGCCCCCTTCGCGTGTCAGCAATGTTGCACAAAGCAGCCCTCCACTTGGGCAGAGTCGCGGCCTTGCGGGGCCCAACCGCCGTGCCTCCAGGCTGTCCGCTGCCGGCCCGTATGTCTCAGTGGCCCAGGGGTGCGAGAGTCTGTAGAGGCCCGAATAGCCCCAGCCGGGGTGCTGCGCAATCTCTGGGCGCTCACCACCACTGGTCCAGGTTCCGTCCGCCCAATATCTGGCTGGGAGCCGCAGCGTGTCCACCGCCCCCCAACCCTCTTCCCCCCCCCCCGCGCGGCCCGATCCAGCCGCCGGGATGAGATACTAGAAGTAGGGGGGGAGGGGGGGATCACGAGGATCACTCACCGGGCCACCGCAGAAGTCTTCTCCGCCACACGCAGAGTCGCTCCACAGCCGCCTCTGTCCGAAGACGACTGCCAGGAGCCCAGTCAATTCCCGAGCAGCCCTTCCTCAAACGGAGCACTCCAGTGCTACCGCGCTCGATAGTCTCGGCTTCGGCTGCCGCCCAGGAGGTCCCACCTCAATTTCGCCCACTAAGCCGCCAGGTCTGTAGGCCGCTGCCGCCGCCACCGCATCTCCCGCTGTTTCCGCTCACTTGTGTGCCACGATGGCGATCGCTCCACTGCGCTGCTATGGCTGTACACTTTTAGGACCCAGAAAATCCAGGGAAGCAAGATAATTTAAGGATAAGTGGCTCGGGCTAAGCGGAGCTCGCCTAACGTGCGTCCACCATGATGGATCGCTAGGCCACGCCCCCCTAGGTCTGTTATGTTTATTAGGAAATGTTATCCCAAAGGCAGTAAGGCCGATTTATTTACAGTGAAAAACATGTTAAAGCCAATAGACTTTTATGGGTGGAATGTTATTACACAATGGTAAGGCCTCAGACTGGTATTTTGTTCAACAGAATCATACAGATTAGGGTAGCAGGCAACCATTTTGATATTGGTTATCCCCTCTAACAAACCATGGGGTAGAAGATCTGCATTATGATAATCCTTGCTGGACTCTTTTAGGAGGTTATATATTGTTTGGCCAACTGTAATTGTCTACATATTTGTAATTTTAGGAATTGTAGGTTTATTATTGAGCTTTGTGTGTGTTAAAGTACATTTTAGATCTGCCCTGACTGCTTTATCTGTCTTTCATGTACTTGTGATAAAAAAAATTAAAAAAAATCATACTTATATAGAGGGGGCTTTGTTCCAACATTGTTCAGCCATTGGTCTGTTTCTGCCAAAGACAGCATGTAGCATTGGACAGTGGATTAGCCTACTTCAAGCATTGGACAGTGGATTAGCCTACTTCAACCATTGGCCCTACTGCCCTTTGAGTGATGGCATTTTAATAGATTACATGTGCACATCTACCTGAAATTAGGAATGCTGCAGTGCCCGGTTGGTGGGCCAGTACTTTAGTTTTCCATTTTTTCCTGTTAGATGCCCCTTTTCATTTATTTCTGTCTTTATTTACTTAGGGTTTTTGTGTTTTTTGCATTGGGCCACAGGGTGGCCATCTTGAAATTGTATTGTCCATAGTGCATCACTGATTTACTGTTCCAAGATGCCAGCTGTGTTTAGAAGCAATGTTGGCTATCTGCAGCGTTCTATTTTCATTTTTAGTTTCTTTAAAAAAACAAATTGTTTTTAAATGTTGTTTTGATATTTCGAAAAGTTAATGTAGTTAGTAAAGCTGATTTTGACTTTTTTTTAATTTGTTTTTTAAGTTGCACTTTTTTGTACTAATATACTTAAGCCTATCTATGATTTTTGATATGGTGAATATGTGTTACTGGTGTCTTTTAATATTTTTAAACCAAAAATGATTGTCTATGGTTTTAAAAAATTGAAATTCGAATTTTTGAAAAGTTTGCATTTTTAAAGGTTCTAAAATTTTAGTTATTATGACAGGTCAGTAAGTTACTAGATGAGAACATTGTTCAATGTTCTCAGTCTACGTTTGTGCTTTGCACAGATAATGAGAAATCCACATTTTTATTATTGTGCTATCATTATTGCTACAAATCCTCAAAAAAGTTATAAAATATATTATTAGAATTCTCTTACAAATTTCTGTAATCTGTGAAACCTTCAAAACATTATAAATATAAGTAGGAGTTTAAAAAAAGTAAGAAATGATACTTTATATAAACATACTACTCACATTGTTCTATGTTCCAATCTTCTGGTTGAAAATCGAATTAATTTTGAATTGCGTACCTGTAATTATGCTGGGAAAAAACAAACAAGAATACAACTAATAGCACTTTCCCCATTACTGAGGGATCGGATGGGTCAACGGAATGAGGGCTCTGTCCACGTAACTGATGTTTTTAATGTCTCTAACTCTCGTTCGTGTGCTCCTCCATCTCCCATGAACGCACTGGATTGACTGCATGAAAGGCATGTGTGTCTAAGTAACAGTACGGGTCGTATGAGTATTGGGGCAACGGGGGATGTAATGATTAACTGTGGATCAATTTGTGCTAATGAACAATTGTCCCCTTTAGGTATCAATAACAATAAGGCTGCTTTGCAAGATGAGGCCCCAAGTTTACCTGAAATACATGACAATGGTGATTGTAATACTTTACGACCCCCTTGTGAATATACAAGACCACATAGCCTTAAAGGGCTTAATCTTATCACTAACATAGCTGATGGTCCTGATACTTCACCGTGTTTAAATTTATGGTCCTGGAATGTAGCAGGTATAAATCTGAAATTATGTGACCATGACTGGTTAAGGTATATCACAAGTTTTGATGTGTGTCTGCTACAGGAGACATGGGCTACAGAGAGAGTCTGTATAGATGGGTATACATGCCTTAGTGTAGACGCTTAACCTGCACTGCACTTTGGCAGAGCTAGTGGAGGGCTTCTAACTTTGTTAAAGAATGGGCATTTCAGCACTTTAACTGTCTTGGAAATAGACTGTCCAGACTTGTTGGGGACATTAGTCACCCTATCCTCTGGTCTTTCCCTGGCAATATTTAATATTTATGTTAGATCAGTTAAGCACAATGACACATCCACTATTTTAGCATTATTAGATACTATATTGGATGATTTACCCTCTGATACGAGAATAATAGTAGCAGGAGAATGTAATACCCCCTTTGAACCATGCTCCTTTTTAACAGAGATCACAGCAGAGGAAGATGAGTATTGGGGAATTCCAAAACTGACAGCGCCCCCAAGAAAAAATCTCACCTCCTGTGCATTACAATTAGTCTCGCTGGTCATTGATAGAGGTCTGAGAGCCCTTAATGGTCGTACTACCTCTGACCCCTGCGTGCACCAACATTTAAGAGAGGTATATGTGACAGTGTAATTGATTATGTTTTAACTGATGTGAGAATGTGGCCCTTACTAGTTGATATGAAAATTAATAAAAGGTCTGATAGTGATCATAATCCACTTGAGGTGACATTTGTTGGAGAGCCTTTGGGTCAAGGGTATGCCGTTTTGCAGACGGTTGTCCCCGCACCTCCAGTAACCAACAATCGTCGTACCATTAAATGGCCCAAAGTTATGGCAAATCCA
This sequence comes from Calotriton arnoldi, assembly GCA_963921515.1. NCBI lineage: Eukaryota > Metazoa > Chordata > Amphibia > Caudata > Salamandridae > Calotriton > Calotriton arnoldi. The sequence continues at coordinate 1,227,699 of CAWUFW010000341.1, forward strand.
GAAATCTATTCAGAACTCTATAAACCGTTTGTTGCCTCCTTTGATCAATATGAGGGGATAGACCTAGCTGGCATACCTATTTTATCAGTTCATAACCAGTTGTTTGGTGAACTTCAAAAGATCTTTTATAAAGAGGTGAATGCTACTAATTTGTCACATTCTAGGTACAATGTTTGGTTTGACTCTGCATGTAAAGCAACCAAGAATTCACTAAAATCTGCAATTATCGAGGATGATAGAGCCAAAATCCGTACTACCAGAGGAATTTACAAATCCCAACTTAGACAGGCTAAAAGAGATTGGGAAGAGAAGTACTGGCAGGACTTACTTGCAGCAACTAAAACCAAGGATAGTAGATCCTTTTGGAAATTAGTAGCGTAAAACCACAATGAAAGTGCGAAGTACTTGAGTTTTAATATTTCACCGGAAAACTGGGTGGCCCATTTTTCAACACTCTATTTGCTAAGAAAGCCTGATGACTCAGTCAGTGTGACTAATATAGCTGAAGATGCAACTATACCTCCCATAGAGCAAAAGTTGCATAATACTTTTATCTTGTTTAGCCTTGAAGAGACAAATAGTGCAATACATTCTCTTAAATTAGCCAAGGCACCTGGGCCTGATAAGATTCCGGGTGACCTTTTTAAGTCAGAGCCGCTTATCTGGTCAATTTATTTTAACCTTTTATCGAATGCCATCTCGGCCGGGGGAGCTATCCCTGATTCATGGAGGGGGGCCGAGATAATAATTATATTTAAAAAGGGAGATGTTAATATTCCAGCCAACTATAGGCCTATAAGCCTGTTAGATAATGCCCAAAAAATCTTCAGTCGGCAAGTCCTGAATAAACTAATGGAATGGATGGGTGAAAAACAAATTCTCTCTCCCTTCCAAGCTGGTTTTAGAACAAAAATTAGTACTATTGACCAGATTTTTAGATTTACACTATTGCACTGGAAAACCGTGCTTTTTACGTCAGGGTACGCTATACGTTGCGTTTATAGACCTTGGAGCTGCCTTTGACCTCATCCCTCGTTCTAATCTGTGGCAGGTCCTACTCAACATAGGTGTCCCCAGAGACCTTGTACAACTACTGAGTAAGTTACATGAGAATAATATGTCCAGGTACGCTGGGGACCAAGTGGTGAACTGACCAAACGCATCCCAATTGAACGGGGAGTTAGGCAGGGCTGTGTACTCGCCCCTACTTTGTTTTCCCTTTACCTAAATGATGTGGTCAAGGTTTTGGAAAATTGTGTTAATGATTCCCCAATGCTGAATAATAGGAAGGTTCCGATCTTATTATTTGCCGATGATTCACTACTCATTTCATAGTCTCCCATGGGTCTGCAGACCCTGGTAAACAAATTCTTAGGCTTTTGCAATGAGAGGGGACTCAAGCTCAATGTTAATAAAACTAAATTTATGATATTGGGCAAAGGGGCCAAGAAAGGTAAAACAAGTATTCGGGTGGGCAACGAGGTTGAGAGGGTTGAAAATTTTGTTTTCTTAGGAGTACGATTTATGGACAGTTTTAAGTGGCTAGACCAGATTACGAAAAGTAAATTCCTTATTGAGCATAGGTCAAATGCCATTCTGAGGACGCAAAAGAGAACGGTGTCTCACGTAGTATCCCCAGTTCTGGAGATTTATCGAGCCAAGGCTCAAGGGGCTGCTCTCTACGGAGCTGAAGTCTGGGGTTATGTTGACACTCAGCCTTTGACACTGGTAGAAGACAGCTTTGCTAGGAAAGTATTATGTCTACCTCAGAGTACACTCCTTATCCCATTGTATTTAGAATTGGGATTAAAGAGAGTAACTGATTTGGTGGCTCTGATTTTATTGGTTTAATGGGTCAGTCTCTGGTGTACACCAGAGCTTGTTGACTATAGGGATTCCCTGAGCGAAGTACTTAATCTACCAGGTGCTAGATCGCTTCCATGGATCAAACATGTGTCCTCATGGATGGGAAAGCTAGGTCTCTATAGATTCTGGGCTGATCCTACCAAATTAGAGAAAAATGATATACATTTACTTAAAACCACTTACTGGGATTTTATCAATGAGGGTATATTTAAGAAGAAGTTCTGTAGGATCTCTGACCAATAAATTTCTTGATTTTACATCTATTCCACTACTAGAGGAATACCCGGATTTTATACCCTTCCCTTTTCCTTAAAGCCTTTTTATATGGTTTCGTCTGGGGACACTACCTGTAAGATCGTTTACCCACAAATGGAATATAGCACAGTCAACACTATCTTGTCCAATGTGTAATCAGTGTGTTGAAAATGAATCACACCTATTATTTTTCTGCCCAGAGTACTCCTCCCCTCGTAGGAGGTGGATTATTCCTATTTGTCGAGAACTGGGGATTACACGTTACCAAACAGCCCTAAGGATCCTAAGGACTGATCTCTCTCCAAGAACTGTTGTAGCTGTTAGTACATTTTTAGAGGCAGTTTGGTACAAACGCAATGCAATTTTTAAAACTAAAACAGTGTAACGATTATGAGCTCTATTTTATTTTATTACTTATCTGTAATAATGAAATGTCTCCCCTTTGTATTGATCTTATGGCATTTTTATTGGAGTCTAGTTTTAAATACTGACTTTGAAGCACTCAGCACTTTAAAACTTGGATATGTCCCTGATGACGGTAGATACTACTATATACTGCTGCTATTATTGTATAGACACCTTTGATCTATTTATGCTCTACTTTTTATCGCTTAGTATGTTCCTGATGAGGGTAGATATTATATATTGCTGCTATTATTGTATATATATATATATTTGTTTTATACATGCTCTTTTTTTATTGCTTAGTTTTAACACTATTGAACATTTTTATTGGAAGTGACATCTGAAACGATTTATATCTTGCTTGTGTTGGGGGTGCCTATAGTTTTAGCTTTGACTGACAATGGTGCATGTGACAATATTGTGATTTATGTTTGTGTATTGTCATTTCTAAACTTTTGGTTGTTTTGTTGAAAACTTTGGTTGTAATAACCAAATAAAGTAAATTACTACTACTACTCAAATATGTGGCAAAATCCATAAGTAAATATTTACATTTTATATTTATTAAACACAATTGCTCAATAGTACTTCCTAGGTGTAGTACTAGGGCAGGTGGCCTTCAAATGACTGATGAAACCCTTAACTCACTTGATGTTGGGTCTCCTTGTTGCTACTGCTTTTAGATTTCTCAGTTGAATTCAGCATTATTCACATATAACTCTTTTCTTCAGTCTTTATTCGCAGACAGGAATAGGAACAGAGTTCTAGATTGGGTCTCTTCTCTTTTTCTGCAGAAATATTGCACTGAGGAATTACCTAAATTCTACTTCGTCACACTGAATTCTTTAGCATTGTCAGGATCAATTGTGTATACTGGTGCATTTTAACACAAATATAAGTGGTTTTCCTGTGTTCGGGAAGGAATCCACCCTTGTCTTCAAGTCCATCAACAAAGAGGATTTTAATTGTTTTTTTAAATGTATGCTAGACAGACACACTTAAAAAAAACTGGATTACTGTTTATTTGCATTTTGGTGGAAATGTTCAGGAAGCAGTTGTTAGTACAACATTTGGAGAACCTGACAGACTTTCTTGGACTTCGATAAGAATTCTTGGAATACTCTAGATAAGGTTCATCTGTCACATTTGACCACAACCTATCACTGTGAGATTTACTCATGCTTAAAATGACACCTTGCTGGTATTAGATTTACTTGTGAGGAATCTATTTAGGAGTGCAACTTCACATTTTGTGAATTTCAGCTTTGAATTTGTGTGCATAAAAGAAGCTGTTTGTGCAGATAGGTTTGTGAATCACATCTTGTATGCTCATATTTTGTAAATGCCCCTTTACCTCAACCTCTCATGTTCTCCTTTTCGCCACAATCCTAGATACCATACCATGAAATAATTGAGAATCACAGAATTATTAGTACATTGGGCAAAGTAATAAAGCTTCACATGGGGCCAAATTGGTATTACAAGTAGTGTTGATCCTGTCCCAGCATCCCCATTGGGCTTGAGTTGAATTGGTAATTCTGAACACTTCATTTTGTTTTATGTCAAACAGATATGAAAATTAAAGTGAGGATCGTTAAATTCAAAAGTATACATCTAAAATGGAGAATACAATCAATAGGGAAACATTTATTGCAAACCCCAGTTTTCTTTCTCTTACAAAAACAAAGTATGTTGTAAGGATACCCGCGTTGCTTTCCCTATCGAATGGTTTCCTTAAATATAACTCCTAAGTGTAATCTGTAATAGAGCCCTCCTATCTTGTAACACTAGCTGAAATCATAGTTATCACCTTTAAACAATATCCTGTAGTCCAAGTGGTACTCCCACCCTCTTACCTAAAAGTAGCCTAATGTTTTTCACTTTCTGTGAAGTACCCTTGCCTCTAACGCTAACATCTTCACTTACCCATTTTCAGTTTCTTACAAAGGCCCAATCTGTTCCAGTAAAACTTACCTTCCCACTTACCTTGTCACTTTCATTTTCACTTTCCCCAACTCAAATTTGCTTACAAACTATCCTTGACTTAATCCTTGCTGTAGGACTTTTCGATACTATGTACCTAAACCTCACTCTATCACCAATTCTGCCCTTTTTTTAGCCCTGACCACAGCCATAAGCTGTTTTTAGAACTAAAAGTTTTCAAAAAATGTTTTCAGACTTCTAGTTTCTCATATTTTGTTCTCACTTTTCATTGTTACTTTAGTAACTAAAAGTACTTTTTATTAGCAGCCTGGTATTTCTGCTTATGACTCAGATGGTGCATATTCTTCACTTTTCTCTTTAAGGTGATACTTTAAAAAAAAAAACCAGGTCTGCTGTTTTCATTCCCTGCTTGCCATTTTCTCGGGAAATGCTTTAAAGGGTATCTAATCCAAATGCTTTAAAACGTATCTAATCCACATACTCCAGTGTAGCATTTCTCTATGTCTGTGTTGTTTTTGTGAAATGACTGCATTTTTGAAATGCTGAAAGTTTCTTTTTTTCTTTGATATTCTGTCTTTAATACCATATAAACACTGTTTATTGAGTTCTGGGACTTGGGAGGCAGAAAATATCAAGAGCTTGCTTCTTCCTGTTCCTACAGTTCTACTCAAAAGTGTGGTGCTGCTGCATGAGGTTTTTAACACCTCTTTGTTAATGAAAGAATGGGGCTCGGCTCTGACAGCGGTGCTATTCTTGAGTCAGAGCTCTGGGGCCGTGACCGTGAAAACCTGCCCATCAGGTTGCATTTAACGTTCGATGCTGAAATTAGGCTTGTAGTCACAAGCATACAAGGGAAACACTAGCCACTGGGGACCTCGAGTAGATTAGGTTAATGCGTGAATGACGGACTGTAATGGAGTAATTCAAGCAAACTATAATCGAAGCCAAATGGTAATTTAATGTACAAATAAAATGCAAAAATGCAAAAATATAATAAATGACAGAGTGGGTGTTAGTGACAGACGTGCTCTTTAAAGTGTGACACATGTGATAAAGGTGATCAAAGTGCGTATCAAAAAAGTAAAGAGCAACACAGCCCTTGACTTATAATATACAATGGAATGGGGCTGGGTACAAGCCGGCGACGCTTTGATCCTTTGGTAAATACAGGATCGTCATCTGAAATCAGTCAAATATGTAGGCTGAGAGAACACAGTAAAAGGACGGCGAAAGGAATTCTAATCTGAGATATAAGTAAAGAGCATCATACATATGTTTTTGGGTATATATATATTTTTTTAACGTTTCTGTCTTTATTTGTCCATATTTACTTTTTGTCCCCCTTATTGGTATTTATTCATATATTGATTTTGTGTTTTGGGAAAAAATGGAGACACAATGGTATATTTCCACATTTAATTAACTAATGAACATGCATTCATACTTCGATGCCTGTCGCATGTCAGTAAATTAAGCAGCCAAATATAACAAAACACTACACCCATAGGTACATTTTATAATTATACTTCATATAGATATTAACATATGCCTGTATTTAAGGAAATCTTGTCCTGTTTTTTTAATTCCCCTTGCTGTCTATCTGCTCAGCTGATGGCCTGTGATTCATGGAAGACAGCATGGAGAGTCACTCACAAGAGGCACAATATTCAGTATTTTCCCGCTTTTAAAAATAAATACAGAGAGGAAGCACATTGTTTTCTCTCTGTATTTATCTGTAAAAGTCAATAAAAACGGAAAACTGGTGTGGTGTGGCATTTGCTTTGGTGTCTCTCTCTGCCTGAGGACTCACCTCCTTGAACATGTGACGCATGCACGGTATGGTTTGTATTTGTTTTTACACAGAAAACCAATAAAACATAGTTGCAAATAAAAAAACGAAAACTGGGAGTCTTAATTATAATTCATGGGCCGTGCTGTTCTTTACTGCTTTGATACACACTTTGATCACCTTAATCACGTGTGTATCACACTTCAAAGAGCCCCGCCCGCCCGCACTCGTTCATTACATTTTTGTTTTTTTGCATTTTATTTGTACAATAACTTATCATTTGGCTTCGATTATAGTTTTGTTGAATTACTCCATTTGGGACTATTGCTCACGCACTAGCCGAAAGGAAACTTGTGGCAGAATATCTTTTTGACTGGCTAGCGTTTTATCACTTTTTACTAATTTAAGGCTGTTGGTTATAATGCTGACATTTTTCATTTGACTTTTTATTAAACTGTTCAGTGCAACCTTTGCCTCTTCCTTCATCTGACCTACCAGGAACTAGTGCTTAACAAAAAATCTGCAACTGAATTTTGTATGGATGTACATGAAAGTATCAAAATATCTGCTCCTGATGCCTACGCTACTCTTGTGTATTTTCCAATGTTTAATGCATATGCTCAACTGTACTTTTTGTGCCAACACAAAGCAAAGAGAAAGTGCATCTAATGTAAATCATGTGAGAAAGTAGTGTTTACTCTGAATGGAGTCCAGAAAATGCTCAACTCAAGGGGAAATCCCATTCTGGGAGACTGCACAACATGAAAGATTTGATTGTGTTTTTTTGTTTAAAAACAGATCGGGCCTATAATCATTTTCACACCAAATTTTCTTACTAAGTATGTCTTGCTAATGCACTTCAATAATTCTACTTTTAATAAGCAAGGTATTCTTTATTTTCAATCTTTGTGGGTTATAAGAAAAAGAATATAGATTATGTACTAGAATGGTAGTTGCACTTTTGTGCGCAACCACTCTGCGAGAGGCTCTATCACCAATGCGAATAGAAGGGATAAGAGTGGAAAACTGGTCCGTCATAACCTCATTCACTCACACTCTAGCCATAGGTTGGGCATAAATAAGCTTCTTGTGCTTAAGAAAATCTGGGCCTGTGTTCAGTTTATACAACAGCACCAAATGAAAACAAAAGATAATATAAGACTGAACACACCATCCCTAACAAGCATTTGCAATGCAATAGGTCTCGCATTTGCGAGAGTTTAAACTATTTGCATTGTAAATGAAAATACATTTTTTTATGTTTTAAAAACCAGCACATAAATAAAAGGCATTGTCATTTATGGTATGGTGTGGTATGGTGCTGGTGTGGTATTGGTGGTGGCAGTATTATTATTGGTCTTGGTGGATCTGGTAACATATTAGTAGTGAAACTGGTGGTAGGGTGTAAATATTGTTGATAGTGGTATTGGTAATGGTGGTATAGGTGGTGTGTGGTAACAATGATGGTGTAGTTCATTGTGGCAGTGGAGATATTTGTGGCGGCAATATTGGTGAATTTGTATTGGTTGTGGTACTGAGGGTATCTGTACTGGTGGAGGTGGTACTGACAGTGGTAGTGGTATTTCATGTATAAGATAAAAATGTAATGTGACAAAAAGTCTGGTGGTTGAGGGTACTATTTAGATCTAAAATAGTCCCTTGTGCTTTAAAATGCATGCATTTCATTTGTGGTGGAATGATATATCAAACAGCCAATAGCAGGAAGCTAAAGAAAAATACTCCTCTCGGCAGAGCCAACAGCCGCTCTCTGTATATTTTAAATATTTGACAGTAAAAGGTCTGACACAAACTAAAGCTGTTTGTAGCCAGTTTCAAAAATGTGTATTGTTTAAGGAAAACTGTGTACGCTTGAGGTTGAAAGGCAACACACTCCTTTGGCTTGTTCTAGGCAGTGACACCTAATTTGACACCCCACATTAAATGTGTGTTTGTATTGGAAATTATAAAACCTAAACTAGCGAAGTAGCAAAGGAGTGCTGGACACCGCAGTACAACAAGTGCAGTAGCCCCCAAACTCTTAGTCAATGGTACTCATTTTATCAACCTCAGAAGGATGAAAGGCCCAAAAGGGATATAAACCTGTTACTTGCATGCCGAGCACAGGTGTTAACAGCAGGTACAATATTTAAGTATAAGCATGAATCATAACCGCAACACATCATTAAAATAAGTTAACATCTACTTACGACTATGAATTCAAATATAATTTAGTTTAGTTCCTTTACTTGCAAAGCCCAGCTGTGCCAGGAACCCCAGGTTCAAGAACAATATACTATATTAAATATGAAATAAAGAGGGGGTTGGGTCGCGCCAGTTAACGAGACCTGCATATGGCAATTTATAAAAATGCCTAAAAAACAGTATTAATGAAATATATTCATGAAAAATATAAGGAGTGCTAAAGTATTAAAGGATTAAGATGTGACAAATATGTTAAGTTTATACATTCAGGGGAGCTCTTCCGAGCTAATTAATGTAGGAAAGATATTTTGATGTTCAATAAAAGGAAAGGTTAAAGGAGACCAAGTTATTTCTTGTTTACAATAAGATGCAGATAAAAAGTTTGGAGACGAAACCTTATAGCAGCAGGTACTTACCACACCGAGCTATCTTAGAGGTATGCACAGTGCTGGAGCAGCAGCGACTTGAGTTCCGTTTGGTAAAAGCACTCCTGACAGCAAGAATCGATAAAAACATCCACTCGCGCCTTGTTTTCCTAGCTCTCTTTCATTCCTCACACACATTCCTGCGGGAATCTCCCAACCAACTCTGTCAAGAGTTTACACCCTGGGAGGTGCTCACAAACAGACGCTGCGAGTGTGCAAAACGTGCACAAGGAGCGCCCTTTTCAGTTGCAATGACTGGAAGCATGACGTCATCCAGTGTCACTGGAGTGTAAATGCAACTCCATGAGCCAGAGGAAGAACGCGCTCAAAGACGTTCCACAATCACGGACACCTTTCGCCCTGCTTGGTGAACGTCTGAGTAAAAAGATTACTCTGCACTCACAGTAAGGAAGCTTAAAGGAGGCAATGGGAGAGGTTGAACGTTCCTGATATTGTGTGCTTGGGAAAGGTGCCATCCCTTATCACAAACATATAGCGCTGTGGGGCATAGCTAGTATTCGCACCGAAAGTGTGGGGGATTCAAAAATAAAGGAAATTCAGAAAAAGTAAATATTCTGACCTTTAAAGATAACGTTATTACAGAAAACAGAAGTGCTAAACGTACAAATCAAATGTCAGGGCTACAGAGACCAGTTGCCCAATTCGGATCAAGGGGCGGATGGCCCCACTTGGGCGCAGATGGCGACCATGGGCGCAAATTCTTGTTCGAAACGGACCTGTTCGTCGCTCGTTCGCAACAGAAAGTAGCCAAAATCTGTCACTCTCATTAAATGAGTTATTGGAATAACTTTTGTTCCGCTCTTTTGGTCTAACTACAGGGAGCGCTTTGTTGAGCCCACAGTTGAGTTGGCACTATACAAATATTATCAATAAAATGAGTAGAAATGAACAGTGACATACACTAGATGAAAAATTTAGGGACAGGGAAAAAAAGAAATCAATTGTCATAGCCCAAAGCTTGCCCACTGCTCACCCTGCTTGCTGTGACGTTCTCTTTATAGCACAAATCTCTCCATTGTGTTTCTAGTCTCGGTAGGTTCGCAGCTCCTCGAAGTGCTCAGAGAGAGCCGGAAGACAGAATCTAGGCACTACATCGAATACCGAAGAAAAGAAAAAAAATCTAACTAAAGCGGCATGCGCTACTGGTACTGGAGTGAAACTAATAGTGTAGGGGTAAAACGATGCATGCGGGTGAATGCTGCAAAAACATAGGTTTAGTGAACTAATTTGGTCCCACAAAACCAACTTCCTACAGAATGTTACTTTTTCAGTCATTAATTCCTCAGACAGGCAATATTTATCAAGTATTTGATTTAAAAAAAAGTTTCGAAATGTCAACTTCACGACTGCGCTCACCTCAGATTATCACCAGGGGGCTTACACAAGAGGCAGACAGCTGGCATCTTTAAAACCTGCAGCCAGCCTGCTGATGCCATGCTGACTCTGACCACGTCTTCTAAGCACACGGGGAAGGAGTTTAGAGCATCCGGTGTGAATGCACGCGTGTTGTGGGTCAATGACAATGTGCAGGCCCTCAACTGTGCTTCCATCACACGGACTAAAAGGGTGAGCGACAAATGTCAGAACGAGTGGCGCGTGCTTCTTTCAGTGCTAGACTACCTCCAAGCGCTGTCTTGACCTCGATGAGGTCAGGGATGAAGAACTCAGTGGAATCTGAAACTGGTGGACCTTGGTTCCAATCCCGGCTTTGGCACTTCACTGGACTTAAAACCGTGTGATTCTGGGCCCATAAGTAAACCTTCAGGAATCACAATTATCTATCACAAGGACATTTTGTATTTTTTATACAGGAGCAATTCAAATTAAATCAGCTGCGAAAATGCTTTGCGGCGGCACTTGGGATATTTGCGCGCAGACAGGGAGGGAGGGAGAGAGGGAGCGACCGCGCGTGCATATCTCTTGTCCTGTAGCGGCATTTAATGGAAGCAAACGCGTGCATATCTTTTGTCCTGGGTGCGCGCAGACAGGGAGGAAGGGAGAGAGGGAGCGACCAAGCCGAGTGGTACGCGTGCACATCTCCTGTCCCCCGTACGCGCACATCTGCTGTCTCTTCTGCTAAGCCGTCAGACGTACGCGTGCACATGTCCTGTCCCCCTTCGGCTAAGAAACCGACAACAATAGATCTCGCCAAGGCGAGCAGCGCATGCGCTGCGTCTCTAGGCGAGACCTAAAAAGCAGCAGTATAAGTAGCAGCTTAAGCACTGCCGTTATTTCACTCAAGGCGAAACCAGGCAAAACACCAAGCATTCATTTTAGGAGTTGGTCACCCCACAGGACCTTCAGTGTGCTCTTGCAGCAATATATTCTCAGGATCTGAGCTGTCTCTGGGTACATCCATCTTGATGTTTGCCAGGCTGTCTTCAGAGGCTGTTCCCATTTCGCAACACAAGTAATGCGTCTGACCTGGAGGCAGGCCAGCTATTTATCTCAGTCATACCCAAAGAAATAAGTTGGCTTCCTTAGGGAAGCTAGTTGTTGTGTTCATGACGTAAAGTCACTCAGTAGCCTAGTCTCAAGCCTTGTCGGGCGTGTCAAAGAAGTAGGATTTGGAGTTGAGAAGATCTTAATTTTGGCCGGGTAAAGGAGTATGTATTCCTGCTACATTGTGTGCATTTCTCTTAATTCCACAGAATGTTTTCAGTGTCTTTGGCCCTCCCGAGTGTAACCAAGGAAGGCCGTAATGTGTGTTTAGTTGTGCATAATGTAGTTGTTAAGGTACACTGCATGCAGCACATTCTCTCTCTAGAGATGAGAAACTTGGCAATGATTGTGTATGGTCGCTCACTTAGAGCCTCATTACGATGTCAATCGAAAAGCATTCGACCGACTCCTTGTCGGAATCGGCTCCAACTGACTTAGGTTTGGAAAGTCCAACCGACCGATTACGAGGTTTCCGAACCCCTTTCGGTCAGACTCCCATTGACTTCAATGGGAGCCTGTGTCCCGACCGACAACACAGGCTCCCATTGAAAAATGGGGTGGTTGCGGAAAACCTTGCACCCTGTCGCAGGCACCCCATGGTACCTGCCACACTGTGCATGGTTGTAAAGATGAGTCCCATGGGTACCCCTACAGGCCCCAACCGGAGGCCTCCGGGTGAAGGGGGGCCTGCCATTGGCCCCCAAAGTAAGTTTCCGACAGCCGTTTCGTGTCGCAGACCGATTCAGGTAGGCTGTCCGAATGAGACATCGTAATACGTCGGTAGGAAACGTGGTCCATAGACCTGTACGATTCGGCTCCGACCGACTCGGAGTCTCCGAATGCCGGTCGGAACCGAGTCAGAAAGACCAAACTGTTACCTTCTAATGTAATCGGTCGGTCGGAAATGTTTCAGAGTCTGTTGGAAACATGGGTTCTGACTCGGGTTAGGAAAATCCAAATGCCATTCGGCGCCTTTCCGACCGACATCGTAATGAGGCCCTTAGTTGAGGTAGGCACAAGTACACTGTGAGCACGCTCCACTACAAAGCACATTGATAGTATTTCTGGTGTGAGAAGACTGCATATTCAGTCTTCCAAGTTACACTGAAGGTGAGCTCCCTCCACCGCCTCCCACGCAGGTTATTTCACGATGAATGATCTTTTAAATTCTCAACTCAGTTTTCTGAACCTTTGAACGTGCCCACCATAGAGGCAGTGGTTGTTTTGTTTTTTAGTTTATTGAATTGTATCATCTAGCTAGGAGATTCTGCCCTCCATCTGGGTGACTGTAACGAGGGACGCCCGGACTTGGTGGGTGCTGATAGGACTGTTAACCCGGGAAAGGAGAAAACCACCTTCTCCCCTCCTCTTTCTCCACAGCAGGACGAGTGGGATTGCATCAACGCAAGAGGAGTAAGAGGGGAAGGCGAAACGGAGTACCGGCCCTTTAACTGGGACGAATGGTCGACAAGCCACGCCCCCAGCGATGACGACTGGGAAGTCTGGCCCACAAAGCAAGGAGAAAGACGGAAGTCGGTGTGCGAGTACACCGGAGGAGACGAGGAGAGAGACGGAAGCGAAAGGAGAACGGAGGAAGCGGAATCGAGTAACGGAAGGGAGCCACTGTGTCCACAAAACGGAGGAGAGCCAGGAGGCCAACGTTCCCGTGTTTCGCCCAGCCACGCTCCAGGAGGAGCGTGGCTCACGCAGGTACGTGAGCGTTTTGCGGGCTGGGTGGGAAGAAAGGAGAGACCAGAGTGTTAACCCGTGGGGCCCCCAAAACCTGGAGTACCCTTCATGAGCACTTTTCCCCCCACTTACCTAGACGTGTTGTGCACCGGGCGATCCCATCACTACCCTCCCTTCTTAGTGTGCTGGAACGCTGCACTGACATCAGATCCCTTTCTGTTTATTCTTTCCTGCCTCATCACGGCTGACGGGTCCGAGCTGGAAGGAAGGAGGAGAGGCCGGACCTCTACGAGGGACCGAGACATCCAGGAAAAGACCCACCGTTCCCCTCTGCCGTACTATAGACTGGCGACTACAAAGAAGCGTGTCCTAATAAAACCCTCGTTACCACTACCCCGTCTCTGGCCCGTTTCTGTCGACCCGCTACAAGTGGTGGAGAATGCGGGCATAGACACATCCATCTGTACACCCACGATGGACGCATTAATCCAACACCTCGTCAAGGGCCAAGAGAAGCTGGAATGGGCCGTGGAGCGTCAGCTGACGTCGGCCCAGGCGGATAGAGACACCTTCAGGGACACCATCACAGCCCAGATAGAGGGACTACAGAAGGCGATGACCGGCCAGCCCCACCCTATCGTACAGGAGCACAGGAGCCCCAACCCCGGTCCCTCTGGAATCTCTTTGCAGAAATACGTCCCAGGTGAGGATCCTGACGCATTCCTCCTTAACTTTGAACGAGCCGCATTAGCGTGCGGATGGCCCATAGAGAAGTGGCCTTTCTTTCTGGCTCCCCTTCTGACAGGCGAAGCACAAGCTGCGTACCAGGTGGCCAATCCCGCGGGTAACAGCCCTTACGCTACCATCAAGAACATTATATTAGACCATCTGGGACTGGATGCGGAAGCCTATAGGGCACGCTTCAGAAAGGAGAGAGGCGCCCCTGGCGAAAACCCAAAGACATTGTTTTTCCGCCTGAAGACGGCAGCCGACAAATGGCTAACCCCCGGTGTGAGCACGAAAGAGGAGATAATGGACAGAATCTATCTCGAGCAGTTTCTGGAGGCCCTTCCACTGCATATGCAGAAATGGCTACGGCAACATTCTCGCATGACGACTGAGCAAGCCGTAGAGATGGCTACCACCTTCTCACGTGCACAGCCTGTACCACAGAGGTGGGAATCAGAGAAACCCAATCGGCCTACTACAAGTAAATATGATAAGAAATCACAAGCAGCCCCAGAGCCATTGAACCAACGTTATGGTAAGCCAGGGGTACCAACGTTCAAGGGACCCCAATGCTTTGACTGTGGGGAATGGGGCCACATCGCCCGAATGTGCCCCCGCAGAAAACCCACAGAAGAACCGATGGAGGTGGGATACCTACCGAAATCAATTCTCTACACTGCTGAGCTGGGGAGTGCATATCACGTAAGTGTACGGGTGAATGAGAAGGTGGTAACAGCCCTACTCGACTCAGGTTGTAGACAGTCCGTTATACAGAGGGTCTTTGTACAGCCTCAACAGGTCATTCCCGATGCGTCCATGGAGACGTCAAACCATATCCCATAGCCGTAGTGACCCTGGCCCATCCCAATGGTAGAACCCATGTCATCCGGGTGGGGGTGTTGGACAGCTTGCCGGAGGACCTTATTATAGGGACCGACAATCCCGAGTTCCTAGAAATGTTCCTACATACGGTACAAACCCGAAACCAAAAGAACAACGGAGGGAAGTCGGCAGACAGTCCAGCAACAGCTTTGATAACCCCTGAGCCTTGGACACTGGACAGGAGCTTTAAGTTCGCCCAGGCCAATGACGCCTCCCTATTCAATGCCTGGGAACAAGCCCACAGAGAACAGGACACCTCCTCCCCCGTGTATCCCAGGTTCCTTATAAAGGAAGGATTGCTATACCGACAGGGCACCAGGGAAGCGCCACATCAGTTGCTAGTCCCCCTAGCTTTCAGGGAGCAGATAATGTTCTTTTCGCACTCACACTTGACTGCAGGACATATAGGTAGTGAAAAGACAACGCAAAACGTCCTATGACACTTCTTTTGGCCCGGGGTGTATAACGACATCAAGACTCACTGCCAGACCTGCGAGGTATGCCAGAAACGAAACACTCATCGCCCCCGCTGTACCCTTACAACCCCTTCCAATCATAGGCACTCCTTTCGAGAGGGTGGGAATGGATCTGATAGGACCCCTACCAAAACCCAGAGGGGTAATCAATACGCGCTCGTTATAGTGGACTATGCTACCCGATACCCCGAAGCTTTCCCCTAAAAGCCCCGAACACCCGCATCATATCAGAGAAGTTTCTTGAGTTGTTCTCCCGTGTGGGATTCCCCAAAGAGATCCTAACAGATCAAGGGACCCCGTTTGTGTCGAGATTGATGAAGGAGGTCTGTGGGATGCTGGATCTGCGACAGATTAAAACATCAGTATATCACCCCCAGACAGACGGCCTCGTAGAGAGATACAACGGGACGCTCAAGTCTACGTTAAAGAAAATGCTCACCGTAAACGGAAGGGAATGGGATCAGCTACTACCCCTGGCCTTGTACGTTATTCGTGGCCAAAGACAGAGCAGTCTGGGCTGCTCGTCGTTCGAGATGCCGTATGGGCGACAGCCCCGGTCCCTACTGGAAATGACGAAAGAGGTATGGGAGAAAGAGGACGCCAACGAAGCAAGGGGTATGTTGGAATATACACAGGGCCCTGAAATCCAAAATAGGGAAGCTGAGAGACCTGGCGTATTCGAACCTGGAGAGGAACCAAGAGAAACAGAAAACGCTTTATGATAAAGGGAAACGATGGAGGAGGTTGGAGCTTAACGATTGGGTGCTGGTATTGTTACCCTCCTCCACGAAGAAATTCCAGGCTGAGTGGATGGGACCCTATAAGGTCGTTGGTACTATCGGTAAGACCAGCTACCGCGTACAAATAACGACAAGGAGAAGCCAGACGTACCACATAAATATTCTAAAGAAATGGCTAGGGCCCCCACCGAGGACCGCACATCTCACCCTACCAACACATGCCTCTCCTGTCGACACCCTGGGGCAGCTGGTGGTCAATGAGGACCTAAGGAAACAAGAGAAACGCGAGCTCAGGGATACCCTATCCCCCTTCTCCTTCCTGTTTTCCGACATACCGGGAAAAACAACCCTGGCAGAACACTGCATTGAAACCCTCCCAGGGAGGATTGTCAAACAACGCCCATATAGAATACCCGCAGCTAAGCGGGTGGCTGTACAAAAAGAGGTGAAAGATATGCTAGAACTTGGGGTTATCAGACCCTCGAAGAGCGAATGGTCATCCCCCATCGTTATGGTGCCCAAGCCCGATGGGAGCACCAGGTTCTGTATGGACTTTAGAGCACTTAACGACATCTCCTCCTTCGACACATATCCCATCCCGCGTATCGATGAACTGATCGAGAAGTTGGGTGAGGCCAGATATATCACCACGTTGGACCTCATAAAAGGGTACTGGCAGATCCCTCTGAGGGAAGCAGACCGCAAGAAAACCACCTTCGCCACACCAGATGGGCTGTTCGAGTTCACGGTGTTCCCCTTTGGGCTACATGGAGCCCCAGCGACATTTCAGCATCTCATGAACACTGTGCTCCGCCAATACCACACGTTTTCCTCCCCCTACCTGGATGACATCGTGATCTTCAGCCCCAGTTGGGAATCACATTTAGGCCATCTGCAGACCATACTACGTGCCTTACAAGAAGCCGGACTACACATAAATTCAAAGAAGTCCCGGGTGGGCTACCAAAAAGTCAAGTACTTAGGGTACATACTAGGTCATGGGATGATCGAACCACAAATTGAGAAGGTCAGAGCCACAGCAGAGACCCCCTTTCCCAATACCAAGAGAGAGATGAGAGCCTTTCTAGGGTTGATCGGCTACTATCGTCGCTTCATCCCACAGTTTTCAGACGTAGCCGCCCCGCTAACAGACACCCTTAGACAAGAGGTAAAAACCCAACACCTTTCACACCCCACACCACAAATGTGGAAAGCCTTCAACACCTTGAAACGAGCCATCACTACCAATCCCGTGTTGTCTTTCCCCGACTTTTCTCGACCCTTTATCCTTCACACAGACGCATCGGACTATGGGATAGGGGCTGTCCTCTCCCAGCTATCATCCGAGGGAATCGACCATCCCATATTGTACATCAGCCGTAAGCTGTTTCCTAGGGAGCTAAAATACCCCACTGTTGAGAAGGAATGCCTGGCTGTGAAATGGGCTGTCGACAAGCTGCGATACTATCTCGAGGGCCACCATTTCACCCTGTACACAGATCATGCCCCCCTCCAGTGGATGAGCCGAAACATCGCTCTTAATCCCAGGGTCCTGCGCTGGTTTCTGTCCCTCCAACCCTTTTCCTTCACCGTGAAACACCGTAAAGGCAAGGACAATGGCAGCGCAGATTTCCTATCCCGGCACCCTCTCCCCGATCAGGAGAATCCAAGGGGGGTGGTGTGTAACGAGGGGCGCCCGGACTTGGTGGGTGCTGACAGGACTGTTAACCCGGGGAAGGAGAAAACCAGCTTCTCCCCTCCTCTTTCTCCACAGCAGGACGAGTGGGATTGCATCAACGCAAGAGGAGTGAGAGGGGAAGGCGAAACGGAGTACCGGCCCTTTAACTGGGACGAATGGTCGACAAGCCACGCCCCCAGCGATGACGACGGGGAAGTCTGGCCCACAAAGCAAGGAGAAAGACGGAAGTCGGTGTGCGAGTACACCGGAGGAGACGAGGAGAGAGACGGAAGCGAAAGGAGAACGCGGAATCGAGTAACGGAAGGGAGCCACTGTGTCCACAAAACGGAGGAGAGCCAGGAGGCCAACGTTCCCGTGTTTCGCCCAGCCACGCTCCAGGAGGAGCGTGGCTCACGCAGGTACGCGAGCGTTTTGCGGGCTGGGTGGGAAGAAAGGAGAGACCAGAGTGTTAACCCGTGGGGCCCCCAAAACCTGGAGTACCCTTCACAAGCACTTTTTCCCCCACTTACCTAGACGTGTTGTGCACCGGGCGATCCCATCACTACCCTCCCTTCTTAGTGTGCTGGAACGCTGCACTGACATCAGATCCCTTTCTCTTTATTCTTTCCTGCCTCATCACGGCTGACGGGTCCGAGCTGGAAGGAAGGAGGAGAGGCCGGACCTCTACGAGGGACCGAGACATCCAGGAAAAGACCCACCGTTCCCCTCTGCCGTACTATAGACTGGCGACTACAAAGAAGCGTGTCCTAATAAAACCCTCGTTACCACTACCCCGTCTCTGGCCCGTTTCTGTCGACCCGCTACAGTGACCCTGTTGACCAGATTATGGAGGTCATGACGAAGCAGCGCCACATCAACCTCAACCTTGCCACTCCTTCTCTTTAGGTTTTCAATTGTATCCCTTATGGCTCTTGTAAGACTAATTTCTATGAAGATGGTTGTTGTTTCATGGTCTCTTGGACATTCATGATGCACCAGTTTGAAAGGCTTTCTGGCTATCAGGGCTGCCATTGCAGATTTCTCCAATTTGCCCTGACCATGCATTTGTCCTTTCCTGCTGTTATGTGCCAAGGTGACCTGCCATTACAGGGAAATCTGAAAGAAGCACAGAGTTTCAGAAAGGGGACCCATAGTAATGTGTCCAGGTTGTGTGGTCAGCAGGCCACAGAGGATCCGGGAGAGAGCCCTCAGCATGAACATCCAAGCAAGTAGTGTACATACACAGTGTACTTCTACACAAAGAGGTAAAGATCACTGAAAACCTCTAGTGGCCATTAGGACATACAACCCAAGAAAACAGTAGATGAAGGAATTCTCAATATTTCTGAGCTAAACAAGGTGGAAGATCCAGCCAGGTATATGTAAGGTGGACTAACACCACCTGCAGACCTCAAATCCAGGCTATGTCCAGGACAGCCTCCCCATACTCCCAGTAACCTGGAGGCCAACACCAAGCAGGACATGAAGGGTGTGTGTCAGGACGAGGGCACTCTGGTGTAGTTCAGTGGTGAGGTGACTCAAAATGTAAAGTCCGGGCAACAAACCACAGTTCCAGGCGATATCCAGCAGCCTCACAACAAACACCTCTGATCAGCAGGTGCACCCTGGATACAGGTATGCCAGTGGTGAGTCCAAAGCCACGCTTTAGCTCTCTCCAGGATTCAGGCTGGTGGTGCCTGCCTTCCTAGATGCACTCTGTCCCTACTGCAACCAAGCCACCAGCTCCCTCACTTAGCCTACTTATTGGGCTGGCATAGAGGCAACAACTCGCACACTTGGGCACCTCTGGCCTCTCACAAGTCTGGCCCTTTCACCATCATATTTGGCATTGCAACACCCAACTGGGGTGCACAATACCAGGCATTTGCGCCACTACTTGGGATTGTGGCCAGGGCTCTTCTCTTTCTCCAGACCATTTGTGTGGACACTCCCATCTCAACTGTTGATATCTCACAATGCTGGAGTCAGGAAGAAAGAATGGCCTCTCCACTGCTCCAATGCTAGCCAGAAATTCCTTGTCAACGCACCAGCCTACCCAAGAACAGAGGTATTTGAGCTCACTCCAGTCAGATACCCTCAGCATCACTTGAATGCTATCCACAGGTAAAAACAGCAGTTCATGGCAGCCGTGTTGCTAATTCTATTCATTCAAAACTAGCAACAGAAGCTGCATAAAGTATTTTACAATATAAACATAGGGGATCTATGCAGGAGCCTAGGGATGCATGTTTGGCTTTTTGAATAGCTAGTGTAACTTGTTTCTTAATACCTTTTCACCTCCTTGGCTGTGAAGTGATAATGTTTTCAGAAAGAGCCGCTTGGAGGAATGTATGCCTGGTACTGATAAGCTATGTATCTTTACTGGAACTGATCGGATTTGAAAACTTTTGTCTGTATGTTGGGGGAAGTGAAAGGAAGGTATCCTGAGCCAGGGGGTTCTTTGAGAAGCTGTCTTTGATAATATGTAATGAAGTAGGTCTGTCTGACTTTGAAAGCTCATGTATTGCTCTACCTTTTCATTTCACATTCATCTTGTCCTGTTAAAGATATTAAAACTGGTAGTTTTTGGAAGTGTCGCTAAAGTCAGAGGTGGTTTCACAAATCCTTTTTGTATACATTTGAATGCATTTGATACTTTTTAATATATGAGACATCCGAATTCCCTTTCGGTTTCTTAGCAGAATTTGAATTGTTTGTTCTTTTTCTCTTCTTAGATAACTTAATGCCCCATTATATCTTCCTACCATTGAAATCTATTTATCTATTTTTTGGGTTCCCTTCTCTCCCCGCCACCCAAAGGCCCCATTTCCTTTTCCTCTTTTACATTATTTTCCCTGTAGCTTTTTTCTCTTAATTCCCTTTCTAAATATAGGATAAAGGTAGCGTACAGGTTCTGTCACTTGTGAGGGATATTGTATGCAGCAAGGGTCTTAGAGCCCGCCCATTGCTTAGCATTTGTTCGCTTCACTGCCAAGATTATTTGCCGCCTCCTAATTGGGCAGTGCATGCTGGCTTCAGTTCCTCTTCTTTCATGTGGAGAATGGACCTAGTACTGATTGCTCCATATTGATTGGTGTTCTTCTGCCGCTCATGCTGTGATTGTGGTACTATTTTTATTTCTTCTTCTCCTGTTGTCCTTGTCTGTGTTGCTTTTTCCACCCTACTCCCTATTGTTCATGTTGCTTCTTCCTATTCCCTCCCTCCCCTTCTTCGTGTCGATCCTTCCCCATCCCCCATTGTTTGCGTTGCTTCTTCCTCTCCCACCCACACCTCCATTGTCCATGTTGCTTCTTCCTCCTCCCTCCCCCCTTGTCCGTTGGTTCTTGCCCTACCACCCGCCCATTGTACATGTTGCTTCTTTCCCTCCAAACCCCCACCCTTCTGTTTTCTGTAATGCTTCTTTCCTCTTTCCCCGCACCCTCCCATTATCTGTGTAGTCCCCTACCTGCCATAATAAGAAAGAAAACGCTATGAAGCAGCATCCCATTGGCCGTTCCCTCCCTCCTGTTGTCTGTGTTGCCCATTTTCCCCCACCCGCCCTCCTGTTGTCTGTGTTGCCCATTACCTCCCACCCGCCCTTCCGTTGTCTGGGTTACCCATTCCCTCCCACCCGCCATCCTGTTGTCTGTGTTACCCACCTGCCATTAGAAAAAACAAACCATATGACGCTGCCAGCGATGGCTGCATTGTAGTACTTTTTTCTAAATTTTAGCTATGCTGCACTACTCTACAACATGGCTAACATACATTGGCAAAGCCAATAGCTCTCCCATAGGTGAGTCCTATTGGCTTTGCCAATGCTTGTTCCTCCGTTCATGTGCTGGACCCCCTGCTTTATTCTCACAACTAGCATTTGTTAGCATTCCTCCTCGCCCACCTTTTTTCCTACCTCCAGGAATGCCTGTTTAAAGGTCTGGCCTAAAGACCGCTTTAGTGCTATATTAGAGTACATTTTTTGTACATTTGATGTACAAAAAAATACGATCAGCTCCTACCAGCCATTGTTTGATGAAAGTGTCAGTCACACTTTGGATAAGAACATTGGGCGATTTTCTTTTTTTTACCATCAAACTGTTGTCAAGGACATGTCTTTTTGACAATGCAGATGAGGGGTTCTTTGTTTCAAGATATGGCCTGCCGCTATCGTTATTCACCCCTAGCTTCAGACTGACTGGTAGAACAGAAGCAAACAAAGAGAAACTATAAATAGGAGAAACTCTGAAGATCCAGACAAGAATTAGACAGGAAGCAGGAATTCTGGAACTTAATCTACTTGATGAGATAACTCAGGAGAGCTGGAGAGCAACCAGCGAAATTGTGACGCCCAGACTAGCTCTCTTCTCCAGTTTATATATGATGTGATCTGGAAATAAAGGATCCAGCACAGAAAGTGGAATTCCTCAGCAATGGATTAGGCAGAAGAAATTCCAAATTAGACTACAAGGCTGATTATCCCAAAGAAAATTCTGAGGAGGATTGCGTGTCCCATTTTCTCTTTATAATTGGAGCTGGGCAAAACCGTATCTGGGTCCCTCCCTCAACTAAGCATGTACCCAGTGGCTCTCCAGTGACCACAAGAGACCAAAACTCACCAGAGAGATGGCACGCCAAGATTCAGTGGAGGTGCTGCAGCTGCTAAAAACTCCACAGCACATCGAAAGCCACTATCCCCTTCCTCAGCATGGCCAGAGAGCACAGAAATCAGGAATGTGTGCCTCCTGTAGGGTGAGAACCGCCACTCGAACCCCGGTAATGTTGATTGTGAAGTCTTAGTTGTCTTCGTTGACCTAAAGAGTGCTTCTGTTGAATGGATGGATGGTGAAGCATCCTATTTGTGCAATTGAGGTACACTCCTTAGTCTTCTCCCACTCTAGATCTGCTCCTACTCCTACCCTTTTCCTTCTCCTGTGCTAACTATTTATTCCTCGACCAATCCCTATACAAACTTTAAGTCTTAATTCTATGCCTAAACCCACACCCACCCATAACCCTGTTCCTGCTCCCTGTCCAGCTTCTACATCTATTATCATCAATACTCCTACTTTTTCTGCCTTGCTCCTAGTCCTATTCTTCCTCATTCTCTAAATCATACTAGCTCCAACGCATTCCTACTTTAACTACCTTTGCTCCTGTTTTCTTCTATTACTTCTACACTTACTCCTGCTGTTACTCCTACATTCACTCCTACTCTCACTTCAGCATACTTTTTTTCCTACATACACTTAATCTTCTTTTCTCCTATGATATTTAATACACAATGTTTCTGTCCTATGTACCACTGTAAAACATGCCACGTCCTACAAAGGGACTGGGACTACTTTGGTGGTCAATATAGGAAATACTGTTTATGTAAGCTGGTTACTGCCCATGAGATGTGTTTTACATTTGTCTGTTTTTAAACAAAATGAAGATTACATTATAAATAAATACCTTTGCAGAGGTGGATAGAATAGCAGATAGTGCTGGGGCAGCATCGGTCAGTGGCATATGAGGTGGAGCTGTCATTTGACTATCTCTTACTAGCTATACATGCCATTTAGAGGGAGAACATATTGTAAAATCTCTAGATTCCCTATAGGCAAGGCCTGATCTGCAATCTTTAATTTACATCCCAAAAATATGGAAGCAGCTTTCTAATGTATGGCTCCTGTAGTACACTGAAGCAGTCAGTGGGCTAGTGCAAAGCATTATAGAAATGTAATAAACAGAAACGTGGCCAAAAACCATTCATGTTGCAAGAAGGCACAGTTTGGAACATTTCATTGAGTGCTTTGAGTAAAAAAGGGGATCAAGCAAGAAAAATTCATATAAAGTCCCTAATTCCCCCTTAGAACGGTGATCTGTTGATTGCTGCTTCTGTCTGTAGGAAGCAAGACAGGTCAAATCCAAGAAATTAAAACAAGAACACACAAAAGGGTTGACCTCTGGTTTACTCTGTAATATTAACTAAAAGGTGATTTAAAAAGTACTCTGCCATTATATGAATGGTATTACAGCTACAGTGACACCATAATGTATAACATGCTTGTGATAAGAGATTACAGCACACTTCCCCCCAACACAGAATAACACATCAAAAGCGACATCTGCCTCAAATAACAAGATACATAGCACACACCCACTAAACTCTCATACCGAAGATACCCATAAGCAAGGTCACACACATACAACCAGCATACTCCAAATCTGATGAACTCATGAAACTTAATAGTAGAGCGCTTAACGCAAGCACCTCACTCCTGCATTGGGAGGTGATGTGGGACAGTGCCTAACAGAACTTGAACTAGGTAGAAATACCACAGGGTCTTTCACTCTCAAAGAAGTTTATCAATGCGGACATCATATCTAACGTGCTCCTCCTGTGAAACTATGTCCAGTATATTGACAAAAACATTGCTTTCTTCACTGTCACACACTTTCCTTCTCTTAATAGGTCCCATGGCAAACAGAAACTCTACTCAGAGTCCAAACCTTGCCTCCCTCATCTTGCACTAGTCTTCTGAAACCCACCACCACTCTAGAGGGATTAGAAGAACCGTTTCCCTTAACCATAGGGAACTTGGTGCTAACCCACTTTGAAACTATGACATGTAGTTTTCCCTCTCTTATCCACATCCGTCTTTATCTTATTCTGATACTCTCACAACCTTTCTCAAAATACACTTCTAATCTCACCACCATTTCTCTCCTTGAGCCACCACAGAATCAAATTAGAACCTGTTTTCCTACTTTTAAGCAATTCAAAGTGTGAGGCTCCTGTAACTGAATTAGGAGTAGTCCTGTATGTCAACAGCATTGCCTGAAGTGCCTTCCTCCAATGCAGACCTCCTTTCATGGTAAACTGTATAGACTCCTTAAGAACTCTATTACATTTCAGGTAGTATTTTGCAATTGTTATGTAGGAGTTCCTTACTAACAAACTGAGGGTCATTATCCCAAACAAGTCCTTCCAGTAAGCCCTCCCTCCAGAACAGACCATCAAGTAATTGGTTCACAATATTGATAGACATATTGTTTACCTTTCTTAACTGTGATAGTGAGTGAATAATCCACTAAACTTAAAGTAAAAGCTTCCTTCCTGGGAATAACACTGAAAGGATCCAAAATGTCAATCCCAAGCTTCCTCCATGACCCAGACGCATATTAGACAGGCCTGGATTCCGTGACATAAAGCTTAGCCGACATATCATTCCTTGAAAATGCAGCACATTCCCTTTCCTACTCATCCATCTTCCTGTCAATGCCTGTCCACGAGGAGCATTCTCTCCCTCTCCACTTCATACTCAACATCTCTAAATGCCTCTCGTGAACAGGCACAAAAATGTTCTTCCTTTGTCCTACCGGAGGTACTGTCTTGACACCCCTAGTTAAGACTCTGTTACTTACCATTAATTCATCCTTCTCCCTGAAAAATGCCTTTGCACGTCTGTGCATATTCATTTTGTTTTTATCTGAAAAAAGAGGTAATTTAACTTTGTTGGTAATTTTGCTTTAAAACTTTGAAGTGTTTTCACTGAAAGTGGGTTATAAGTAAATATGCTATATATTTACATAAATCAACATAACATATATAGAGCCAGCAGTTGTGACCACAGACTTCACTAACTGTCCCTCCTCGAATGAAAAGCTCTCAGAATTCTCGTCCTGCTTATTAAAGTGTTGTGCGTTTTTATTGTTCATTGGGACCTATTTTCATAAATATGCACTTAATAAGTATTTGTGAAGTAGCAACAGCAGTGCCTATGTTTCTATAGGTGCATACCTTCCTGAATTGCTTTTAAACCAGTTCATACAATACTATTCATGCAGAAGATTTTTAATAGTACTATCGCTTTTGTCCTGGAACAGTCACCGGTTGGTATTTGCGTGGACTGTTTCTGTTCTGTCGAATGACAGGCTTCCATTCTTTCTAAATTTCGTATTAGACTTTCAATTAAACTTCCCATTTTAACCCTGGATTTTGTGAGAATGACCCATGATTGGCCCAGTCCTCCTTTATGCCCATCTTTAATGAACTAAGTACACTTCATTTGTTTGTCAATTGTTTGTTTTCCCTTTCACCTCTAATGTTTAACATTAGCACTTATGTCATGATCATGAAATCCTAACTGTAAATTACAGATTTAATAACTGTTGAGGTTTCCTTTTGCAGCTCATTGATTTCCATTGAGGTCTTCTCACTCTTCTGCATAGGTGATATTCTGCTCAAAAGATATGTAGATTGTTTTTATAAATTGGCTCCTAAGCTGGCTTTTGTCCTGTGCCCTCCTCAAGGGTTCAATAACTATTCTCTTGTGATCTTAAGTGAGGAAGATAACCACCGGTAACAGCTCATGAGATAGTTTCCCTTTCTCCTCAACCTTCACCTGAATTCCCTCTGTCTTTATCTTTCCTCAGTCATATCATCGTTTGACCAATGGAGTCTTTTTAGCTTGCCTCCTAGTTTTAACAACGCAGTAAAGTTTGATGCTAATTTGGGGGATGTACTTTGGGTTTGGAGCTGTGGCTAATACGGACACTCGTACAATGGCTGCTCTAGATTGATTTTTTAATTTGCAGTTTGATCTTTCAGAAGTTTTCTCTATTAGGGAGGTGCTTCTTTGACTTGCACCAATTCCACAAACAGTTCCAATGTAATTGAGTGATATGTGTCATGGCAACTAGCCTGAATTCCAGTTTGTGGATCACCTTATTTAGTTTAGTAATATTGTCCCTAATGTCATTTCCAATATTTCCATTAATGGCACAAGGGGATTATCTACTGGGTACTTCATTTATGGCAGCTGTGTTTGTTGCACAACGTGTGTCTGATATTCCTGTTTTACTTGAGCCTTTTATTGGACATTTTGGTGGCAACCATTGAATCTCACTGTATTTGTAAACGTTGCTAATAAGTGGGAACATAAACTGGTTTGTGCCAGTGAAATGGGAGAAGACAAGCATTAGGGACAGTACCTGACAGCACAATTTGTAGAAGAAGCAAGACTTTGGGAGGAGACCACGAGGCACGGAAAACTGTTTTGGACACTGCAATCCTCTAACATCTCCAAGAACTCTCACTATCTGCTTATTTTATTAATATCTAAATGCAGTGTCTAGTGATGTTAATTTCCCTTCATCGATTCATATGCCAAATGTATGAGGTTGATACATAGTTATATTCCAGATGTTGAACAGGCTGAACAGCAAAGAACACTGAAAGAGAATCATTTGTATTCCTGAGAAATATGCATTTCTGGATCAACGAAAACCTTCTTCACCTTAATGTGTCAAAAACATAGAGTTTAATTATTAGGAATTCGTCAAATATTTGAAACCTATTCACTTGGCCTCAAAAATTCAGGGTTGATCCTGCCTGAAAACATGAAAAAGCCCATTCCCCCACTACATGAGGTGCGTTTTATATTTATCCTTTCAATTACAGTATGTTCTAAGATGTGCATAGCACTGCATTTCTCAGTTCTCTTAAACACATTGTTGAAAACAATCTTAATCCATAGTTAGGATATTTCATTTATCTCATTAATTATGTTTCATTTGGGCTTATGTGAAATAATTCCGCTTTCAAAGCCTTGGATGATACAAATATTCTTTGTTTTCTCTAGGCTTAAAATTATTTTGTAGCCGCTATATCAAAGCATTTATCCATGGTTTAGTTTGCACGTAATTTCATAGACTCTAGGGTTAGTGAAGAGCACAGGAGGCAGAGCAGTGACATAGATATGGGGAACATGGGGTATCACCTAAATGAAGGCTGGAGAATTTGAGATAGGTTAGCATTTGAGTGCATGGAGTATGGAGGCTATGTGAAGTGGCTGAAGATAACACTACCCATTTTGTGCTTCTTTCTTAAAGCCATTGGCAAGCTCGTCAGTTTTTATAATGGACTTGACGTGGTCCCATGCCCGTTTATCAAACATTTTTATGTGTGACGTAAGGGGAGGCTGTAAGACCTGGCCCTACCTGAATAATGCAGTGCATCTTCTCTACAAAGGATTTGAATTGATTTGCATTTAAGGAGAACTTTGTTGTACCGGTTTCCCTGTGACATTTCCTTCGTATAAGAGTATCATTGAAGGGTAAATAGAAGTCTTGTGTCAAAGTCAGACTTAGGATGTCCTCCTCCAGGAGTGATTCATAGATGTTTGAAACCACAGGCTAGGCTCTGTGCCAGCAGTACTGTGGTGTCTGGTCTATTATGTCAGTTTCTCCTATTAAATTCCCACGGAGCTTCAACATAAGTTATGTTTAGCACTTTCTTTTGACTTAACCTAATTTTGTTGGGTGAATAATTCAAAGCTGAAGCATAAGCTCCAGAAGTATTGCCTCAGTGGAATGCTTGGGCTGCCGCCTTAGGGACAACACAGAATTCTTCTCCCATATTTGCAAAAACAAACATTTTCACTCTTTCCTACACATTGCTTGAGTTGATAGGTAGTGGCCTTACAGTTACGTTTGCACTCTCCTTGCTTTCTTTTTGCTTAACCCTTCTCATGGATTATATGTTACAAAGGGTTAAATTATTAAGTTGCTTTTAAATTATGGATAATATTTGAGTTGTAATATCTTGTCTTTGTCTGACCTCCACAATGTAACTCTTTTTCTCTTAAGCATGTCAGCTTGGTCTGTGATAAATCTCTAGGTCTCAAAATAACTTTAACCAAACATTAGCTAAGCCAATTGGCCTGGCTTCAGTGTGTCAGTGCATGCAAACACAAACATTCACAAATGCTGTTTATTTACATTGCACACTGAAATTCTGTTTGTCACACTAAAGTCAGCCGTATTTGCTCTGTAAGTGCAGGGGGAAAAAGTTGCAAAACAATTGATTTTCTTGCTTCTTATTTGATGGCTTGTGTGGGCTTTACATATCTATTGTTAGTTGTCCCTCACCAGAGCATGAACGCATTACTGTGCCCTTAAACTGCTAATTTTTATGTCGAGCCTAGGCAGCGCACATGCGCTGTCTCTCGACATGCTGTACCTCATCTTTGGACTTAAACCACGCCCAACGCTGTCCATTTGTTCCTTGGTGTGCCCTTAGAAAATCCTTGCTTTTCAATGGTTAATCGCATATATTTGTCCCTCCTCTTGGGGTGTTGTTTCTGCCGATGGTACTGGCCCTATTACTTGGGAGCTTTCACCTCTGGCTATGTATTAGAGGAGCCGACTTCTGAGCTTCAAAGTCAGCCGCGCTGCCGGCCAAAGTCTGTTATCTTTAACAGAGAACCGGCTTGCCAAGGAGCTGCCCAAAAATACTGCTGATTTCACATTCTCACTTAAAACCCCATTATCCCCTTGAGCGCGGCCTGCACAGTAATCCGTGCCTGCGGTTTAATTTGGTTTTCATTTTATTGGCTCTATTAACAGCATATTTCCAGACCTTTATTTCCCTCTCCGCTTTTAGCAAAATGGTGGTTCATAAACGGGCAGGCTGCGCGGCAGCCTCTCCGTTTCATCCCCACGTCTGTAGCGTTTTATCACCCTGGCCTTTGCGTCTCAGTGCTTGGAGCCGGACCCACAAATCTCGCCGCTATCCCAGTGTGTGACATCTCCGCTCATTTACCGCTACTCATTAACAAACAATACTGTTGTGAAATCGGTTTAATGGCAAAGTAATAACCTTGCTCTTCCGCTCACAGATCACCTCGGTCACCCATATCTCCGCAAACCTTACTCTGGGTGCCAGCGCGTGTGAAGCATTTTATCAGTGAAGCCTCCACCGCACCTTCTCTTTCTGCTCGTATCTCAAGGTACACATCTCCAGCTCCCTTGTCTATATTCAGATCCGGTGAGGTTTTTGCTCGTCTTCCTCGACAAATCTCATTTTTGATTTTTCTTTTGGCAACATATTTTATTTCACCTACTCTGATAAATAAAAGTGAAGAAGGGCGAGGGCCTTCTTTCTGTAGGAGCCTTGCCTTTAAAGAGTAATACACAGCAGGGTAAAGATGGTAGTAGCCCGGCAGCTTAATTCCCCTGCTATGGAGGCTGGCGTGGACTCTGCAGGCTGACCTGGCCTTTTGCCCATCTGAGGTCTGTGCAATAAGCACCTTTTAGTTGGATAAAGAAGAGAGACCGGTTGTATGCAGCACCATGCAACCTTATGACCACAGCAGCAAGCACTATTTAAAATGTGTTTATTTGTTGTTTTAGTTGTTTTTTTACAATTCTAGCTTGTGACATGAAGCCACTTAAGAATACGAAGTATCATTATTCAAACACATTACTAATTTTGTAAGGCTTGAGTAATAATTGCAGAGGTTGGCACGGCTAGCACATGATGGGGATAAGAGGCTGCGTGGTCCTGCTGTCTGGGAAGAACCTGGATGCCATGGGCCACACCGGATCAAACTGGGCTGAGGTCTGTAGTAAGTAATCACAGACGAAAAACCCACTGTTCTTTGTCCTAGGGACCTATTGCCATTTTTGAACTAAATTAAAATTTCCGATGGCTTCGCTGCTGTGTGTTTGCAAGATCTTTCTGGCCTATAAATAAATTAGGAGAACTGCACCAATGACGTCATAAGCAGAGACTTTATCATGATGTCATATGCAGGTGTGGTGTACATATGATGACAGTGCGTAAGGGGCAGTACCAACGATGACATAAGATGGGGGACCATACCAATGTTGTCATGACAGACTGCACCAGAGATGTTACAAACAGGTGAACTCTGCCATTGAAGGCAACAGGTCTTCTCCGCCTATGCACACAGAAGAAGGACTGCCCCACGCTGTTCAATTTTAAGCAACAGCTGAAGACTCGCCTCATTAAATAACATATCATGATCAGGACCACTGGAATTATGCGGTTTTGCTGCGGTTTTTGCATAAGTATGGACTTGCCACATAATCCATCATCTGCTAAACAATCTGCTGATTTTAACATAAAAAAATGTGTTGCTAGCTCAAACAGATCAAACGTTACTAAAAATATGGTGACTCAGGTTCCTGCACACTGGAAGGCTTGTCACAAAAGATGACTAGTCATCTTGCAGTTGCTTAATGCTGTATTTGGGTGTTAAAGTATCACTAATTAAGATGAACTCTTTTCTCACATACTGTTACCAGGTGTAAAAATAATAAAAATATTGAAGTAAAACTGTTAGAAAATGTGCTGCATAATTTGCCTTTTCTTGCCGCATAATTTGGTCCTCCTCTGCTGTATTCCAGTGGCCCTGATAATGATGAAATAAGTTCAGAAAGCAACTACCTCACCTATTATTTGGTTAGTTTGCTCTAAATAAATACCACATACATACATACATACATACATACATACATACATACATACAATGTTTCCAGTGGCTGGTGGAGTGTAGCAGGGATGTTAGGTACCAGTGATGCTCCCAGCAGGGACACCACAGGCAATGTCATCAGCAGAGACTGAAACTTTAAATCTACAAGGATAGGTACTTGGCCATGAACCCACTAACCTCAAATTTAGCTAAGGATTAAAAACATGGCCATCAGACCTAGGGCACTCCCCCCTTCTTAAGTGCCTCACATGTTCAGCTTGTTGCTCCATCATGGTTACATGGTACAGGTGGATTGTACCATTATATCCATAACTGGGAGTCTTTGTCGATGCCGACATGTAGCAATATTGTCTTGACCACGAAGACTATATTAATGATGATCTCATGAAGTGGAGGACTGCAACAATATTGACATGAGCAGGTGAGAACATACTAATATTGTCCCGAGATTGAAAACTGTACCAATGTTGTCATAAACTTGAGAACAGTACCATGGGTGCTACAAGCAGAGGCACTCTACCCATGCACTCACATAAGTAACAGCAATTTAATTTTAACTCCTCAAAAACCATTACATACTCCAGGTAAGGAAAAGAATACTATTGCTTAAAGATCTTTTCTAAAACCCTGATAGTCGCTACATGGTATATGGTTACCAGCGGTCCCATTTCTTGAGCGAAACATGCAAAAGATGATGGTTGCATGACCTCTCTATCATGCGTTATAGTCGACTTTCACAGACCCACCACACATCTCATATATTGTGGAAGAATAGTGGCCAAACTCGGTCCAAAAACCTAAAGCAGGAGCCACACGGTCTGCCCAGCAAGTCCCATGCGTGCTTCCTTTCAGCCAGCAGCGCTTCGGAATCGGGCCATACATGCTCTGGCTCTGCTTGTTTGTCTGGGTCAGCTTGCCCAGATTTATTGCTGCCACTGTAGTGAAGACCCTTAGGAGGTGAACGAATCTAGGACATCAAGGATAATGTGCTGCATGCCTAAACACTTATAAGGTCCAAAGGGCGAGACCTATTGGCTTTGCCTATGCTTGTTTGTGGTGCTACTGTTTTCTTGTTGGTTAAGCACTCAGAGTGCGTGTATTTTCCAGCTGTCTCCCACGTTTGTATCTCCACACCTGCTCTCTGTGTTGCTCTATCTCACGTGTGCTTCTTTTCTTCTCCCTATTTCTCCCCAGTCTCGCTCGCCATGTGCTCCTGAGCTTCCTGTCTCTGTTTTGCTCTGTCATACTATGTGCTTTCTGCTTTTCATTGTTGCTCTGTCTCGCTGTGTGCTTCTCTGCTCCTCCTTCTCTGTGTTGCTCGGTCTCACCATGTGCTTCTCTGCTCCCCCGTTTTGCTTTGTCATGCCGTGTACTTCTCTAACACATCTGCGTTGTTTCCGTCGCCTGTGTTGCCCCCCTCCCTCCTCTTTCCTCGTTTTTTCTTCCATGATTGTCTGCATCCCCAGTTTTTAGGTCTCGGCTAGGCACCACTTGCGCTGTCTCTCCGAAACATGCTGTATTCAGGATATGGGCTTTAAGGTCCGCCCATCTTAGGCCCATGTATTTAATTGCCTCCTTTGACTATTTTTTGAAAATGCTTCTTTTTCTTTGGTTAATGTCTTTAGTAGTCCCTCCGTAGTCCCTCATTTTCTACTGTTGTAACCTCCCATGAGGACTGCCCCTGTAATATGTGACCTTACTCTGTACGTTTTATTTACAGTTTCAAAGCACTCTTTTGTTAATGAGTTTTGCGTGCAGGCACAACAGCTAGCACTTCCATGGACTCATCAGATGCTTCAGAGGGCACCTGCTCCGTGCACTTCCCCCTCCTGCATTGACTTTCGAACTAACAAACACACAGGGCATTTGGATCTCCTCAGACGCATTCTAAGGGCGCATGTTCAGTGCACTTCCCCCTCCCGCTTGTTTTCTTTTGCTCCTGCATGGTTTGTTCAGCGATCATGTAATTGTACATATTCAACCATTGTTTAATTATATTTATTATGACTTTAAATGTATTTTACACCATCAGCATGTTTTTTGTACAGTCTATGCCGAGACTCAAACCCAGTTCCCCAGGCCTAAAGTCGGCAGCTCTGCTTGTTACGCCGCAACACTAAGGGTCTCTTAGGTGCATTAGGCCACGCCCAGCACCCTGGTAAAGCGCCCGCTTCACGCACACCGCGTGTGCAATTCTTTATTATAATCAACTACAGCCGCACTTTATCTTTAAGTTCCATTCCACATGTAGATCCTCTCCAGACTCACTGGTCTACCCACGTTATGTCTTTACGCTTTAATAAAACCATTTTGTGCAGCATGACTGTGTGCCCTTTACGCTTTAATAAAACCATTGCGTGCAGCATGACTGTTTTCTTCCCCTCTCTTTGCCTTCTCTCATTCCCCTGGGGTACCAGGCTCCTTTTTCTCTCCTGATTACGTGCGGTCTAGCTCTTGCCCGGAACGTCACTCCACTTACTTCCGGGTTTGTTCCCTGGCCAGCAAGCATGAGTCATACCGCTTTCAGCAGTGACTCCCAATGAGCCCTCTACTTGAGGATTGGTTTCCTTCAACCTTGTAAGCCCTTCCTCACACAATTGCACTGCTCCTTTCTGACCTCCTGGTTTTGACTCTGTTTTTGCTGGTTTAGTGTCTCTGCGCACTTTCTCACTGCTATTAAGTGTTAAAGTGCAAGTGCTCCTACTGTAAATTATGTTATGGATTGGTGTTTCCATGATTAGCATGTTTGATTTACTGGTAAGTCCCTAGTAAAGTGCACTGAGAGTGCCAGGGCCTGTAAATCAAATGCTACCAGTGGGCCTGTAGCACTGATTGTGCCACCCACAGAAGTAACCCTGTAAAGGTATCTCAGGTCTGCCACTGCAGTGTCTGCACGCAGTTTTTACTGCCATGTCGACTTGGCAAGTGCACCCACTTGCCAAGCCCTAATCTTCCCTTTTATTACATGCAAGTCATCCCTAAGGTAGGCCCAAGGTACCCCTATGGGCAGAGTGCAATGTATGTGAAAGGTAGGGCATGTACTGGTGTGTGTGACATGTCCTGATAGTGAAATACTGTGTAATTCGTTTTTCACTATTGAAAGGCTATCTCTCCCATAGGATAGAATGGGAGATACATCTTACAAGTATAACTTCCCACTGGGACAAGATAGTGAAATGGAGTTTAGTATGCCTGAACGTAGAAGGTAAAAATGCATCTTTTAGTAAAGGTGATTTTGATTTTATGTGTTTGAAAATACCACTTTTAGAAAGTAGGTAATTTTCTTGCTTAGCCATCCTATGTGCCTCTGCTGGGTTGTGTATTGACTGTCTGGCTTTAGAGTGACAGGGGCTGGGGATGTGCATTCTCTTTAGACAGCCACTGGGGGGGGGGGGGGTTGAGGTTGCCCTGCCTCTCCTGGATGAGTCAGGGCTGGGCTGAATAGACCTGGGCTGCATTTAGAGTAGCGGGAGGAGATTTCCTGGCACCTGAATGGGCCTGGTCCTTGGACAATGCTGTCTCCACCTCCTGCCAGGATGCTGGGCCAGAGAGGACAGAACTGGTTTGGACTGAGCACAGACACTCTCTGCCACAAGAGAACAAAGGGGAAGGTGGTATAAATATTGGGGCCCAGACCCCAGAACTTTATAACTCTTTGGTACTCAGAAACCTGCCAAGAAGAAGAGCTGGAGACGCTGTGAGGAGGAACTACCACTTTGCTGTGTGCTTTGCTGTGTTGGCCTGCAATGGCTGCTTTGGTCTTGGGCAGAGAAAGGACTGGACTGAACTTTCTGCAACTTGTTTTGTTTGAGTTTCTCCAAGGGCTTGAGGTAGAGCTTGCCCCCTGTTCAAGATGTCTCAGGAACAGCAAAGACTTCACCGTTCTCTGGGTACCGCCTCTTGGACCACGTGTCCAGCTGCCACAGAGGGAAACCGCAACCCAACACCAACACCGACACCAAGACCGCCGGCAGTTCTGTGACTTGAAGGCACCGCAGAGGGCACCGCCGCACTTTGCACCTCAACCCTGGTCTCACCGACGACCACCGCCACCGAGCCGCTGCTTGCACCGCGACCTGTGGGCACCGCACTTCACACCGCCTCACTTCACTCAGCCGCCTTGGTCTCACCGACGATGCTGTGGCCAGCTGACATCGCCGCCGTGGTCTGCACCCTGGTCTGGGGGCACCGCTCATAAGCTACACAAATCACCACTCCGTCCCACACTGCAGCCGCAGCCCACCCACGCCAGCCCCATCGACCGCCAATCTTCAACACACGCTGGAGCTTGCACCGTGACCGTGAGCACCGCTTCGCACCGCAGCCCTGGTATCACCCACGCCGCTGGACTATCACCACTGACCCGCTGCCTGCACCGTGACCTGAGGGCAGCACCGCCCGCGATGCCACTCCGCTTCACACCGCAGCCGCCGCCGGCACACATCGCCACAGTCAGCCGGAACAAAAGGTACCGTTTACAAGTCTGCTGACATAGATGTCGGTCCACACCGACGCAGTCGACTGAAACTGTTGTATTTGGTTGTTTTCAGCACCGCCGTAGCACCAGACGGAGCTACCGACTTCAAGGAACTGCATTTTTAAGGTTATTCTTGCCGAGTGCATATTTTGAATATAGTATGTTGGACTTTTATTGTTTTTGGTCGTTTGCACAGATAAAATATTGGTTATTTTTCTAAAACTGGTGTGGTGTCCTTTTGTAGTGTTTTCACTGTATTACTGTTGGTTATGTGCAAAGACTTCACACACTGCCTCTGAGATAAGCCTGACTACTCGTGCCAAGCTACCAAGGTCATGAGCCAGGGGTTATTTCAGTAGTCTATCCCCCTTAGCCTGACTAGGAAGAAGGGTCCCTACTTGGACAGGGTACCAACCTGCCAACTAGAGACCCCTATTTCTAACACTTCCTTTCTCGGCCGCACTAGTATGGCCTGATACCACGTCCATCTGCTGATCTATTGTATAGCTTCAACTCGAATTCCAAAGGGTGATTTTAGATAATGAGGTTGTTGTGTAAATTAGTAACTTCAAACACATTTATGTCAATGTGAAAATCAAAGTCTAGTGAGTTATTGAGTATGCGTACTGAGCACCTAAACCCGTAGATTCAAGTGGACGTTAGAGACCTGTGTCTCCGAGGGGCAGGGTTCAGGAGGATAGTATGCCATTACCTGTTTAGAAATTCGTGGTGCCAGGGGGTCAGTGCCTGCATGAGAAGGGGTTATGTTTTCAATAGGTGAGACTTGGGACTTTCTCTTTCTACTTAAGAGGGATTTGAAATGGAATGAAAGTTTCTAGTAAATTCATGCATCTATGCAAAATACATTTCACACTTAGATTTTAGTTGCCTATATCTTGGACATTTGCAGAAACCTGGATTATAGTAACCCACCCTTGCTTAATGCCACAATTTTAAAAGTGTGCTGGCCAATCGCACAACTGATCATCACCTTGGATTTCGGATGTACTTTGCTTTGCTAATGCACTAACATTTGATGAACTGCAGTTTGTCTCATAATATTAGCCTATCAAGGTTTCGTCTTCACGACGAGCGGGGGGAGGGGGGGA
Organism: Calotriton arnoldi; assembly: GCA_963921515.1. Taxonomy (NCBI): domain Eukaryota; kingdom Metazoa; phylum Chordata; class Amphibia; order Caudata; family Salamandridae; genus Calotriton; species Calotriton arnoldi. The sequence goes on from CAWUFW010000341.1 coordinate 1,264,111, forward strand.
GGTTGTCTGTGTGTGTGTGTGTGTGTGTCTGTCTGTCTGTCTGTATATATTTATATATATATCTTCAGGCTCCACTTGGAGCTGATGGAATGTTCCAGTTCTCTTTGCCTCGCCACTGAACGGTTTGTTTTCTTCAAAAGAGAAGCAAATATTGCTCATTAAATACAATTATGGTAGTTTCTGAGGTTACTTTTTCAATCAGAGAACATGGTGAATGGAACTGCTAACTCTCTTCTATGCACACACCTCATGTCTCCCTCGTCTCTGCCTCTCTCCCATCCCTTCATCTCGCCCCATCCTCACTATCCCTTTCTCATCCTCTCTTTCTTTCTCTTTCTCATCCTCTTTCTTTCTCTTTCTCATCCTCTTTCTTTCTCTTCCTTTTCCTCTTTCTTTCTCTTCCTCTCTCCCCCTCCTTCTCTCTCTCTCTCTCCCCCCTCCCTCTCTCTCTTTCTCTTCCCTCTCTCTCTACCCTCCCCCTCTCTGTCGTCCCTTTCTCTCTCTCTTGCACTCTCACTCCACCCCACTCTAACTTGTACTATTACATAATTTACCCCAGTGGTTGTAGTTTGCACAGAGTTGCTATTTTTCACATTTTGATTTGTTGTAAGGGGCGTGAGATTTTGGTCCGTTTTTTGGACGATGAAGCGCTTTTTGCAGAAGCAAAATCAGTGTTTGTATTGTGTCCACATGGTAATGCTGATGTTTGTCATCGAAGACAAAATACACGCCTAGACATGTGAATAACACTGATCGCCACCAATCGAAGTACTGAAAAAATTGCAAGTCATTACAGTCTATATAGATTCTGGTTCACGACTTTCCAACCGCAGGAAAAACTAGCTTGCATCAGTTGGGGGAGAAGGGCCACCATGAAAAGTGGTTAACTTCACGGAAGGGCTGAGGGGGACCCAGAGGCGTGGAAAAAGTGAGTAACAAACGCAGAAAGAACAAACATTGTGTGATTCACATATCAAAACATGATAAAGCAAGTCGTCATTTTAAGTAGTGGATTTAGTCGCCATTTTGTGAAAAACATTGCAAATCTGATATGAATGACGAATATATCAAAGATTGAAAAAAGAGAGCAAGACAGAGGGCGAGGCAGAGAGATACAGAGCAAAAGAGATGCAGAGGAAAAATGACAAGTGGCGAGCCAAAGGCCGTGTACAGCAGGGATTGTGATCAGAGGGGGTTGGGCAACGGCAGCTGGATGGACACAGGGCTTGGTTTATGTATTATAAAAAATAGAAACACATAAATTCAGAGAAATAAACAGTTAAAAATGTAGTTATGGTTCTGGCTCAGACATGTAAAACCACTGAAATTTGCCAGTTATGGTGTGAAACCCCTTCTGTCATACCTTGTGATTTATTTCTGTAAGAAATGCCTTATTGTATGCCTCTATTTCTACCTACCACTGCTTTGCCGTGTGACCTTGTTAGGTCTGGCAATAACTAAGACCTATCGATTTTACTAAAATTATATGTTTAATATACTTTTCTTATAGGGCTCTCTGTCAGCCCTCTTAATCAGTTGATCTGTTATTGTGTCACTCACATTTTCCTTCTGCCCACTGCAGCATACAGCATGGTGTAGTGGGTTAGCCGACTTCAGTCATTAACTTCAGTGTGAGAGATGGCATGCAGCTCTTTTACAAGACAATCAACACTCAAAGTAGTTCCCTTCAGTGGCATGGCTATAATAGCAATGCGTGCTTTATGAGACCTCAAAAAATATTTTAGCTTTTAGCCACTTTTCTTTTAACAAGATTGACACTGACCGGGCAGCCGCCCCAACAATATAGTTTTGCCAATGCTAGTTTTTCTTAGGAGGTTTGCATTCAAGTGAAAAGAGGGCATTCAAGGGCCAATAAATAACCAAGCAGTCAGTTGCACCTATGTGTCTCATTTGGAAACTTTGTGATTCTGACAGAGGTCAGATTCCTTCACTGCAATTCCTCTGCCCCGGCCCATCCCCCAAACAAAGGCACATCCGTTAAGCATTGTTAAGAGAGACATCTTAGCTCAGCTAGTAAACATACTTAAAAAGACACTGGTTAGGTCTCACCTAGGCATCGCTTGCGCTGTCTCTTCGAGACATGCTGTATTTAGGATATTGGCATTAAGCTCCGCCCATGTTCCGCCCATTTTTACCATTGGCTCCTCTTCCTGTCCTTTGTAAATGATGGCTTTTGATTCCTCAATAGGCTTAGTAGTCCCTCCTTAGTACCTCCCTCTCTTCTGTTGTTACCTGCCATAAGGACAGCCCCTCTTGCATGTGTCCTTACTCTGAAGCTTTCATAAGCACTACATGAGAACTATTTACTTAATTAACGTCTTGCTGAAGCAGGCATGACCGCTTCTTTTATATCCAGCCAGACACAGCACTGCCTCTTTAAAGCAGCGCTTTATCGTGACGGCTGCCCCCCCTTTCTTTATTTATTTGCGGCTCGCCGCACAACTTTTTTTGTTTTTGTTTACAATATTTTTACTTTTCTGTAAGCAGTAATAACAATGGTGGGCACACGGGTATGTGAAGCTTGCCAAACTTTGCCGCTTCCTTCCCTCGTGTTTCACTAACTGAGCGCGGCGCCCGCTTTTTGGACGTCTCGCTATAACTTTTTTATACGCTATAACCCCTACCCCCCGCTGCACGTACGCTGCGCTTCATGGTTCATGCTACTTCAAGGAAGTTGACATCACTTCTTTTCACAAGACCGCAATTTGAACCCAAAGGACACAAGTCATGGAACACCAATTTCAAATCTGCAATTCCTGCTTAAATTTAGAGAATCACTGTCTACTGAGCTTCAGCGTCTAATGCCTCTTTGTCCTCTTCATTCACTCTAGTCCCTACACTTTGAAGCTGATCCGCCTCATGCAAACAGTCTTACCAAGCTGCAAAGCCCCATCAAATACCACTTCTTACCTCGCCTTACTTCCTGTGGGTGTATAGCAGGACTTCTTACCCTCATCACATCCTGTTTTGTTTCTCGCACGTCTTGTTGTGCGCGGCTCGCCAACTCGTTTTTTTTTTTTAAACATCTAAATAGTGGCGTCGCGTGTCTTCTGCGGGCTCGCCGAACTCAACGTTTTTTTTTTGCCATCTTAAACAATGGCGGCCGCAAGGGCAGTCTCGGACCGTTGAAAATTTGTATTTCTTAAGCAGCGCAGGTATGTGTTTATAACACACCCCTCACTTGAAGTTAGTCACGTATGGGTGTGTTCTTGGGTCCAACAGTTTTTTTTTTCCTTTTCATAAGAGAGGCTTGCCAGGGCCAGGTCATGCTCTGGAACCGATCGCTTCTTCAGAAAACAGCATGCGGGGTTCCGAACTTTCCCACTTTAGTGTATTTACGACAGAGCACAATGTTATGGCAGGAAGTTGTTGCCAGCCCCCTCATTCGTCCCAGAGAGACACTCACGGAGACCTGTTGTTCCTGGAATAAATTGCCTGCTTTTACCCCAGGCTCTGCTGCATTGTTGCACTGTCATCTCCTTGGTGTTTTAGTTGAGTCGCTGCAACTTGTGATTCCGTAGGGAGGTTGCACAGGGAACCCAAAGGTAATGGATACACGAAGGACAGGCATTTGCAATGCAATAGATCTCGCATTGCTAAAAGTTTGAGCTATTGGCGTTGCAAATAATAATGCAACGCCAATAGCTCAAACTTTCAGTAATGCGAGACCTATTCCATTGCAAATGCTTGTTAAATTTGTATTCGTGATGTTCAAGTCCTTGTCTTTTGTGTTTGGCATGCGTGATGTTGGGATGGAACATTTTAAATAGTGTAGGAATGTTATTATATTTGTTCTTTTACTCTAAAATTGTTGGTACTGCTTGGATTTTATATTCGGTCCTCTTGGTGTTGGTTGCATACTGCTTGCCCCATAGCTGTCCCACAGCTGCCAGTGGTTGAGCAGAGATTCTGTAAGAACTGTGAATTTGACCTAAGCAAAATGTGTTTATTAAGTTGGTTGGTGTCATCCCCACCCCAATTTAATAACCCAGTTTGTGACTGGCAATAACATGTGCGGAGTAACTGTGAAACAACTTTCTGACTTTGTCAATGAAGGATGATTCCTTTCTGCCTGACTCCTGTACGACCAAAGTACTCTGTTCTTCACCATTGAGAAATACATGCAATAAATTAGTCAGATTCATTTCCAGAGTACTGTGGAGCGTTAAAATACATTTCAGACACAAATAGTTAAAGGACCAGGAAGAAAAAGTTCTGTAATTGAAACCCTGATGTGGCTTCAAATTATGTATCGCATGTAAAGTACACAGTCCTACTGTATGTTTGAGGTGTGTGAGCCTATCCAATGTTTACCCTGTTACAGGATGCGAACCATAACTTACCAAGGTCCAGAATGCAAAGTAATCAGAAATTGCAGTAGCTTAGGTTATGATTAACTAAGTTAATTCCTGATAAAGTTCTCAATGTCCTGTATGCTTGCCCTGTATACTCCCATTCTAAACAGCAAACAGTGAATCCAGTAGTATTTGGATGTCTGCAGTGATAGTGTTTCTTCAACCATACTTTTCTCATAAATACATATAGATGAGTGTTGCAAAGTGTATTTCAACGTAATATGAATGTCTTTTTTGAGGTTGTAAATTAGAAGTAATGTGGTTCTACCCAAATGTCTCCAACATGTCAATTACAAGCTTCTAGTACTCGCAGGCTGCCTCTATCTAACTCGCATATCATAACTGACTGCCAGTTGATTTCAGAATATACAGCTACCTACCAGCTAAGACAGAACTCTAAAACGTTGTTCCCCTTTCTATGAGGCCTTGGAAACTGACAGTGCAGGAAAATGCAGCTTACCAATATTTTGAAAAAATTAGTTCTTTCTTTTTTATCTTTTTTCTCCTCTCTTTCCTTTTCTGTCTTTCTTTTTCCTCTCTTTCCTTTCTGTCTCTCCATTTTTCTTAATTTATTTTTCTCACGTCTTTCTTGCTTTCTTTCCTTATCTCTTTCACTCTCTACTTCTTTCTTCTATCTTTTTCTTGCTTTCTTCCTGTTTTTTTTTTCTTTAATTGCTGTTTCTGATTGATACTTCAAACTGCAGATTCTTCATCTGTAGAATATCCCCTAGGTGCCAGACGGGATCCATGGGTTTTCTTGTAGCAGTATTTCACGCCCCACTAGGTGGCATCCTGCAGCTTGGCATTGGCTCCATACAGTCTTGGAAGTGACATAGTGGAGCTGCATAAAAGCACCACCCCTGCACGATGATATCTGTTCTTTTCTGTCTGCACCTTCTGATGCAGATCCAGAGTTCACTTCCAAATTTGTCTGGTTTTTCTATGGCATTAAACATTTCACAGTGAGCTAGGGAACTGTGACTCTACACGCCATGTAACAAGTGCATCCACATGCATGCAAATGCAATTTGGGGCCAGAAGGCGAAGTTGTATATTGCCGAGTACCTAAAGAGATTGTGGCCTTTGTGTAGAGTCACACGTTTGGTCCCGATCATGGTCCGCTTACATGACTGTTCGACTTTCCACTCAAAGTCTTCTGGTAAGTCAAAGTCCAAACGCAAACATGAAAAAGTGAAGCGGGACTCTGCCCCAAGGAGAAGGCGTGAGACCATAAAGATGTAAATCACACTTTGTCAAGGTCACCGGTCACTGAGCCTATTCCTCAGCTGGTCCCAACAAGCTCTGAGTTCCACTGGCTGTCTTCAACCCCACAGCAGATTGAAGTAATGTGGTTCTACCCAAATGTCTCCAACATGTCAATTACAAGCTTCTAGTACTCGCAGGCTGCCTCTATCTAGCTCGCATATCATAACTGACTGCCAGTTGATTTCAGAATATGCAGCTACCTACCAGCTAAGACAGAACTCTAAAACGTTGTTCCCCTTTCTATGAGGCCTTGGAAACTGACAGTGCAGGAAAATGCAGCTTACCAATATTTTGAAAAAAATTAGTTCTTTCTTTTTCATCTTCTTTCTCCTCTCTTTCCATTTCTGTCTTTCTTTTTCCTTTCTGTCTCTCCATTTTTTAGGTCTCGCCTGCGCATGCGCTGCATAGGAGGGCCTTTAGCCATCGCTCTGCTCATTTTTCAAGCACTGCACTCGTGCTTGTGGCGGCATCCACCTTGCGGGAGCGAGCAGGGGTGCGCCACGAGTGCAGTGCTTGAAAAGTGAAGACTCTCCCAAGCGCGCGCACTACTCGTGGGCTCACCTCCTGCTCCCCCCCCCCTCTCTTACAACAATTCACTTTCGCGGCCGCGGGGCCGCGCTTGTGTTTTAGCGCTTGTTATCTTGTTCCGTCCTGCAACTCCAGCATTTTTCTTTTCTTTCCGTCTGTTTTTGTGCATTTAACTTCCTTTATCTCTCTGTGCTTTTATGAACTGCTGGTTCCATCCTCTTTTCTTCTGACTGGGACAGAACCGATCTCTGGAGGAGTTTGTTATTTTTTTTCTTCAGAGGATGGAATGCCCTGCGGTATGAGAGGAGGGCTGCTTCCTTTACCTCCGATCAGTTAATTCTCAGAGTAGAGCTGGGACCGTTTATCATGATGCGCCCGCAGTTGATTCTTTAGTGCCGATTCGGCTCTTTGAGGTTCCAGGCAGGTCACACCAGAATTAATAAAGCAAAGGGCCAACGCCACTTAAGCCTCTAAGGATGAAAACACTGCCGTTGGTTAACGCTAGTAAGCTGTTCGACCGCCCTTAAACAACAGGATCCGGCACCAAGGTGGACATATTTTAAAGTGACAGTTCCGCTTCAGTTATATAAAAATACTAGCGAGCATATTTCCCCATGAAACAACTTACGTTGAATTACTAGGGCATATGAATTTTCAAAACCTAGAAATGTGAGGTATGACACTAGTTTAATCAAGTTCAGCCGCTGGGGCGTGTTTGAGGGTATGCTCATGATGTACGGCCGGACCTTTACCTCCAAGATACCAACACAGTCTAGATGCCATTAAAATACTTTACATCAGGTAAATAGGGGTTAAAGGAATGAGACCTCCTTCTTTTCTATACTGAGTTGTGGTTTTCAATAAAATTGGGATTTGAAGGCCATTTACCGCGCTGTTTTGACTTCTGGAGCTCGCCTGCAGTTTTCAGGAAGTGACAAATCTCAATTTATGAAATTGCCTTTCAGCTTCTTTATCTGATCAGTTACTTTGTGCCGACATGTACTGCAGCGCGACTGTGGCCGTAGCTGATAAACACTGCGGGAGAAGGCAGCGCTCTTCATTAAGGGCCAAAGCGCTCTATGCTCACTATTCAATTAATAAATCAATGGCCTGCCTTCCAGTCTAAATACACATGGATGTTAACGAAAAAGCATACACTTAGCGATGAATACGAGAGCTATCTCAGGCACTCACTTATATAGACACAAACAAGCATTGGCTAAGCCAATAAGTCTGGCTTTTTGGTATGATGGTGCCCAATGGTTATTCTCTAAACATTTTTATTGCAAATATATGGATAAAAATTGACTTTGAAAAAAAACCGTGCTGGCACCTAAATGTGCAAGAGGGAGTTGAACGGGCACCAGTGTCTGGCAGAGGATTAAAGAGGCGTGAGGTGGATTTAAGACTATCAGCATTGGTATTCAGCGCGCCGACAATTAATAGCACCAGCCGCGGGCTTCTGAGCAGCGATTTGTGCACCAGCACTCATTCTTTTGTAAATGAAGTTTAGGTCTGCTTCACTTGAAGCAGAGAAGGGGTGCCACTTGAAGAAGCTATCCGCTGGTAAACGGTCAGGAAAGGTTGGTGTTCGAGAGTTCTTAGGTTCAATTATACTCATTGTTAGAATATAAATTAATATGGTCATGAGGAGGGCAAATAGCCACAGTGAAATGTAATTTTCTGTGTTTTAAACTTCCTTGTAAAGAATTTGTCTGAGGACCTCAAATATTGCTCATCCTGACCTTATATATTTATTAGAATCCAGGAGCACCTCCTCAGTGCCGTTTAAACAGCACACGCTTTATAAATGCTTTACAATGCACACTGTGTAATGTTTAACACAAACAATTTAAAGTGAAAGCTACTCCGTGTTCTGCTACTGGACACCACATTTCAGCGACACTGAGAGTAAAGCGGGTAAGTCAGTCCCTGGCAGGTGCATCCATTACTGTTTTCGGGTCTGGTCTAGAGACAGCTAGGAAATATATATATTCACTGAAAACAAGCATTTGCAATGCAATAGATCTCGCATTTACACGAGTTTCAGCTATTGACATTGCTAATAACAATGCCTTTTTATTTTTGTTTTCGTTTTTAAAACACAAATAAAAGGCATTGTAATTTACAATGCCAATAGCTTAAACTCGCGTAAATGCGAGACCTATTGCATTGTAAATGCTTGTCTTAATTTCTTTTTCTCACGTCTTTCTTGCTTTCTTTCCTCATCTTTCACTCTCTACTTCTTTCTTCTATCTTTTTCTTGCTTTCTTCCTGTTTTTTTTATCTTTAATTGCTGTTTCTGATTGATACTTCAAACTGCAGATTCTTCATCTGTAGAATACCCCTAGGTGCCAGACGGGATCCATGGGTTTCCTTGTAGCAGTATTTCACGCCCCACTAGGTGGCATCCTGCAGCTTGGCATTGGCTCCATACAGTCTTGGAAATTACATAGTGGAGCTGCATAAAAGCACCACCCCTGCACGATGATATCTGTTCTTTTCTGTCTGCACCTTCTGATGCAGATCCAGAGTTCACTTCCAAATTTGTCTGGTTTTTCTATGGCATTAAACATTTCACAGTGAGCTAGGGAACTGTGACTCTACACGCCATGTAACAAGTGCATCCACATGCATGCAAATGCAATTTGGGGCCAGAAGGCGAAGTTGTATATTGCCGAGTACCTAAAGAGATTGTGGCCTTTGTGTAGAGTCACACGTTTGGTCCCGATCATGGTCCGCTTACATGACTGTTCGACTTCCCACTCAAAGTCTTCTGGTAAGTCAAAGTCCAAACGCAAACATGAAAAAGTGAAGCGGGACTCTGCCCCAAGGAGAAGGCGTGAGACCATCAAGATGTAAATCACACTTTGTCAAGGTCACCGGTCACTGAGCCTATTCCTCAGCTGGTCCCAACAATCTCTGAGTTCCACTGGCTGTCTTCAACCCCACAGCAGATTGAGGCCTCCAAAGAGGCCATGTTGCACATATTCAGTACGCTTCCGTCTCTCTTTGGCCTGCCTTCAGGTTCCATGCAATCACAAATCTCTAGTTAGGTTTTTGCTAGCAGGCCCCTCCCTTTCACTTTCTGGCCCATTCTGACTCGGATACAGACTTCTACTCCAGCCCCATGCTGGTTGCCGATGCCTGTGTTGGACTCTGAACTGACACCTGCCCAAGCTCAACCGATGTCGCACTATGAAATTTCAAAAGCGCAACCAATTGTTATGCAGCTTGACTCTTATAAAGTACCTAAGCCTTGTTAGAGCTATCAGCAGAAGCTCCATTATCTTTTTAGTTCTGTCTGACTCTGTGCTGGAGCAGGTGACACCCTACGATGTTGATATTGATGAAAGGGGTGGCTTGCTTCCTCTCATTAAACTGATGATGCCTTAGGCCTTGATTTACAGAACACCAGTGGGCTTGAAACAAAGCTTGACTCACCACATGGGCTACCAACTGAAGAGAGTTCCTCATTCACAGTGGTGGTTCGGAGGCAGGCAAGGTACTGCCCTCCTTTGAGACTAAAACAAATGTTTTGAGAGGAATTCTGCAGTTGTGTACAGCAACATATGAGCCCTTACTTTAATTTAACGATGCCCTCATAGATGCTCTGAAGGCTAAGTGCTTGAAACCATGTTCTTGCTCACCTGGTAACAGGTGGGGGGGCCACACATCATAAACCGACACCTGGTGACCCAAACTTTCTCTCCTGCACACCACTGCAAGGAGCCTTAATGTGCAAGCCTTGACCAGTAAAGTCAATTCAAATTCATTTCCCACCACTCCTCCAGATAGAGATTCTAAAAGGATAGACACTTTTGGCAAACATGTTTTCTTCAGCCAGTCTTGCATTGCGGTCTCTAAATGCAGTCTGTCTGTTGGTCTGAATCACCCATGCCCCCGTGGGACATGTCCAGTGAGATCCTGTCTGCATTCTGGGAGGATCTTAGGGCCTCTTTGGCCTAGATAATGCATGATGGGATAGACGTGACAAATGTGTTATCCACACAGGTTTGGATACCACAGATTGCCTTGGCAAATGGTTGGTACTAGTGTGGTCCTTCACCAACATGCCTGGATGAGGTCCACTGAGTTCTCCAGTGGTGTGCAGGCTTCGCTGATGGACATGCCCTTTGATGGGTCCTGCCTCTTTGGTGAGAATGTGGACTCCACTTTGGAACCCTTTAAAGTCAGTAGACCTACAGCATGTACCCTGGTGCTGTTGGACCCTGCCAAATAATTCCCACACCAGTCTCAGAAATCTAGGGGCTACTACAGAGGGCTGGTGTATAGGCAGAGACATCCTTCTAACCGGTGATGCAACAGAGAGCCCAGTCCTTTCAGGGCCATGGATGTAGATTCGGCAGGCATCGAGCAGGCTAGCAGGGACACCAGTCTTACAATTCTCCTCGCCTACAACAATGGTCAACAAGCAGCTGTAGTTTGCCCTCCGCAACGCATCCCCACCCAGGGGCAGGCAGGATCTGGCACTTCATTCCAGGTTGGCGATCCATTCCATCTAATGGGTCTTCAAGTTATTGAAAAGTTTATGGCCTACTTTTTTCTTTCCTCCCAGCTCAATATCCCTCCCACACCAGAACGAATTTCAGAAAAGCATCTGGCCATCCTACTACAATAGGTTTGCCTGTTGCTCTCCAAAGGTTCCATACAGAGTACCAGACTCGGAGAAAAGCTGGTGTTTTACTCTCGCTATTTCCTCACAGCAAAAATGGATGGGGGCCTCGGGCCTTTCTTGGACCTCCGTCCTCTCAACGCCTTTCCTAAGGAAGGTCGGATTCAAAATGGTCACATTGGCTCAGATCCTATTTGCTTTGGACTTGGGCAACTGGATGGTGTCTTTCGACTTGGAGGATGCATATTTTCATGTACCCGCCATGCAGTCCCAAAGGCGTTACATGAAGTTCAAAGTGGGCCAGGATCACTATCAGTTTGTCATGCTTCCCTTCGGGCTTATCAGTGGCTCTCGGGTATTCTCAAACTGATGGTGGTGGTCTCTTCTCAGCTTTGGAGTTTGAGATTTGCTGTATTCCTGTACCTCAATGGCTGGCTGCTGAAGGCCTCGCCGTAGTCAGTCGTGGACCACCTTCATACAACGGCTGACCTTTTGACATTTTTGGGTTTCACCATAAACAAGCCTAAAGTCACACCTGATTCCCACTCAGAGGCTTCCATTTCATTGAGGCATTCCTGGATACGGTGGAGTTCAGGGCTTTCCTTCCACAGCAACAGGTCCAGAATTTTCACGCTATGATCCAGATGTTTTGAGGCTCACCCTGGATCCAGTTGAGTATTGGTATGAGGCTTTGTGGCCTCTTAGCCTTGTAAGCCTCCTTTTCAATCACGCCAGGTGGCACATGCGAGCCCAACATCGGAACTTGAAGTCCCAGTGGGCGCAGCATTAATGCCGCCTTTCTGACACCACCCAGTAGTTTCTACTTTCCAGTAGGAACTGCGTGTTTGTTGGACAACATAAACTTCGGAATGGTGCCAGACTGATTACGCGCACCCCCTTAGAATATGTTGTCCTAAATGCCCGCTAGCTCACAGTGCCACCATCTGTACCCCTAAACCTAGATAGGTAGCAAATGGGTTTGGCAACCACAGAACATGACAACCCTGATCCGTCCCAGGAATCATGGTAACAGATCTGGAACCCTTTTGCTCAGTCACTCGTGCTCTCTTTTTCTAAGAGAAATATACAAAGAATACACAGAAGGGCTTTTTCAATATTTATTGAACTATTGTGATTCTTCTATAGAATATTTGTGCTGCAATGATCAATAGACAGAAGCAGATAAGAGTAGTTAGCAATATAAGGACAGTAGAGAGAATGAACAGTTCCACCATCTTGCTAAACAATGTATATATGCGAGCATATAAAACAGTATATATATGTTTATATGAATATATATATATATATCTGTAGCATATTCCTACTATGCGTTCCCTAACCTAAGTGTCTAGGGTATGTATGTGTTCTGCCAAGAATCCCCTATTGGATGATCCTCCCCCGTTACCTGAAGTGAAAGAATGTAGGTCCCCATCTTGAACACGAGTTGGATATCACTCATCGCAGAGGGATCTGCAAGCAGCTGGGCTGAGGTTTCAGCATGTAGTGACCTCACAATGACAGCAAGTGCTCCTCTGCCTAAAACCCGGAAATGCTTGTTTATTTATAACAAAAAGCATCCTTGCTCCGAGCCGAGACCTTAAGTCAGGCCACCATTGTTTGTTGCATAGCCGCATGGACGAACAACAAACAACCGCATTTTCACAATGTATGTTCAGATCTTGTATGGGATGTTCAAGGTGTCGTGATAATGTTCTTGTTAAGTGGAATTTGTAAGCAGTGTTGTTTTAGAGAAACTAATCCTGCATTGTCACGCACACAAATGTGTGTCAGAAGTCATTGTGTGTAAGAGAAGGCAACTTAGGAAATGTGTACATGTTTAAAATGGCAGTGTTTCTCCCCGGGCCTAACTAAGAAACATGACAATCCAGAACTCAGAGGAAGCAGCCCAAGACCTGCTGTGGTGGCTGACTGACAGCAGTTTATCCTGCGGCTGACCAGTCTCCCTTCCCGACCAGGAGCTAACAGATAGTGACAGACACATCACTGCTGTGTTGGGGGAGGTGGGGCCACCTAAAAGGCCTTCCTGCCCTCCATCAAGGGGAGGCTGTTGAAGTTCTCACAGACCCCTTTATCACCATGTTGTACTGCAACAACCAGGGTGAGATGGGGTCTTGGGTACTTTGCTAGGTGGCTTTGCGCCTCTTGAAGTGGCTGGAGGTCCAGGGTATAATAATTATAATAATAATAATAGTAATAAAACTTTTTATATAGTGCACAGCTACTTCAACCGAAGTGTCCCGGCGCTGAAGGTCTATCTCCACTGATTCAAAAGCATAAAGCAGCCCAGAGGAGTAGGGGTAAAGCCTATTTGAATAGCCAGGTTTTTAAGTTTTTACGAAACACAATTTCAGTCTTCGCCTGTTTTAAGCAAAGGGCATAGAATTTCACAGCTTAGAAGCCAAAAAGCTAAAGCAAGTGCTCTCTGTGCGGGCTTACTTCACAGCGGGGACATACGCCAGCAGGGCCCCCGATGGCCTGAGACGCCTCGAAGGAGAGTATGGCTCGATGAGGGGGTGCAGATAACGGGTACCTGTATTCGAGAAGGCCCTGCAGCAGTACCACAAAGCATTAAAAGAAAGACATTTCTTCACAGGGAGCCAGTGCAGTTTACAAAGTGTGGTGCCCATCGAGGCCCGTCTTGGAAGATTCAATAGCAGCCTAGCTGCATAGTTCTGCACTCGCTGAAGTCTTATCAGGCGAGATTGGGAAACTCACAAATATAGAATATTGCAGTAGTCCAGCCTGGAAATAACTAGTGTCTAGACGACTGTTTTGTGGCAGATTCAGGCAAGAAGCAAAACATTTTCTTGAGTGATCTTAGGATCCCAAAACACTTGCCCTTCAAGGCCGTGATCTGGCTATCGAATGTATGGTTTTCATCAAACCAAATGTCTACGTTTTTAACCCTAACATTTGTTGAAGGAAGATAGCGAACCTGGCCAACAGGCAGGAGACCAGATTAAAGGCTGGCTGCCCAGGATAAGGACCTCCGTCTTACCTCTATTTAGTTTCAGGCAGTTGAGGTCCATCCATTGGGCAACTTCGGACATGCAGGTCCTCGGAGAACTGGCCACACAGGCTGAATTCTGTGACAGTATGACGATAAGTTGAATATCATTGGCGTACAATATGATATTAAAACCGTACCGCTTGATATCAGCCAGGGGGCGTATATATAGATTGAATAAAGTAAGGCTCAATGATGAGCCCCGAGGCACCCCCTGCTTTAATGGAAGAACCTGTGATTTAAACGGTTTTTGCAGTGCCTGAAGGTGTGGCCCTGCAGAAAGGAGGGCAGCCATTTCAAGGCCTTATGGCCAATACCGCAACTCCATAACCTCTCAAGTAAGAGGCTGTGGTATACATTGTTGTAAGCCGCACTGATGTCCAGCATCATCAGTGCAACAGTATCACCCCATCCAAAATCTGCTGAATGGACTTGGAAGCGAGCAGCAGAGCCAACTCTGTGCTATAGAGAGGGCGAAAGCCCGACTGGGTCCTATGCAGAAGCTCCTTGGCTTTGAAAAAAAATACCTGTTTTATACACCTAATACTACCCTTGCTTATCTCACGAGACAATTGAAAGTGTTCATTTGGAGAGGTGTGGTCCTCCCCAGGTCACCTTTAATGAATGCGGCAAATTGACATATTATATATGTATACAAAGTGCCATGGGCATCATTTAGTGGGCAGGAATCACATCCTTAGTAAGTGATCCCTCATTCAATGTAAAAAAAAATAAAAAAATATATATATATATATATATATACACACACACACACACACACACACACACACACACACACACACACACACACACACACACACACACACACACACACACACACACACACACACACACACACACACACACACACACACACACACACACACACACACACACACACACACACACACACACACACACACACACACACACACACACACACACACACACACACACACACACACACACACACACACACACACACACACACACACACACACACACACACACACACACACATACATATATATATATATATATATATATATATATATATATATATTCCCTGCATTAAAAGACGCACTCCTCCAGCCAAACTTTCCACCAAGGAACTTTATTACGACCAAGAGCAGGCATTACCGCTTTGACAGTTTCTGTCCTTCGGCCTGACGCGTTTCAGTGCTACAAGCACTTTCCTCAGAAGCAATTTCAAAGCGTGCATTTCTTCTCACCACAGTCCCCTGCGTTATTTAAATCAATTAACTGGCTTCCAGTGTGCCTTTTCACCTTCAGATGCAATCCGGTGCACGCTGGGACTCGTAGTGTATTATGAATTTTTTTTTCCTTCCAGTAGGTTTGTACGCATTTGAACCAATACAAGGACCAGTGTTAGCCCTCCAGTGGGCTTCAAATCGGTAAGTCCTGTTCCAAATTTAGGCTTCTGGCTGCGCCGTCATTAGATCACCGAAGAGTTCGGGAAAACGATCCCTGTTGCTTTTTGTCAGGGCGGTGCGAACTTTTCACGGCGGGACTCGCCGTGTGTATAATATTGAAAAACGGCGCAGCCAGAAGCCTAAATTTGGAACAGGACTTACCAATTTGAAGCCCACTGGAGGGCTAACACTGGTCCTTGTATTGGTTCAAATGCGTACAAACCTACTGGAAGGAAAAATGTTCATAATACACTACGAGTCCCAGCGTGCACCGGATTGCATCTGAAGGTGAAAAGGCACACTGGAAGCCAGTTCATTGATTTAAATAACGCAGGGGACTGTGGTGAGAAGAAATGCACGCTTTGAAATTGCCTCTGAGGAAAGTGCTTGTAGCACTGAAACGCGTCAGGCAGAAGGACAGAAACTGTCAAAGCGGTAATGCCTGCTCTTGGTCGTAATAAAGTTCCTTGGTGGAAATTTTGGCTGGAGGAGTGCGTCTTTTAATGCAGGGGCATTGTTTTTCAATATTATACACACAGCGAGCATAGGGAAGTGACCCCCTATTCTTTACTTATATAGCGGAGAATGATGCTTGGAAAATACCTCCACATACCCCCTCCACCTCGAAACTAAGGCTGCTCTTGTACTAAAAAAACTACCCGTTTTAAACACCTAATACTACCCTTGCTTATCTCACGAGACAATTGAAAGTGTTCATATGGAGCAGTGTGGTCCTCCCCAGGTGGACTTTAATGAATTCTGCAAATTGACGTATGACAGGGGACTCGCTATGATTGATCCAGTTTCATACAATAGGGCTGCCCACCTACTAGTGATTATTGTCAGGATATATGGATCTGCTGCAGTTCCGGCATATTGGCTGGTGATGTGAGCATAGGGAAGTGACCCCCTATTCTTTACTTATATAGCGGAGAATGATGCTTGGAAAATACCTCCACATACCCCCTCCACCTCGAAACTAAGGCTGCTCTTGCTACATGGAAAATCTCACTTGAGTAAATAAAATAGAACACACATTTAAACGGGGAAATTCCCTTGTGAGGGGATAACAAGCTTCCACAAGTTAAGGCACTGTAGGGCTTCAGAGCATGGGACTGACTAGGAATATCATCTCTGTGGAACATAATTACATTTCACACTTTGAAATTGTTTGAGGGCATACAAACGGACGTTAGTCTAGAGCGATCCCAATTATTTTCAATACTTACCATAATGTTATGCGCTTATGCCATTTCTAATACCTAATGCAGATTTCATCCGCGAGAGGTGAAACTAGCCATATCTCAATTACCTGCACCTGGCCGTATCTTAACCAGATGTAAATCTCTAGTAATCAATACACTTGATACTTTTCCCGAATTAAAAGACAAATGGGAACAAGATGTCGGCTCTTGGAAGATGTAGAATGGACCTGGCACTTATGGCCACACTGAATCTGCCATATCAGTAAGTTTGTGCCTGATTCAATTTATATACTTCTATCATATTTATTTCCCTCCTAGCATATTTGACATGTGAATAGAAGCCCTGAACCCACGTGTGTTATATGTAAGACCGAGCAGGAGACTTTTTGGATGTTGTATGGGGCTGTAGGGTTTTTTGACTCTTCGGGAAAGCCATACAAGACACCATGGGTGTGATTCTGGGTTGCCCACTTGATTTAACTCCCAATATCACACTGTTAAATATTGTAGATGACGAGAGATTCACAAATACTGAAAAAACACTCTTGCTATTGGGGCTTGTAACTGGAAAGAGAGGCATAGCCCAGCATTTGGTGACAACCGCACAACTAAGTGTTACAAAGTGGAAAGCCAATATGGACATGTGCTGTGTGTGGGAGAGCCCAATATATAAGGTGCAAGGATGCCACCACAAGCACACCAAAATATGGGAACACTTGCTGCAACACAAAAGCAGTGCTGTAGTATAACTGTAATAATATGCAATGCAGCTTCTGGTTTTAGTTCTTATATGTGACAGATATTTAGGTGGTGGTGAGGAGCTATAATGATGGGATACATAGACTGCTTATGTTTCAAATAGGGATACCCTGGTGTATAACAGAACGAGCTGTAAATGTTTCAGTTGTTTCAGTCTTGATATGAAAATGCCAGCAAAATAATGTTTAAAAAAAGAGTGAACCAAATGTACTTTTGCACATGCACCTTTTTTTTTTCCTCCAAGGGGGCAATATATTTTCTCATGGAGAAACCCATTATCTTATGGCCTCATTAAATATGGGGTGCTGCCATCCTAAAACCGTACTGATTCCGACTTTTCACGGTCCCAAATATTTGTGCCCTTCCAGGGCAGACTCCGCCTACAAACTTGAGAGTTTTTTGCTACCTGCTTTTCCCAGACCTAAGAATGCCCTTAATGCTGTTGCTAACCGTAAATTTGCAACAGCGACATTTCTGGTAGGATCTCTGCATTCATAAGTACATCTTAAGGATGTAAAATTTCAATTTGGATTTCCATATTATTTTTGTAAATTCAAACTTCGGTGCTCAAAATGAGCTGAAAATCGGCCCCTTTAAGAGAAGCTGAATGGAGCCTATGTTTTTATGTTGTTTTGGTAATTTTACCATTATTAATTTGTGCAAACTTTCAAAATAAAATCCTGACTTTTCATTTTCTTCATAAGTGCAAGGTTTAGGATACTTTGTTTTACTAATCTGAATATATATATATGTGTTTTTCCAGGCTTTACAAAGCAATTTGAAGTACTCCCTCTTACCCAGACGCCTGATTATCAGCAAGAGGTTAGCGCAGTGCCTGCATCCAGCCCTCCCCAGTGGAGTCCATTTAAAAGCGCTCGAGACCTATGAAATCATCTTTAAAATCATCGGCACAAAATGGCTGGCCAAGGACTTATTCCTGTACAGGTAAAACCGCTTTTCGAAAGCTTGTGTTTTTTCCATTTAAGTGTGGTATACATTATTGGAGTTACTTACAAACTTCTCTTTTTCCCTCAAAGTTCTGGGCTGTTCCCGCTGTTGTCAAACGCAGCCATGTCAGTGAGGCCTGTTCTCCTGGTCCTCTACGAGACTTACTTTCTTCCTCTTCAGAAATCACTGCTGCCGAGCCTGCAAGCCTTCGTAACTGGACTCCTGCCTGGCTTGGAGGAAGGCTCGGAAATTTATGACAGGTAGGATCTATGCATTAAAAGTGCTCACTTAAAAATATAATTGTCTCTCGGGACATCTGCTACAACCAGTTTCAGGCCTTTTTACTTTTTTTTTTTAACCAACGAGGTGGGGGGGGGTTTGGGGGCGGTAGAGGAATACGATGCGGTCCAGCACACACCCTCCTTCGATGTATACAAAATCAAAAAAGTGTGCAGTTCGGCTAGGCCAATGCATTCCTTTGTGGTCACCTCTTGTGAATCAGTGGTCACCTCTTGTGAATCAGTGGTCACCTCTTAAGCCCTCCCTCACCCACCAAAGTGGCATTCTTCATCATTGGGCTGTGCTTCTCGCTGGACAGACTCTCCAATACCCAGTGGGCCCCATACGGGGCTACTTACCGGAGATCTTTTGCGATCTTTATGCCTGTTGTTATTAAATGGCATAAGACGATTCCCTTTTTCTGACTTGTGAGAGAATTGTGGTAGACTGAGAGAGAAAGTGATCTAAAATTAGCTATTGACAACCCTATCACAGGAGATTTATTCTCCGAGATTGTTCAGGCCAAGATCAAAACAAATACCATAGAACCTGTCAAGCATGGCGATGAGCTCATGGTTCTAAAATGAGGTCAACATGTTTCTTGCCCTGCTCGCCCTGAACTGGTCTGTGGCAATTCATCAGGAACTAAAGTTGGAAACCCTAATCTACTTCCAGGGTTCAATTTTTTGTGATGCCGAATGTTGTATAAATTTCACATTTAGAGCAAAGAATTTAAGCTCTTGCATTAGATTTTAGAGTCCCCTCGTGGCTTGTAGTAGAAATTCGAAAGACAATAGACAACATAAAGAGCAACATGCAACACCATTTGATCGAGGTAATGAAATTGCTTCATCGTGGGGTGCGTGGCTTGCCGAGCAGCAAGATAATCTTCATCATCCTACAGGTTTTGAGAGCCCAAACCTGCTGATAAAGTGAGGCAAATACTTACAAGGAAGGCAGGATCCGGCTGCGGCGTGGAAAACTGCGCGGCGCCTGAGCAAACTGACAAATTCTGCGAGACAGCGCGACATCCCCAGCAAGGCTGCAGGGTCGGAAAGGCCTGGCCTGTTGCCGCACTGCCTCGGCGCCGCAGCGGAGTACACACCTGCGGGGCGAAGACTTGTGGCCTACTGGCAGGAAATCTCGTTGAGGGGCTGCAACTGCCATTGAGGTGGGCTGGTGCGCTGCTGATCGGCCCCAGCCGGCGCCCGGGGTAGGCCCTGGGCCTACCCGTACATGTGAGGAGATCGATGCTGCAGTTTACGGAGGCGGCCTTGTTACACTGCCGAACATCGGTGCAGGTTCGGAGCCTGCCTGACTGTGCCGCGTCTGCTGTGGGCTGCGCCTATAGACCGGTAGGACACTGCGGAGGTGTGCTTTAGCGTCCTGGGGCCCGTGTTGAGTCGGATGCTGGAGGGCTCGCGGTAATATCCGCCCTGTGCTGCCGCTGTCTGTTGTGAGTTGTGGGGCTCGGGGTGGAGACTGGGACTGCCGCCGAAGGGTCGCTGCTGCGGCCTTCCCCAGGTGAAACCGCCGCGCTCACTGGGCACGCCGCCGCGGAGGAGAGCGGGGGCCGCGAGCCTGGCGCCCCCCCCCCACGGGACGCGTAGGTAGTGATCCAGCGCAACCCCTAATTCATGAACCAGGGACCAGGGAAATCTCATCACACATAAATTGCTTACCAAACAACGGGGCCCATCACACATTACCCATAAATGATCCCTGAAGACGGGCGCTGGATTTGGGGGGTTTAATTTGTCAGTTTTTATTATGCACAATACTACACTTCACATTAATAACATTTATCTCTATTTCTAACTATTCGTAATCTGAACTGTCTTCTTCCTTTGGTCGATGGACCATTAGTTGAAGAGTTGATGGTGATTAACTAAACAATTGAATACTTTAACTAAATAACCACAGAGTCATTTATTCGGTTAATAATTTTATCTTATTAAATGCTCATAATTCAGATTGTCAGTGCACACACAAGATCACATATAAGAGAACAAATTATCAAGCAATGTAATCAAAATGAATCAATTGTATTGACATCAAAGCGTGCATAGGAATGGGGAAAGAGAAGGTACAGCATAAACACTTGCAGAAAATTATTGCAAAATTAAAGCATTTAAGGCGGGTGATACCCACCAAAGAATCAGGAAAACCACTTCCTTGGCCGAGGTTGTGGCAAGAGGTCCCCAGAGATAGGCTCAGAGGACAAAGTTAATAGGACAGATGCAGCTAAGTTTTGCCATCAACTGGCGAACAAATAAAATCTCCCAATTCAATCTACCTTAATCTAGTTCTCCTCGGACGCAGTCTCCTCCCCAGCACTCCCGCAACGTTCTCGTACCTAAAGTATTCTCTGGCTATAGTGCGGGTCTGCTCTCTCTGTCTTGGTGCGCTCCTCTCTTGATATTCTGTGCGTTCTGATCGTCTCTTCTCTCTGATCTGCCACACCGGACTGCACTGCTATACCGGACCGCACTGAACCGCCACACCCCGATTGGGATATCAATTATACCTTCATGCCTAACTTACTATCTTACAATGTTGCAGTATCAGTAGAAACTCAGTCTGTGATTGGTTGTCATACATCATGCTAGGGTCGCCTCATCCAGTTCTCCTCACAAATCCATCCCATACCGGTTTTAACAAAGGAAGGATTAAGGACAAATACATTCGTATACCAATAACATTCATAGTTATACATTTTGCAACAATTGTACATTATGACATCCGTTTCACATTCAAATTGCACGTAGCGATGGCTGTTCCCACAGTCGCTGTCGCGTCTTGGCACATAAACAATAGGACACAGGTCAACATGGCCTTCACACGGATTACATCAGCTGGTACACTCTGCAGTCTGCAAGCAGGCAACCCATCTTTGCGCATGCGTTCTTCGTACCGACCAAGACAACCACATGCTGGTTCAAACAAGAAGCCATTTTTCATGCAGGCCCAATCTCGTACTAAAGTGAATAAACACAAGAGAATATTAATTCATGAAATAAAACCCATTATGATTACCTCCCACCATACTAATACCTTGTGTTAATTAATTCCTATCAAAAGCTATTAATTTAAAGCAACCTTTTCGTTATTTGTGCACAACATACAAAATGTGCAATGTACAATATAGCATAAACATGCATTAGTACGATTTTTCAAAGCGCAAACATTTAATACGTACTCATGTCAACATGGTTTAGTGTATTATGTAAAATGCGTTTGCCCCATGTGTAAATGTTTGCATTCAGGGTTGGTTAGTCCATGCAGTCAATACATTATTATGGGGTTACTTAATTTCATGAGGATGTATTTTTACAAACCTCACTCCATCAGGAGTCTGTGGCAAGTACTGAGGCTTCGGCGCGGGGGCATCTGCCCGACGAGATGAGGCGCTAGAACAGGCCGCAGGTTCATTTCTACAGGGTGGTTTGCTGGTGGGGCCCTAGAGTGTGGTCTGCCTGATGTGGGCCTGAAGTTGCATTATTAATGAGTGCTCGGCTGGAGTCGGGCCAAACTCTGCGATCCGGTGAGGTGCTTCCCAAATAAATTACTGGGTGGATGAGCAAAGGCTAGACCCGAGACGGTGGGTGGGTGATCCGGAGGGGATAGGATCCAACCCTCCCGAGGGGATTTACAAGCAGGTCGCTCAGGAATCTACTAGGGGCCACGTACAACAGTGAGCATAGTGAGAGGGTCAACTGCACATCCTAGAAGACACGGGGATAAAGACTACTCCTTGGCCCACGAGCTGCCCTTTTTGGGTAGGTGATCCCAATCAAACGTTCTTGACGCCATGGGAAAGCACGACGCTAAACAAACGAAGCTAGCCTTCGAAAATAAAAGACTTACCCGTCTGTTGGATGTGGAAACAGACGCAGAGCCCGAGCTGAACATGCAGGAAGGGGCTGTGAGCGGTAACGAGGACCTACGATCCCTGCTGCTTGACATGAGAACTAGCCTTAAAACCATGGACGATAAACTAGACCTACTCACCCCTCAAATGGACCAGGTCAAGAAGCAAGTTGAAACCCATGAAAACCAATTAGACTTGTTAGACAACCGTACAACTGAAGCGCACGAATTTCAACTCGAAACTAAAGAACAGTTGCTCCACATGGACAAACTACTCAATATAATCAGGGCCAAGAACGATGAGCTTGGAGCGAGATCGCGCAGAAACAACCTTCGTATAGCTGGCATTCCGGAAACCACAGCGATCTCTAAGATGGAATCCTTTCTTGAGGACCTTCTACGCGACCTGTTCGGCCCGGAGCTCTCCACAATGTTCATAGTCGAGAGGGCCCACAGAACATTGGGACCTAAGCCACCGGTCGGAGCCACACCAAGACCAATTCTGGCGCGTCTACTGAATTATCGGGATCGGGACACCATCCTGCGCCTAGCCAGAGAAAGAGGAAACATCAACTACAAAGGAAACAACATCTCCATGTTCCCGGACTTCACTCCAGCGGTTCAGGCAGCCAGGAGGGAGTTTGTGCCTGTTAAGCGGCTCCTGAAACAAGCTGAGATACCCTATGCCCTTTTGTACCTGGCCAAACTAAAGATAACTCATGAGGGATCAGTACACCATTTTACAGACGCTAAATCTGCCATGAAATACGCTAAGCACATTGGGGGCCAGAGGCGAGTAGTCAAGACAGCCTATTAGTGACAATGATTGAACTGTGGTGCCTGGCGCCGCCAGGTATTGTTAAGTCGACACCAATTTGATAAGTATTATGTTCTGATATTTCTTAGCCGTAAATAACTCTGATGCGTTGGAACAATGTACAACTGGCCGTAATCCGGTACTGTCTTTAAAGCATCATTTTTGTTGAATTGCAGGTTGGCTCTCAGACATCCGTGCGGCCACCCTGCTGCATAGCGGAGCAGTATGCTGGTGTAGCTATGTCCCTAGGGAGATCTCCCAATAAAGATCCCAGTGCCTTTGACTGGGGAACTTCATTTAGTTTGACAGTTGGGGAGGGAGCAGATACTCAACCTAATTGGGGGTTTGGTGTGGGAGGGGGGAGGGGCGGGAGTGTTAATGTTGTTGGACAGGACAGTAAGAAACTAGATAATCCACTTACAGGTAAAAACTGGTACACGTTAACTGTAAGCCCGGCCTTTACATTATGTTCACCATACCAAATACCACTAGGACGTATAAGCAAGAACTTTCACTGTATCTACCTAGCGACAACAGGCACACCAGCGATATCTTCCGACGCTAAAGCAGCTCAGATATGACGACCTATAATCTCCTTACATGGAACATCAGGGGACTAAACAACTACCGAAAGACCAGACTTGTACACGCTTATTTAACAAGGCACAACGTAGATATATGCTTCATGCAAGAAACGCATTTAAACAGCACTGCACAAGTTAAGCTAAATAACAAGCGCTGGAGCTCAATCTACTCATCCATCTACTCCAATTTTGCTAGGGGGTGTCCATATTAATTAGACGTGGTATAGACTGGTCAGTAACCACATCACATGTAGACCCAGAGGGCAGGTATGTGGTCTTGGGTGGCAGGTTGGGCACGGTCAATGTTACACTGGTGGCCATATATGGCCCAAATGTGGACTCGCCAGATTTCTTTCACACTGTGTGGGCTAAAATCAATACGGTGGGGCATTACACTGTCATATGGGGTGGGGACTTTAATGCTTTAATAGACGATAATATGGACAGGAAGGGTGGGGCTCGCAGACTACACCCGAGATCCAACACGGCACTTAATGCCATAATAGCAGAGGGAAGCTTATCAGACATTTGGCGGCACAGACACCCTGATACATCCCAAGGCACATGTATCACAGCTCACCACAACGCCTGGTCACGGTTAGATTATTGGTTGGTGTCACCTGACATAGCGGCCTGGACGACAGAAGTTAGACACCTACCCCGAACCCTGTCGGACCATGATCCCATCTTTCTATGGTTATCCATGCCTGTAGGCCCCCCCAAAGTTAACACTTGGAGGCTTCCCCCACATGCTCTAACGGATGCAGCCTTCAAGGAAGAAATCAGAGGGGATATAGAAGAATACTTTTCCAGTAACACAGGCACGGTGCAATCTCAAGCTACCCTATGGGAAGCCTTTAAAGCCGTTATATGAGGGAAATGTATATCCAGACAGGCTGGGATATTGAAATCAATCAGGCTAACCCTCGGAAAACTGGAATCTAATATCAGAGCCCTGAAACTACAGTACTATAGTGTAGGGGATCTAAAACTATTGGGAGACATTAGGGACCTAATCTCGGAATATGAAGAGGAGGCACTCAGGGAGGTTACATTTTTGGGGAAATATGCACAGGCCAGACGGTACGGTGAAGGAGATAGACCCAGCAGAACTTTAGCTCACATGCAACGCTCACCCAGCAATGCCATATTCAGATCCGAGATTTTGGATGATAATCAGGTTGGTTAGAGGTCCACAAGGAATTTTAGACCAATTCACAAAATTCTACACCACATTATACACTTCCTCTTCATGTACACTAGCTGCGGAGGTGCAAGCCTATCTAGACTCCATTGAGTTGCTGTGGTTGGGCAACGGACACAGGGCCTACTTAGACGAGCCCTATACTGTAGAAGACATAAAACAAGTAATAAACAGCCTGCACTCTGATGAAGCCCCGGGGTCAGACGGCCTCACAGCTGCATTTTATATAAGCTAGGCAGACCTGTTAGCCCCCCAACTCCTGACACTGTATGGAGAGGCTCAGGAAACTGGGATCCTACCCCCCACAATGAGAGAAGCAATCATTTTATCACTACTCAAGCCAGGGAACCGCCCAACAAAAGAGACTCGTATCGCCCCCTATTCTTGATCAATACTGACACAAAAATCTACGCCAAATTATTGGCAAATAGAATGCAGCCCTTACTTCCCCTGATCGCCAGACCCGATCAGTCGGGCTTCATCCTGGGCAGGTCTACTGCACACAATCTACTCACCTTTTTCGCATTGCTGCATTACTTAAATCCTCATACACAGGCCCTGGCTGCACTTTTAGATGCTACCAAGGCATTTGATTAGCTAGAATGGCAATACCTTTTCACAATATTAGCGAGATTGGGATTTAGTCTGATGTACATTAATCAGATTAAATTGCTGAACACAAACCCATCTGCTAGACTTAGATTAAACGGGTTGATTTCCTTCCAGCTGCCAATTACCCGAGGCACAAGACAGGGATGTCCCTTGTCCCCCCTTCTTTTTGCGGTTGCTATGGAGCCTCTGGCTGCGAGACTGCGGCAACACCATGCAAACAGGGGACTGGGTTTTTCCACTAGGAGACTCATCGTATCATTGTACGCGGATGACATCACCTTATATATTAATAACCCTGCAGATAACCTGAACCCAGTCCTGTGGGAAATCCTAAAATTTGGAGGGCCATCTGGTATACAAATAAATTGGGAAAAGTCCGTTTTATTTCTGCTCACGGCAGACACCAAACCTTGCCAACTGGAGTACCCTCTGAAATGGACAGATGGCCCTGTGCGCTATTTGGGAATATGGCTGAGCAGCGATATTCAAGAATTGTGGGACATGACCTATGGCAAGGCAGTGGCATGGCTGGAGGGTAAGATAGGGACTTGGACTAGACTGCCACTATCTCTAGCCGGTTGAATTGCAATAGCTAAAATGGTGATTTTGCCAAAATTTTTATATCTGTTCATAAACATCCCACTTCCACTTACACAAGCCTTTTTCAAAACAATGCGATCCTTGTTAACATCTCTGATCTGGGCTGGGAGACAGCCTTGTGTCTCATGGGAGCTCCAGACACTTCCTTTAGCACAGGGAGGGCTGGGAGCACCGGACATTCCGTTGTATGCATACTGTGCCCAAGCTCAATTCCTTCATTACTGGGTTCACCCTGTACCATTTCAGCCTCATGTTGCGGTGGAGATGGACAAAGCTGCGCCCACACCACTCCAAGTTGCACTATACCAACCATATAAACGGCCGCGCAATGAGATTGACACAGTAGAGACATTACAGTGGGGTTGGGAGGGCCTGAGAAACAGAGCCAAAGTAGAGGTCCTATATATGCCTTCTATACCACTGGTATATAACCCGCATATCCCCCCTATGGAGGACAAGGGAAGCGTGATGCTAGCTCGGGGGCTAGGAATAAACACATTTGCAGATCTATATCCCGAGAACAACTTTCGCCCCTCTCCAGCAGAGCAAGAGGGGGTTACGCCCACCTTCTCAGAGATGTTCTTATACCATCGAATAAAAGTGGCATGTCGACGGGTACATACCACTTTCCCCAGCCCCCACCCACGTTACACGCACTTGAACATATGCTGTCCGGCCCGTCACCGCGTAGACTCATTACACGATTGTATAGTACCATGCAAAACACGGCCCCAGTGCTGAACCCCAAAGCATTAATGAATTGGAACACCAAAATAAACCCTCCAATCTCGGAAAAGCAGTGAAAGTTCTGCTGCGCCCAATTACGGATGCTCTCTCCCAACTATAAGTTAAAACTCATACATTTTAAATTCCTGCATAAACTTTACAGAACTCCTGTCCAACTGCACTGCATGAGACTTAGACCTGATGCTAGCTGCTGGAGATACAAGGCAGAGCCAGCAACATTCCTACACCTAGCCCTCCTGTAGCAAGATACTGGGTTGACATTTTCGGCATAATTGGGGAAGCCCTGGGGACTCCAATTGACCCTACACAATTGATAGGCTTACTGGGATACGTAAAGGAGATCCCGGTGGGTACACGGAAATTGCATGCCATGCTTCTACTCCTGGCAAGGAGGAGAGTGGCTATGCATTGGGGGAAGCCTAACGCGCCGTCGAACAAGATCTGGCTGCAGGATATTGCCTACTGCCAAACACAGCTCTCTTTATACTGGGAACTTATGCCCTCCGCCTCCAGGCCAAACGACATATGGGGCCCGATTTTGGAATGGATACGCATTAACCAAACCGGAGATGCTGACAGTTCCAGCCCTGAAATGGTAGAGTCAAGTATTTAGACCCACACATTTTAAATCACTTTCCCAGTCTACCACAATTCCCTCATGATTTGGAAATAGGCAGTGAATAATACCAACCGTAAAGATCGCTAAAGATCTCTATTAAAGAGCCCTGTCTGGGGCCCACTAGGTATTGCAGAGTTCCCCCAGCGAGGAGCACAGCCTGATAATGAAGCATGCCACCTTCGTGGGTGAGGACGTGTGCATCCTAAAAGGATGCACACGCCCTCACCCTATTGATATAACCCATTGATATAACACTTACCATTGATTCAAAGTGGGATCCAGTGGCCTAGAGGAACTGCATACCTTCTGGATTTTGCAAATATTGTTTATATATTGTTTTCACCATTTTAATAAGAACTGGAATAGCATGTTAGTTTACCATGCCCTGGTCTTTATCACAACAGCCTACAGTAGGTAAAAATTTTAATACTATGGCATTTTACAATCACTATTGTTTTCCTTTAGCACTATTTTCAAATTATATTGATTACCTACACTACATTTTCTGACTGGTAGTTTTGTGGGTTTTTTCTGCATTGTAAACATGGGCTTAAAAGTTCCAACATGCAGCAAAACTGGTGAAAATCACAGCAATGGAAAAAGAATTCTTAGAGAGGGAGAAAGACCTGTAAATCCCCCATGACTATGGTAATACAACTGCTTGAAATAGAGCATCAGCCATATCAGGACTAGCTGACAGAGGCAGGGAAAGCACACAGTATCAGCATTGAAAGTTTACGGCCATTCTCCTTGATGGAAAGGGTTGTTGTGTTTGATGATTTTGCTGCCTAAATGTACCTGTGCATTTCAATACACCCGATGTGTTCACTGATGTCTTCTTTAAAATACTGGAAGGAAAACTGGGGTGTTTGCAATGGGATGGGGATATGCCCCTTATTAAGCTCACTATATAGAACGGTCTAGCATGGAGGACTAGGGTTGCCAAATGTAAGGTATTATTACTTGGACACCAGTTGCAGGGAATACATGATTGGATTCATCTACCACATTCAGAAACCTCGAATCAAACTGGATAGATTTGCGATGGGGGAGCACTCCCACCTGTGCTACATGTATGGAGGATTATTGAAAAGTAAGATATCTGCCTTGCGCAACAAAAGCGGTGATCGAGGCCTGGCACTCGACCACAGCAGTGCTGGTAAGGTGGAGAAGGTTAACAAGGTATTCCCCAATAAATGAGGGCCCATTCTTGTGAGAGGCTAAGACATTTGCAAGGTTTCCAGCACTGCAATCGTATTGGTTTCTCTAAGCATGAATATGTGGCAGGATCAGGGGTAATCAAGTAATTTGCGCAATTGAGGGAAGAATATAAGATCTCACAGTCACAGAGATGTTGATACACTTAACTCCAGCACGCCCTATCCGTACACTCTATCGACTGGCAGGACCTCCCTGAGATTAACCCTATAGAAAGACAGGTCCTTATTTACCAATTAGCAAATGGAGCCAAATCTTCTCTCGACAAGAAACTGCTGAATATTATGCCCAACAGATTGGTCAGACTTGGGAATAGATGGGAGAGGGACGTGAGAACCCTGGTGGATATAGACTTGGAAGCAGCATTGATATATCCAAAGGAGGTGGCCATTAAAGCTAACCTGTGGTTTATTCAGCTCAAGATACTCTATAGGGCTTACAAAATGGGCATGTTGACGAATAACAAGTCTCTGAAATGTTGGAGGGAAGATGGCTCCTTACTCTGCACCATATGGAATTGCAGAGATGTACAGGGAATTCTGTAATTAATTCTTGACTCGCTTTCTGCAGTGTTGAGGCAAGAGATCCCACTCACGCACCAGTATATAGTACTGGGCATGCTGAACCATATGGCTAGGACTAGAAAAAACCCACCATTCAGCTCTCCAGGCCTAATGGTTTCTAAGTGGGATATAGTCAGAGAATGGTATAGTATGAACTCCCAGACATGGGACACACGGTATATATGTATGGACCAGTGTAAGGGGCTGAAAGGGCATTTTTTGATAGTAGAAACTGCACCTGAAAATTTAAGAAACTTTGTGGTCCATAGATAGCATATTATGAATTTGAATTAAAGACTACCTGAAACTTGCCCACAATGAGAATTGAACATCCACAAAATTAAATCGGAACTGTTGGGGAGAATGGACTTGCCATGGAAAATGGTTGCCCCCCTCCGTGTCCAATATACCATGTAACCTGAATAATACTGAATGATGAACTGCTGTGATGGACCTCTGCTCAAAAACTCAAAATATGTATGAAAAAATCCCATCATACAAAGTTCTGCCAGCAAAAAATCTAGGTCTGTTTATGCCATGCACAGTCAGATGGCAAGCATGCACAGCCCTCTCTAAATACAGCAGTTTTGGAATAGCACTACCTCATGAATGATACCAGAAATCTTTGCAAAACCTATGTGCATTGAGGCCAAATGTATCTTTCAAATGCCTCTGACCCAGGCTCCAATGTGTCCTTATGAATATATGTTTATTCTTTTTCAGGACTGACATTCTGCTTCAGCGGCTATCTTTACAAGTAGGACAAGAGGTGTTATACGGCGCTCTCTGGGGCAGTGTACTGATCAGCTCTTCCATCAGACTTCCTGCCTCACTCTTTGTCGTCAGCCACATCAATAGAGCATTGCCTGGGAGAAAGCAAAAGTACATTCTAGGGTCTGACTATAAGCTGGCGGTAAGTCAGGAATGTTGTAGTTATAACTTTTACAGACTGATTTAACAGATCTGTAATAGAACTTTGTTTTAATATGTTTGTGCTAAATGTTTGGGACCTTTTTCCGCTTTTTTGAGTGGTTACAATACTATGGAGTTTTAGGGTGAAGCTCTCAGGTCTCGCTTTGATTAGCAGCAGTACCATTTTTGCTTTTTTTCCGCCACCTTTGAGAAATATGGATGTGTCCGAGTAGCCCCTCTGTATTTTTTTTTTACTTAAAACAATTTTATGTATTTTCTCAAGTAAAGCATGCTGATTGTGACATAGCATAGATACAGTACGTGACAGGTCAGGGCAGCATTTCACAATGGTGTTTGTCATTAGTGGCATCTTCCACCAGTGCGTCGTTCCAGCGCAACCACCCAGCGGGCTTCCAACCGTCTTTTTTAGGACTTATACAGTTCAGGCGATAATTAGACCACTCCAGTTAATCGCCAGTTGCCTGGACTGTAGGAAGTAAATATTTAGTCTTGTTCAAGACCATCACGCCACGGGCACCACATTTTTTCGAATTTCCTAGGGCATCCCCTTGCCCTGTAAACTGACTCTTCGGCTTCCATGCACCAGTCCATTTTGCGAGCCCTGTTCCACAAGAGGTATGTCCATGCTCCCCCCACTGATCACATCTCCTTTGGTTACCGTAACAGCAATATTACAAAACAGCATGCTGTGTCTCGGCAGAAACTGGTCTCACCAGATCCCCAGGCATATAACCTGTGTGTTGATCTCCCACCACACATTAATAATTCTCGCAACAGTGCTTTGTACCCCTGCCCAAAGGGATGACAGTACTGTGCATTCCCACACTGTATGCATCACTGTGCCTCCACTATTAAATCCGCTATGGCAGTTTTCTGCATCTGTTTTGCCCATCTTAAAGAGTCAATCTGTATTTTCATTCTCATGTTGAAAAAGATCACTAAATTATCCGGGGAAAGCCACATTGTCGAGGCCCCTTGAATGTCATAATTGCCCACTATTTCCCAAGCTTGTCTAATAGTAATCTCTAAAGTTTCAGTGAAGCTTGTGAACAACAAGATAAACTTAACGGTTGCCAATTTTTATAACCAATGCCTCTGTCTTTGCACTGCTCAGAGTTAAAGTTGCTTTGATTGTGAATAACATTACCTCTGCTAAAGTTGAGGAATGTTATGAGTTAACCTATGGCAGCCTATTTTTAAAAGGATATCACAACTTGATTAGATCGGATTCTTCTTTTTGAGCATCCCTCATGAATATAGTAAAAATAGTGGCACTTTCCCAGTATTTATTTCTATTCCAACCACAGTACATTTGAAGTTTTGATAAACTCAATAAAAAATAGCATTCATTTTGGCCGAATAGGTTCATAAGACTAGCTGGAAGAAGTTGTACCTCCACTGAACCGAAAGAATATGGGTATTGCTTGACCTGGAGAACTATTTTGTAGCAGCTACAGTAGTGCACCTGGGCAGGCTAGTCATTCCCAACTTGAAAACTTCTTTCAGTATTGGAGAATGGTCCTATGGACCCAAGGGTTGTACCCAATTCATTTTATATAAAAAAAAGATAACTCAGGCAGTGTCATCAGTATCACTGTATTTAGATTTGAAATGAGAGTTGATCATGTCAGGGTTTAGATAGTGGCTTATGGTGGAAATCTGTGAAGGCACCCAATTGTGAAAAATAGCATAGTGTGTGCCATTTAAAGAATTGAAATAAACATATGGCATATATAAACATAAATCCCTAATTCTGTTTCTTTAAATATCTCCAATTAAGAAGCAGATTTGGTATTGTAAGGTAACATTTGGGTGGCAAGGGAACGTAAACAATGCCAAATGTATATTTCAAGACGATTTAATGCATGCATCAACAATATTGGCTAAACGTCACCTGGCTGGGAAGGACTGACGGAAAAATGGGGGGAGCAAGGGTAAATTAACAAAAGATTGGCAGAAGTTGAGTTTTGCAGTTCATCCTAATCCTCTGGGCTTGAATCATCAGATGATTCAATGTTTTTGTGTATTCTGACCCTGACTCGCCTCAGAGCACTTAAACAAGTTATTGATTTGCAGGTCACACACACAAGATTACAAAGGGGATAAGTGTTCAGTGTAATCGTACAGGCCATTGGTATCAGCCTTGCCCATGATACCATATCTCTTTTAAGTTACACTATTTGAAATACAAAATAATTGAATCTTTGTGGAATCATCAGTAGCAAGATTCCTAATAATTCATCAATGGAGATCAGTGATCAGATGAAAGATAGCATCATCAGTGACAACATAAAAAATGAAATGCATTTTGTATATAGGAAATCTATACTACAGGAAATAAAAAGAAAGTTATGAAAGAAAACCCATTTCTAGTTTTGAAACCAGCCCAGGTACTTGTGCTCTGTGTAACAATATATACTAAATGTTTGCTAGGTTACAGCATGTGTTTATGGCAGAACTCGTATACGGAAATTGTACACTCTTGCACCCTCCAGCACACATGCATATGTGCTTAGAAACCTAATGTACCCAGACATATACATTCTCACGAATGCAGGATACCCACTCTTCTGAACCTGTGCTCACACCAGCGCTCTCCCCTCTGACTCACCCAACGGCCTGCTCCGCATGTCAGAAATTTCATTGCTACTGCTTTTCAAGGAAACAGTGCTGATCAGGCCTCTTGTGCAAGGACCTCTCCCAAGCTAAGTTTCAGTGCTAGTTTGCAGCTGCTGAAAAAGCAGGGGAAGATGACAGAAGAAGACACAGTAACTGGGCCAGGTTGAGGTTTGGGGAGTCTATACATGCTAAAACAGAGCATGTTCTTCAACTCTTCGAGGTCTTCATCTATTCCCCTTGATGGGCAATGCAGCTGTCCAAAGAGGTGAGTAGAGAGTGAGCTTCCTTCCAGTGGACAGCTGCTATGCCAACCAAGTGTCATCCATCCAGTGAAGCAAGAAGCTGGGGACCTGGGAAGGCTGTTGTACTAAGGGCACGAGGAAACTCTGTCCTTTGCTCAGATAAACTTGCTGCCTTTGTTGTAACTGGTGCATTTCTCACACGGAGGAGGGTAACAGATGTATAGCACCTCCATCACGCGTGCAGTCAGCATTGATAAGCCTATCACCAAATTGATTGAGCTCAAGTTGTCAGCTAGGTTGCTTACAGTAGCTGCTGAAAAATGTGGCAGGGCTCTGTCCATACACCTTTGTGAATCAGTCACCACTGATAGAACCACTAGACTGAGGGGTTTAATCAAGTAAATATATTGGGCACTTATAACTTTCAATATCCGTAATGTTACACACTCGTCCTTGCTCCCATCATTTGAGTTAGACAGTCCTCCATGATTCTTTCTTTTGTATTGGATTTTAAGTGCTTCTTCTCGTCTCCCCAAACCCCTTTCCACCACTTTGGGTGCTGTTTCCGTTGCATTCTTCGAAATTTTGCCACTTTCCTCTCCTCTTCTGGGCAATATGTTTAGCC
Organism: Calotriton arnoldi; assembly: GCA_963921515.1. Taxonomy (NCBI): domain Eukaryota; kingdom Metazoa; phylum Chordata; class Amphibia; order Caudata; family Salamandridae; genus Calotriton; species Calotriton arnoldi. Next base: position 1,297,822 of record CAWUFW010000341.1, read on the forward strand.
ATTGCATTTGTGGCCATTTCTTCATGTCTTGAACACCGATGGCAAGTTTAGCAAGTTTGGAGATGCAATATAGTGGAGGCTCAAAAAGAGTTGTATGGGGGCGTGGCTTCGGCACGAATGGAGTGAGATGCGTTTCTATGGGTCTCCGCTCCGCCGTGTCCTGCAATTGCTTTCTCCGCTGCCACCGGGCCTGTTACCCGGGGCAGGTCACTCAGCCTACCGGGGTGCCGCAGGGGAGTTGAGTTTTTCGGCGGAGAGTGGCCCCGCTGGCCTTGGCTGGCCGCGATCTTCGTTCAGCCGCGGCTTGGATCCCTCTGGCCGCCATCTTGGGTCGCGTCTGCTGCGGAGGCACGCCGGCTGATCATCGACCCTGCCACTGCGTGCCGAGGGGGACCTGCTTATCCGAGGGAGCCCCCGGTGCTGGCGTTGACCCTGGGCCGCTCCGTGCCTTTGGATGTGTGGGGGGGGCCCTCGACCCCGGTGCTGCTCGGGGAGACCGTCTGCCCCTCTGCTGCTTCAGCTGCTCGGTCCTACAGGCAGCTTGGGGAGCCCTGCATTGTGCCCCACCGCGCCCAGAAGTGCCACACCGAGCGGAGTCTGCGGAGCGCGGCGGACGTGACACCCGGTGATTGGGAGGGCCCTGCTGGACTCGAGCTCCCCGTCTGGCGACGTCCGGCCTTCTGAGGCCTTCCCGCGGCCTACAGTGCTCCCGACTCCAGTGACGCCGCCCCCCAGCCTTGGTCATCGGCCGCGGCGGACCCTCCGAGCGGGTCTCCTGGGGTCAGTGCCCACCGCACGCTGTCCTGCCTGCCCTGGTGGAATCTTTTGCCTGTGCTGCCGGGGGGGTCGCCCAGCGGCGAGTCCGGAGCTCCTGATCCTGCGGGGTGACCGCGAGAGGAGAAGGCCGCGGTGAGTGAAGGACCAGCGCTTTGCCTGCGGGGGCCCCGGGGATGGTGGAGACACTCTCGAATGCCCCCAGCCCAGATGTCCCGCCTCCCCTGCTGAACTACTGCTGTTGGATCTCTGCTGTGGGCCTCTTTGGGGTTTGAGACGCTGCGCCTGCTCCTGGGAGGAGCCCCCCCCCTCTTTGGTGAACGACAGCCATCCTCTCCCCTCTGCCTGGACCCCTGCGGCATACAGGTGGATATACGATTGGGCTATCGATCACAGGGCCCCGGATTTTTGACTGAGCCCTGGTGGTGTGGAGACCACGGGGGTACCTGGCGGCGCTACCTTGGGGCACATCGCGGCACAGTCCTTGAGAGGGCCCTGGGATGAGGAGGTGACCGTGGGCTGTCCTGGGGCTGGTCGCGCTGCCTTCCCCCTCTGGAGAACGCTTCCTCTCTGCCACCTGGGGGTCTCTATCGGGGTCCGAGGCGATACTGCTGCATGTGGAGTGACCCCCTCTCTCGGACTCTTGGACTCCACTTAGCTCATCTGCCTGCAGCCTTTGTTGGAGCTCCCTGATACCCACGTTGACCGGAGGGGGACAGCGAGACGCCCTTGTTCGCAACCCCCTGCGACAGAGATTGGGACCTGGTTCACCCTTCAGCTCGGAGGCAATCTTCATCGCAATTACCCCCCTGGCCTTTGCCTCGGCGAACTATTTGGAAATCTCTTGCCTGCGCTCTGCTGCGGACGGACTGCTCCTAAAGAACGGCGCTGAGCCCTTGGCTCCTGTCGGCTCGCGGCCCTGACTACTGGGTTTGCCTTCTCTCTTTTACCGGACCCTCTGCGCCTACAACAACCGCTGACGTGCCGCCCAAAAACAAGGCTAACAAGGACTCTGATGCTGCGTGTACGCGTGACAACTGGTCACGTCACTATGGTCCAAGACATCCTCTCAAACCCAGGAGGACCCCAACTCTTCCTTGGCGTCAGTTGGGAAGCCCGCCTCAGACGTACCGATTACTCAAGCATTCATGACGTCCTTTCTGCGTGAAATCAAGGAGGAGATTGGCTCACTTCGACAGGACTTCAAGGCCGGTCTCCAAGAGATACGCAGGGAGGTCACTGAGATTGGGGGCAGAGTGGATGATCTCGAACGCACCATGGACACCAGGACGGAGGACCTCGAAAGCCTCTGGAAAAGAATGGCGGACCTTGAAGACCAGAACATCACCCTACAACTGAAGCAAGAGGACATGGAAAACCGCAGTAGGCGGAACAACCTACGCATTAGAGGGGTGCCGTTGGGAACGGAGGGGAAGGACATCCTAGCGTATACAGCGGACCTTCTCCACGCTGTCTGCGAGAACGAAGACGCCTCTCCGCCTATGCTGGATAGAGCCCATCGGGTTCCGGGCCCTCGCAATCACCCTGACTTTATCCCAGACATTCTCACGAGGGTCCCCTTTTTTTCAGACAAGGAAGCCATCTTGAAAAAGGTGCAGGGGACTCAGTGTCCTATAATGGCCTAACAATACAAATCTTTCAGGACCTGGCGCCTGCCACGCTCAGACGGCGGAAGGAGTTCAAACCGCTTACGGACAAACAGAGATCTCAATGTTAAGTACCAGTGGGGCCACCCTTTTGCGTTGATATTTACCTGGGAGGGCAAGCGACGGATTCTCCGCTCCTTGAGAGAGGCGCAACAGCTCCTGCATCTGCCCATTGAGCCGGAGGGAGGTGAACTTTCCTCTTCGCGGGATCGCCGGTCTGAGCCTCTTCGTCCGGAATGGTCCACTGTTCTCCCTCCTAGATCCAAACGCCGTCTGCATGAGCTCGAATCTTCGCAAACTAAGCAAGAAATCATAGGCCATATCCGTTCTCTCAGTGGCTCTTCTTCTACAACGCAGCCGCAGGCTCATGTTGAGTGATACCTTACTGATGATGCTGACCTATGATATAGTGCTGGAATCCTTTACATCCTAATTTGACTAGTGGGTTTTATCAGCTCCTTGTGATAAGGCTTACCCCCGCTGCCGTGTGTCACGTGGAGTGGTCCGCCGCATGGGTCAGCGGGCTATGATTGCGCTTTTTTCTGTCGCTTTGGTTGGCCCAGCGGACGGCGCCTCTACAGCCCCTATGATTGATCGTCTTGGAATGGCCCGGTGTCCAGAACGAACATTGTGTACTTTGTACTGCCACGGGACATGAGCGGCGGAGACCCCTACACTTCAATGTGTCGCCGCACCCCCACTTCAGAGTCCCCTAAGAGAGTGACTTTTCCGGAATGGCCCACCTGAGTGACTCTGGGCTATTCCCGTTAGAGTCTGCACTTGTTTGGCCCAGTTAATCAGCTGTTTTTGTCTTGTTATCCTTTTTTTTGTTCTTTTCCTTTTTGTTCTACGTTTTCCACCATTAGATGCGCTGTTCCGGGGGGCTGAACTATCTCACCTCTTTGGGGTTACCTTTCCGGGACCTGTAGGGATGGGCCTTGCCAGGTTGGGGATTGGGGATGTCTTTCTCACTTCTTTCCCGGGGTGGGTGGTACTTGGGAGGAGCTGGGGGGATGCAGGATACTGCTGGGTGGAGGAGGTGGGTCACATTCCCTTTCTTGTACCATGACGACTCCTGTTAAATTCCTTTCTCTCAATGTGAAAGGGCTGAACTCCCCTAATAAGCGTTGCCAGGTATGGCGATGCATGCTTCAGCAGGATCCCGATGTGGTTTTCCTTCAGGAGACGCACTTACTTTCTTCTGACACCCACCTTATGTCCCAACCTAGATACCCCACTCGATACTGGGCGTGCTCCCCCTCAAAACTGGAGGGGTGGCCATTTTTTTCAAACCAGGCTGGCGAGCAACGACCCCCAAGTGTATAGCAGACGATGGGGGGAGGTTTCTTAAAGTACACATGGTTTGGGATCGGGGATCTTTGACTTTTGTTAACATGTATGCACCCAACCAGAATCAAGACGCATTTCTTCGCCTGCACCTTGGGACCCTCCTGCACTCACTTTCTACCCCTATTGTCCTTGGGGGTGACTTTAACTTGGTTTGGAACCCTGAGTGGGACCGCACTGCGCAAGCGCATCATTCTGCCGGAGCCATGTCAGCGGCACTGCGGAATGTCATCACTGACCTCGGCTTGGTTGATGCCTGGAGACACTTACACCCGGACTCTCGAGATTATTCCTTCTTCTCCCACGTGCACCGCTCGTACTCTCGTATAGATTATTTTTTTCTCTCGCTCCCCTTGGTCCATATGCTGTGTAGTGCAGAGATTTCTGATATATCTATATCGGACCATGCACATGTCCTGCTCGCGCGCCAGCCAGCTGACGCGCGCATCGAACCCCTGCCCCGGTGGAGGCTGCCCCCCCAGGCCCTTCGAGACCCCGTGGACGTGGCAGACATTCGTAAGGAGATTGAGGACTTCTTTCTCGCCAATTCCCTTTCTGATACCCCGGAAGATGCTCGCTGGGACGCCTTCAAAGCCACTATTCGGGGGGTCATCACATCAATATCAATCGCCCGGTCTAGGGAGGTGCGCCTGGTTGAGTCTACCCTTTCTAGAGATATTAAAGCCCTGGAGCGTACGGACCATGCACATCCGTCCCTTCGCAACAAGCGGCTTCTAGCCGAACTCCTAGGCCAACTGTGCTTACAGCGTACCAATAAGGCAGAGCGGCTTTTAATCAATCTCAAACAGAAATTCTATACGGGAGGGGATAAAGTTGGGTCGTGTCTAGCACGACGACTTCGGGCTCAGACTACCCGCCCTCACATCGCTAAGCTTAAGCGACAGGATGGTTCCTGGGCCATCTCGGAGGCGGACAAAAGCCTTGAATTGGAAACCTTTTACAGGGATCTGTATGCACATGCTCCTTGTTCGCCCGATACTGTCACAGCTTTTCTCGACTCCTGGCCCTGGGACCCTATAGACCCCTACTTCACGAAATTGCTTGATGACCCTATTACTCATGACGAAATAGCCAAAGCGCTGAAACAGCTTCCGATAGGCAAAACCCCGGGACCTGATGGCCTGCCGGTTACTTTTTATCGGGTCTTCTATCCGCAACTTCGGGACCATATGCTTCATCTCTTTAATAGCTTCACTGATCGCTCGGGTCTTTCCCCCACCATGAATGAGGCGGAAATAGTGCTTGTCCCTAAGCCCGGAAAGGATCTATCCCTGCCCGCTTCCTTCCGCCCTATTGCCCTATTAAACACTGATGCCAAGATAGATACTAAAATACTGGCGAATCGCTTGGAACCTCATCTTCCGGGTCGCGTTGACCCCGACCAAGTGGGGTTTATTCGTCACAGTCAGGGTGCGGACAATATCCGCTGGATAGCCCATCTAGTGGAGAAAGCGCGATTCAGAAATATCCCTGTCTGTCTGGTGTCCCTCGACACAGAAAAGGCGTTTGATCGCGTGGACTGGGGCTTTCTTAGAGCGGTCCTCCAGAAAGTTGGTCTGGGACCAGGGATAATCTCTAAACTGATGGCTCCATATGCGAAGCCCACCACCCGCATTCGTTTTAATGATCGTCTTATGGCCCCTATTCCCATCCACCGCGGCACTAGACAGGGGTGCCCGCTCTCCCCCCTACTATTTGCACTCGTGGTGGAGCCCCTAGCCATTGCTATACGTCGTGATCAGGATATACAGGGTATTCGCATGGGTGGCTATGAGCACAAAGCCTCCCTCTTCGCGGATGATCTCCTCTTATCTCTGTCCTCCCCACCGACCTCCCTTCCTGCAGTGGCGACACTCCTGGGGTCCTTCGAAGCCGCCTCCGGCTATCGGATCAAGCTTGCCAAATCCCACGCCCTTAATCTTACACTTTCAGACTCGGAAGTCCGGGAACTGCAGGATTCGATTCCGGTGCAGTGGACCGGTGTGTCGATTCGGTACCTGGGCCTGGACCTGACTCCTACACTTTCGTCCTGGACTTCGTCTAATTGGCCTAGGTATAGGAAATCCATACGGGAGGAAATGCGTAGATGGAAAGGCCTTCCCCTGGCGTGGCTAGGTCGAATTAACACCATTAAAATGTCTCTTCTTCCTAAAATTCTCTATCTTTTTCAAACCCTTCCCACCCCTATACCACAAGCGGATAGCCTGGCTCTGCAACAGGACTTTACCAAATTCATATGGGGGAACTCTCGCCCTCGCTTCTCTAATAAGATTCTTATGCTTCCCAGATCCCGGGGTGGTCTGGCCTGCCCTAATCTGCTGGAATACTATTGGGCCTGTCACCTTCGGTTTATCTCAGAATGAATCGTTCATGAAAGTGAGAAGCATTGGTTCCATTTGGACCGGGAGATATCCTGTAGACCCTTGTGGGATTTGGCTTGGCTCCCGCGTGGAGCTCGCTCCCGCAGCGCTAATATAGCTACCCCTACGAGAATGGTCTTGGAGATTTGGGATATGCTGGCGATACCCCGGGGCCTCACGACGTTCCCCTCCCCTAACACTCCTCTAACACGTAACCCTATGTTTCCCCCTGCTTTACAACCTCAGGCGTTTGATGCGTGGACAGTTGAGGGACGGCGAGTCATCCAGGACTTTTTTCAGGGATCTGCCCTCCATACATTTGAACACTGCAGACAAGCCTTTCAGCTCTCGGAAGGCGCGCGTATGCAATACTATCAGTTGCGGCATTGGCTTAGCTCCCCGACATATGTCCGGGAGGCTACTCGACAACTCACTCCCTTTGAATCTCTGGTTCGTAGGTTTGAGGGGTCGAAGGGATTGATCTCTAAAACCTATTCTGTTTTACAACATTCTCAACAACCTACGCCCCATGGCTACCAGATGCGTTGGGCCTCGGACCTGGATGAGGACATCCCCCCCGAGGGGTGGGCCCGTTTGTGGAGGGACATCCCTAAGGTGTACCGCAGTACACTGCAACGCGAATCAGCATACAAACTGATGACACGCTGGTACTATACCCCCACTCGCCTTCATCAGATGTTCCGGAACTCCTCTCCGCTTTGCTGGAGATGCCAGAGCGATAGCGGGGACTTTCTGCACATCTGGTGGTCCTGCCCAGGTCTCATGCTATTTTGGAAGGAGGTCCTCAGTCATATCAAGGAAGTGGTGGTTTTCCTGGTTCCATCTACCCCGTCGCTGGCGATTTTGGGCATTAAACCCGGCACCTTGAAAGCCATGTCTAACGCGGACTGGCATCTGATCCTCCACCTACTAGGAGCGGCTAGGCAGTCCATCGCCTTATGTTGGAAGAAGCCCCCCCCATTGCCACTTGGTTTCTTCGACTGTGGGATGTCCTGGCCTTGGAATTACTTACAGCCCGTCTTAACCACACGGACACACGATTTCAGCGCATTTGGCAGCCACTTATACGCCACCTCACTAAGACTGAGCATTCCCGACTGGTGCCCCCCAAACTGCGCACCCTGCAGCTGTTCGATGATCTCTTGGAGCCTTTCTCTCGGGGTCGGAAACCAGACTCCCCGGAACGTCCCACTTGAACTGGCGGACGGGCCTCTCTGCCCCCTGACACCCCTTGCCGCCCCCAATCTGGGCCCTAGCTCCCCACTGCGCATCCGATATCCACCCCTCCCCCTGGGATGGTAGCTCCTTATGATTGTTTCTTTTTTCTTTTTATGTGATTTTGTCTTTTAAGATCCCTTTCTCATTTTTCTTTTTGTTGTGTGTTCTTGTTTTTATTAACAATGGAGATGGCTGCCTAGTATTTCCACAGTGCACGGTATTTCCTCTCCATGATGAGAAGGCCTCATCGTTGATAAGGCTAATCCTACCAGGTCTCTTCTGTATGTCCAGCTGTGGTGCTGCGGCACTTTTCCACAAGGTGTTCGGACTCTTGATTGAACTGTGTACCTTAGCTTCTCTCATATACTTTCCCTTAGAACTGGGACTACTGTTATGCTGTTTGAGACCTAGGAGGGTATCGCGCCCTATGTTACCCCAGGCTACTATATTTTGTATGGACGGGCTTGCTTTTCCTTTTTTTTTTTTTTTCCTCTTTTTCTTTTATATAGTCCGACCTCTGTATTTGGTGGGTTGATTTTATATTGATGTATCAATGTGCGGCTTGGACACTGATGATATTTCACCGCTTTTCTCATTGAGACATGTGCCTCCTACTTGCTTGGCCTTTGGTTTTTTGTTGTTGTTTTGTTTCCAATAAACAGATGTTACACCAAAAAAAAAAAGAGTTGTATAGGTGCCTTTTTTTCTGTCTGTGATCATTTATTTTACAATTATTTATTTCACAATTTTATGTTCATGAGTTGCCTTGAGTGCTGAGGCTTCAGTGGGAGTTCTGTTGTTTTATAGTTTGCAGTTTTACCCGGTGTAGGTAAACCACTAAATTTGTCTGTGATGAAGACATCTTTGGAAATCGCTTGGCCTAGTCTGTTCAAGATATTCACTGCTCGCTAAGATGCAATACTGTTCTTGTTTATCAATCTTTATATATCTTTTGGGGTCATTTAGAACCCAGCCTGCCAGAAGTCTCCGCTGACCCAGTGGAGTAGCCTCCTGCCTAGTTTATAGTGCTTTGCCTGTGCAACAGAGCATTTTTGCTAAAAGGTCTCCCACAAACACAGCAGATCACACATCAGATGAAAAAGAATTGCCTTATCATGACAGCCTACTCAACAGTGTATGTTTCTATGAAACAAACAGTCCTTGGACCTGATGCATAGGAAGTGCTCTCCCTGTGTGTAGGGGCCATTGATCTTTTTATCTGCCTGATCCTGTGCAAGAAATAGATATGGAAAGACCAAGGGCATGCCTTCTGATGCATTGGCTGGCAGCCCTGTTTGAAACCAAGAGGTTGCCCAACCTCTAAATGAGAGAGGGAACCATGGGTTTGGTGAGGTGGAGCCCTTCCAGTTTACAGTGATAGTCCTTATGTGCTAAATATTAAATCTTTATTTTGTTTTTTTCACCCTCTTAACTAAAGGAAAGGTGCGCAGTTACCAGCTCTGTTATTTGTTTATTTTCTGTTTCAGGACTGGTTCCTTGGCTTAAGTTAGCCATTTGAGGTATGGCTCTTCCTTTCCCTCTCGAACACCCTGGCCGACCCTTTCCTTGTGGATGGTACTAATAACGCTTTTAAAAAGTCTTCTTGTGTGCTTTCTTTCTAAATCATCAAAGAGGTTCCTAATTCTCATTCAACTTCAGGCTGCATGTAAAAAAATGATTGATACATTGGGCCTTGTTTTTGTAGGTTTCTCCTCCTACTTTATTGATGATGGTACATCAGTCCTACTTCTCCTGATCCAGTGAACCTCATGGTAGACATGTGGCTGGTTCTGTAACCAAGGCTTCGTTCAATATTACATTCTGAATATTAACTTGAGGATATCCATGGGGCTTCTCTCAGGCCAGGTGATTTAAAAAAATAAATGGTTTTCAGGGGTCAAATGAACCATATGCCTTTACACTCTGTGAACATGCTTCCGCACATAGTTTCTCTAATCTGTTTCTGGAGCCGCTTGCCACAGATGCTGCTCCATCTCCCTCCGTTCCCTGGGCTCCGTTGCTGGTGGCGTATAGTCAAAGAGATCCATATGTTGCGGCACTCCATGCGCAATGAGGTATACATCTATCCGGAACCAATGTAATGTGTTCTTTCCTTGGGATCTTAGTGAGTAAATGTGCCACAGCATTTTGTTTTGGTTGCCAAAACAGCATGCACTGTGATCTCAGTGGTAATGGCTTGTCTGTGGTACCACAGTAAGTTAAAATAATTGGGTTCGAATGAGAGCCAAATTAACAGAAGCAGTGATTAATTTAAGCATTCCACTCATCACTTTTTCCCAGTTGGTGGAAATGAAGGCATCTTTAATACTCATTACGAACTCTCTTCTTTGCTGCGTCCCTAAGCTGGACCCTCAAATAAACACTAAACCTGGAACAAAATGTATTTTATGCCAAATTGGTGAGGAATCTATCTCATATTACTTGCCATCGGTCTCGCCATGGCCAAAAAAACATGTTTGAAGGCGATGCTATGCAATGCCAGGTCAGCAGTAGCTCACCAGAAACTTGTTGGGGACTGATGTGAAGCACATAATCTTTATCTTCTCTGCTTAACAGAGACATGGCTTTCCGAGCACCATAATCCAATTCTGGATGAATTTGAGCCACCCAATTAGGATATTTTAAGGACGGACCATACAAACAAGGAGGTGGTGTCTCCATTATTAAACAAAGAGTTTTAGAAACACCCCCTATTGCCCTTTTAGTTGATATTATGCAGTGTTATTTATACAATTGAAAGAAAACAATGTTTTTGCCTTTGTACCTTCTTAAGTGTTCTATCAAACACTGGTCATATCTTGGACTAAGATAATACAAGAAATTGATATTATAGCCTTGAAAAACTAAACTTAACATTTGATGGTGATTTTAACTTATTGGTTTGATGTAACAGCCGGTGCTGCTGTCTGCTCCCAAGATAATATTAAGGTCTTTATCTTGGAATTAATTAAGTCAAAGCAAGCTCACATACTAATCACTTTTTAGATCAATTATTTCCTCTTCTAATTCCATCAGTGTTGAACATTTCATTGAATTAATGTGGACTGGCCATCTGGCTATCCCTTTTGGGATTCCTATAACATTTACGCATACTCAATATATTAAAAAAATTAGGAAAACAAAATCAGAAATGACAGTCTTGGTTTACAATTGAATTAGCCAACACTAGATTGGAAATATGGTTTTGGAATGTAAGCAGCACATTGATTATAACCTTGAGGCCAAGGTATAAAGAACATTTGAAAATCTCCAAAAGAATGATTAAGTGGATGAAAAAGAAATGCTTCTTAGACAGAATTGCTGATTCTGCAAATTTGTTTAAAGAAATGTTTAGAATTGTGAACAAACTGAAACAGCCTTTGACGTCTCCTATAGCCCCGCCTACCACATCTGATTTTTTTTAACAATCTTGGCTACATTTGTTAAGAAAAAACCAAACTAAATTCCAAAGGAAAGGAAGATTCAGAAATGTTTACATTGCAAAAGGATAGCTGTAAGTTAAACTGTTTTACTCAGATCACTACTACCCTCCATCCGTCTGTCATGACCGCCCATTGACAGGCTGGCTTAAAGTTTTGATGTATTTAACTTGTGAGCCTTAATAGTAGCTTAAGACATGGCAAAGACTCATCTGTGTGAAAACACGGTGTGGCCTTTGTTGAAAAAAATCTAACCATGAAGAATGAACAATTACAGGACCATTTCACAGCTTCAAAGTCTATGAAATATTTCGGAGAAAATTGTCTATTATTTATAGGGAAAGGAGCAATCTTTCAGCTCACCACCAAGCTGATTTTCTCCCAGGATGTAATAATACTGAACTGGTGGTAGTGTCCTTTCTGGCCAATCTCAGAAGAATAGTAGACAATGGAGAGGTTGGAGGTCTAGTTCTTCTCAACTTTTCTACTGCATTTGATACCATTGACCACTCAATCCTGATTTCAAGACTGGAAGAAATCTGTGACTGCCCTCTTACCTGGTTAAAATATTTTTGGGAAATTCTGCATCAGTCTGGAGACTTTCCCCCTCATCGAACCAGCCCAAGAGCATTTAATTATGGTGTTCCACAGGGATCGATTTTATCACCTTTGTTATTCTTTATTTATTTGCTGTTGATACCTGCTTTTAATCTAAATAAAGCACAGGATGGGCACTGCTGTTCCTCTACTGAACTGAAGAACTCCCTCTATATTACCAGATAATTGATGGATCATAATTACCTGAAATTAAACTCTTTAAAACTGAGATGTTGCTGACTGCTAATGCACCACAAGGCAATAACAACCTGCTTAATTGGCCTACAGAAATGGGACCTTGTGCAGGCCCTACAAAAACAGTGGAGAACCTGTACATTATCGTTAATTCAAGTCGTTTGCTTAAAAACTATGTAATTAACACTGCAAACATTTAAAACTTTAGTCCCTTTCCTAGAGCATAGCCTTTACATGCCTGTGGTGAATGCATATATCCAATCCAAGATTTACTATGGAAAGGCCCTTTATCTTGCCCTTGCAGTATGTTTAATTGTGCAGCTGTAGCTTGTACAAAATGCTGTGGCACATTTACATCCTTATTTAGATCCCAAGGAAAGCACACATTACATTGGTTTTGTGTAAACTACATTGGATGTCAGTCAAATAAAGGATTATCCATAAGGCCTTGGTTCTTGTGTACAGAGCTCTCCATTACCTAAGTCTGGAATTTCCTGAAGAAAAGGTCTACTGGTATCACCCCTCCCGTACATCCATTCTGACTTCCAGCTTCTAATTTCCATGTCCATCTCTAGAACAATCGATATGGATAAGAGAGCCTTTCCAACAGTGGCGGGCAAGCTCTGTAATGCCATCACTTACTATCTTTGTGCTAAACCAAATCTCTTATGGTTAAGTAAATTATTAGAAACAAATCTTTTTATAATGTAGACCATTGCCAAATTTAGTGTCTGTTGTTATATTTTAGTACCATGAAGCTTTGGCGCACGTTGCGCTTTACAAGTTCACCAACATAGCATGAAATATCTGTTCAGGTTTGAAGTCAATAACTTCGAGAGTTCTAGGTCTGTATTTATTATTTTTCTGTTTCTTTAGAAACCTTGGTAATGCCTGTGAATGAGATTATTAGTTTGACAGATTGCCATGTTTATAATGAGCTTGGTACCATAGATCTTATCTAAGGACCCAATTCTCATAGGTCCTTGCACACCTAAATTGAACTTCCTTGCTCGAATACCCCCATTTTATATTGTAAAGGCGCATCTTGTATTGGTCATGTTTGTATTCGCAAAACATGAATCTTTCTTTATAACTTTATTTGCTTACAGAAGCATAGTGTGATAATAGAATTGAGCAAGGATGCCTATCAAGATGGTGGAAGTCTGTAAGATCTTATGTTTTAGGTGTTCTAGCACAGGAATGCCCGCCGAGTAGGCAAACGCCAACAAATGTGCTGGCCAGTGGGTCTTGGCAGGCAGATTGGGCGGATACACCTCATAATTGTTGTGGGTAGAGAGGAATCCATTTGTCCACTGAGAAAAATATTATCTCTGTAGAGGGAAAAAACGCTTAACTAATAATACACTTTTGCAACCTAATTACAGATGCTTAAATGTAGTCCTGTTAAACCATTCGAAGATCTGTTTAGAAGTGGGTAACTTGGACTTCATGAAGAATTCCAGACCTAATCCAAAAACAGTGTGGCTTTTAAGTGAGAGTGCCTCCTCAGATAGTTACTGGTTTAGGCATTCAATACGTCATAATGCATGCACTGCGCCACACATCTTACATGTGACAGAGTGCATGTGTCCATTCAACCACCCACTGACTCCTTCTTGTATCACCCACTTACAGAGCTACAGTAAACTCACATAAAAACTCACCAACATACACAAGATAAATTAAAATAAAAGAAACCAAGCTGCATACTAAACATGGTAGTCATGTGTTTGCAACTACAAATAAATATAGCAGAAGATGGCCGTCTTGCAATGGTATTGTGCACGGTGTTTTGTTGTTTTGAATTTCCAACATGGTTATCACGTTTATAACTAGTGTGTTGGCCAACTTGGAAGGGTAAAAAAGAGAAACTATGTTTAATACCATTTCATGGCGGTGGCCTGGTCTAAAGGCTGTGGACTCGCTTGATGCGGTGCTGGGTAGACAAAATGAAGGGAAAGCAAGCAGCCTGTTAGCACTGTCTGGAGAGCTAAATATAATGCAAATAAAAAGATGAAAAGGAAAATAATGGAAAGCGAAACGACTGGCCATCCAGTCCTGGCACCGAAATACGCTCATATTCAGGTGGATGTGCATGTGATCAGAATAATGACGTCATTCAGAGTGCAAGAGAGCGGCTCACCCATCGCCTCATGCTGAATGTGATTATGGATGAAAACTGAGTGATTCAGCCATTGGCTCTATTACCGTGTGAGTAACATAATTTTTATGATCTAATTTCTTTCCTGCATATATGTATATATATTCACGGAAAAGAACAAAGGTTAAAGTGATGGTGCAGTAACTGAAATTCACCAGTTATAGTTTACTGAAGTGACTATAACTTGTGCAAACATCAGGCACAGTCGTCATCAATTATGCCATTTCAAATGTCATCAGTGATGTTATCAATGATGTCATAAACATGTCATGAGTGATGTAATATATGAGGTAGTAAACAGTGCATGGCATCCAGTCGGATGACTCTGTTGTTTAAAGTTGCGTCTCCATGGAACTCCCACGGCAGTCCTGTGAACCTAACCATCCAGAGATCAATACATTTTGAACTTTAATTTTTCAAACACTACTGAACAAAATTACACCAAATCACAAAAAGCATACCTTCTGGCTAATGACATAGCTTTTTGCCAAATTTGGTGTACTTCTGTTTAGCCTTTTGGGCTGGAGCGCTGTTCAAAATTTACTATGGAAATTTCATGGTGAAATTGCTTTTTTGGGACCATCCTTTTTTCTCAACCCCCACTATTCGGTTCACCCCAAAAATGTCCAGGAAGGAGCTGAGCTGGATAACATTTCTTTTTGTAGAATTTTGTGAAGATTCGTCAAATGGCACCAAAGGTATTGGCAAAACTAAAAATGCTCTTCCTATTGAAAGACTGGCCTAACTATAACTACTCAGTGGAGAATATATATATATATATTTCATTACAAGATCCAGACAAACAAGTAAGCCTGTCAGGATTCTAGCAAGAATTATTACAGCCTGAATATTCTCTACCCTCCCCACCCCCAAGGAAGGAAATACTTGTCTGTAGGCTTAACGTAGTACAATACCAATCCAGCCTGAAAGACTTAGTGGCTTAACATATGTGCTTCGTAATTAATAAATGAGACATATTGTCTTTGTACAACTATGGTGTCTGGCATAACTTTTCCAATGTATCAATCAGGCCTATAACCCTTGTCATTAGCTTGTCATCCTGACCAACGCCTACAGTATTGAGCATGAGCTTTCCCACAAGGCACCATTCAGGTACTCAGGTAATAAAATTACCATGTACAAAATTACAATTATGAAAACCATGTAAATTGCAACTCTTCTTTCCAAAAGGTTTGTTCGAGTACACCACCAAAACCGTTGCCTACTGAAGTAATCTGTGAGATTTCATGTAACAAATACCTGTCTACATCCTGTAACACAGCGGGATAACAGTCTTTTCGTAATGAATAAGCCAAGCCACTCCCTTTTTCATAACTTCTTACAATAAGGAGATCTGACCTATGGCTTTGTGCATCGTTTTTACTAGTGAACCAATCGGGCCTGTACCTTTTATCATGGGTCACAATAACCAGCTCAGGCTCACTGTATTGAGCGTAAGCGTTCCAACAAGGCAATCCTCAGGCATAAAGTCATAACGTTTGAAATGTAAACTACATTACAGTTGGCAAACCAAAATACAAGGTCTCCTAAGAAGGCCTAAAAAGGATTACCACAGTACGAATCGTTTATCCCCATGATAGTCAGAGGGGGTAACCAACATTAACATCATGTACTCCTATGCAAACTTTGAGATTTCATGTAACAAAATACCTCCGCAGATTTTAAAAGAGTAATAACAATCCACACTTAAATGCCTATTGACTGTAACATATCCTTTTCCCAATAAATAGGTTCAGCCCACTGACTTTATTGTAACTTGAGCACTAACTAGCTTGACAACCAGAGACGAACAAAGACCATAAATATCTAATTATCTACTGGAAGTTGTTTAATTGCATTTCAGTTGCACGTATCCAAAGTCTCTCTCTTTAGTACTCCTGAAAGATCTTTTTTTGTTCACATAAGTTTCGGCAACAGCTGATGTGTTAGGCTAGACCTAAAAAGGAGACTGTCAGTTTCTCAGAAGTATGTAGGCAGCATGGATGTCATTTAGGGGTTGCCAGGGGTCGTGCGACCCTTGGGTTGTCCATTGCGAGCCCTGGCACTGTTCTTGCGACCCCTAGACTAACACGATGAAAAGCAGAGCCGAAAACTGAAGGGAAACAGGGTCCTAATGAACCCCGTTTACTTTCTGCAACTCTCAAAGTCACCAAACACACAGGCTTTCTGATTTCAACAAATTCTGCCTTATAACACACGCTCCAGTTAAGGAAAAACTTTTTTTCCAATGCTGCTCACAGCGAAGCCCTGCTGAAGGCAGTGCTGAGCGAACTTGGCACGACCTCTCAGGAGCAAGGGTGAGGCACAAAGCCCCACTTGCAGGAAGAGTGCCTTTCAGGAATGTGCATTGTTGTCCAAGTGCATATGCTGGGCATCTCATCCGGGAACTATCGAAGAAAGAGCAGGCAGTTCTAGAGGCGACTTAACTCTCTAAACACCACAACGCCTTCTGTGAACTGTAAGTTTTTCAATTAACTAACTTGGCAGGGAGGGTGCCACAGAAACAACTTTTCTTAGTGCCAGCGCATTTCAATGAACAATAATCCTCAAAATAAATGATGATTGAAATACAAGGTTTTGGCTATGCAGGCCAGATGAAGAAGATTCTTGTATGGCAAGCTTTCAATTCTTCTGCTGCATTCAAAACATTAATTTTAAGAATAGTTTCAAATGCACTTCACGTCAGGGTGACAGCACCCAGTATTCTAATGAACTTATCAAATATAGAGATGGGTGCCTGAAACACTTAAGAATTTTTACATGCGCACAGAAAGCTATCAGTGGGCCCCATGTCATATTGTATGTGATAGCATGATCCAGTCTTGGTTTTTTATCCAATAGCACTTTACATTCTGGGACTTTACGTTTTCGTTTTTGCATATTCATGTGGCGTAAAAATCACAGCATGAAAAATGTTCAATAAAAAGCAAGAACTGCTTGAAGGGTGATGCCTCTATGCAACCTTGCGCATCTTTTCCTTGACTGTTGCCCTTAGTGCCATGACGTCATTTAGGGGGTCGCCAGGGGTCTTGGCTGTGACCCCTGGCTTGCCCCTTGCGACACCTGGAAATGCTTTTGCGATCCTGGCCTCAAAGGTGGTAAAAGCGGTGCCAGGAACACAAGGGCAGCTCTGCATTCCCTATTTTCTGCCCATTTTACATTATACTAATAGTGAATAATATCATATTATTCACTATTAGTGTAATAAAACAGTGGAGCACGCTTGGCTGGAACGTGACCTTTGGTGGCAGCTGTGATGAGGAAAACTGGTTTTAAATGCATGTCGTTAGCGTGCTTGCGGTGAGAGTGTGTTTATGTAAGAGAGCGTGTTTGAACATGTGTGTCTGTATGCGTAAGCATGTGTGTGAGGGAGTCAGTGACAGATAATGAGTGAGACTGTGAGATTGAGTGAGTAACATTAAAAGTGAATGCAAGGGAGTGAGAATGAATAAGTGTCAGAGGTGTAAGAGTTGAAGTGAGAATAAATGTGAGTGAGACAATGAGTGTGAGTGAGTGAATGTGAGTGAGAGTGAGAATGTGATGTGATGCTTGTGAGTTTGTCATTGGCCTTGACTTACTGAAGATCATTTTCGTCCTATAGAGACACCCAAGGCAAAATACTGGTGCTGACTTGCTTGAGAGAATTCTTAGCATGACAGACAGATGTGACAAGAGACTGGCACACTGTGGATAATTGTGCCACGAAGGGCAATAATGGTAAAATACTAGGTACTGGCATAAAGGAGCTAATTCGTGGCATATAGGGCACCCATGGAAAAATACTGACATACTTGAGGAAACATTTGGCATGTGGACACTAGTGGCAAAATGCTGGTGCTAGAGCTAGTACAATGGAGGTAAATCTTGGTGGCCAACCTGGCTTATGGGAGGGTGGCAACCTTGACAAAATGGTTGCCCTCACATACTGAAGTAACTTTTGACATAAGTGTCATCTATGATATATGGGCAGAATAAATGGCAAAATACTAGCACAGGCATGTTTAATGTTGTTTTTGGTATAAGGGGTCACCCATGGTAAGCTACTGGTCCTGGGGAATGGCAGGTTTCATTGGCTTGGCAAACCATGAAAGGATTTGAATATTTAATAAGTGCTGTTTCAACCCCTAAAGCATTTTAGCAAAGTTATGTGAAAATGGGCTTTTAAATGCCCTGTATCACCCATTCTCCTGAATTTTTTATCCGGGTAACAAACCCCCTTGAAGAGGTCAGGCTTACTTTATCTTCGCTTGCTCACTTATATTCAGGGACTTTCGAAGATCAAATCAGCGCACTGATTTAGATAGTATCTAAAATAAACATTTGTCTGTGTTATGCTGTTATAATAATCATGCAGTTATTATATAACTTCAGTGACATCAGTTGTTGGGATTTTTAGGTTATTTGACATGCCTTCCTGGAACATTTCAGGGTCAGGGGTCATATGATGCCACTTTATGTGATGTTATTAAGGTCAAAGGGTATATGATGTCACTTTCCCTACCCCTGTCATTTTTGTGAATTAACACCCATGGTAGGCAGAGGCATAAAGGAGTACATGTTGGACTTTTCTGTGAATAAGGACCTTAGAGCCTGATTACAAGTTTCGTGGTAAGGGAACCACCGTCGAAATTGTATCGGAAACCCCACCGCTTAGTTGGCGGACTGCCCGCTGTATTACGACGTTGGCGGTTTGCATTGCTGCCACCGCCTGTCATTCGCCAACCGCCTCAACAGCGCCATGGGGAAAGCAGCTGTCAGAGGGCGGTACAGACAAGTTCACCGCCGTCGGAATTACGAGTTGGCTTTCTGTCGAGCCGACCATGGCGGGAAGACTGCATGCTTTGAGTCCGCGGAATCAAAGGAATTGAGGTGCATACTCACCCATTTCCTTTTCTTACATTCAGTCTCCCTCGTGTATACCTTCCTCCAGAGCACCTCTTCACAACAGCATCTTGACCCCGAAGAAAGCGCCGATGTTGGCGCCAAAATCCAGGTAAGTCCTTTTTGCAGTTTTTACTCATTGACTGGACTGGGCACATATGGTCCAGACTCCAGCAATGGGAAAGTACTTGTAGTAGGTATTTTTTCACGTGTCATGCATATGTGTACATTTAACACTTGTGCAGTCAAAATATACACACATGCATCGACACATGAAAAAATATTCCCTGCCGTCGGAAACACTGCTGCTCGCCTTGTGGTGACATCTTATTGCGGCAGACGGGAAACTGCTGCCATGGTAGTCTTCTTGGGCCCACCGCCATGGCGTTAAGACCACCGTACCCGTAATCAAGCCCTTAATTTGTGTTTTTTTGGCCAAACTAATCATCTAAGTCCTAAATATTGTTCATTGCAAAATAAAGTTGTGGTGACAATACACTGCTTTTCACTTGAAATAATTTATGTCTCTATTGTTGTGATTGATCATGCTGGTAATAGAGCTAAGCAAGTTGATTGCTCATTTCTGGTATCTGTAAGCCATTTGTAGCAGCTTCAAACGCAGACCAGGTCAACTCAGCATTTCACGCTTCAAAGAGGTCGCTTAAACAAGTACCATTTTAAACTCCATAATAATAATAATAATATATACACATCTTTTATGCAAAGTGATTTGATGAAAGTAAGTGCTTAATAGGAGGTTTATTCTATTATGTTGGTTATTATCGTCATCATATTCATTTTTTTCACTTTATTGTTGGATAGTCTCCCACTAAATGAGCCAAGAACGCAGATCCAGGTGAGCATTTCAGAAGCAACAGTGAAAAAAAACGATACGTTTCAATAAATACGTTTAGAATAAATATATTTGAAAATCTATCTTTGGAATTGGGAAAACATAAAAGTGAGAAATAATGCATTAAGAGTATGCAAAACTCGAAAATTAAAATGAGTATTTTTAAAAGCAATTTTTGTTCTGCGTGTACATGTATTGGGGAAGCAAAAATATAATAGCTAACGTTTTATTTAAATTGAAAGCTTTTTCATATTAAGTAAAATTCCAGTGCTGCTGGCACTGGCACCCAACATTCAAATTGTTTGACTTACAAAGATTCATGCTCCTCCTTTATAAAGGTTCTAAAATTAATGCTCAATATTTTGGCGGAAACTCACCTCCTTCTCCCAGTTTTCAATGTGCCAACCAAATCTATTTCATCCAAAACTTGGGGGTTACCGTGCCCTCAAAATCCCTTCGACTGACCCTTCACTCCATTATATCACTAAACCAATTTGATGCTCTCTTTTACACCCATCTACCTCTTACTGCATGACTTGTTTTTGACTAAAATATTTTTTTTAATGGTCACGAATTCCATTTTCCACATAGTACTTCTTTTTCTCTCGTATCACTTTTCTCTGTCAATGTTTTTTGTATTTATAATTTTTTCAATCACAATGTTTGCCTAATCTCTTGGAAGTGCATCACACCAATTAAAGACTTTTGAAACCCAATAAAAAAAGTTAAACTAAGTAAAATTATGGACTTGGAACTGTGGTCCATGATATCAATACGGAATTTGAGTTATAGCTTTAAAGCGCTTTCCTATGCATTTTGTAATTTCTGGATACTGAGGGAGTCTCTCTCATACTTGACCATCATTATATTCTTGGATCACCTTCATCTGCGGCAGAGCAACACAGAAATGACTTACAAAGGCAGCGAGCTAAACGTGAAAGTAGACAGTTTTTATTTGTATTAGTGGGTGGTGCTGCCGAGCCAACAAAGCCTCTGTGGGAAATATTCAACCGCTGGACCTGTTTTGGTAATAGTGAATTATTATTATAAATTCCTTGCCATGTAAGAAAGAATTTAAACTACTAACATGGTTGATATCTGCCCATGTTATGTTTATCCCAAAATGTATGCACAGCAACTCAACTCTAAGGTTTTATTTAGGTGTAATTAAAATAATTTAGTTTATGAAAATGTTCCTGCTGGATATTAGGCTATTGTACATAGTTGTTGATATGGAAGTGGTGCAGCGGTTTTATAGTGATCACAATGCGCTAGACCTTACTCTTGGCTCATTGGGGCTAAACGCCTCCTCTTATGCCAATAAATCATTTGACAGGAGGCTGGTCCCCTCAAGTAACCACCAAAGACTGAGGTGGAGTGTCATTGCCGCAACAGGGTCTATCCAAAAGCGGATTTATGAGGCTCTTGCTGAGGCCCTGGAAGTATTGTTATCGTTGGGGGAGAAACTCTTAGACAGCGGCCGCATGGGGTGACCCCTGATACAATTCATAATTTTATGTTTCGTACATTTAAAGATCTTTTTATGGTGGAATTCAGGTCCCTCCCTAGAAATACAAAGATGGCTTCTGGTATAAAAAAACTGGCAGAGCGGCCCGCAAAACACTTTCAGATGCTATTAGAAGTGGCAAGAGGAATTTAGTAAGGGAAGCAAGGACCTCCTATAAAGCCTCACTAAGTAAGGGAAAGCGTGAGTACCAGGTAGAGAAATGGGAACTCCTGCTAAACGCTGTGAAATCGAGAGACCATCAGCTGTTTTGGCGTACCTTGGCCGACAGGACCCAGGATTCAGCCGCTCCAATGAACTCTAACATTTCGGCAGTAGCTTGGGTTAACCACTTTGCGGGGCTTTATGACGGGGGAAAGGATAAGGCAAGGACTTATACTCATAGTACCGAGGACCCCGCTGCCATGCCAGCAGAGCTCGACAGTGCGGAAAATGAGCTGTGTAGGGAGGCTTCATCTGACTAACATTGTATAATTTTCCCCTAATTACTGTGAGGGAGGTCACAAAAGCCATAGACTGGATCACTTCAGGAAAAGCGCCAGGGTTAGATAAAGTGCCCAAGGGCCTCTTCAAATCAGAAAAGGAAATTTGGGGCCCATACTTTGCCATGTACTTTAATTGTATCATGGAAGGCTCACCCATCCCCCCACCTTGGCTAGGGCTGAGATTGTACCTATCTATAAGAAGGGGTCACAGCCATTTAGCTATCGGCCAATCAGCCTTATTGACAGTTCTCAAAAGCTTTTTTGCCGTAAACTGCTAGATAGGCTGTGTGAATTGGTGAATGGCGCAGGCCTAATAAGCCCCCTTTAAGTAGGGTTTAGACCAGTGACCAGTACCATTTATCAAGTATTTTGACTACAGGCTATATACTGAAAGTATGTCACCTTGGGAGGTGGGTGGATTTATATAGTCTTCGTTGACCTCCGCACTGCCTTTGACCTTGTTTCAAGGGAGGCCCTGTGGAAGGTCCTAACTGTACAGGGTTTCCCAAGCTACTTAGTTGATGTCATCAGGCGGCTGCACCAAAAGAACTACGTGCAGGGTGAGATATGGCAAACACGGGAAATTGACTACATCAATACCAGTTACGAGGGGGGTAAGACAGGGCTGCGTCCTTGCCCCAACCTTGTTTCTTTTATATATCAATGACCTGGTAGCCCACCTAGAGAAGTGCAAAACATGATACACCGAGTCTGGCAGGTATGAAGATTCCAGCCCTTCTGTTCGCGGACGACACCCTACTGATATCTAAATCTCCTATGGGCATCCAAAATCTCTTGGACCCGTTTGGTCTTTTCTGCGAGCGGAGAGGGCTTGAAAGCAATTTACAAAAAACCAAGTTCATGTTTTTTAACCGTGGCCACTCGACCCGTCCAAATACATCTCTAAGCGGTGCCCCCACTTGAGTGTCCATACTTTTGAATATTTGGGTCTTGCACCGATGGATAATTTTGGTTGGTCCACCCAGATCCACAAGTGTAAGCAGAAGCTTAAACACTATGCAGGGGGAATTTTGAGGGGTCTCAAGGGTTCCAGTTTTTGACCTGTATCCCCGGCCATCCACATCTTTAACTTGCAAGCATTGGGTGGGTCCCTCTAGGGGGGAGAACTATGGGTACATGAGAAGGTCACAGCACTAGAGGTGGGTGAGAACAAATCCATACGATCTTTGGTGAACCTCCCCACCAGCACCCCGCTCCAGCCATTGTGGCTGGATCTGGGCCAAAGGTCTATTGCCCATTAAGCAGCTCTTAGACCTTTGATGTACTGGAGGCGGCTATGGACTTCAAGTGGACCTAGCTATGTACCGGGAGGGTTTAGAGGAGCTCCCCTGGCAGCCCGGGGTCTACAGGATCCCCCGGCTAGGACATATCAAGACCCTCCTGGCTAAGATGGGGTGTGAGCACCTGTGGACTAACCCGGGAGCTTGGAGTGGTATGACAAAGGCTGCACTCAAGGGGATGTACTGGAGGTATGTAGAAGGGGAATCGAGCAGGATAAGAAGTCCGGGTACTTTGACACTAGCTTTTTTGGAATTCACGGATAACTTCCGTAAGGAAGAGTATATGGATTCCATTGAACCTCCATTGGCAAAAACACTGTACATCAAATTTCGTCTTGGGATTCTGCCATTGCGCACTTTCATTGTCAACTGGAGGCCCTGTGGCAGTGAATCAAATTTGACCTGCCCATTTTGTCCTCGGGTGGAAGAATGTATCAACCACATATTATTTTTCTGCCAGCGATATTCAAATAACAGAAAAAAGTGGGTACTTCCACTTTGTCGGAGTATGTGGATCAGGAATTATAGGGTTGCCTCCAGAATTTTTAGATCTGAAACAACACCCTTCATTGTGTTTGCTTTGTCCTGTTTTTTAATGGGGGTATGGAGAATCAGACAGAGTAGTGTTGGTCTTTGAGATCTAAATCGTATTGTCTATTGCTGCTAACTATGTGACTTGTGCAAGTTTGTAGCCTGACCCTCTAATTTATTGATCCTTTTTAATGAGATGCTACTGGATATAAGCCAATGGTTCTGGCCACACTGCAAAATACAATGACTAATGACGATTCTTCGAGTTGTTACACGAACAATGTTCCAATGATTTTAACGAAGCTGGAAGGTTTTTACTGGTTTAATTGGTTATAATGTTTTTATGTTTTTAAGTGAATTGTATCCATGTGTATACTTTTATGGCAGTATCTGCCGAATAAAGATTATGATGATGAAAACGTTGTAGTCAAAACCACAATTTTCAACATTTCATAACATGAACACCAGTCATTTTATTATGAGGCATAGTAAGACTGATTGTGACTTCGATGAAACGATTCCTTGTTTGTATCCTTTAGAAGCAGTATTTTCACCGGTATTGTTGCTGCATCACTAACTGAGAATGCTGCTTGCTAAAGTTCCATCCGGTTTCCGTTTGTTGAGAGAAGGCGGCACCTTCCTTCATTGACTGGGCTGTTCAAACAGTTGACATTTTGTGTTGTGCAGTTTAACAGCATTTGCTTATCACTCCCATATGCTGCACCCTCTACCTTATCACCTATTTTACTGCAACCATCCGGGATTGAATCCTTATGAACAAAACTCTGTAGGTAATCCAAGTTGAACAGCCAACTTGACACTGCAGACATCCCACATCCCTAATTTGGTCTATTCTTGTGACCGTCTGTGTCAAAAATCTATCTTGGTCTTCAGCCTCTTGTACTGTTTCTGTTTCAAGTAACACAGTTTCTTTCATTATTTTTCAGTGGTACAGTATGCTCTGGGCATATGTTGAGATGACAGTGTTACTACATGCTCTCTCTTTTGAGGGAGCGTTTTGCATTTTTGAGACTGAAAGCATCAGTGTCCTCTTGGTTCGAGATGAAATCCTTCTTTGCACTGTCAAAGCATCAGTGTCCTCTTGGTTCAAGATGAAATCCTTCTTTGCACTGTCCAGTGCGTTACATTTAATTCCATAGCATCTCAACTAGTTTCTATATGATGTCAGTGATTTATACGTTTCATTGTTTTCGAACAACAAGGCTTAAATAAGTCAAATAGTTTCCACCAGACTTCACTTCGTTTACAGCCATGCGACCTCGTGTGATGAGGAACTGGAGCCAATGAGGAGAGAAGCATGTGAATTTCAAACACTGAAGTTTCTCGTTGCCAAGCATTTCAATAAATAGCTTTCAAAGGTGGTGTATTATTTCTGTTTCAGAAACAACCTGAATGTACATGAGCACCCAGAGAGGATGTACATTGAAAACAAGGAATTTGCATTACCAGAGAAGAAAGAGATTATTATTGAAAGACAAGTTATATGAACTTCTTAGATATTGGTTATGTTTCAGTTCAATGAATAACCAAAGTTCCCCAGTATCCCACATATACTGAGATTTAAAAATATTCTTGAGGTATACAATGAGAGTTTGATGACATATCAAAGGTGTAATCTTGTTTTTAGATGATCCACTATGACACAAATATTTGACTAGATGATAGCACCTAGCAGAGTGATGAGTCGGAGTGGCAGTATCCAGTGTCTGTTTTCTCGTGTAACCCATTCCCCTTTTTCTGCGGTTTACTGTTACCATAATATTCCAATTGTATTTTATTAAATGACATGGCATTGTAACATTTATGTAGCTCTTACTACCTGTATGTTGAGTTCTGAAGAGACACCGTGTATTGTTTTCAGTGAACTTGCAGATTTGAACATCTATGCAAACTATTTAGGGTATTTCTTATGATCATAGTTCAGAAATCTGGTTACTGCATTGTGTTGTCCATCCTGAGCGTTTTAGTTTAAAGTTTATAGTCCAGAGCAGATACAGGTGGGAAGAAGAGATGGAACGGAGATCTTTTGGGATGGACTTTTTACTGTCCTCCCAAATATGATTATCATTGTGACATGTTAAGAGGCGGTCAAAGCATGCATCTGTTTAGGACCTGGAGTGGTTAACTGAATTAAGAGTCTTCCATTAGCCAGTTGTTTGTGGCAGATTTCCTCATTTTTTCCATGCCTGTTCAGTTGGTGATGGGTTGTTTATTGCTGTGGATTGGTACAATCCTGGTTGATGTACATGGTCTGTTGGGGTTCTGTCCAATGAGAGAGTAAGAGGGTTAAGCAGCATAAGAGCATTATTAAGCGGCCTGTTTGAACAGTAGTTGGCTACTCAACCGCTGAGTGTTATGGCATTGGTATTATTACAGGCCAGGAGGGTTATATGTGGATTGATGTTACTATTATAATACCCAGGCTAGACATATGTCAGCCCGTTAGAACTTTCCTGGACATGGAAAGTTGTGTGCTGGTTGGACTGTTCCATGTCTGTAGACTGTATTTGAAGGATCGATTATTCTGAGTTCTATCCCAGGGTGATGGAATGATGTAGTTAGCTTGGAACTAGTCATTGTTTCACCTCTCTTCTAGAGTGTAAAACTTCCTGAATGCTTCAAATCTGGGCTCACAGCGAATTCCAGAGCTTTGTGGTTTGTACAGAGAAAGCAGTGTGTCATATGAATCTCTTGTAGAAAGGTTTCATATGAAAGAGTTCCAGTTGCTGCCAGAGCAGTGCTAGTCCCCATTTACCAACTGCAGTCATGAAGTCTACGAAGCAGCAAAGCGGTTGCCTGCCTTAATTGGTCATTGCTGGTGCATTTAGCGCAACACACTAGTTGACAGACCCCATCACAAGCTACTTAGTTTGACAGATTTCACTACTTATACCTTTCAGCAGGTTTAAAGACACATGAAATCCTAGATACTCAACAATTAGCCCATTGTGAATTTTTCAGTGTTTGCTTAAAACCTAATTCTCAGATGATCAGTATATGATCTAGGCAAAAAAGTGTTTCAATAAATCTGGATGTGTCCTATGCAGAAAAACTCTGAATTGCACATGTCTGAAAAGCCAAAAGACAGACAGATGAAGGTAAGTGGCCTTCTTTGGAAGTAAATGTTAAGTTGTACTGATACTTTTGATTAATGCCATTTATTTTGACATACTTTGCAACATCTAGTGCTATGAAACAGTTTCTCTGTTTCATATGTCATAGACCAACTTTAGCAAGCACTAAGAGGTAGAAAAAAATAGCAAGCAGTAGCTGCATGCTTATTTAATGCCCTATAATGTATACAAACTCATTGCAAACCACATTTCTTCAATATATTACATACTGGGTTACTTATACAGATTATAAGTTGCCAAACACCTAAATTCCAACATCTTTTGAGTTCCCTATCTCCATCAATGGTACAACCAGTTACCATTGTGTCCTCGCTGTCTCAGTGGTTTCAGTGTGGGGAAATGCGGATTTGGCTGCGAAGAAGAGTAATAAACAATTCTTTGTTCAGATGAAGATTGAGGACGCCTTTGATGTTTCAGAAAGAAGCATACAGTCATGGAACAATTAGTGTACACTCATTTCTGTCCAGTCTTGACATTTACGAGCAGTTGCATGCCTGTGCCATGTTAAAACTCAAAACTAGTACTGATTCTTTACTCGGAGAACTTTTTTGACAACTGTAACAGTACAAGGCCTGTTGAGAAAATCCCCATTCAATAAAGCCCCCCAGGGCAGAAACAACTGCAAGCTTTTTGGTGTGATCTGAACTAAACCGCACTTTGATTTATGGGGACATTGACTGTATTCTGAGGAAAGGCTGAATTGCTTTGTCTTGAAAGGGTCCCCTAAAAAATCACAGTATGTCATTGATATATTTCAGATATTAGAATTATGTTATAATTCGTCTCACAGAGGTGGCAATCAGTGTTCTAGCAATTAATAAGAACTATTAAAGAGCTAGAGTATAACATGACAACCAGTTACTGCAAGAATATTGGGCAAGACACCTTTACCATGAATAGATTACATAGATTGCATTTCCATTATGTCTCATTTAATACAACATACAGACTCTGAAGCACACGTTGGATCTTACTCTGGACAGAAGAAGCATTTACAACATGCATTGCTACTACTTAACTTAGAGTCTGATGTATTCTTGTGACTTCCCAGGAAGGATGAGAAGTCCATTCGAAATGTGCCATATCATCTTCTTTATTGCTCTGTGGCTCTCATATTATCTCCAGCGCAGATTTCATGTGGCATTTTCTCTGCTTGAGTACGTAATCAAATTCTCTATATTGAGGTTTCACAAGGGAACTTTTCAGACCGCTCTTACCTTCCTCTGTCTGGTCTCCTGGACTGCTTGGTTCAGCATCGCTCCTCTGTGCCTTCTGCACTTCTCTTCTCTTTTTCCTCTGGTAGTAGTTTCTGTTTCTCCTTCCTTATTCCCTCCTTTTCATCTCTTGTGCCTCGCTCCTTTTCACCCTTCTGATTCTTCTTGCCCGTTTTTCCTCCTTTTGCCCTCATCTTCATCTTTTGTGATTGACTCTTTTCACCCTTCTAATTGTTTTGGCCCATTTTCTTTGTACATTTCTGCTGCTGCTCCTGCCCTTTTTCGGTCCAATACGCTCCCATTGCTGCGTTTTACCACCTCCTGCAAGCCTCGCCTATTGCCATCCAGTGCCCCTCCCACCTCCCAGGACCTACTTAATGGCGGGTGCAGTGCGGACACGCAATGGATGTGCCCAGCGGGTGCGTCAAAGGCAAGCTCACTGCCGCCAACCTCATCACCACCATTGCACCCGAAGCCGTCTTTCTCACCGAGACCTGGCTCAGCCCTTCGTCTGCCCCCTACATCGCCACTGCAGTACCCGACAGATACAAGATCACCCACCGGGACCGCGTATGTAAGCCCGGAGGAGGAATCGCCATCATCCACAAACAGACCATCCAGTGCACCAACACCATGGACAATTCCACCCCAGCCAGGGAACACCTGAACTTCAGGCTCCAAACAGACGGCAAGTCGATCATCAGAGGCACCCTCGCCTACCGCCCACCGGGACCGTGCCCCAGCTTCTGCAACCTCATCTCCGACTTCATCGCTCTCCTCCCCATTGACTCCAACATATTCCTCTGCAACCTCAACTTCTACCTCGACAAACACAGCGGCACCAACACCACCTACATCCTCAACAGCATGAACAACATCAACTCACCCAACTTGCCCACAACTCCACACACACTGCAGGACACACGCTGGACCCCATCTTCACCTCGAGTAACTGAATCAGGTACAGCTACGCCACTTAAACTCACTTGGACCGACCACTCCATCGTCCACTTCAAAGTAAGCAGCCCACGAACTGCTGCCCCACTCTGCCCAGTCCCACCCACCGCAGCTGGAGCAAATTACTGGAGACTCCATGGACCAATGCCCTCAACACCTCCAACCCAGACTCCTCCACAAACCTCGTCCAGGGTGTCCGGAACTTCAACACCTTGACCACGAACAGTGCTGACAGCATCGCCCCATCAATAACAGCAGACACAGGAGACCCACCAGGCAGGCCAGCTGGTACACCGAAGAACTTTAGAATTGCAAAACACCACTGCAAACAACTGGAAATAAGATGGTGCACAAGCAAGGACACCTCTGACAGGACCCCTTTCAAGACCACCCTCAACCACTACCACCGGCTGCTGAAGGAGAAAAAAAGGAATTCCCTTGCCACTCGCATCGAATCCAGCTCCAACCACAGCAAAGAACTCTTCATCATCGTCAGGGAATTCGCCAACGCCACATCCACAGAGAACAGCATCACCTTCTCACAGGAACTCTGCAACAACCTTGCTACCTTCTTCCACGCCAAGATCGCCACTATCTACAAAATCTTCGAACACCAGCCCACGACTACAGACTTCCCAAACCTACTTACCCTTTCCACAACCAGCATAGACTGCAGACTGACCACATGGAGCCAGTTCACTCTCCAGAATACCACCACCATCATGAACTCTGTTCACTCAGTAGCTCCCACAAACCCATGTCCTCATTACATCTTCAACCTCGGGAGCCACCGGATCAGTCACGAAATCATCAACCTGCCCAACTCCTCGATAACCAAGGTCATATTCCCCGAAGACTGGAAACGTGCTGAGGTGAAACCTCTTCTCAAGAATGCATCATCCAA
This sequence comes from Calotriton arnoldi, assembly GCA_963921515.1. NCBI lineage: Eukaryota > Metazoa > Chordata > Amphibia > Caudata > Salamandridae > Calotriton > Calotriton arnoldi. Next base: position 1,327,450 of record CAWUFW010000341.1, read on the forward strand.
CCACTCCAAACTCAAGAACTACTGACTCATCTCCTTGCTTCCATTTCTGGCCAAAGTCCTAGAGAAAGCCATCAACAAACAACTGTTAATGTTAATGGGACTTGTAGAGCGCACTGTTACCAAACAGTGTCCTGGCGCTAACCTAAGATCGAACCGGAAAACAGAAATCGTTACCAATAATTTGATCTGCTAAAAGCCAAGTTTTCAGCTCTCGTCTAAATTCAAGAATGGAGGTGGCTGACCGGATGGACAACAGAAGTTAGTTCCAAATGGTGATGGTGCCCAGATAGAAACTTCTGCTACCCAACTTGTTCTTTTGAATCTCGGTACCCTCAGAGTTCTAGAATTAGAAGATCTTAATGATCTGCTAGGCGAGTACCATCTAAAGTGCTGAGCTAAGTTCTGAGGACTTATATTGTGCAAAGCCTTGTACGCAAAGCACAAAGCTTTGAATTGAATTCTCTCCTTCACTGGCAACTAATGTAGCTGTTTGATTGTGTTCCTAACTGAGACATTTTTCGGGGTACTGGTAAGCACTCTCGCGGCAGTATTCTGCAAAACCTGGAGTTTACTCAGATGTTGGACCTGCATATTAAGATATAGGCCATTACAATAATCTAATCTGGCCAATATCAAAGCTGATATAACCAATTTTTGAAGGTTTACTGGAATAAAAGGCGAAATCTTTTTGATTTTTCTTAAAATGAAAAAGGTGGATGAAGTGAGAGCGTTGATCTGTTTAGCAAAAGAAAGCCTATTGTCAACAATAACCCCAAGCTTTTTGACCTTTTCAACAGGTTTCGGTAAACCGCCTAAATTCATTGGCCACCACTCCGGGGACCAAAAAGAAGGGTCATTACCCAAAAGAACCACTTCCGTTTTATTAGAATTCAATTTTAAACTATTCGAGCTCATCCATAAATTTACGGCTGACATGCAATCACTAAACTGCTTACTGATAGCTGAGGATTGATTCTTGACTGCTACAACAATTTGGGTGTCATCAGCGTAAGATGTTATGGCAAAGCTGAATGATTTTATGATTGGGGCCAGGGCAGCGATGTAAACATTAAAAAGAGTGGGGCTGATAGAAGAGCCCTGAGGCACTCCGCAAGGGAGCTGAAAAGAATTAGATTGGAATGGGTCCATCGCCACGAATTGCGCTCTATCTTCTAAATAAGATTTTAGCTGGTGAAGTGCTGAACCCTGCACCCCGATCCCTGCTAACCTATCCACCAAAATAGAGTGGTGCACAGTATCGATGGCCGCCAATAGGTCTAACAAAATGAGGGCGGCCCTTCCACCATTATCTAGAGCTTCCCTGATTTTCTCTACTGATTTGATCATAGCCGACTCCGTACTGTGCCCAGTCCTAAAGCTTTATTGTGTTTCATCTAGGCAGCCATGTAGGTTAATATAATCCATCAGTTGTTTATTCTTGGCCTTCTCTAGGAGTTTAGCAGAAAAAGGAAGACGTGATATAGGGTGATAGTTGTTAACATCTGTAGGATCTAAATTATTTTTTTCAGGATGGGCAAAGTTGATGCCCTTTTCCATAGAATAGGAAACACTCCTGTCCTAAAAATTACATTAAACACTTTTACCAGGTTGTCTGCTACAATATCTTGTGCCAATTTTACAACCTTCACTGGGCAAGGATCAATAGGTGAGCCTGATTTTGAGTTAACAATAAGGTCCATCACTTGTGCCCTATCAAGGTGAGAAAAATTCTCAAAACAAGGTTCCCCAGCATGGCTATTTGCTACTGGTTCAGTATTAGAACTGAAATAATTTGCCCTAATTCTACAGCTACCTACTTCATTAAAAATGCTATCCACTTTATTAACGAAGTGCCTAGCAATCTCATCACACAGGTCTTGAGTTGGCACCATTTCAGGAGTGGGTGGCGAGGTAAGCATTAGCACAGTGCTAAATAATTCCTTAGAAGAATCTTTTACACTCTTGATTTTTTGTGAAAAAAATATAGTTTTTTCACTCCTAATCATTTCCTTATATTTACTCAAGCTATGTTTGTATTTTTGCCCTTCAACCGGATCGTAGGCTAATCTCTAAATCCGTTCCTGTTTTTTACAGCTTAGTTTGCAGTCCTTCAGCCTGTCGGAGTACCAAGGGGCTGAGGGTCGGCTACATTTCGAGCGAATAGAAATCAAGGGGGCTAATTGTGTACCATTTTTTTCCAACCAAAGGTTGTAAAGACAGGCATTTACATCTGCATTCTCCCCATACTCTGGTTGGGAGCTTGCTAGGTTCTCTTGAAATGTCAGTTGATTAACTCTATTCCAGGCTCTCCCAGCTCTGCGTCTGGCTACACGGCCGATTTGGGGGTCGGATTCTAATGGTCCAAAATTAAACATAATGGCCGAATGGTGTGACCAAACGAGTGGCAGAGTATCTTTAACTAAGATTAAAGGATTGTTTGAAAAAATCCCATCAAGCGTATGTCCCGCCCGATGGCTGGGTCCCTTCACCCATTGTGGGAGCCCGAAACTCTCCATGAGATCCAGGAAGTTGACTGTATCCGCCTCTAAAACGGCTTCTAAATGAAAATTAAAGTCACCTAACACTGTTAGGTTAGAGGCAGCTAGCCGGTCTTCTAAAAGGTCTTGGAGATTATCTAAGAAAGAACCTCTCGGGCCAGGCGGCCGATAAACTAAGATGCCCTTAAAACTTTGTTGGGCATTTAGTTGAAAACTAAATGATAGGGCTTCACATACAGGCAAGGTTAAGGAGGAAAAATTAGCGGCAAAGGATTCTTGATAGAGAATAGCTAGACCCCCACTTTCTTATCTTTCCTATCTTCCCTAGCAAGTGTAAAAATCCCATAACCTGGCGGCGTTGCTTCCGCCAGGCTGGGACCAGAGGCCACATCAGTCCATGACTCTGTAATAACAAGCATTTGCAATGCAATAGGTCTCGCATTTACGCAAGTTTGAGCTATTGGCATTGTAAATGACAATGGCTTTTATTTATATTTCAAAACCAAAACATAAATAAAAGGCAATGTCATTTACAATAAAAATAGCTCAAACTCTCGCATTATTACAGCTGTAAATGACAATGCCTTTTAGTTATGCATTTTGGTTTGTAGTGTATTGAATGTATGTTGTGTGGAGTGGAATTATGAGGTTTGTATTGGAATTCTTAGTTGTGGAATGTTGTGTGGTGTGGAATGGATTTGTGTAGTGGACTTATGTGGCAGGGTGTGCAGAGGAAAAGGATTATGGGAATATCAGACACTGGGAGACACAGATAGTACGAGAACACAGGGAATGGGGAGATAGATTTACAAAGTTTGGGCACTTGAGAGGGTGAGAGAACACATGGAAGCGAGAACGCCCGGAAAACAAAGGGGTCCCTAGGCATGTGGAGATAGCGAGACCTTGAACATTTGTGAGGGAGAAAGAGAACATCAGGTGGGGAGAGGGGTGGATAGATTTGGGCTACAATTGAAGTATATTAAGAAAATATGGGAACTGTGGTGCTGTATGCTATGGGACAGGGTTAGTGAGTTTGGTGCGGGGTGAATTATTAGAGATTAGAGGTAGCTGAAATATTGAGCTGTGACACTTAGTAAGCAGTAACAAGGCAAGTTTAATGTGAGCTGAGGAAAGGATCACTGTCACACTCCAGACCTATTTCCCACTAACTGTGAGTGTGTGAAGTTAAGAATATTAGCACTTGTGTGGAGCCATAACCAGAACATCTACTGTAACTTACTTCCCTTAAAATTGGAAAAGGAATGTGTGGGGTACCAGGGTAGGTGAAGTGCCACGTTTAATTTGTGGCCACACACCTGTGTGCATCGTGTTAGCATGTAGAAGCGGGGCATTAACAATGGAAAGGAAATCGATTATTAGAGAATGTTGAAATGTGGAGCACTGACATTTATGCATTATGAGATCGGGGATTGTAACCAAGGAAAGGAAGTCCATTGTTAAAGAATGTTGTAATGTTAAGCTTTGAGGCTTTAATAGCATGGGCTCAGAGATATTAATATGGAAAATAAGTCCATTGTAGCGAATGTTGATATGGTGTGCTGTGACACTTGAAAAACAGTAACTAGGCTCAACAAGTTTAACCCGAGCTGAGGAAGGGTAGGCATGCACTGGAGAATATTGAAATGTTGAGCTCTGTTCCTCACACTTTGGGGGCTGAGGGTAATTGAAACAGGATTCCAAGTGAAGGGCCATAGGTGAATGTTGAAAATTTGAGAAATGTGTGTGTCCTACTATATAGCTTTGGAACCATGAAACCTATGCGGGTGGAGGAGGTCCTCCGGTGAATGTTGAAATGCTAGACGCTGAGCTTAACACACATATAGTCTTTTAAACACCCTGCTCTCCTGTAAGTGCATTTTCAAAATGAAGTAATGGTGCCCGATTAAACATGGTTTGCCATATTTATGACACAGGTTTTGTTAAATTTAAAAAAAGGCAGATTTGGGTGTTGTTGTGTATGCGTTACTTAATGCATGTAACTGCTGTTAACCGGGCAGTCTTTTCAAGTCCCACAACCGTTTGAGCTTTTAGGTGCTTTATGCTGACCTGAAGCATGTGGTAAGGATCTCTGCCCAAAGCTTGCGCCCTGCACACCAGAGACAGTCTCCATCTGAGTGAGAGAGCATGTACCTGTACGAAAAGAGTATGTGCGCATGAGAGAGAAGGAGTCTCCATCCTGTACCTTAGGAAGGGAGCCGGAGTCTTACACTAGAGAGAGGGGGCCTGCAACCAGAACCGTAGTGAGAAGTTTACACCTTAGAACGTTTTCCCCTTTAGAGCTCTTTGGCGAGGGAGCCTGTATTTTGTGGCTGGAATTAGTGGAGTGCGCTCTCCAAGGAATAGGGGAAAGGTGTGCCCGAGGCTTAGAGACATGTAGCAACTTAGAGAGGGAATAAGTGTTGTGTACGTTGGAGACCGTGCTGTGGTACGTGGGAGAATGAACCCTGTGATTAAGAAATGAACTGTATGCCTGAGAGGCAGGAGGACCCTGTTCTAAAGAAAGTAGATGGACCAGGGAGCATGTGTTCAGCACCTTAGAGAGAGCTAGTATTTGAGAAAGATAAAAGAGGGAGCCTATGGCTTGTTCCTTGGAGAGGAAGAGAGCATGCGCTCTGCCTCAAGAGAAATTAAGGTGGCTGAAAGAGGTGTGATGGGCCTTGGAGAGAAAGAATAGTCTTTTGACAGAGAGAGACAGCTTGCGCTTTAGAGAGAGAGAGAAAAATGTGTGTATATGTGAGAGGAAGAGAGAGAAAGAAACTGGAAGTGCGGTCTGTACCTAATGAAGATTAGAAAGAGAGAGCAAGTGTGTATGTGTGTGCGTTAGAGAGAGACAGAAACAGAGGAATAAGTGTGTGTGAGAGATAAAGGGGAAGAGCCAATGAGAGACCATCTACTACGTAATTTATAGACAGACTGCACCGTAGTGAGGGAAAGTTGTGGAGTAAACAAGAGTCTGTCTGTCTTCCAAGAGCACTTAAACGCCACTGCGCAGGTCTGGTTTGTGGCAAGTATTGGTGGCACATTTAGCCTAACAGGTTTTTTTCTTGGCATTTTATTAAGATTCAAAAAGGTGCAAAACAGGGACACGTTTGCTGTCAGCGTAGTCTTGTTTTTGCCTATGGGAAAAGAGAGGGACACACAAGTTTTACAAGAACAGTGTCACCTTTCCCAAAGTTGTTAAAAAGTAATTTGAACTTCCGAAACAAACGTGCACACTATAGTAAGAAAGCCACCGAACACATTGCGCCAAGCGTCTGTGAAATCAACATGTTTAAAACAACCCTGTAAACACAAAAATGTCTTCAAATGTGACATGCTAAGCTTTGGAGTGCATGTTAATAGTTACAATTTTTTTTGCATTAGATCTTGATAGAAGCAAGCGTCCATCAATTAAGTTGGGAGCCTAGACCAAAGCTGGTGCTAGATTGCTAATCATTACTGCGGGATAATAACCCCAAAACAAAAGGCTACCATATTAGATTGTGAACCCCTCCCATAAGTAATGAGTCAGGTGACAGCACCTAAATGCATTACAGAAATTTTTATAAGTCTACTAAGGTTAGGTTTGCGGTCACAGTTGAAGACACGCACGAGTAACCCTAACAGACTTCTTGGAGTCATAGGTGGTCAGAAACTGGATGGGGTGGGTTTTCCGGTTATCTTTTTTAAGATCGTAGTAATATTTAACAATCCATATTGCATTGGGGCATTTAAGACCAAGGTTTCAACTTTGGATTTGGTCTACTTTGTGGCTTCCTTTAAATTTTTCTGAATTGTATGCAGCACATTTAAATGAGGTTTACTTGTTATGGAATGCGTATATTATTGTTCACATATTTTAATGGGTTCGACTACGAAATACATTTGTATTCTCTACTCAAAGTATTTAAGTACACACTTCATCCCTCAAATCCACAAATAGAAGAAACCGACAAATGTTGTCACTCGGTAAGCCACATCTATGGAAGCCCAGGAAACTTGGTGAAAGAAAGCCTCAGCCATTTTAGTAAGCAGCTAAAAATTGCAGTATTATCCTAATTCAAGTGTACCATCCTACATCGAAACATAAAAATAGGTAAACAGAAAGAATTCAAAACAGGCAAGTCAATGGATTACATTCGCCACTAACATTTATTATTAAATTATTTTCTGTACGAGTCAGCAATGGGGGCAGCAAACATGATAGGGGGGAACTCACTACACTTACCAACATCGCATTTTCAATACACTTATATGAAGAAATGAACGCCAAACAATAGGCTCCGTCTACCAAATGTGTTTTTGCGCAATAGTAATGCAGCCCAGAGAGACTCTGAGAGGTGGCGGTAAAATAAATCGGACGTAGTTCTTAAATGAGGTTCGGTAGTGAAAGTTTCCGAAGTAATTGAAAAGAAAAAATTGGATAACCAGATTAACAATTAGAGAGAAGGCCTGGCAACGGAAACTTTCTACCGTGTAAAAATAAATTCTACAAGAGTTTAAAGCATCAACACAATAGCAATTCAAAGGGGAGAAGCAGTCTGCACACTGCGGTACCCAATATGCTGAGGCCCAAACCGATCCTCCTTGAACGAAGGCACGTAATCCACCATACCCGAAGGAAACAGGTTGCAGAAAAAGATTCAAGCAACACACAAACACAAAATGTTGCAAAAATCGCGCGCCCCTAACAAACCTTTTTTTACATAATTTCTAATGTCGCCACATACCCTTAACTGCAACGCCCTCTCCTCGATGGTGCACAAACTCAGCTTTATGGCAGCTGTGCGGCTCGGAGGAGAGAAAACAATCCAAGCCAGCTTTTCTGCTTCTGTTTATTGGTGGGTGTACAAACAATGAAGAGCTCACCTCGGCAATCCAGGCATTAATGCAGTTCTTTAAGTTCAGGACGCAAATTTCCCCAGTCCAGCTACCTCGACCGGAAGCCAAGCTTAGCGGGAGACCTGCATTACCCTGCCGGGGCCGGCCTGGTTCCCACTACCCCTCGCTACTTTTATAGCCGTCCTATAGGAAGGAGAGCGTCAGGAAGCAGCACAGCGGCTAAGGGGTGCATAGAACAATGAAAACAAGTGGTGCGTGCAGCCCAGAAGTGTAACTGGTCCCATGTGATCAGGTGAACCTTTACCCAGCCCTGGCTTTTTAAACAATAACATGGTGGTCGGCAGGCCCACATTTGTAAAATGGAAAAAAACCAAAAACATAAGACCTGGATAAAGGTACTCCTGCTGAGATGGGGACATTTGAAACTCCTAAGGTGTGGAACAAAAGGACTTCTACAGCTGCAGCAGTCGCGCTACTCTAGATCCAATGTGTCAAAAAACATGTGAACAATAAATAACATTTTAAAAACCGCATGATTATTCAGGCGACTCCTGTTATTGATGCATTTTTTCTTTCCTGGCCTTAGTACTGGCACGTAACAGTAAATGGACACTTAAATCCAATTTGCTCAATTTAATAGAACACTTAAAAAAATAATGTAACTCTGGGATTACCACGATTTTTTTTAAAGCCAGAATTGTTTCATTTTAGTCACCTCACGTCTGAAAGGGACTTTGCTTGAATTGTATGTCAAAGGGGAAAATTAAGGTCCCCGATTTTTTCTTGTTTCAAAATGTTAGCATGCATGCTGAAGTCTTCGTGTACCAAAGGCATAGCCGTTATTTTCTTAATGCTGTAGAAAGAGGTCCATATAAGGACATCCAGTCCTACCCAAAATTAAAAAACAAAACGTGCCGGAAGGCTTGCAAAAGGTGGCGTTTGCATTCAAAGGCAATAGCTGGAGGGCTCGGCCTGCCACACCTTTCAGGCTTTCACTCCACCAGCCCAGCTCACCACACACCTCATAGTCCAGAGCTAGCTTGCGCACAGAAGTCGTACCTCTCCGGAAAGGCATCGTGATTCGTGACGTTCCTTGACGCCCCCTGGGGTCCTCTCTGTAGCAGGCCTGCACCTACGGAGCTCCGGCGGGCTTTGCGTTTTCTTCTTCTGGTGGGCAGAACGGACTTGTTTTCACGCTTTTCGCCCACACGTCTATCGCTTCCTTGTCGTCACGGAGAGGGGAAGGGACTGGTCGAGAAGGAAGTCGATTTTGCCTACTCCTCCTTTAACCCTTTTCAGCTTCGTTTCTACTGTGCGGCCTCTTCATTGGAAATGCATCTGTCGAAACCCTCTCTTTTGTATTGTTTATCTTCCGTTTTAGGAGTGATAACAACGTGGTTGTCACTCAAGTAATCGTAATTTTATGGATTGCTCTCTCATATAGGGCAAAACTGAAATACTTTACCCCAAAAAGAACCAGCGAATAGCATATCACAGCACACTGAAATCAACAGACTGTAATGAACGGAAAATTAACAAGCATTACGTAAACACGTGAACCCGGAGCCATTAGCAATTAAAAAAAACAAATTATCAAAGCGGGCGGGCGCCGTACTGAAACACGGAATAGCGCCCATGTATACAAGCACGGAATCGAAACCAACGCGGGAATCGAAACCAGTGGTGCGCGCGCACCACAGAGGAGCGGGGGGAGGGAGCGCGGCAGCGACAGCGAGGCGAACGCGCGCTGCTGCGCGTTCTGGCCACCGTCGGGAATGGGAGGAGCGAAGGCGGGACATGCGCCCGCCTTGCCCAATAGCGTGCCGTTTTTCTAAAACGCACGCTACAGCTAATGAGGGCTTCTGGAAACAAAAACACACGCACGAGCGTGTGGGTCGTTTTCAGAAGCCCTTTCTAGAGGACTCGCGCTGCGCGAGCAGTGCTGCGCACTGCAACGCTAGGCACGAGACCTAAAAATTAGATCACATCCTTGATTTTCTATAAATACAGCACATTCATGGCTATGTTTAACTAAGGATCTAGCATTAAATAAGGCGCAAGTTAATGTTCTGGAAGAGGTCCTCTGTTTGGCTGCTTTAACTTTAGGCATCTCTAACTGTCTGACACCCTGTCCAATAAATGTAGGAAGGGTACTCCTACACACTGGACAAACGCCATATTTCCCCCTCCCCACTCAATTCAGGACAAACCGAAGCTCGCTTACCTCTTGGGTTCAGCTCCGGTAATTCCTCCCTAGAGAAATGGATCTGCTGCTGTGAAGATGGAATAAAATGGGCTGTGGCTGGCGCTGAGCGTGGGCCGAGCGCGGACGGGTTTGCCTTTTGCGTGCCTTTGGCACGCCTTCTGCGCGGACGCTCTGTGGCCATGATTAAATACTCTCCCATGTGGGAGGGGGCGTGTCCCAATTCAGGCCCTGATTATAAGCCAATAAGGCAAAAGTTAAAAAGTGCAACTATTGCGCACAGCCGTTGCGGGAGCCAGACACCTCCCGGTTGCTCTTCGGTGCAATTACAAGGAAAGAAAAGTAAGTTTAAATAAAGAGCAAATGCTAAACGAACCCTATCCCACGTTATGGGATTCAGGCACCTCCCGGTTGCACACCAAGTGCAAATTACAAGGAAAATAAAACAACATCTGCAGGTAAGAGACCAGAGGTCAGATCCGATCAAAATCTGCACGGACGCGCTGTGGCCTTGATTAAATACTCTCCCATGTGGGAGAGGGCTTGTCCCAATTCAGGCCCTGATTATAAGCCAATAAGGCAGAAGCTAAAAAGTGCAACTACCGCGCACAGCCGTCTATCCAGCTGACGCGCGAAATTTAAAATAGTATTTTAAAAGGGAAAAGTGAAAAACAGGACCTTAGACCAGTAGGACACCACTTAAATATGGTGCCCACGTTGCGGGAGCCAGGCACCTCCCAGTTGCACTTAGGTGCTTTTACAAGGAAAGAAAAGTAAGTTTAAATAAAGAGCAAATGCTAAACGAACCCTATCCAATATGGCGCCCACGTTGCGGGAGCCAGGCACCTCCCGGTTGCACACCAAGTGCAAATTACAAGGAAAATAAAACAACGTCTGCAGGTAAGAGACCGGAGGTCAGATCCGATCAAAGGCTGCGCGGACGCGCTGTGACCATGATTAAATACTTTCCCATGTGGGAGGGGGCGTGTCCCAATTCAGGCCCTGATTATAAGCCAATGAGGCAAAAGCTAAAAAATACAACTACCGTGCACAGCCATCTATCCAGCTGAAGCGCGAAATTTAAAATAGTATTTTAAAACTCACCAAACACCTAGAACAAAACTTTCTTGTCGACACCTCCCAGTCCGGTTTCTGCAGCAATCACAGCACCGGGACCGCCTTGATTGCAGCCATTGATGACTTCCGAGCCCTCCTCGACGATGGAGAAACTGCAGCACTGATACTCCTCAACCTCTCAGTGGCATTTAACACTGTATCCCACCACATGCTGATCACAAGGCTGCACGACATCAGCATCCAAAGTAAAGCTTTCAGTGGATCTCCTCCTTCCTTACTGGAAGGACCTAGAAGGTCAGCCTACCACCTTTCACCTCTGAACCCAAGGAAATTATTTGTGGTGTCCCCCAGGAATCATCTCTCAGACCCACCCTCTTCAACACCTACATGAACCCCTTGGCCAACCTCATCAGATCCCACGGACTCAACATCATATCCTTCGCAGATGACACACACCTTATCCTCTCCCTCTCTGAAGACCCTTCCACCACCAGAACCAACTTCCACAGGTGCATGACGAACATCGCCAACTGGATGAGGAACAACTGCCTGAAGCTCAACACAGATAAAATAGAGGTACTCCTCTTCGTAACAGCACCATTCCCTGCGACGCCTCCTGGTGGCTCTTAGACCTAGACCTTCACCCACCCCATCCGACCACACCAGCAACCTCAGCATCATCCTGGACAGCAAGCTGATCATGAAATCCCAGATCAACTCAGTCTCGTCCACTTGCTTCTTCACTTTGTGCATGCTATGAAAAATCTTCAAATGGCTTCCCCAGAGCACAAGACTCATCGTCACCATCCGTTTGAACCACGGTAACGCTCTCTACTTAGAGGTCGCTGCACACATCCTCCAGAGACTACAGAACGCAGAAGCCAGACTCATCCTTGACCTTCCATGATGAACCCATGTCTACCCTCACATCAGAGAACTTCACTGGCTCCCAATACACCCTTAAGAACACCCTGACATTAACACAACAATGGCTGACGCGCAATCACCTCAAACTCGCTCCACCCACCTCCACCTCTTACATCGAAGAATGGATACCCTTTTTCTCTGTCTTTAATTTCACCCCATTCTTCGATGTAAGAGGTGGAGGTGGGTGGAGCGATCAGTAGGAATTCAGATTAAGGGCACTGAGTTTGAGGTGATTGCGCGTCTCGCTTTCTCGTCTCTCTCTCTCGGTCTCTCTCTCTCGGTCTCTCTCTCTCGGTCTCTCTCTCTCTCTCTCTCTCTCTCTCTCTCTCTCTCTCTCTCTCTCTTCCCCCCCCCCCCCTAGGCCCGCAAGCGCCTGGATACCCTCACGGGTGACAAGTAGCGCTATACAAATCGACTGATTGATTGACATTCTTAAAACACACTGAAAATGGTGTGGCGCCAGCTGGTAATGCCAGTGTATCATGAATGGTTGGTCGTGGATATCGTGATGGAAAAACCTGTAAATGACCCCCATTAGATTCGGAATTCAGATTAGTGCATTCTAATATACCAGTAGCGATTCTTTAGCTTTTGCAGAGCTAGGAAGAGGACCACGAATGGTGAGGATCCGGAGTGTTGGGCCAAAGGCATATCTAAATAACAAAAGAGGGTTTCCAAGCCTATTTACATCAAAATCTTCCTGTGTAGTAGTCTAAAGGAAAAATATATGTAGATTACCACTAGTTTGTAGATTTTTTTTTGTGCTAAATGTGCTGTATATTATTCTGTTTGGAGATTTTTATTCTAAACCTAGATCTATAACGTTTTTTTATTCTAAACCTATAACGGGTGTTTTTTTAGTTGTGTTATTTAATAAATGTTAAATTGCAATAAAAACTACATGTAAATATATTTGTGGTGTATATTTGAATTTTTTAGAGATAAACTACGAGTTGTTGAATATCTTTGATGGAGAAGATAGCACCACAATACTGTTCATACAACTAACTCATCCACTAGGATTGCGCACAACTCCATATAAAGCCTGAACATGCTGTGGGGGTGACTAGATTCTTGAGATACACTACAGGGCTTTTTGATATGATGAGAGGAAACTGATTGCTTTCTAACCAATTGTTTCATTTTGACTAAGAAGAAGAAGAAGAACTAGTCCAGTATCTGGAGGAGATGGGTGGTTTTTTTTCATCAAGAAAGCAGAGAGCTTCAGCAAAGATTTTACATTTGTTTGATGCTATAACCAAACCTAGGACATGATTGTTTTTGGAGTAGCATCTTCTTTTCCCAAATGTATTTATTGAGTTGTGAGGCCACATATTTTCCATTTTATTTTTCTAAGGAGCAGACAGCTGGTGATCCAGCTGAACCTACTAAGAAAAAGGGTTCAGACAAAGTTTCCTTAAAAGGGCAATATTTCTGCTAATTTTGAGGGGACTGGAATATTTCTGGAGACAAAGGTGGCATTCATCATTTAAAGTCAGCTGTTCACAATTATGTTAATTTTCCACCTATTGCAAATGATGCCAGGAAGTGGAGAGAAGCATTCTAGAAGTGTAGGTTTGAAGTGCTTATGATCTTTTTTTCATTGTAAAGCTTACATGAATTTGAGACACCGAACCCCTGATAAGTGATGCTGTTCACCTTATATGACGGCAGCACATGATCATCCAAGGCATGGGTGTTCCACATAACGTACATAGTATTCAATACCTCTGTTCCACTGTCCCACTTGAAATGCATCAGAGAATAGTAAGAAGGGAGTAAAGATGGTGGCTGCCAAGTGTTAAGTTTCCACTGTTACAGTCAGAAATGTGTAACAGAATGTAGACTGAAAAAAAAAAATTACTGAAGGATTCTGAGATTTTGAATTGTGGGCCATTCAATGCCCAAAATATGTTTTGTGTGGACCTTCCCCTTTAATTGTGCAAAAAGGCCTCCCTTTACACTTTGTGTACTTTAGGTGTTTGGTCAGGCAATATTGAAAAAGTAATTTGTCTTTCTCCTGCGACGCTGTGTGCACTGGGCAGAGCATTTTAAATCCATCTTTTGTTTGATTGGAAATCAGCAGAATGACTTCAATATTGATCTTTTCAAACCACTGCTGACATTCTATAAAAATATTTGGCTAGTTAATATTGAAAAATTACTAAGAATATTGCTAAGAAAAAGGAATTTGTTTTCCTACATGGTTTAACCTCTCCACCGATTACCATCATCTGAATTTTTGTGCCTTATTAGTTGATTTCAGTACCTGTAAGTAAATGCTAACTAGGGTGAAAGCCTTAACATGACAGAACATGTGTATTTGGGGTATCTTGGCACTGAAAAACAGATGTTTATTGTTACCCAACTCAATGTTTTATTGACCTCAGAAGGATGAAAGGCTCAGTGGATCCGCCAGTATTTGTACCTGTGACTATGAGGTTAAATTCAGGCTTCTACAGTTGATGCATTAGTTCACTAAGCCACCAGGCTCGGCTTGGAGAAGAGGTAGCAAAGGAGGGTTATTGTCAACATATGATACCAATAATCTCTTTAGGGTTTGTAAGCACTGGAAGTAAGGAATTTTAAAATGTGTTTTAAATAATCAGTACATGTGTGGATAACCTGTTATTTGTATGCCAATTATTGTGTTTTAAATTTGAAATGTTTGTATAACTTGATGTACCTTTAAGTATGTAATATGTGTTTCTTGATTTGTGTACTTTTTCTTGGCTTTGGTACAGATAAGAGCATTATGCCTTTCCGTCATGGATTCAAATGTGCTTGTCCAACGAAACACTTTGGAGGTTCTCCTGTTCTTTTTTCCATTTTACACATGCTTGGTAAGATATTTATTTCAAGTTATTAATTCATTTTGTACTGAAATGATCACTTATTTATTAATTTTGTTCTTTCGAATAATGCCTCCATTATGTAAGTTAAGAAAATTAATTGCATATTATGCTTCATGGTTATGCTTTTCTGCTAACTCTCTTATTAGCACAGATGATATCAAGGCCATTCATACTTCAAAATTTGTATGGTGACCACAGTTAAAAAACCGGACATAATGAACAGTATGTGTTCATACAGATACTGTTTTGCAGCTTCAGGTCAGATGGCTCTCTGATGCTTTATAGCAGCACCTTAAATAATGAAACTTATATTTGCCTGTGTGATCAAAGAAACCACAGCTCATTAGAACAGTACTGACAGAGTCTCTCATTCTGAGCATAGAGTTAAATCCAGACTCAGACGCAAACAGGTATTTGTGTCTGAATGTAGATTATGAGATGTGCAGTAATTTTTGCTCCTTGGTTTGTTTCCTTTTGACCTTGTTTCCGATATAACCTAGAAGAATATGCATGTAGAAAACAGGTCAGTAACAGAGAAAAGTGCAGAAATTGATAGTGTTAAAACCACATCCAAATGTTACTCCATAGTGCTACTTCAAAAACTCAGAATGATGCACTAAAGATTGGTAAATTAATTTCTGATACCCAATAACTTGGGGGCCTGTTCACAAAGTTAAATATACACACGTATATCTACTCGTGTGTATATGTAATACTACACCTAGGTGTGAATCCACACATTTTTGTTATAGACCCTTTCTAAGTGTAGATTTACAAGTAGGTGTTGAGTTACTTGTCTCCACCCCTCATATAAGTGGGTGTATCCTTCTCCATAGGATTTACGAGTGTAAAGTTAGTGCCAGAATATTTTTCAGCCAGGTGGCTGCCTATGGTAAAATGTAGAGAAATGTATTTAAGTTTATTATTCTTTAAAAATAATCTTTAAAACTATTGTGCAATAAAAATGAAAAATCATTATTAATGTTTGTTACCCTTTAGCTTTTTAAATAAAATGCTACAGCGAGCTGACTCATCACATTAAATGTGTATTAAATCATGTTTTAATATATTAATTTAATTTATAAATAATCATTTTAAGCAATAAGTTAAAAACAGTCCCACCCTCACTTACATTTTTATCTTATGTGTAGTAAATTTCTTTAAAATTGTTTCATTCATTTAAATTATTTTTAAATAAATGTTAATATATTAATTTAAGTTATAAATAATCATTTACAGCAATAATTTAAAAACAATCCCACCCTCACTTACATTTATATCTTATATGTAGTAAATTTTATTAAAATTGTTTAGTTAATTTAAATTATTTTTAATAAATGTTTAAACGTAATTGGTTTGTTAATTAAGTTTTTTTAATCTGTGTAAATAATAAAAACAATAATAAAAATAGAAAATTGATAGTTATATATAATTTCTAACCTTAAAACAAACAGATCGATAACTAAATAGATATAGTCTAATTGAATTCTTATTGGTTTTCTTTTATTTTCCTGTCTCTGTTGTTTTCTGTTGGAGTAGGTTCCAGTACCTGTAAAAGGTCACATGTGGTGCGTTGGTGCTTGACGTAAGCCAATGTTGGGCTGGAGTACATTTTCACCTGTTTTGACACCTTTATTTTATTTTTGAAATTTTATATAGCGCTTATATGGCCCTCAGGCATCAGAGCGCTTTACAACAGTAGCAAGATACATGGGTTACAGCGAGTTCCGATAATTAAACTCTGACGTTTACATCGGAAGATGCATGTAGGAGTTACCACATTAGATAATTACAGCAGTTGGTCAATGGTCATACACAGTTTAAGCATCGATTTAGATGATGGGGGTCACATAATGAAGGTAGTTCAGATCCTGGTGGAGGGAGTACTTAACAATGGTCGAGGGTGATTAACCAATGTGTCTGTCCAATAGGAGGAGCATGAGGTCCTTTTTGAAGGTGACTAGGCAGGTGGTTAGGCGGATGGAGGGAGGCAGAGAGATCCTGATTCGTGTGGCACTACCATAGAATGACTGACTCATGTATTGTTCTCAACTGAAGGTTGGGGAGTTCCAGGGGCAAGGATTGGGTATTTCTGGAACCCATATTTGCTACAGAGATTCAGTTTCTCGTTTAGATAGGAGGGTGAAGAGGAGTGCAGCTCCCTGTGGGTAATGCAGGCAGTTTTAAATTGGGCCCGTGCATCTATGGGAAGCCATTGGAGGGTTATCAGGGCAGGTGGTCAAATGTGGTCAAATTTCTTGAGACCTAAAACGAAGCACGCTGCTGCATGTAGTGTTGCTCTCAGTGGGCCTAGGTGAGCTTTGGGACTGTCCGAAGGAAGGGCAATTCCATAATCTAGTCTGGAGATAATGAGAGACTGCACCACTGTTTTGAGGTCTTGTTCCGGGATCAATTGTTTGATGCCCCAATGCTGCCTAAGTTGGTGTCATGGTCTTTTGGCCATGGCTGCGATGTGGCTGTGAAGATTGAGATGATTGTCATGGGTGATACCAAGTGATCTGGCACTCTGGACAATAGCAGGGCAGCCATCCGTGCGGCAAAGTTAGCTATCCATTCCTGTACTGGAGTTTTTGGTTTCAGAGGCGAAATCAAAAGAAATTCTGTTTTAGTTGTGTTGAGATTTTTGTGTATATTTGGGTGTTGTTGGCGCACAGGTGGAAGAGAATCCCAGAGTTTCTGAGAATCACACATAGTAGTTCTAGGTAGAGGTTAAAGAGGGTTGGGGAGAGGATCAAGCCTTGAGGGACCCCTTGATGACTGTTCTCGAGAATGAATTACCCATTTTCACAATTTGGGAACAGTTGGTTAGGTATGAGGAGAATCAGAAGAGTGCTTCCACATCCCATGGGTTATTCTAGAGTGCGAAGGAGATTCAGGTGGTTGACTGTGTCGAATGCAATGGATCAATTCAGGAGGACCGGAGTCTAGGATTCTAAAGGAGTCAACGACTATTTGTGGAATTGCTGTTTCTGTACTGTGGCCCTGGCGGAAACCTGATTGGAGAGAGTCTAGGAGGTTTTTTGTTCGAATGTGTGAAGCGAGTTGGGACGCTAACTAACTTTTGATTACTTTGCCTAAAATTGGGAATGTGGATACTTGGCGGTAGTTGTTCATGTTCTCTGGATCAAGAAGTCGTTTTTTCAAGAGAGGAGAGACTTGACCCATTTTTAGTTGTTCTGGAAATAGGCACTGTTTGAAAGAGTAGCTGATCATGTTGGTCCATATGGGGGGTAGGTCTGTGGCAAGAGATTTGCTAATATAACCTGTAATGGCATGTTGAATGTGGTTTGAGGGTTTTACTTTGGAAATTGTTCGCTGTGGGTCCCGTGCAGAAATTGGGGAGAAAGATGACCATGAATGCAGCGCCTTGCATGGTAGATTCTCAACCATTTCTAGGGAGTTGCTGGTTGGTAGCGAGATGTAGATGTCGCACATTTTTTTATCAAAGAAATCCACAAAGTTGTTGAAGCGGGCTCTGATATGGGAAGGTTTGGCTCTGAGGTATCGGTGTTTGTATTGTTTTCTCGCTTTGCGAGGCTTAATTAAACTGAGGTGAGAGGGCGCTAGTCTCCATTCTTTCTCACATTTTCTGGTAATCTTTCTTTCTTCATAAAATTCTTTTGAGAACCAAGGACTAGAGGGTTTTGGTCTGAATAATTTGCACTTCAGGGGTGCACATTTGTCGATAAAGGATTTCATGCAGGAGATGCACTTGTCGTTGGCCTCATTAATATTAAGATGAGTTGTAATCGGAATTAGGGTAGGAAGGGCCATGATGGCCATGGCTTCTGTGTCAAGGTTGGATGTGTCCCTGAACCATATTTTCTCTTTCTTGGGTTGCCCAGATGTTGTGGTATAAGAGCCAGATAGGGAGAACGAGATCTGCAAGGGGTCATATGACTGTAGGCTGGGGGAATTGGAGATTATCAGGAATGGCCGCTTTGTGATGTGTGAGTTTATGTCAAAAGGGTAGCTCGGTAGTGCCTAAATTTAGCAAAAAGACTGATTGCAGTAGCAGTTCTTAGATTTGGTATCATTCCCAGGCTTTAATAAGAAACAGCAACTAAGGTCGGTTGCATGTAAACTGCATACAACACACACGTCTTTGGTCTAATAGACTCCTCCTATCTGATCTCCTTCGGTCTTAGAATCCTGGTTAGTCAAGGTGTCTTTGTTGCTTCTGGAGACTTCACTGGCACTTTCCGTCTTACCTTGTTTAAATTTCTCCTGGTTGTACGGTCCTACACATAGAGCATGTTTGCTCCTCAAAAAGGCTTCACAAAGCTGCTCTGAGTGGTAAAATCAGTCTTACTGATTTGGAGTGGTGCGTGTCAAGGCCTGCAAGGAAATTCCTTTTCAAAGTTCCTCCCCTTCCCTCATGTCACTAGTATCCATCTTCTTGCTGTAAGACACTGGATTATTAGTTGGGGTGGGTGACTGCCAACCTTAAGCAATACTCACTACCATAGTGAGGCTGAACCCTTAAAGTCACCAAATTTACCTGAGCTCAACCTTCTGGTAGCTATGGCCCAGAGCAGTCAGGCTTAACTTGGAGCAATGTGTAAGGTATTTATTCAGTCTCAAAGCACTGATGAAGTCAAAATGTAACACAATAAAAATCTCAAAATGAATTCGAAAAATAGAGTAAAATTTAATAAGCAAAATGATACCAAAACGACATAAATCCAATAGGGAATCCGGAGACATGGATTATTAAAGTTGTAAGTAGGAATGGAGCCAAGAAGCATAACATACCAGTGATAGTCAGTGGTCATGGTAGACGGGACCTTGGCACAATTTGACATAGACCGCAATGAAGTGCGGGTCCGATACACCTCCAGGTTTGTCGTGGTCAAAGATTTTACCTTCTGACTTTAGTCCTTTAAGTCCCAATCCATTACGGGAGTTCACTTCTAAAGCCCCCCAGGACCTCAGGGGAGGCACTTAGAGACTCACAGGGTGGGAGGCAGAGGCCAAAGAGCAGTGTCCAGGTCCAGTTGCCACTGGTCAGCTGCGCAGTTGCAAGAAAATGCCTCTTGTAGCTTGTCTCTGTAGCTTCAACAGTAGTCCAGTGTTATGATCCTTGGAGCCCACTTCTTTGTCCTGGGTTCAAGAGAGAGCATACCCAGTCCTTTTAAGGCTCTTTTCAGGTCCCAGACAGCAGGTTCAGTCCTCGTCTGATTTTCCTCAGGGTCTGGAGTGTTTTGAAGTGAGTGCCTGGAGATGCCACATTTATGCCTGGCATGATTAAGTGGGTGAGAATG
The DNA here is from genome assembly GCA_963921515.1 of Calotriton arnoldi. Classification (NCBI taxonomy): domain Eukaryota; kingdom Metazoa; phylum Chordata; class Amphibia; order Caudata; family Salamandridae; genus Calotriton; species Calotriton arnoldi. Next base: position 1,347,137 of record CAWUFW010000341.1, read on the forward strand.
ACTCCTGGGCACACCCGAAACAATGGGGTAATAGGTTCCAGGGCTAACCATTCCTACTTCGCTCATTTTCAAGAATGTGATATAGTAATCTTTGTGTCCCCCCATATATAACATTAATATCCTGATTAGGACAGTCACTGTACCCCCATTAAACCCAAGGACCAAAGTCTGGCAGAACAAAACAGGGTTGTCCAGCAGTTGGACAGTGGATACACCAGAATTGTTTTGGCATCATGCTTACTGTCCCTTACAGTGCTCCCCAAGTGTTATATGTAAAATACCAGACGAACTGTCAAGCAGGATTTGACACTGTAATGTCAAAAAGAGGCCCACTGTCATTGGAGCCTGCCTGGCTGAGGGGACAAAGGAGTGACCCTGCGCAGGTGTCAGCTAATATTTGTCTGTGACAGAGGAGGCCTCTTTGAAGTGTGCCTCAAGTGTTGTATATAAAACTCTGGCAGACCTGTCACTCAGGATTTGACATCCAAGCGGGATTTGACACTGTAATGTCACAAAGGATGGGCACAGCCTTACCCTGCATATCCTGTCAGGTTCAGAGGGTTAATCTCTTTCCAGTCAGCCTATTCACACTCATTCATACCTATTCAAATGCTAATTACTGGCTGCCAGAAGTGTTAGCACAAATGCAAATGTGCCGACAGAGACTTTAGGCAGGGAAAGGTAGCCTTCTAAAAGTACCTTTTCCTTGATAGTTATCAAAAATCCAAGTTCACCATTGAATTGTATTTTTAATACCTATTAAAAATAGTTGTTTAATTATGTGTCTAGCTGTTTCTTAACGGAAATTAGCAGTATTAAATATAATAATGTAACCCAGTGTAATCCTATCGAACAGCAAGCCATGCTACAGTAAAAATAGCTTTTGGGGGCTTATTCACTGTAAGGACATGTTTAGTATTAAATCCCTAAATGTTCTACTTTTAAATACCATGAACCCTGCCTTATGGTCAATAAGGCCTACATAGGAGTAACTTATAAATACTTAATAGGAAGAGTTTGACCTGTCAAAAGGGGTTATTTTTGATAGGTCGATTTTGCAATTTAAAAATGCAGCTGCCAGGCTACAATTGGTAGGCCTGCAGCCATATTTCTACTGTAACTGTAGTGAATGGCAAAATGGCTGCTGCTGACAACTAGTGACATTTAGCTTAGAGGCCCTGGGCACCCTTTGTACCATATATTAGAGACTTACTTAAGTTAAACATGCCAGTTAAACAGGGACTTACTTAAGTTAAACATGCCAGTCAGGCATATGCCAATTTCACCATGTTGAAAAGGGGAGCACAGACACTTTATCTCTGGTCATCAGGGGTAAGGTGCACAGAGCTCTACACCCAGCAAAATATAGGATCCAGCAAAAGGTGAAAAATCTGGGGTGACCATGCAGAAAGAGCACATTTCCTACACCTGCCTTTTAGCCTCTAAGGGTCTCTGTTCAATGTTGATACCCATATTGTGGCAGTGGTATGCATATTTCTCTAATGCTACCCTTATGCATGGTCATTGGGTGCACCATCTCCACCAACACGAGGATCAGCCTCTGCTGGAGTGGTCCTAGAGACAGACCCTGCAGTTCAAACTGACGTCTTAATGGATAAGCCTTACAACTACTTAAAGCTCCTTACTTAGTGGACGTTCCACTCTGGGGCTTCTCCTCTCCCATCCCTCATATGGGATATTGAGTGCCCATCAATCAAGGAAACTGCAGTTACTAACTGAATAGTCCCCATAATCTCTAATTAGCCCAAATTGGCCACAAATTAACCAAAACACACTGTGTGCAGACTGGACCAGGCCATGTTTGATTGCTTTTTTCTGCAACTCAATTGTGGTAACTGATGTATTTCTCAGAGTTGTAAAGTAACACCTCCCTGCAGCTATGCCTTCTCAGCAACACTGCCCTTTCCTTTAAGTCGTGTGGTGCTGTCACAGAAAAGAAGGACTTTGACATCCTTGCTTGATTGGCACCTCACCTGCTAGTGGGCTGAATGCTCTTCTTAAGCCTTCTGTGTGCTGATGCCAGACTGTACTCTTCATGTGTCACATGCATCTTATGTCATGCATCACCTGTCAGTTGTCAGAGCTCAAGAGAATACCCCACAATCCTAGTCCCACTGATGGCACTGACTGGAGTACATCCCTGGAACAAAGCAGTGCCTGACCCTCCTCCAGCACGGCACTGCTGTGGAACCTCGTGTTCCTGTTCACTACAAAGGAGTTTCGACCCCAATCGCAAAGATCACTCACTGATTTTGGAGGATGCTCAAAGCAGCGTTTCATAACTTTCTCCAAGACCTCCTCATCCGGATCAAGCAACAAACAGGATCCCTGGGAATGTATCTCCAATAAAGGCTTTAACAGATATAACACCTCCAAAAGGCAGAGGGATAAGCAGGGGCAGAAACAAACCAAACGATGAACCATGGGCGATGAGGACTAAAAGAACAAGCATTGGCATAGTCAATAGGTCTTGCCTTTTGGATGCTAATGCAGACCTGCTAGTTTTGCCATTGTTTGTTTGCCGATTATTGTTCAGCATCAGCAGAGTTAAGAGCCCAGAGTTATCACCTGAAATAGATCCTTGGATAGAATCTACCTGCTAAAACCCACTCTCACTGAAGGTACTTGGTCTATGGAAGGAAAACGTGTGCAGTGAAACTTGGGACGTCTAGTACAAAACTCTTTTGTGATTGCAAAGCCTGTAAAATCAAAAACATAGGCTTTGTGAGCATAAACGAGTATTTTGCTAGGAACAGAACACATTTTACGAGTCAGAAAGGGATTTTGCTACCCATTACGAATTACAAATAGGAGGGGGTGTGAAAGGGGTGTCTGTCTTCCTCCCATTTGGGTATTGCAATTACATGTATTCATGTTTTGCCACCACAGCTGTGGCTGCAACCCAGAGATCAGACACAGACGCCTTAGTTCGAGTGGTATCTGATTCCCAAAGACTTAACTGTCCCACAGGGAATGTCTCTGTGGGACAGTTTCCCCATTGTGAATCAAAACTGCCTGCTTCGGGGAGGAGCAAAACTCACTACAGATATTCGAAGTGAGATGCAGTAACTAAAAAGAGGCGGATGGGGGCCGGCCCAGCGGGAAGCTGTAGAACATAATGGCGCAGGAAAAAAAACTGCAAAAGAAAGAGCAAGGGAAATTCAGACATAGTGAGAAATATGGTGGGAAAAAAATAAGGTTTGCATTCAGCACAAGCCCGGAAGCCTTTTGTGTGCACAGCAATACTGTGATGCAAGGCTGTTACATCTGCAATTTGCTTACTGTATCAAGCTGGTAAGAGGCCTGGAAACCAGATTTCAATAAACCACAGCAGAAAGTGTCAACAAAACCTGTTGACAGATGTACTGGCGCAGGTATAGCATGTTCCTGGTGGTGAAAATGGATTCTTCAGCTGTTACACAGAAAGTCGGACTTATTGGAGAAGGGTTTGTTTCTATACCTTCGGCTCTGCTGCCCTAACTGATTTCTGGCTTTAACGGAGTTAAAAAAAGTTGATGCAAGCTCACATCATACTGTGGAAAACCTGCCACACCTGTGGATTTTAAATGTTAAGGTTCCATCTGTGACTTTGAATTTTCACAGATGCAGATCTGCTATTATTAGATTGTCATCAGAGACAATAATTGTGTCGTTTGCTTTTTGGAACTGGCCTTTTTGAAAACCAAAACTGAACTTAGGTGTGCAGAAAAAATGAATCGGGCTCAAAGTTCTCTTGTGTCCCTGTGAACACTCAAGTACAGAAACCAAAGGCTTGCACACAAAGCAACAAGCCTGGTCCACTACAGCGCTGACATGGTATTGCCTGACATGCTCAGTGCCTCCACGATATCAGGATACCGCTGTGCCGCAGTGTTGTTTGTACTCCTAAATACTTTTGGGACGAATCACAAAATGCATAGTATTGACGGGGTGGTAATGCCACAATCCGAATTACCATTACCACCCAACGTTTGATCAGACCCTGGTTCAGGAAATCTTTAAAGCCTACTCAATGTTAAGTAACGCAAGTGCTCCCCCCTTGTCCAACTGTCACTCAGACCGACATATACCCGACAACATTCTCCCACCCCGACCCTTGCCTCAGTCTTCCAATCCCTGGAAGAATGTAGGACTTACTTGGTTGTGCTGCTGTTTTAACCAGTCAGTGGCAGGTTATATGCAGATCTTGACAGAGTGTATGGAACACACTGACCAGTATGCGTGTGTGCTGCCAGGGATACAATACACAAACACATGTCACTTCTGGTGACGTCACAAACCAAACCACTGACGCCTGGATGGCTTATTAATGTCACCAGTTAAAACTCCAACATAGCATTATACTGGGCTGTATTATGCAAGAACCTGAACCATATTGTGTAAATCGATTCAATCCGACAAGAAAATTATGTTTTTGTTTCAAACAGGCAGGTTTACTAAATTTAGTAGGCAGAATAACTGAGTGTACTCTATAGTCTACAAGAATAAAATGAACACAATATTTAATGTTGCAGTCAGGAGGTGAGGTGGAGCAGTGGTGCTTTGGCATAAGTTGTGCTGTTGACCGACTCATGCACCTCTCTAGACATGCGACATGCACTGCTCATTCTCAGGCTCTGCTATCTGGCGCCTGATGAGAATGTAAAATTAACACAGCCTTCCCTTATTGTTAAATGAAAAATCTGACCCTGTGCTTATTTAAACATGAACTCAAGGCTGCAAACTACTCTGAAAGTGTCTGGGAGCTAGTAGTAGCTCGCGATCGACTGGTTGGAGACACCTGCTCTAAAGACTGGGAACATTAGCCACTATGAGCAAGAGGCGTGGATCCCAAAGTCGACAATTCTAATGCTCCTTAGAAAGCAATGGTTTTAATAGCTTGGGTTTGATGTGCCAAATAGCCCATGTAGTCTACAAAAAACTGTGGAACTTGTGCAGATAGCTATAGACTCAAAGGAACCAAAACACCATTTACACTAAGTACACACAAATTAGACAACCAGAGTTATGCATTCACAGTCAGCATAACAGACCCGTTGCATAAACGTGATAGAGGAACACCCATTTCTGTGCACCACAATAAACACAAAAAAGCACAAACAAGAAGACCTCACCTACCAGATAAAATGTTATGTACTTAAAGACCCATTGTAGCGAGGGCACAATATAGGGCCACCCCCAACAAACACTGCAAAAATTCATCTAAACGCACAGGAATGGCAGAACAGAAAACTGTACAGAGAGTCCAGATTTATCATAGTTTTGCATCTCCCTTGTATGACGCAAAACGTAGATTGAGATTTACCAAGCCAGGCAAGGTCACCCTGAGTGGCTTGGTAAATCTTTTGTAACGCAAGGCAGTGCAAGTCGCTGCCTTACATTACACTGAGTGGTGGGGTGTTACATGGGTGGATCGTGGGTGTTCCCACGCACCCACCCATGCATTTTTACGCATTCCCAGATCTACCAATGCTGGTAGACCTGTGAATGTGTCAGAATTGTACGCCTTCCCAGTCGAGGCGCAACAAGGTGAAATATCTTTATTTCTCTTCGTTGTTTCCTCTTTCTAAGTGTGCTGCACAATTGCTTTTGTGCAGTAAGGTGCCCCTTCCCGCACAAAAATTCGGTCTACAACGCAGGCACCCTTGCAACATGGTGCAAAGGTGCCTGCGTTGGTGCGAGGCAGCACATTGTGTGCCAGCGCAGGCAGAGAGCAGGAATGCGCCATATATTTGTAAATATGGCACATTCCTGCTCTCTGTACCTTACGCAAGATGTCTTTTTGCGTAGCACTGTGTTGAAGTATGATAAATCTGCCCCAGCGTTCCTATAATTCAGGATTTGCACTTGCGCCAAAAGCTGGGATCTTCACGTCTCCAAAAGCTCTCGGACGATTACACGCTTAACTAAAAACACTTTAGAATAGTTCAGATGGTAAGAAGCTACTTCTTGGAGTCTGGCTAATTCGGCTCCAAACGCTAGGTCAGTGAACGCACCATACATTGGGGTGGGAGGGGTGTGGAGTTGGAAGCTACCACCCTTAATCAATGGATAAATTTGAGGAAAGAGGGGGGATGTGAAACAAAAACAGTCCCCAAGATGTATGACTGGCTTTCATGTTGGAAAAGCAAACAAACCTGGATAGAGGACCAATTGAAAATTAATGTAATAAATATTACCCCCGTGGCTCGTTGCTAAAACAGTCGAAAGCCTGCGCTATGAATTTAAGTGTAAAGTTGCTAATAGCTGTGCTCCACGTCAAACTACCCGAGTATCCAGCCATCTAATTTTGTGTTACAAATTAAAATAACGAGGTGTTAAATCAGTTAGTTTAATGAGAGCAAAGTAACATTACAGATACCAGAATTCACCAGGTTATCAAACAAAAACCTCGCCCAGAAACACAGTGCCTAACTTTACATATACCAGATGCCATTGATGACGTGGCCTATCTCCAACTGCAACATGACATCCACAAATAAGAGCCCCCGCTACGCACCTCAAGCAGGAAGAATGACCGGACTATGATATCGACAAAGAGGGTATCAATGAACCCCCGCCATAATGAGCACGCATTGCGAACACAGCACAGGTCGCGTTTAAAGGCAACTTAAATGTGAGACATGCGCGAGCCATATCCACGCACAAACGGCTGCCCGGGAGGCTTCCTCACACTCCATTAGAAGTCCACAGCCATCCGGTTAGCAATGTATTAGAGCATCTTTAACATGCAGCCCCGTCCAATATTTTCCCAACTAACTTCACACTAGGACTGTGTGAAAGAAATAGAGCGGCTGTGCCACCTCCAGCAACTTTATTCTACGAGCTTGTAACCAGTCACAGGCCATCAGCTGCTGCACGTCACAGCTTGAAGTCCCTGTACATAGCCATCAATCAACCCAGAAAGTCGGACAATTGGACAGTAAGACGCAAACCACTCTACTGTAGGCATGTCTTTCATGGAAATATTTAACGTGCAGCCCCGTCCAATATCTACCCAACTAACCTCACACTAGGACTGTGTGAAAGAAAGAGAGTGGCTGTTCCGTCTCCAGCAACTTTATACTACAAGCTTGTTACCAATCACAGGCCGTCAGCTTCTTTACGTCACAGCTTGAAGTCTCGGTACGTAGCCATGAATCAACCTAAAAGGTCAGACAATTGGACAGTAAGGCGCAAGTTACCCTACTGGAGGCATGCCTTTCATGGAAATAAAAAGACGACAAGCAACAGTGGGAGGTGCGGGAAGGATGGCAGCAACAACGGGAAGGAGGGGGCGGGAGCAAGGATGCAATAAACTACTGCGCCGAAGCTGAACACGCACCCACAGTGTAGCAAGAGCAGGAAAGAAATACAAAAATAGTCCCCCAAACAGACAGTTAAACAGCCAAAGCGTAAAGATACATACTTGGTCCCTGATCTGTGGGAGGAAATGAAAAAAGGAGGGACAAAGAGGAAGGATTCACCACTAGCGAGCAAGCATTTTGAAAGGACAATCCAAGTAACAAATGAAAAAACAATGGGCAGGATATTAGTCCCTAACGAACAGGTCTTGGAGGCTCGACCTAAAAATGATAGACAATCCTGACAACAATTTATCAAACTATGTTCTAATTATGTGTCTGGTGAACGATGTCATGAACAGCAAGTATACAATGCTGTTCATGATTTTCCATTTGATAAAAATAGCTTAATTTGTACATTAACTGAGTATGAAATTGAGCTATAGAGGAATTTGTTCTTTACCAGCTTGCGTCCTCAGGAAGTGGTCACAGAAAATTAGGAGCCTTGGTGAAATCCATTTCCTCCCTCCATTCTTGTGCGAATACAAAAATAAGGAATGCCGAAGGCTCTATAAAGATCTGGAAGCAAAGATGGAAGAACTTACAGGGATAGCCCTTGAGGTCACGCATGCTATGAGCAAAGCAGACGAGAGGTTAACCGCACTTGAACACTGCAGAATTTCTCTGAAAGCATGGAGGTAGAGCAGAATTTCGCACTGTGTGTCTAGTACCTTGTTTAGACAGGGTGCAAAGATTGAATTGTTTGAAAATCCTATAAGGGGAGCACAGATTTGTGCCATGAGAATGCCGTCTGCAGGGCAAGACTGAGGGTTGGTAAACGGTTTGATCACACTGGCAACTAGGAGCAGAATGAGGTGAAGAGATGTTTTCCTGTAGCTATGTTGTCTATTTTTAAGCAGGTCTTAATTCCAATGTTTGCTGAACCATGTGTAGTGTGATGAAATCCCTTCATCGTGTTCTTTGTCAGTTTTGAAGATGTCTCAATTCTGCCAAAATTAGGAGCAGCACATCAGTTTTAAAGGCTTTATTAAAGCAAATTTAATTGGAGTGAAAGAATTAAAATACTAGCACAGAACCTAACATTTTGTCATTTTTTAGTTGCTTATGCAGCTTAATTCCCCCCTCTGCTCCATGAAGATAAAATGAGCTGTGTTGTCTTTTTCCTGCAACAAATGTGTTGATGCAATGTAAATTAAAATTAAATGTTTGGTAGCTGTATCTTGATTATTGGATTTCTTCCCATCAACCTAGAACAGCGGCCTGAAAGTCTAGTGGTGTGGGCAATGAGAAGTAAGATCGTAACTAATGCCTTTCCACAAAACTTCAGATAGAGAGTTGGGATGTATTGATGCCTTCAGAAACAGAATGTTTTCTTCATCTAGTTTAGCCTTACAGTCCTTGAAAGCAGTGTGCCTTTTGAATATGTACACACTACACACATGTCTTATGGCACATGTCCAACGAGATATTGCCAGCCGTCCCTGAAGCCTCAGAGTCTCGCTGGCTCAAACGATACATGATGGCCAGAACAAGGGAAGTATGTATTGCGTCCTGGCTTGGAAATCACAGACGGTGTTGGCAGAGCTGTTGGCACCAGTGTCATGCCTAAACTTTTGGCTTCACAGGACCTCCACTGAACCACTACTGGAATCGGGCCCCGCCTCAGACATTTCTATGGCTCGAACCTCAAAACAATACACAAAAACACAGAAATGAGTATACATCAAACACATAAACGCATTATGAAATATTTTATTTAATTCACAAACAAAAACATATACTAAAGTCATAATTTAAATTTTAATGGGAAGGTTGGATCTTTTCAAAATGTGGTTTAATTTCTAAAAGCCGAAGTGATATGCTGCACTCTAGCATATCGTATTGTCTTTTTTGCTCCTAATGCATGCACTCATTTTGATGACGCACAGCGGTGCTTCAATTGAGGTCACCAGTCATCCATACTAAGTTCTGTTTGCTGCACTTGTGCAGCTCCCGCAAATCAAGCTAACAATACCAACTTCATTTTTAGCCTTCAATTTCAAATTCTAGCACATTTACAGGGCATTTAAAAAATAATTTTACATGTTACTTTTTTATGGATTTATACTTTAATAATATTCTAATGCAGTTCAATTGTTTAAACAGCCATGAGTCGGTGTAATGGAACCCTAGTGGTCTACAGAGCACAAGTTAAGAACCGCTGGTCTAGAAGAAAGGGTACCAGAAGGAAGCAGTTATTTTAAGCCACATGCCGTCATGAGCCTTGTCCTTATAATCGTATTACCTGTAATACCCATTCCTATTGTCTAATCGCTCAATATTCCTGCTTTCTGGCCTATGTGTGTGTGAATAGTAGTGGTATAGAATGAATGTAGATAGTGATTTTTCCCATTGCTCAAAATGACTTTTTAGAGACTATTTCCTATTTCCTTAGGATCCTACCGAGTGTCCTGTCCCGCTCCTCAAGTCTGATATAGTTCACATTCTCTCAGCAGCAACACAAACTCTTCTGAGAAGAGACATGTCTTTAAATAGAAGATTATATGCATGGCTACTAGGTAAGTGTCATTGCTGTATTTAATGATCTTTTGTTATTATATAGTGCTTGCTATTGCAGATTTGTGCTTTTGTTGTGCTGTAAATGACAGTTGTTGCTACTATGCTACAAATTATTCCGCAGTTTATAAACCTAATAAACGCCCATATTATCCCTGGGGGGATTCAACCTTGTAATATGCAGGGTGCACACAGACGACAGTGGGCGCTTAACTCACTGACATCGTACGACATTGGCATAAACAATGCAGTGGCATTTTGCAAAGTAATGCTTAATTGTAGCAGACCTTATCTTATTTTTTCAACCACCAAAATTGAGATTCACCTCAGCAGCTGACTCTGCGAACTACTTATAATGTAAAAATCATCATCCCTAGTGTATGATGCATTCTAGAAATGTTACTGATGAATTTAACATCACTGATTATATTGTTTTCAAACAGGGCCTATTTTTTCCCTTTATGTCTTATTGCAACTTAATCTTTTAGAAAGATATTGTAAAGTGGCGCATTGAATCATGGCAAGCATCTAGACACATTCTGCTTTAATATTTCTTGTGATCTATCCTGTCAGCCCTGCTGGGCCACTTTAAGTTAGTAAACAAAGCTGGCACACCGGATGTTGAGGGTAGGACGGAAAGGTTACTGGCCAGAGTGGGGCTTCCCAGGCTACAGAGGGAGGCCATGCTAGAGTTAGAGGAGGAACTCTGTGCGAGCGGTCGGAGCTGCCATTAAGGCACTAAATAAGTCCAAGGCCGCAGACCATGATGGATTCAGAGCGGAGTTCAATCACGCCTATTCTTCGGCCCGTAAGGAAAAACTGCTGGAGGTTTATTTGGAGGCATGGGGGAGATGTTTATTACCACCAACTATGAGCTAAGGGGCGGTGTGTTTGCTGAAGCCTGGAGGGGACCCGGTGGACCCTTCCGCGTACAGACCCCTAACTATGCTTAATACCGATCTTAAAGTTTTGTGCAAGATGCTGGCAATGTGATTGGGTGTGGTGGTCCGAGACCTCGTCCATGAGGAGCAGTGCGGATTTATGCAGGCATGTAGCACTACACACAACCTTCATAGACTGGCCCATGTACTGCATGATACCATGTATAAGGAGGGGGAGAGGGCCCTGGTCTCCCTGGATCTTTAATAGGCATTCGACACAGTGGAATGGGCCTTTTTGATTGTGGTGCTACAGAGCATGGGGTTTGGACCTAACTTTTGTGCCTGGATTTAACTACTGAACCCTCTATACGCATTAAGGTGGGAGGTGAGCTCCCTGAACCCTGGCCAGTGGTGAGGGGTACTCATTAGGGCTGTTCCCTCTCGCCGCTATTGTTCGCCTGGGCAATAGAACCCCTTTCTTTGCTGCTGCGCGCGGAGCTGGCACCATGGGTGATCCAGGTGGGGAATACCAAATTATATAGTCTCGCTATTTGCGGACGATGCATTGGCATACGTGCACTCACCTGGGGATTCTATTCCACTACTGATGAGACTCCTGGATGATTTTGGCGCGGTCTCGGCCTCAAAATTAATGTCCGCAAATCATTAGTGTTCCCACTGGGAGGGCTGGTTGGGAAGCAGCCGCACCAGTTGCCAGCTGTGGGACTCCGGTGGGAATTGGAAGGGTTTCATTACTTGGTGATTTGGGTCACACATACAGAAGCCAGCATCAGTGGCAGAACGTGGATAGGGTGCAGACCGGTCTGGAGAGTTCCATAAAATTTTGGAACAGACTTCCTTTATCCGTAATGGGCAGGGCAGCCATAGCAAAAATGGTCTTCCTCCCTTGCTGCCTGTATCTCGTACAGGACTCCCTGTTTCTGTTGACGGATCAATTTTTCCACAGGTTGGATAGCCTGTTGGTGGCTCTCCTGTGGGCGGGTAAGCGCAGCAGGGTGGCGCTTAAGACACTAAGGGGCCGATTCCGATCTCGGTCGGAGGCGCACCCAATACCATTCGGTCGGGAAAAAAGCCATGCGAAAGCCTGATTCCCGACCGAACCGTACGCGGGTCCGGCCGAGCGAGTACGATGCGAATTCCCCGACCGACTCGTCCGGGCGTCCCGACAACTCCGACCGACTCGCTCGGACTCGAACCGCTCCGACCGACTCGGTCGGACCCGATTCGCACCGCGCAATGGAGACGTTTCCCGGCCGGGTAAGTACGATGCGCGCCGCGAGCAGTCCGACCGAGCCGCGCACTCCGGCTCGTAGGAGCTGTCGGAGCCGTACTTTGGGGGTCCGTGTCGGACCCCCTGTACGCGTACCCGTGCGAGGCGCACACAGGGGGACCCAAGGGTCCCCCTACCTGTGCGTGTACGCCGCGAGCGCTTCGCGGCGTACTCGCTGTAGGGGCGCCCTTGTCCGCCTCGCACCCATTGAGGCAATGGGAGCCCGCGTACGCGTTGTACGACCGGCTCCCATTGACTTCAATGGGAGTCCGACCGACTCGTGTCCGATAACATACGGCCGCATCGTACTCGTTCGGTCGGACTGCACGGGTCCGATTCGGTCGGAAATCTCTCCGGGTCCGGCTCGGTCGGAGAAATTTCCGGCCCGAATCGGAATCGACCCCTAAAAAGGGACTTGGAGGATGGGGGAATTGGTGGCCCCGGATGTACAGTTATACGACTATGCGGCTCACCTGCAGCATGGAGCCCGCTGACTTACAGAATCTCGTGGGAGCGGTGGTGCGCTTTAGGCGACACAAGATACCTTAGAAACTAGCCCAGCTGGCCTTGTTACTGGCAAAAAAACTGGTGGCCATTGGGTGGATGGGGTGAAGGCCCCGTTGTTGCCACACTGGCTGAGGGACCTACTGGAGTGTGGGGTTGCAGAGGAACAGCCCCTGGGACTATCACGCTAATGACGATGGGGCGTCTGAGGCTATAATGCAATGGGCCCAATTGCTGGGTATGTTCCAAGATGATGATGATCAGTCCTCTGAAGATGGGTCTTAGGTGGAGGATTGATGGGGAGCTGAGTGAATGCATTTGTTATTTCCCTAACGACCAAGTGGGCCTTGATGTTTTATTGTATGATAATCTGCTCACTGTCTTGGTTCTATGCATCATTGTCTTAAAAAGGCTTCGGACAAATGGATAATTCCACATGTGGAGTTTTTTGTCTTACTGGATTGAATATGCCCCTGCTATATATCAGATAATAGATTCTGTATAGTACTGTCAACGTACACTATGTTTTGTTGTTTGCTTAAAATCAACAAATACAGTAAAAAAAAAAAAAATTCTTGTAATCTCTTGTCATGATTCACAAACAAATTTGGATATCCGCACTTGCCAATAGGTGGCACTTTGTGGTTCCGCAGTGACTCTGTACTACTCTGAAGCAGAGCTGCATATAAATGCCACCTCTGCGCACTGACATAGGTTCTTTTCTTTCCGCACCCTTTGATGTCAATCCAGAACTCCGCTCTCAAATTTTTTGGTTTTCTGACTACTCCATAATTTAGCTCTGACAGTGTGCCAGGCATGTTATCTCCCTTGAAAACGTCAGGATTCAAGCCATGCCTGCAGTAAGCAGATGTAAGTCACAGATCTTCACAATGTGCATCTTTGGTGCTTGGGCTGTGATTATGACTCAGAGTTGTGCAATAAATATACTGTCATGAGCCTGAAGGTGATCAGGGAGTGGGAGGCAGAACTCTGCATCGCAGAGCATAAGAGGCTGTGGTCAAAATGTTAGTGCTGCTCCTGTTTCAAGCCTCTAGGCTGCTGGCCGTCTCATTCATAAAGCCAGTCCCACGCAAAGTCCTTTTCCAGCTTAAGTCTTCCGAAAAGTCAAAGACGTACTACAAGCACAAGAAAGCTAACTAAGATTCAAACCTATCTCCCCACTTGAAATCAGACAAGAAAGCGCAAGGGCATCAATCGAAAGATGGTACCCCACAAGCATCTTCTGACTTAGCTCCAGTCAGGCCTGAATTCCACTGACCACCGCCAACGTAACAGCAAATAGCAACCTTCAAAGAGGCCATGCTGCAGCTCTTTGAGATGCTTCTAGCTTCTTTTTGCTCACCTTCAGCCCCACGAAGCTGTATGGAGCTCCAGTTGGATGTCTGCAGCCGGGCCCTCCCTTGATACCAACTGACACCATGGGACCCGTTTCTGGGTCTGTACCAATGCCGGTTCAGACTTCCAAATAGCGTCTTTGGTCCTTGCCAGTCCCTCCAGAGGCAGCGGCACTGCCAATTCTACCGGACCCAGACCCGGACCTAACTCCGATGTTGGTCTCTCACCCCAAGCTGCTATCAGCCCCTCAGGCCTATGTTACACTATGAGTTTACAAAAGCGCAGCCAGTCATTATGCAACTGGACTCTTAATACTCAGCCTGTTCCTCAATACCAGTACTATCAGAGGCTAGTGGCCCCGATTATAATGGGGACGGACTATACCTGGACTTTTCGAATGCCAGTGAGCTAGATACATCTCCACAGTCTGAGCTGAATATGACACCGGGTTACCATGGGCATCAGGAGTGCTAAATTTACACTTGCCTACTGTTGAATTTAGTAACTGAGATCCTTAAACCTGGTCCTACTTCTTCATATCCACCATTGCCTTTCAAAGATGCCCTCATGGACACTCTCATGGCCACTTTGTCTAAGCTTTGCTCAGGCCCCCTGGTCATATGCCCTGTAGCCAGGAGATATAGACCGGCCCCTGTTGATATCGATTTTCTGACAAGACATCCCACGCCTAGAAGTCTAGTGGTGTAGGCGTTGACGAGTAAGATCACCTTTGTTGCGTAAACTGAGTCTCTGGCTCAGCTCTACAAGGTTTGTTTTTACACCCATGGGTGACACAAGTGAACTTCGTTCAATGCACCAATGCTTGAATGTGAAACGCAGGTTTGTGTAGGCCCGCAGAGCCCTGCCCAATACATACTTAAAGTAGCATCAATGCTTTTGGGTTACTAACAGTTCCTTAACAGGGATTCAGGGACACCGTGGTGATCAGAAATAAACCTTTTTTTGTTCTCTTCATTTCCACACACACAAACTGAAGTAAGAAAAAGACACTTTAACTAAAAAGCATATTTATTTCAACAGGTGGACCCTGTTGCTCAGCACATTTAAAATAACCACACAGAATACAATTAAAATAGCACAAATGCATGCTGCGAACAATGAATAAAAGGAAAATTTCTACCATGGTTAAAATGTCATCTAAAAACCTAATACCCTAAAACCTATTTCTATACGCTACGCTAGGAGAGCATGTACTAGTAGAACTTGCATCTAGATTTTCCCAGGGAGAATGTGTGCACTGCATACTTGTTTACAGCAAAGTGCTGTAAATTATCAGGAGTCAAAGAGGCCGCATTCCTTGCGAAAGGCAAACATGCGTTGCATCCGCATCAGCTCCTTCAGGACTCCAGCTTGATATCAGCTTTCAGTAAAAAGTGTGATATGTCAGCATCTCTGGCAGGCAGGATCTTTTTCTGGCAGTATCTTGCTCGTGATTAAGGACCTCTTCTGACAAATGGTCAAGGGTAGGTCCTTTTATACAGTATCTTATCTAAGATGGAATTTCCAACATCACATTAGGAGTGTCTGGTATAACCAATGAGCAACAAGATGCTAGTCTAAAATGCATTCTTTTCAACAAATAAGGTAAAAATATGACAATTCAGATTACACATTTTTGGGTATTGTTCATGTTTGACCTTGAAAAAGAGCTAACAAGGCACTTGTACCAGACTAATGTCACATCATATATCTTGTTGATGTCTGTATCTAAATGACTTGACACTTTCACAGGTTCTTGAAAAGATAAGGACAGACAACATCTCCGTCAAAGGCATACATGTTGATTCTGCAAAAAATTCAGAAAATGCAATGGAGCCTCACTGATTGAAAATGGGGCTGGCCTCATGTTCTTTACGTCACTCTAAGGCTTTTCTGACCAAGCCTTGGATAGAGAGTTGGGATGTATTGATGCCGTCAGAAACAGAATGTTCTCTTCATCTAGGTTAGAATTTTAATCCTTGAAAGCAGTATGTCTTTTGGACATGTACACCCTTCGCCCATATCTTATGGGCCAGCCGGATACTGCCAACCGTCCCTAAAAACATGAGCCTCGCTGGCTCAAACAATACATGATGTCCAGAACAAGGGAGAGTATGTATAGTGTGTTAGCTTAGGAATCACAGATTGTGTTGGTAGAGCTGTTGGCTCCAGTTTCATGCTATAGGGCAGGTCTAGATGCTATCAACCTGGTTTTCAAGCAACCGTTTGGGGTTTATTCCAAAGGGCTAGCTTACAGACCACATCATCCTTCCCAACCTGTGCGGCAACAGCAGATCCTGGGCCTGATGTACTAAGATTCTTATTAAGAAATCATAAATTGCTTCAAATAATAATTAGCACTTTCTTATAAGGAATCTACTAAAATGAATTTAGTATAAGTGGGTGCAATTTGCACACCGACTTCTACTGAAAGCATTGTTATTTTGTGAACCAACCTATGTATTAATAAGATGGTTCACAAAATACTGATTCGTATTGGGCCGCAATTCAGCCTACCTCATTAACTTGCATGAGGTAGGTTGCAAATTGAGACTCTCTACCATTGGTTAGAGTCACAGGAATGGTGGCCTGCTGGGGTCAGCAGACAACCATGTCTGTGTTTGCTTTTAAATAAAGCAATCTTTAAAAAAACAATTAAATGCATCTCCTTTTCCTAATAGGAAAACGGGATGCATTGGAAAAAAGAAAATGAATACTTATATAAACATTTTTAGGTCCCAGGTACCACTGTCTTCTCATAAAGAAATGTTTTTGTTGACGTTCACAAAGGAAAAGGGGTCTGTTAGGGACCCCTTCATGTTTGCGAATGGTTACCGACAATTTTGATTTGGTGGTAAAATATTAATATTTTGCGACCCAACTTCGGTCACAAAACAATACATAAATGAAAGTATCGGTATTTGGAATGGACGCTTTCTACACATCCCTTCTAAATACCGATTCTGTATTTACTCTAAAACCCAAATAGTGATTCGGTAACATGTTACTGAATCGCAATTTGGTGTTTTTTGTATTTAAAAAGCCTTTTTGCGGTCAGAAAGGCTAATTTGACCTTTGCAACTGTAAAATTGCTTGGTACATCTGCCCCCCTATGCTTTTGTAGGCAGCTACCAAGGCCTTTTGCACCAGCAGGAACAGTTCTTCTCTAACTCTTCTTCCCCTTCTGCAGTGGCTGCCAACCCACCTTTGGTGCAACATTTCCTCCCCAGCAGAAGATTCCTCACCTCGCCTGGAATTTATTATTATTATTATTTGTAGTAGATTTGTAGAGCGCTTTTTGCCACCCATGAGGGTATCCAGGCCCTGGCAGAGTCCAGATGATTAGCGGAATAAACGGGTCTTCAGGGACTTTTGGAACTTTGGAAGAGATGGGGAGGTTTGTAGATTAAAAGGTAGCTCATTTCATGTCTTCGCTGCTAGGTTGGAGAAGGAGCGACCTCTGCCTCTGCTACATTAGATGCGTGGGTGAGGGTTAGAGAAGGGGACGCAGAGCGGAGGTGTCTGGTGGGTTGATGGAAGTTCAGGCGGTGGTTCAAGTAGGCCGGTCCGCAAATTTGTAGGGCCTTGTATGCATGGGTCAGGAGCTTGAACTGGCATCTTTTTTTGTTCAGGGAACCAGTGGAGTTCACTGAGGTAGGGTGCGATGTGGATTCGTCTAGGGACGTCCAGGACAAGTCTGGCTGCGCCGTTCTGCATGGTCTGTTGGCGTCGGAGGAGGTGAGCTGTGATCCATGCATATAGAGCGTTGCCATATTCCATTCGGCTGCAGATGAGTGTCTGGGTGATGATGCGTCTTGAGCTTTGTGGTAGCCATTTCAATATCTTACAAAGCATGCAGAGGATGAGGAAGCAGGAGGACGAGACTGAGTCGACCTGAGTCGTCATGGTTAGCTTGTTGCCCAGGATGATGCCTGGTTCCTTGGGTGGTCAGTGGGGGTAGGAGTAGGTGCAAGTTCTGAGGGCCACCAGGATGCGTCCCATGGGGAGCTTTTGTTTCCGAGAATCAGTACCTCTGTTTTGTCTGTGTTGAGCTTCAGGCAGTTGTCCTTCATCCAGTTGGTGAAGTCTGTCATGCAGTTGTCGAGGTTGGACTTGGTGTTGGCAGTGTATTTTGAGAGGGAGAGTTTGAGTTGTATGTCGTCCACGTAGGATATGATGTTGAGTCCGTGGGTTTTGGCGATGCTGGCCAGAGGTGTC
Source organism: Calotriton arnoldi (assembly GCA_963921515.1). Lineage (NCBI taxonomy): Eukaryota > Metazoa > Chordata > Amphibia > Caudata > Salamandridae > Calotriton > Calotriton arnoldi. The sequence continues at coordinate 1,365,268 of CAWUFW010000341.1, forward strand.
ATATAAGTGTTAAAGAAGGTGGGACTAAGCAAGGATCCTTTGGGTAATTCACAGATAATATCCTTGGGTTTGGAGGTGAAGGTCGACTCTTTGCATTCTTCCAGGGAGAAAAGAGGCGATCATCTGAGAGCGGCTCCTTGGATGCCTACATTGTACAGCCTTGTGGTGAGTGTGTGGTGGGAGACCGTATCGAAGGCTACCAAGAGGTCTAGGAGGACCAGAGCCGCAGTCTCTCCTTGGTCAGGTAGGGCTCGAATGTCATCGGTAGCCGTGATCAGGGCTGTCTCGGTGCTGTGGTTGCCGCAGAATCCGGATTGGGAGGAGTCGAGTAGGAGGTTTCGTTCCAGATGTGAGGAGAGTTGCTGGCTTTTTCTAATATTTTGGCCGGTAGCTGGAAGATCGGTCTGTAGTTGTTGAGTTTGCATGGGTCTGCCGACGGTTTCTTTAGTAGGATGTTGACTTTTGCGTGTTTCCAGTCCTCTGGGTAGGTGGCCATGGCAATCAAGGTGTTGAACAAGATGGCTGATTCTGGCTTTGCTATGTTGAAGCTGTGGTGAGAGCATGGGCCACTTGGGGACCCTGAGTGGGACCGAGTTCATGATGGGGGCCGTCTCCTGTGGGGCGAGCTGGCTCCATTCGGTTAGTCAGGTGTCTGTGGTCATTGCATTGCTTGAAGAAGTCTGTGGCCTTGGGCTGGGGTTTGAAGTTTCTTTAGATAGTGGTGATTTTGTCATAGAAGATGTTTGCAAGGTTGTCGAAGAGTTCCTGTGAGGGGTAATGTTGTATGTTGCAGCTGAGGGGTTGGAGAATTCTTTGACAATGTTGAAGAGTTCTTTGCTGTTAATGGAGCTTGATTTGATTCGTGAGGCTAAGGCCTTTTTCTTCGATTCTCTCAACTGTCTGTGGTAGAGGGTTGAGGGCTATCTTGGAGGCAGTCTTGTTGGTTGCTTCCTTGCTGTTGCGCCATCTCCTTTCCAGTTGTTTCCAGTGTTGTTTATCAGTTCTGAGCTCTTCAGTGTACCAGCTAGCCTGCCTGGTGGACCCTTCTGTGGGTATTGTTGTCGATGGGACCGCTGCTGTCGGTGCAGTTGGTGATCCGATTGTTGAAGTTTCTGACATTCTGGTGGTGTTGAGGGCGTTGAACCATGTATCCTTTGAGACTTTGCTTCAGCTGCTGTGGGGGGCGTTGGGCAGACATGGGGGGTGGAGGTCCTTGAGCATGATGTTGAAGTGGACGATGGAGTGGTCGGTCCAGGTGAGTTTCGTGGTGTGGCTGTCCCTGATGCTTTCGCTTGAGGTGAAAATGGGATCGAACGCGTGGCCTGCGGTGTGCATGGGGTCGTGGATGAGTTGGGTAGGTCCGATGTTGTTCAAGCTGTTGAGGAGGTTGGTAGTGTTGATGTCATTGGGGTGGCCGAGGAAAATGTAGTTATTGGAGTCTGTGGCGATGGGGGTGATGAATTCGGCGATGAAGTTGCAGAAGGCTGGGTGTGGTCCTGGAAGGCGATAGGAGAGGGTGACCCTGATGGAGGTTTTGCTGTCTGTTTGGAGTCAGAAGTTGAGGTGTTCCATGGCTGGGGTGATGCCGTCATTTGTGGTGGTGCATTGAATGGATTCCTTGGGTATGATGGCGATCCCTCCGCCAGGCTTCTTGATGTGGTTGTGGCGGGTGATCTTGTATTCTTTTGGTATTGCAGTGGCGTTGTTGAGCGCAGAAGTGGGATTGAGCCAGGTCTCAGTGAGGAAGAAGTTGTCAGGTATGAGGGTGGAGATGAGGTCCCAAATCTCGATGGTGTGTTTGCATAGTGAGCGTGTGTTGAGAATGGCACATGTGAGTTGGTGTTTTTGTTCAGGTGGTGTCTGTGGTGTTTGGAGTTGGGGCTGGTCGGTTGGCTGGTGTGTGTGCTGCTGCAGGTGAAGTGACAGAGGGTGCAGGTGCCCATGGTCTTGCAAATAATTCAAAGGGGTTTATCCTGCCTTTTCTTTCTTCCCATAACAGTTTTTCCCCATTTCAGAGCTTCACTCAGTAGACCATTTTGCAATCTTGCTGCAAGAAGTAAACCTACCAACCAAAGGTGCCTTCAAGCGGGTGCCAGATTTGGAGAGAGCATGGGGGTGCTATTTGTGCTACTTCCTCATTCCGAAGAAGGATGGATGCCTCAGTCTTTCTATTCAGCTTCTGCCCTCTGAATGGCTTCTGAGGAAAAACAAATTCAAAATAGTAACCCTGTCTCAGATTCTTTCTGCTCTGGAGCCAGTAGATTGGATAGTGTTGATGGACTTTGAGGACTTGAACTTCCACAAGCACTTCCTGCGATTCATGGTGTGGTTGGCACACTTCCAATTTGCTGTGCTTCATTGAACCAACCAACACCCCTCAGGTGTTCATGAAAGTGAAGGTGGCGGTCATTGACCACCTTCGGAGGTCAGGGATACATGTGTTCCCATACTCAGACATTTGGTTGCTCAAAGTTGGCTTGTCACAGTCAGTTGTAGGCTACCTCCAAACAACAGCCAAATTCATGACATTCTTCATGTTTTCCATTTATGATCTAAGGCGCCACTCAGAGGCTTCTTTTCATAGGGGCTGTACTGACCACTGTGGCATTTAAGGCCTTCCCACGTGCCGCAACTAGTCTAGGACATTCAGATTATGATACCAATGTTTCAGGCTCAGCCTTGAGTTTCCATGAGGATTGTCTTGAGGCTTTTTGGGCTCCTAGCCTTGTGCATCCACCTCATCCTATATGCTCGATGGCATCCGCAGACCCTACAGTGGTACCTCAGGTTTCAGTGAGCCTCTCTGACTCTATACAGATCTCACCGGAGACTGCTTGAGCTCTGGTGGCAGTCAATTGACAACCTGACCTGCGGCAGGCCACTCTCCTTTCTCCACCCACACTTTACAGTTGTGACAGATACTGTACTGCTGGGCTGGAGAGATTATGTTGGATTGCTGGGAATCAGAGTCCTCTGATCTTCGGCAGAGAGCCAGCTCCACATCAGTCTTTTGGTGCTTTAGGTGATCCTTTTGGCTCTGAAAGTTTTCCTGCCATTGGTCAAAAGGAGGCTGGTGCAAGTCCTCATTGCCTCTCTGGCCCTATCCAGATCTCAGTCTCAGGTTCTGGTGGCAAACAAATGTGAACCTGACCTGCGGCAGGCCACTCTCCTTTCTCCACCTAGGCTTCAGGGTTGTGACAGATTCAGTACTGCTAGGTTGGGGATTTTACGTAGTATTGGTGGATATCTAAGACCTCTAGTCATCCGCATAGAGCCAGCTGCAAATTATTCTTTTGGTGCTTCAGGTGATCCTTTTGGCTCTAAAAGTCTTCCTGTCATTGATCAAAAAGAGACTGGTGCAAGTCCTCATTGACAAAAAGACAGCCATGTGGTACTGCAACAAACAGGGTGGAGTGGAGTCTGGTTCCTGTGCCAGGAGGTGCTTTGTCTCTGGAGATGACTGGGCCAGCAGAACATTTTTCTGGTAGCCAGCCATCTGGCTGGATCTCTGATTGCTAGGGATGTCAGAACAGACGAGCTGAGCAGATGTCACCTGCCAGTCCACGAGTGGCATCTCTGGAAGTGGCAAGGGATATCTTTGATCAATGAGGTATGCCGTGGTTGGATCTGTTCATCACAGTTGTGAATGCACAGTGTCAGAACTACTGCACACTGGAGAGATTCCTCGGGGAAAGTCACTTGGAGATGCATTTTGACAGCAATCAAACACTGTTCTCCTGTATGTCTTTACAATGATACCTCTCCTGCCTCTAATTTGGAGGAAAATCAGGATGAAATGAACCTGAGTAATTTTAATTGTCACAGACTGGACCATGGGAGTATAGTAGCCAGAAGCCCTGTGCAGGAGTATGAGAGCAGTTAAAATTGTTTGATCTGCCAGCCACAGTGGTCTGTGGCATCCTTGCAGCCCGATGGCCTTTGACAAAGTCCACCTATGCTGGGCGCTGGGAGAAAATAAATTGCCTAACGTGGCGCTTGTCATACTGACCCCCTTCAGCCAAACATTTTGATGTATTTTTTTCACTGGCCCAGCATGGCTTTGCTATGAACATAGTTAAGGATCATCTATCATTCCTTTCAACCTATTTTTTGTTTACCTGATCAACCCTCTCTATTTGAATCAGCGGTTCGTATACATTTTATCAAAGGTCTAACTCGCAAGGTTCCGCCAAAGCAGTTGGTCATGTCACAGTGACATTGCACTTAGTATAACAATTTTTTATGTGCATGCCTTTTAAGCCAGTGCACAGCTGTTCATTGAGACTGCTGGCACTTAAAACAGTTTACCTGATTGTTATCACCTCTGCACATTGAATGAGGGAACTGCAACCATTATACACAACCTTCTTGATAGACAAATTAGTTGTGTGGAAGCAGGCAACCATCTTATATAAAGTAATGCCACTGTTTCCCTTCGGCCAGTCTATCACTCTGCAAACGTTTTTGCTCCACTTCAACTTTCAAAACTCAGCCCCAAAAGAGATTTGAGTTTTTACATTGACTTCACAGAAAACCATCATGTGGGTGATCAGAATATAGTCCTCTGCACTAAAATCTGCTATGCACTGGCCAATAAGCAACCTGTATGCAAAGGCTCATTCGACCAGGGCAGCTATGACGGTATTGGCATGGGAGTGCCTAGTCTGGACATCTGCCAGTCTATGATGTGGGCATCAGTGCACATGTTCATGATACACTACTTCCTTGACAGACAGCTTCAACAGGAGGGCCTGCAAAGCTTCCTAATCTGAGTCCACATCTTAGATTCTCCACTTTTGGGAAGTACTGCTGTTATCTCTACTAAAGGTGATAATTCTGCAGTTAGAAGTATCCGTCAGAAGAACAAGTTACTTCCCGTTGGTAATGCTCCTACTGGTGATTACTGTATCTAACAGCAGGTTTTTCACTACCCTCCCACCCCCCTGTCGTGTGGAATGGACTCTGAACATCATAATAAGGTTACGAGTCAGACTTTGGCACAAAATCACATACAATTTCTTTGCATTCTCCGCGTCTGAGGTGCAAGACCCACATGAAATGCAGATATCCACCCATTTATCTGAGCTTGAGTGCTTTTAATAGCCCAAGCTCTGTGCAAGCAGATTGAAAAAATGTATGTCTGATATTTTATGCTTAGACATTCCCTGCCTGTAGAATATGAAATCTCCTGGTAGAATAATCAGCAGTGTTCCCACTAAACTTCCAATTCCAATGGGTCCAGTAATTCATGTCATTGAGCCTATCAGAATTAATGTGGGCCTAAGCAGTGTGTTTTATCTAAATGTGGGCTCAACATTTGTTAACTTCATTTGTATTACAAAACATTTTACACACTCATGGCACAGATATGATTCCTCCGATGCTTTGTGAATATTTAATTTTTAAATTCTCGTTGAGGAGATGAATCAATTTTCACTAGCTTCCACAACAGAATCCGGCACTGTTTAACATGAGAGTATAGAGTGTTTGGACATGCAGACAAATTGATGTTCAAGAAATGGCATGATTTTCTACTGCTGCTTCATCATAATTATGGAAATTCCATATGCTGTGGTTTTTAAGCTGAAGGAAGAGTAGATGGGTGGGTAATACCTCAGAAGAAAACACAAAAAACAATCAAGATGTATCTGTCAAGCAACACTTGTTATTGTGTTGAATGTTTCATGGTAAAAATTAATCATGTAGTACACATTTCTATTTCAAATGACTCAGAGTTCCTAATTTTTTATTTCTGGTGATTTTCGATCAATTGCTTTTTCCTGGTATATTCTATTCAATTGCAATTATTTGATATCAGATATAAATGAACCAATTGTCGGCATCTCTAATCATAGCAAAATCTCAGCAAAATAATATTTTGTCAAATATATTCAGGCATATTTCAAAAAAGGTAATTTCTTTGTTTCACTTTTATTTATTGTACTTTGCACGTCAGCAGTCGATCAGTACAGCCCATAGATAATGTGATACTATTACAAACCAGGTTTAGTGTTGTTTATTACTTATTCATTTAAAAGGTTTGTGAAGCACCTTATGTATAGTCTCCCAGCTACTACGTTGTTGGGAAGCAATTCTCTATATGTTCTGTCTTGCTCATTAAAATAAGTAAGACTGTCCTTGATTGCAATTGAGGAGTGCAAGAGCCTAGTGCCTTGGCTTTTATCTATGCCCTGCTATGGTGTGGATAAATAAATTGCACACTTAGTAATGTAAGGTGACAAAAAATGCTTCACATTATGATTTGATGTTTTTATGACTTATTTCATTTATTTTGCAGGCTCTGATATAAAAATGGGAATTTTAGCTCCGGAGCCAACTACAGCAACATCCTCTGAAGACCAAGCAAACTATTTCTTTGACAAATACTCCAGGGAGCTTTTAGTTTTGGTGAGTGACCTAGTACTGCCAATGATGAAGCCCAGATGGGTATGTGTCAGCAGAATCAACATGAAAATAATAAAGCCCATCAAAGTACAATCAATCAATCAATCAATCATAAGGTCTTCTAACGTCCAACTTGTCTCCCCAGGGGTCTCCAGGTGCTGGGGTTCTGTGAGCCTCGGTCGGGTGACTGTGATGGTTAAAGAGGCAGGTCTTGCGCTTCTTTTTGAGGTCCTCAGTGAGGGGAAGGTGCGTATGTGGAGGGGAAGGTCATTCCAAGATTTTGTGGTGTGGTAGGGGAAGGAACGACCTCCGCAGCGGCTTAGGTGAATGCGGGGATGTGGGCCAGGGCGAGGGTGGATGTGCGGAGCTCCGTGGTTGGCTGGTGGAATGTCAGGCGGTTGTTGATGTAGGCGGGTCTGGAATTGTGGAGTGCTTTGTAGGCGTGAGCGAGGAGTTTGAAGAGACATCTTTCCCAGGCAGGGAGCCAGTGGAGGGCTGTGAGGTGGTTGGAGGTTCTGGTTCTTCTGGGAAAGTCGAGGATGAGTCTAGCTGCTGAGTTCTGAATGGTCTGGAGGCGGCTCAGGAGCTGTTTGGTGGTTCCGACGTAGAGTGAGTTGCCATAGTCGAGTCAGCTGGAGACGAGGGCCTGGTTGACTGTCTTCCTGGTCGAGACGGGGATCCATCAGAAGATCTTGTGGAGCATGCGGAGGGTGTGAAAGCATGCAGAGGAGACGGCGTTGATCTGCTGCTTCATGGTCAGTTGACTGTCCAGGACGATTCTGAGGTCGCATGCGTGGCCGGTGGGGGTGAGAGAGGGGCCGGGTACAGTGAGCCACCTGGTGCCGTCCCAAAGGGAGGGCTTGTTTCCAAAGATGACGATCTCTGTTTTGCCCGAGTTGAGTTTTAGACAGTTAGCCTTCGTCCAGATGGCGATGTCGGTCATGGTTTTACGGAAGTTGGTCTTGGTGGTGGCAGTGTCTTCTGTCTGACAAGCTGGATGTCGTCAGCGTATGAGATGATGTTGAGTCCGTGGGTGCGGGCGATGTCTGCAAGAGGTTTCATGTAGGTGTTGAAGAGGGTGGGACTGAGGGAGGAGCCCTGGGGGATGCCGCAGATGATGTCTTTGGGTGTGAAGGAGAAGGTAGGTAGGTGGATCCTCTGTGTTTGGCCGGAGATGGAGGAGATCCAGTTGAGTGTGTTGCCTTGGATGCCAATGTGGTGGAGTCTGGTGATGAGGGTGTGGTGGGAGACTGCATCGAAGACTGCTGAGAGGTCGAGGAGTATGAGGGCGGCTGCCGTTCCACCTATGTCGAGGAGGCGTCTGAAGTCGTCCGTTGCTGCGATCAGGATGGTCTCAGTGCTGTGGTTGGGCCAGAACCCAGATTGGGAGTGTTCGAGCAGGTTGTTTTCTTCGAGGTAATCCGTGAGCTGGCGGTTGATGGCTTTTTCCAGGTCGCTGGCGGGGAAGGAGAGTAGCGAGATGGGGCGGTAGTTTTTGAGTTTGTTGAGGTTGGCGGAGGGTTTCTTCAAGAGGGGCTTGACTTCCCCATGCTTCCAGGCATCAGGAAAGGTGGGGGTGGTGATGGTTGTACTGAGGATTTCTGTGAAGACGCTGCAGATACATTGTTTTATTATACATGTTACTCAGTCTCCCTCTCCTCCTTTCAGGCTATTGGTTTCTTGGATGTCACATCGCTAAACGTTAATATAGAAGGTGATTTCCTTCTGCTATGTCTTCAGTAATTTTGAAAGAGGAATCTTGCAATATTTGTCTTAAATAGTTAAAAGTAATGGAGCTTGGTAAAATAGGGATATTGCCTTAAAGTACATGATTTTGTTTTGTGACGTGAAAACTGACAAATGTCATTGAAGTAATAGCCTATTGTTGTGCTAGGTAGGTCATGCATATTTGTGAAATTCAGCTGTCCAGTTGTACAGCTTTGCTTGATAGTCATGCTACTTAGATCCCATTGTTATATTCTAAAAAGATAATCATAGTTGTAAGGGAACTGTTTGTGTTTAAGGCTCTCAATGATTTTATGCAAACATCCGCATTTGAGACATACTGTTGTATGATAAGTTCTATTGATATGTTGTTATTTATCATGCTGTCACTCTTAAAAAATAATGGCCCTGATTTAGAGTTTGGCGGAGAATGTACTCAGTTGCAACCGAGTACTCTCTCCAAACTGAAGTTCTGCCCACCTCATTTAAAGTTGTGCATAACATCAGTATGTTATGAATGGAGGTTACTCCATCTCCACCGCGGACATACACCTCCGACGGAGTAAGGGCCATCATAGGTTTAGCCATTTAACTGCCCGTCTGATTTCATGTGGGTGGTCAAATGGACAGTTTTTACGGTCCGTCACCGTTAGATAAAACCTGGTGGTATAGGGCTCTGAAAACTGCATAATGACCCCCACACCATGGGAGAAAACTGGATGTATGATGTTACAACGCAAACTATTATATTGCATACTTTTACAACTTGGTTTTTACAATGCAACTTCCATTACAATTCATGCTATTACAACGCAAGCCATTACAACGCATGTTCCTTTACAACGCATGTTCCTTTACAACGTAAATTACTATTCTAACACCGCCGGGTGCTTACCTCGGGGGAGGTGCTGGTCAATGAGGTTTATGAGTTGTTGTAATGGAACTTGCGTTGTATTGGCTGTGTTGTAAAGGCATTCCGTTGAAATGCCTGTGTTGTAATGGATGTTTCCCGAGAAAACTACCATGGTGCAGGTTCATTAGTTTTTTTTATTTATAAAATCCTTCTTTGGAATATTTAAAAAAAATCCTGCTTTGGAATTTTGTTTTTGCAAATACAAAACACGATAAAAGTTTGATGGACGGTACCGTCATGTTAACGGAGCCGTCCGTCAAATTTTAAATACCTTGGCAGCAGTTCCTGTATGAATAAAATGAATGAAATAATTTTATAAAGCGCGCAATACCCGAGGGTGTCTTAGCACTAAGCGAATTAAGACCCAGGGGGGCCATCAGCAAGGGGGGTATCTAAGGTGTCGCACAGTGGAGTGGGAATAGCCAAGTCTTCAGCTGCTTCCTGAATTGTTGCAGGATGGGTTGTGAGCGAAGTACAAGAGGCTGGGAATTCCATAGCTTCCTACCGCAGTATGTGAGCGTTCTTCCGCCCCATTTTGCTCTGTTAATTTTTGGGACCATGACCATGTGCGCATAGCTTGATCTGAGGTTCCTGCTGGGCGAATACCAGGAGAACCGATCTTGGAAAAAAAGACGGACTGGCTCTATAAAGGGCCTTGTGGATTAGACACAGAGCCTTAAAGGAGCTCCTCTTCTCCACCGGCAACCAGTGAAGGCCATACAGTAAATGAGAAATTGGTTTAAACTTGGGGACCTCCAGTAGCGTTCTAGCTACAGCGTTCTGTAAGGACTGCAGTTTTTTTTATCAAGTATTTGGAGGTGCCTAAATAGAGGGCATTACAATAGTCCATTTTCGAGGTGATGAGAGCCATCATCACCGTTTTCTGTAGTTCAAATGGAATGAGCGAGAGAATTTTTTAGATCCCTCAGCCCTGTCATTGTAAGAGATATCAGCTGGACCGGTAGGTCGACCGAGTAAAGCGTGTTCTCTTCTGTATAAATTAGGCCAAATGTCATTAAATGGTGAGTGGAGTCTTTCCCTTATGTTTGGACAACGTCTTTAATTTAGCACCATAATCCTCAAATGTGACTAAACAACTTTGCCTATGTAAATCCCAAATACCACAATTTGAGCCCAGGCTTCTCATCATTAAAAAATGTACTCTTGTAAGATATTGGGTTATTAATTTAGGAGGTTAAGTACAATCTTTGTCAGGGTGAACCATTAAAGTCACTAAATAAACCAAAGCTTAACCCCCTGGTAGCTATGGCTCAAAGCAGACAGGCTTAATTTAAATGCAATTTGTACGTTATTTATGCAGTATTAAAACAGTAATGAGGTAGAAATGAAAATCAATAAAAATCCCAAATTGAACTAGAAAAATGGAATGAAATGTAATAAACAAAATTACACTGAAATGACAAAAATCCAGTATGGAGAACCAGAGATATGAATTTTTAAAGTTTTAAGTAGAAATAGCACCAAGAAGCACAAAATGCCAATGGTCGCTGTAGAACAGGGCCCAGGTGCAATTTTACACTGACCGTGATCAAGTGCGGGTCAGATACACTAACCAGGTTCGTCCTGGTCAAAGGTTTTACTTTCTGATTTTGGTCGTTTAAGTCACAGTACACATCAGTAGTTCACTTTTAAAGCCTCCTAGGACCTATGGGGAAGCACTTAGAGACTCACAGCGTGGCAGGCAGAAGCCAACAGTAGGGTCCAGCCCAGGTTCAGTTGTCACTGGTCAGTTTTAGGGAAAGGCCTCTTGTATCTTGTTGTGTTCCAGTCAGCCTTGTGACCCTTGGAGTCCACTTTGTCCTGGATTCAAAAGGCAGAGCAGGCTCTGTCTTCTAGGCGCTTCTCAGGTCTCAGACAGTAGGTCGAGTCCTCTTCTGATCTTCCACAGGTCTTGGAGTGTTGTGAGGCGGGTGCCTGGAGATGCCACACGTATACCTGGCACGAGCTAGTGGGTGGGAATTACCCTTAGGGATGCCCTAACCAATAGGACTAAGGTCCCCGGGCTAGCCCTACTCACTTTATTTTCAATATGGCCAAAGTCTTTTGGCTACACTAAACTTGGGCTCTGATGGGGGGGGGGGGGTGCACTATGCTACTCCTAATATCCTCCGACATCTAACACCAAAGTCCAGTTTTAAGCAGTACCTGTACCCACAAGAACTTTAGACACAGAAGTCTGGTAAGGTTAAGCTGAGTTTTCAGCAACCAAACAGTGGATAAACACAAATTGTTTTGGCATCCAAACCCAGCAGACATGCTAAACAGGCTGTGACACTGTAATGTCAAAAAGAGGCCCACTGTGATTGGGGCCTGACTAGCTGGACGGAACAAAAGAAGGAGCCTGCCAAAGTGTCAACTAACATTTGCCCATGTCAGGGGAGGCCTCTTTGAAGTGCGCCCTAAGTGTTATATGAAAAACCCCAGCAGACCTGTCAAGCAGGATGTGACATTCAAGTTGGACTTGACAATTTAATGTCAAAACGTATCCTGTAAGGCCCTTTGCATATTCCTTCAGGTTCAGATATGCCATCTCTGCCCATTCAAGTCAGCCTATTGGTTGCTTCTCTGAGCAAGTTCATACCTCATTCACACCTATTTTAATGCTAATTATTGACTGGCATACGTTGGAGAACAAAACGCAGATTTAGCTTCCAGGGACTACAGGCAGGGCAAAGACAGCTTTCCAAAAGTTACTTTCCCATAATAACTAGACATAAAACAACGTCACCATTGAATTTGATATTTGAAATCTATTAAAATAGTTGTTTAATTATTTGTCTAGCTAATCCAATTCCCAGCATACAGTATTAGTATTTGGTATTAGTATAGAGCAAAAATAGCTTTGAGGGGCTAGTCATCAGAAGGACATGTTTAACAAAAAACTTTTGCACACCCATATTTTAAATTCCATGCAATAAGGCCTACGTAGGGGTGACATAAAAATTCAAAAATGGTTATTTTGACTGGTTGAGTTTGCACGTAAAACCTGCACAGCCAGGCTACTGGTGGCAGGCCTGCGCTCATGCTTGCCTTGTCACCATAGTGAATGGCACAATGGGTGCTGCTGTCCACTTGTGGCTTTTAACTTACAGGGCCTAGGTACATCTTGGTACAATGTACTAGAGACTTATAGGTAAGTTAAATATGACAATCTGGTGTATTGCAATTTAGTCATGGTGAAAGGAGGAGCACAAACTTTACTACTGCACTGGTTATCAGTGGTAAAGGGCACAGAGTTCGATAGCCAGCAAAAATAGGGTTCAGCAGAAGGCAAGAAAAAATCTGGGGTGACCATGCAGAAAGGGCAAATTTCGAACAACTCTTTTACAGGTTGCCACATACTAATGTGATTAAGAAGCATACAGTTGGTTTAACTAAAAATAAATCCCACTCATAATACTGTCATCCCTTCCAACAGCAAACTCTTTCCTTAGCACACATCCACACTGGGAAAGACCATCAGCTAGTTTAAAAAATATCACTATATGCAGGATTAAACTTTCTTGTCTGTTAAGTTGAACATTGCAATAATGAAATATCCCTGACCTAGCCTGTCAATTGCTCACTTAATTGTAGACACATTAGCTGTTTGTTCCTAGGCATGGAAAGCTTGAGGGAATAGCCATTTTATCTTATTTAGCATGGCGCCCATATTAGAATACAGCACTTTAATGTTATAATATTTTATTAACTAAATTTAACCAGCAGCAGTTTAAGTGATTGTATCAAGCAGCCATCCAGCTGACAAGTAATGCCAATAGATTTGCTTGTGTTAGCTACACACACACACCATTAATAGTTTAGGAATGAATACATTTTTTTTAAATTTAACTTTGACTGAGTCTGTGAATTAATATATCTAGCAATGTATGGATTGGCCGAAGATTAAAACAAAACCCTTGGAATTTACGCTATAACCTTCCATCAGAAAGAACTGGGAATGGAAGGAAGTTAGAATGTTTCTCCTCTAAATACCTTCAAATAGTATCTTTGAACATTTTATTTTAGAGGACATGATAAATAACTGAACCCAGAATCATGCCACTCTAATTGGCTTCTAATGAGCCCTGACCTGAGAAATAGCTTTGTCTCAGAAGTCCTGAGTTAGTTTGGTCTCATAGATTAGTACCAAGTGGGAAGAACTTGTGCGATATGAGTTTTCAAGCAAAGCTTGCACACAAAGTTGCTTTTCTTGAAGTGCTAACCAACCAAGCTCCTAGGCAGAGTTACTGCTAAGGAGCAAATGCTTTCTTCCCAGTAGCTTACTAGAGTCTCATATTTCGGCATATTCATAGAAATGTGTCTGTGGATATCTTCACATGGTTTAGCAATTTTGTATGGGCATTTAGATAGAAGGCTGTTTCTCTGGTACAGTGTATAATGAAGTTCTGCCTATTTTGACCGATTAAGATCGTGTCTACTTCTGTGTGAGTCGTTCTCCTGCTGCTTGAAGTGAAGTCATTTCTAGCCCACAATATATGATCTGTGTGGATAAATTGGTTATGGGTAGCCCATTTCCTGTTATTAATTTTTGAAATCGTCAATAACGTGTGATGTAACACAACTAAAATTTGCTGATAATTTCTAACATGGATGCCAAAGGCACTTAATTAAAGGCAATTTCTTCATATTTTCTACGGAGTATCTTTTATACACCAATGGGATTTTCAGAAACGTTGCAAACTGTGAAACCGCAAATTTCACCAACCCAATTTTTCTAATTTTTCAAAGATGATCATCAGAAAGCTATATTTCTGAACTCTTCCCATCATAGAAATGAAGATACCTCATGCAGCTGACGAAGGATTGAAGGAAATAAGAATTTACCATCATGTAGTCAATGTGTTGTAACATCTCCAAGTCAGTATGTTTGTCAGCATCCTTGCAAAGATTTTGTATTTTCCTCTGATTTCCCTTGAAAACACAGAACACATTCAGGTTTTGCCATTTTGTAAAAATGTAGGGAAATACGCATATGAATGAGAAGAGGGTTAGTTGGTTTGATTGAGCGATGTGTGTGAGGACCAAATGTGTGTCTCAACAGCCTTGAGGCAGCTTAGTTCAACACGAGTGGGAGATTTTTTGTCAGAATGCAGGGCAGAGACCTTTATATGGGAGACTGGTGGCACTTGACTTCAAGAAAGACAAGGTGGGCAATTAGCAATGCTATTTTACAGGTAGTACTCACTCCATCTGCGATAGTTGTGAAGATATACCTTCATTTGGCAAGTTTAGAGGTTAATGGGGGTTTGGGCAACATTTCCAGTACCAATATTGTGAAACGGGGTGCCGTCATAGGCAGTCACCCGTTGCTGCTTTATTTTACTTTGGGGAGTTGGATGAAAAATGGTATGGGAAAGGTCACATATTACCCTGATCAATTGCTGTGACATGGATTGATCCCAACATGGCTTCCAATATCTACCCAGCTAAATAAGGAGCAATGTCAGATCAATAAAAAATAATGGCAGAGCTTGCACAAAGGCCAGAAAATACAAGAAATAATGTGCTTGGTGCCTCTGACCTTATCAAAAGTGAAAAACTTCTTTTGTGCCACCTCTTGGAATCCCTGAAAATCGCACTTTCTTTGTCATATGATGGCACTGACCAAACCTATGAGCCCCAAATTTCTATCCAAGTGACCTGTACAAGCTAATCAACCTCGCAAACAAAATGTGGTGCGAGAACAAAATCAAACAATGGTTATTTATACTCGAAGCCTTCCAAAGGCCTAGAAACACCATCATACAGTGCACTTGGTAGTGCTGACACCCACAAATGATAACCTCCCATTGAGCCATCCTTCATGACTTAGGATAACAAGCATTGGCAAAACCTGTAGGTTCTACCTTTGCGAGATCTATTGGTATAGTGAATGCTTTTTTTGACATGTTGCACAGCAACGCGAGATAAAATGCAGTCAATGCCAGTGAAGTATTTTTTGTTTCTGCTTACTTTCCTGAAGTGCCTATTGTGATAACCCCTCGCCCTTTAGCGCGCTAACTACCTATTCTGAAAGCGCTATTGCGATCTTTTTTTTAAGCTTTTTAGGTTTTGCCTGCACAGCGCTTGCGATGTGCTTGAGAAATCTATTGTTTTTAATACAAACTTAAAAGGGACTTCTATCCCGCCTTCTCTCTTTCCTGGCTTCTCATTAATTCCAGAGCGTGCCACTTACCTTTCCTCCATTTCTATTGGCTGTAGCATATTTTCCTGCATTTACCAATGCTTGTTCCTCGTCTGCTTCTCTAATCAGTTTCCCGCAGCCGAAATACAGTAAACATCCGCTTTGGTGGAACTATATTTCCATAAAATGTTGCCCTTTACTCTTGCAGCATATTTATACAACAATTTATCACAAGGAGAGATGAAGTGATTTGCATACAATCACAGGATGTTGTCCGGCGCCGCGAGACTTGAACCGGGATCCCCAGCTCTCGAGTCAGCAGCTCTGGCCGCTGCGCCACATCCTCTCCACTACCGTGTTATCTGTCAGAGAGCTCTTTCCTTCTCCCAGACGATGATTGATGAAAACAGCTGTTTATTAATTACATAGATGAAACCGATGCATTACCAATGCTTGTTTTATTTACAATAGCTTTTGCTGACAGTGCATGCACGCTGTAGGCAAAACTTTTAAATGTCACTTAAGGCACTCCTTCTATGAAGATGCCCAAACATTTCCGCCGAGAAGCAGAAGCTTAAGCAACAAAGATGAAAATAATATATGTATTCCGTACTCATGCCCATATATTTCGGCATGAAAGTTCCAGTTTGTGTAATGAAAAACACACCGTGAAATTTAAGTTTGCATCATCTCTCGACCCAAAGAAATGGTCTGACTGGGAGACCTCTAAGTTTACATAATAATGAACTTTGGGACACAGAGCTCACGTTTGCCTGTGCACAAATGCTATTTAATGTTGGTTTTTGCTCTGTCGTTGCCCAACGCAAGCCTAGTGGGAATCCGCTGACTGACTGACTTCTGATCGCTAGCATGGATTTGATACATAAATGCCCAGGTTCCCATCACAGCCTCTGTCACACAGTCCATATATCTTACACTAGGCCCACGAGGCATAGTCCAGGTTCAGGGGGGCAAGGTGGTGAGAAAGGGGATAAATTACAAACTGTACCCAATAATTTGCAATTAATTCTCGTGCATTTTAACACGTCCAAAGACCCAGAAAATACCCGCCAATTCCTAAAAGAGAAGAAAATCATCAAATAAATGGTTTAACCCCAGCAGTTCTGTAGGATCATTCAAGTTACAAACAGAATATGAGCAAGTCCAGATGCCCACTCAGCACACGGTCAGGTTTAAGAAACTCTTGAGCAGCTTCCAACTGTGCAAAATAAAATCTTTAATTATAAATTTACATAAAACTTCTAACACATTTTTGAGAAAGTCTTTCTTATTAAAAAAAACCGATAAAGCCACAATATACAAATATTTGACATAAGCATAATACTCTTCAACGTCTGCGAAAAGGGATGCGATGTCATCATGTAAAATCCAATAGATAGTTTCTGATTTATTTACAAAGCGTAGGAACATGAGACGAGTTAGGATTTCATGGAGGGTTCTTTTGAATGGTTACTGTAATAACCCTGTGTAATATAATATGGGTTATGCCTACACTGCTCCTCGGAGAAACCCATAGTAACTTTTTTTTCTGTACTTTATCTTGATTGCCATAATACCAACAGTAAAACATTGGCATTGAACATTAAACTGCCGACTGGCTATTTAGGTGCCACAAATGTCCCCCCCCCCCCCAATAGTCACATCTGCAACAAAACAAGCAATGGTGCCTTTTTCAAAGGACAGGGAAATTAGCCATAGCCACGTCCTTACTAGTATGTCTCTTATAAAAGAACATGCCATACCTCGTAGTTATTCAGTACTATATATGCTTCAAACTATTTCTGAGGGGCTTTAACTCTGCACTCCACCACCCCTCTCAAAGTGGAAGGCATAGATGTACACCTGCCGGTGGTGGAGAGAAACGGGTAAGTGGAGGAGGAGGAAGGGATGCAGCTAAAGTGGCTTAAGCCATCTATAGTGCTTCCCCTATTTCAACTTACAAAATTTGGTGGCGATAAGATCAAGGAGGCTTTACTTGATCAATCTCCTCATTCCTTTTTTTCTCAGTTAATTGGGTGCTCCACAGGGTCTCTGCCAGCACATTGTCTAACTCTCTGTGTGGCTCCATGTAGAGTTTTCTGGATGTCCAGGAGTTCAATAATTAATAATGTATCTGAACACCATGTACATGAGGACCTCCCTTATGACTGCCCTCCGACCTGATTTTCTTTTTGAGATGCGCTACTACTCTCCCAAATAGCGCAGATTGATGTGGACCTCCAGCTATAGCGCGTTATATCCGTCTAACTCTGTGGCAGTAATTCTTAAGCTTTGGCTTCTCTAGACCCCCACTGAATGACTACCGGAAGACGGTGCCCCCTGGCTCAGCAACTTGTATGATTTGAACCTCAAAACATTTTTTTTTTAAATATATACAAATATACTACAAGCAAATACACTAACTGTGGACTATTGTATTTAATTCACAAACACAAATATGTGAAAATCGAAATTTTAACTTTAATGGGAAGGTTGGCTCTTTTAAAAATTTAGGGCCTGATTTTGATCTTGGCAGACAGGTTACTCTGTCACAACGGTGATAGATATCCCGTCCGCCGAAATATAAATCCCTGAGGATATAGTGGGATTTATAATTCGGGGGACAGGATATCCGTCACCATTGTGACGGAGTAATCCATCCGCCAAGATCTAAATCAGGCCCTTAGTTTTATTTCAAAAAGTTGAAATGATATGCTAGAGTCCAGCATATCACTTTCTCGTTTTTCTCCTAAGTCATGTTCTCTTTTTGTTGGCGCATTACAGCGATGCTTCAATTAAGCCTTCAAGTCATGCATACTAGATTCCAGAGGCTGTACTTGTGCTGTTCTTACAAATCGAGATAAGGTTGACAACTTAATTTTTAGCTTCAAATTCCTTTGCTTTTACAGAGCATTTTAAAACAGAATTACTGCTCTCTGCTGAATCCATGTAGCAGCCAGCTCCTGGCACCGTAATTATCTCAGCTAAGCCATAGTTACTTCAGCCTAGGCATTTCCCTCATCATCTTCTCTGTGTTTTTGTAAACTCCGCCACTAGGACCTTCACTGGTTATTTACAATATTCAGCAGTCGATATTTAGCGGCTTGTGGGAAATCGCTGGTCTCTATTCAGAACTGCACGAGACTCAAGGCTATCTCTGGATGGTCTTCTTTATAGCTCAGCTCTACCTCTCAAAGCCAACACTCATCTAAAGCAGCTAAAAGGCGAACTTATCAAGAAAGTAATGAGCTCCATGGGTAGTAGTCCTCAACATGACAGCATTGCAAAAATTCCGAGCTGTGATTGTGGGGAAAAATGTTCATCTCCACGGATTTAGTCAAGGATCAGTGACCATCAAATGTGCATGCTGCCATCACCATATCAATACCTACTGCAGTGGTTATGGTTTGCATGGATCCTGTGCTTGTGTAGCAGAGAGCATAATGTTGGTTCATTTTTTCATGAGAATGTCTTACTATAGTCAAATTACCATCAGCGTGTTTAGTATGTTTGCATGGATGCTCAGCACACCCTTCCCTACATTTCCTTTTTCTCATTCTTCTGAAGGTGATGAGTTGCGTGGAAAACTGAGCTTTCTTACATTAGCTTTTGAGAAGACAATTGGGGCATATAAGAGGTTTAACCTGAATCTTTGTTTTCTTTTCTTCACTGGTTTATTATGTTTAAACTGTCTTGTTGATCCACATGATATACGATTTTGGAAACATAAATGCCTTAACTCCAGTTTGTCAGCCATCATGGTGTTATGATGCTGTTCATTCGAGCTTTACATTTTGTACCAAGAGTTGCATCTCGCTTTCCAGATAACTTTTTATGAACCCAAGTGGCGAGAACCTTTAACAGCCGGTATAGGACTAGGTAGAATATTCCACCCACTGAGGATAGAATGTTCTAAAATAAAAAGGGAGAAATGGAAGCACAAACATTGGAGTGTTGGCCTATACCACCCATTATTAGCCCTGAGTCCCTTTATTGTCTTCAGTAGAGGTCCCAAAATTCCAATGTTTAATACAGCCTTATAGCCTGCTGCCGAGGGCTATACTGGGTTGTTAAAGGCCCTGAACCCGACTTATAGGCCGAATCCCCAGGCAAGGGTCTATAATGAGGGAAAAGGCCTTTAACAACCGGTATAGCCCCAGTCAGAAGGGTTATAAGGCTATTAGAACATTCAGCTCACTAAGGGAAGAAGAGTGTTCTAAATTAAAAAGAAAGAAACATGAAGGCAAACACTGGAATGTTGGAGCTCCGGGGTTATACCAGCCATTATAAGCCCGGAGTTACTCCATTGTCTTCAACAGAGCTCTCAACATTCCAGTGTTCTAAATTCCACTAATACTCTATCCAATCCTTATCCTGGTTATTTAGTTTGCAGAAAACCACTTCATTGATGAATTAATATATTAACCATCCAACCATTTCAGGCCATGTAGTCTCAATATTACCCGGCAATAGGAGAATTACGGGCACGCTAAAGGGAATTGCTGCTCATGTGGATATATCAGGGAATCACGGTCTCATATACTGTGTGTTTGCACCACCTTAACATTAGCCTGAGAAAGATGACTGAAACAAACGTCATCAAAGTAGGGAATTCCCTCTTGTGATGCTCCTATTTACATAAAGATGGTAAAATTCTTTTTTCTGGTGTGATTGTAATATCTTTGAAGGAGTCTGGCAGTAGGTAGCATTTAATCTTTAGCTCTTGGCAGATATTTTTAGTAATAAGTTAAAGCTGTTAAAGAATTATGAAGTACAAGTCATAATTTTTGTCAACATGTATCAGCCGCTGGTTTAAACATGTTTTCAGTTTTTGTATCTTAGTGATTAATTGATAAAATTGTTTTATTCTGTGGTCTTGAATTTTATTTTTATTATAGTTTTTATTAACTGTTAATAAAATGTTTGAATTTGGTAAGTGGCTGTGTATTATAGGTAGATCCATTTCTGATGGAATGCTTTTGTGGAAATTTGGTTTGGAATTCATTCCCTGAAAGTAAAAAAAAGTTCCAGCATTATTTGTAACACAGCATGCTGTATTCAAACAAAAACAATGCTGTATCCCTCACTACTGTCTGTCAAACAGATGAGGTATTGCTCAGGGTAAAAAGGACATTTTCATGTGAATTCATCCAGTGCCTGACATGTTGCTGAGATTGTCTGTTAGACAGTTTCAGCTACAATTGATTATTTTTTGTTAAGGAAGCTCCAAGGCCACAAAAAATTTAAAATAGAAAGACATTTTAAATACCACTGACCAGTAGCCTTTTGGAGGTGGGCTCCTGCGTCAATCTTAGAACAAACTCGTCCCACTTCATGCTAGCTTAGTGTGCTCCAATATTTCTAAATACATTTGTAGAGAATTAGCAAAATGTGGGCGACTGCTTCAAAGAGCGGGAATGTATTGAACTTTACCGTATTGGACACGTTAGGTAAGATTCCACTTTAAAATATCTGTTTATTTGCAGGCTGTGATCGAAATTTTACATCAGAAGATCTCCAGTTCCGACTTGGAACCGGGACAGCATACATATCTGAAACCATTCCGTATCCTCATAAGTCTTCTGGATAAACCTGAGATAGGTAATTTCATGTTTATTATCTTTTCTTTTTAAGTTTGTGATTATCTTGTAAGAACACCCTTCTAAAATGACAGTAGTGCGTAGAAATACATGCTTCTGGTTGGGGCCAATTCAAAACACACAGCTACTTTTTACAAAACCCAAAACGTGCATTTTCAGCTTCTGTTTTAGCTGAATTCAATCATTTTGACGGTCTTGTTCCTTAACATCACCTTCCTCTGGACCTGCTGTGTGCTTTTTAACACCTCTCTTCCCTGAGATTCCCATATGAGGCAACATTGGACACCAGTTCCCTTCTCCCTTCCTATAATGCAGTTAAAGAATGATCCAAAATGTGCAGTAATTGATCAATTTATGTGTCTCATGTGCGCATGTCCCTTTCTAATCCTGGTGCATTTATTTATTTATATATTTATATAGCGCGCTACTACCCAAGGGCGTCTAGGCGCTTGCAGCTCAGCACATCAACCAACCAACCACCCGGTATGTTATTGGGTATAAAGCCAGGTTTTAAGTATCTTCCTAAAGGAGAGTAGATCAGGGGAGTTTTTTTTAACTCTATTGGCATCTCATTCCACCATCTGGATGTGACACATGAGAAGCTTTTACCACCCCATCTGAGAAGGCGGAACCTAGGTTCTTTCACGAGCTTCAGAGAGGCAGACCGGAGTGTACGTGCTGGAATATGCCATTGGAAGCGATCTGTTAAGTAAACAGGACCAAGGTTATGCAGAGCCTTGTAGGCGATGCAAAGCGCCTTAAACTTAATTTGGTTTGCCACAGGCAGCCAATGCAAGGTATCGAGAGCCTGTATGGCTGATGAAAATTTGGCTAGGCCGAAGAGCATCCGAGCTGCGGAGTTTTGGAGTACCTGCAATTTTGCCACTACCGATTTGTTTGCTCCAACCAATATCCCGTTACAGTAATCGAGTTTAGATAAGACTAAAGCTGCTACCACTGCTTTCTGTAATACCGGTGGGATAAATGGAAGAATTTTCCTTAGGATTTTCAAGGTGAAAGAGATTGACGAGGAGAGCATCTTTGCATGATGTGAAAAGGATAAGGAGGTGTCAATTATGACTCCCAGATTTTTTGCCTTGGTGACTGGAGAAGGAGGGATCCCCAGCTCCATGGGCCACCATTCTGAGGACCAGAACGATGTGTCTCTGCCGAAGAGTAGAACTTCCGTTTTATTTGAGTTCAGTTTAAGGCAATTTTCTGTTATCCAGTCACCTACACCTCTCATGCATTCCTTGAAGTTGTGGGCTGTGTCATGATTTTTGCTCGCAATGGATACAATAATCTGGGTATCATCTGCATATGATACTAAGTCAAAGCCATGGGCTTTAATCAAGCGGGCCAGGGGTGCAACGTAGATATTAAACAGGGTAGGGCTCAAGGAAGAGCCCTGTGGCACCCCACATGGAAGCCTGAAACATTGTGATTTGAATCCTTCTACTTCGACGAACTGTTCTCGATCTAACAGAAAAGAGCTGAGGAGTGCAAGAGCTGGGCCTACTAGCCCTACCTCTTGAAGCCGCTTTAAAAGGGTGCCATGATCTACCGTATCAAAGGCGGCTGACAGATCTAATAATATCAATGCTGCCGAACCTCCATTGTCAACCGCATGTCTTATTTCCTCAGTTGCCGTAATTAAGGCCATTTCAGTATTGTGCTTAATTCTAAAGCCATATTGGGTGGAATCTAAAACATGATTGATCTCAATGAAGTGTGCTAATTCTTGGTTCATGTGTTTCCCCAAGATTTTTGCTGGCAGAGGTAGGTGGGAAATAGGGCGGTAGTTCCCTGGGTCTGATTTATCCAGACTAGACTTTTTAACAGGGGTAGAATAGATGTTTTTTCCACCTTTTGGGAATCATCCCTGATTCAATGGTAGTGTTAAGTACCTCCAGGAGTGGGCATACAACTGTCTCCACTATCATGTGGATTACTTTAGGAGGACCGGGATCTAACGGGGAGCCTGATTTAGTGGCTAAAAGAAGTTTTACGATTTGATTATAGGAGATTTTTGTGAAGTTTGAAAATTGGAATGGGACAGATTCTGAATAAGGGTTGAGCACTGGTGCAGCTGTAATTACGATATCTGTCCGTGCCTGCGGGCTCTGATTGTTAGCCGAGCTTAAGGCAAAGGTATTATAAATAGCAGACACTTTATCGCAAAAGGAAGACGCTAGGCTGTCGCAAAAAGCTTGGTCTATAGTACTTTGTTTGGTGTCCTGCAGGCGGCTTAATTTCAGCACCGTCTCAAATAGCTCTTTAGAGCTATTCTTTGCTCCTTCAATTTTTGCTGAAAAGTAACTGGTTTTAGTTTTGTGAATTAATTCTTTGTTTTGAGCTAGTTTTATCTTATATAGTTCTTTTTCCCTTGGATCATAGTGTTGACGCCAACACCTTTCTTGTCGACGGCAGAGCCTTCTTAATAATCTAAGTTCCTCAGAGAACCATGGTTCGGTGGGTGCAGTTCTGCTAGTTTTCCCTGCTCTCTGGGGGATGGTGGCATGTACAGCTGCGGTGATCCAATCATGATACTCTGATGCAGCTGCCTCTGAGTCATGGGAGAGACGGGGTTTATTCTGATTCAAATGTGAGGAAAAAACTGTTTTATCTATACGCTGCCATAAATATCTTTTTTGATTTCTAGCTACGTGATGCTTGGGGCTTATTGAGGGAGGCAGACTAAGGTTTAGCATCACTGCTGAGTGGTCGGACCAATGGAGTTGTAAATTATTCTTATTCTTAAAGGACAGTCCGTAAAGACAGCGTCCAAAAGGTGTCCAGCTCTGTGAGTGGGTCCTTTCACAATCTGCTCTAGGCCTGCGCTTGTTGCCAGGTCTATGAGGTCCAGGGAATCGTTATTAGAACAATTATCTAGGTGAAAATTAAAATCACCTAGAATAGTGTAGTCTTGAGTATTCACCCTGTGTTCAAGGAGCTGGCCCATTGATTGCAAAAAATGTGTTCTGGGTCCTGGTGGGCGGTACACTAGTAAACCGTTGAAGGAGTATACATGGTTGACTGTTATTTTAAATGAAAGCACCTCTGATTCTGTATCAGTGGAAATGTTTTTAAAAGAAGCTTTTAAGTGATCTCTATAAATTGCCAGACCTCCTCCTTTTTTGTGCACCTGATCCTTCCTGGATATTGTGAAACCTGGTGGGATAGCTATCACTAGGTCAGGCCCTGATGTTTCATCCGCCCACGTTTCCACAACAAAGATGAGGTCAACAAACTGTCCGAATTCATGTTTATGTTTAATTAAAGATCGTGCATTTAATAAAGCACATGACAATTCTCGTACATATTCTCTTTTCTTAGCAACGAACTGATCCTTCCTAGTTCTTACGGGGTGCTCTCTGTCGGTTTTATTCCTGACAATGTCAGAATAGATCTTACTTTTTATATCTGTGAGTCTCAGTTTGCAATTTGGACATACCTGTGGCCCAATATCATTACAGCCTCCCAAAATTGGCCCTGGACATTTATAATCTACTGTGGACAATCCCAGAAGCTCACCTCTGGTGTATTTAAACATGGCACCGTGATGGATCCAAAAACCATCTTGAAAAGACCACTGACCTGAGCTTAGATGCAAAAAGTGTGGCTATGGAAGGAGGTCTACACTATGTCGCAGACAGCTCGCCCCTCTACGCAACCCCGACAAACAGCGCTCCAGGAAAGCCGCCTGGTTCACCACTGATCTCCAAGATGCCAGACGCACCTGCAGACGCCTGGAGAAAAACTGGAGAAACAACAAGATACCCGGAAGCTACACCACCTACAAGGAAGCCATGGCGGACTACCACAACCGAGTCAGAACCACCAAAAGGACTTTCATCCACAACAAAATCCTCGCCAACTCCAGCAACTCCAAGGAACTCTTCAGTGTCATCCAGGAATTCACCAACCCCCGCAGCGAAACCACAGACATCACCCCGTCCCAAGACCTCTGCGATAAGCTTGGAACCTACTTCCACCTCAAGATCAAAAACCTCTACAACTACTTCTTCGACCATCTACCGAACGCCTCAGCCGGCCCGCCCCCCAGACACACCAGCCAGCCCACCATCTTCACCTGGACGCCGTTTACGGCCGAAGACACCGCCTCAACCATGAAAGGCATCCACTCTGGGGCCCCCACCGACCCCTGCCCTCCACACATCTACCACAGAGCCGCCATCGCACCCGAACTACAACGCACCATCAACACCACCTTCAAAACAGGCACCTTCCCAGATTACTGGAAACGCTCTGAGGTCAGGCCCCTGCTCAAGAAACCCTCAGCTGACCCCACGGACCTCAAGAACTACCGGCCCATCTCGCTCCTCCCCTTCGCGGCCAAAGTGGCGGAGAAAACCGTCAACGGTGAACTAACGGGATTCATCGAAGACCACGCCATCCTCGACCCATCCCAATCTGGATTCCGAAGCAACCACAGCACCGAGACCGCCCTACTCGCCGCCACAGACGACATCCGCACCCTCCTGGACCAAGGCCACTCCGCAGCCCTGATCCTACTCGACCTATCAGCAGCCTTCGACACCGTCTCCCACCGCACACTCGTCGACAGACTACACGACGCCGGCATACAAGGAACCGCCTTAGACTGGATCCGATCATTCCTCATCGGAAGAAGCCAAAGGATTAGACTGCCACCCTTCCTCTCCGATCCCACGGAAACCACCTGCGGAGTCCCACAGGGGTCATCACTAAGCCCGACCCTCTTCAACATATACATGGCCCCCCTTGCCGCCATCGTCCGACAACACGACCTCAACATCGTATCCTACGCTGACGACACCCAGCTCATCCTCTCCCTCACCAAAGACCCCACCACCGCCAGACTCAACTTCCAGAAAGGAATGCAGGACGTCGCAGTCTGGATGACCAACAACTGCCTAAAGCTCAACGCCGAAAAGACAGAAGTCCTCGTCCTCGGAACCACCCCTTCAGCATGGGACAACACCTGGTGGCCCACCGCCCTCGGCAGCCCACCGACCCCCTCGGACCCCGCCAGAAACCTCGGCATCGTACTCGACTCATCCCTCACCATGAACCGACAGGTCAACGCCGTCGCCTCCAGCTGCTTTAACACCCTCCGCATCCTCCGAAAGACGTTTAAATGGATCCCCCCCCCCCCCGAGTCAAGGAAGACAGTCACCCACGCACTCATCACCAGCAGACTGGACTATGGAAACGCACTCTACGCTGGCATAAACAAGTCCTTACTCCGCAAACTCCAGACGGTACAGAACACCGCCGCCAGACTCGTCCTCGGCATCCCTCGGCACGAGCACATCAGCCAACACCTACGAAAGCTCCACTGGCTCCCCATGGAGAAAAGAGTCACTTTCAAAATCCTCACCCACGCCTACAAATGCCTACACAACACCAGACCCAAATACCTCAACGACAGAATCACCTTCCACGTACCCAAAAGAAACCTCCGATCAGCCAACAGCGCACTGGCCGAAACCCCGCGCATCCACAGAGCCAGAGCAGACAGAAGATCCTTCTCTTACATCGTGGCCAAAACCTGGAACGAGCTCCCGGCAGACATCAGACGCGCCCCCTCCCTGAACACCTTCAGGAAGACCCTCAAGACCTGGCTCTTCGGCTAAACGGATCTGCTGACCCCCTCCCCCAGCGCCTTAAGACTCTCACGGGTGAGTAGCGCGCTTACAAATCCCCTGATTGATTGATGCATAAAAGTCCCACATGTCGCCCAAAACAGTTATTAGAAGTGATGTCTGTATTCCCGAAAAGGATGAAGTGGGCCTAATGGGTACATAAAATTCAGAGCCCAAAAAAGAAACACCACACAACTACCTATACCTAACATAAAAACCCAGTAATGGTGGAGCAGCAAAATGAGATAGAGTGAAAACTAAAAAATTGCGAAGTCACCTACTGATGAGCTAACGCCTCAAGACAAGCTCGAGTCTCAGGCTCATTGAATGAACATGGCAGGTGTAGCCGTAGCCAAATACTCCTTTATAAACATTAGCACTTCTCATAAAACCGATATATGGACTCTAGTATCAGTGTTTTCAATAATGATAACCAGTAAAGACCTTCTGCAGAAGGTGTGCTATGAAGTCAGGCCACTTCTGTTTTCTTTGGAAGGCAAGTGACTCTGGCATTTTGACAACCATAAGCGATTTTCAAAGTTGTTCAACTTGCACTCTTGAGCCTCATATTTCCTATAGAGCTCCTTCAGGGATTTTGAGTGTTTATAGACATTATGTTTAGATTATCAGGGTTCCTTTTTGACATAAGTGACCCTGTCAGTGATTTTCCACACTTTTCCTTTTACGCTAGTGCATCTTGTCCAAAAGGGTCTTAAGGCCAGTGGCGATGAGTTTCATGATGTCCTTCAAACTGCATTCTGGCTGGGCAGTAGATGTAGGTTATCCCCCTGATGGTGTCAGGGAGAGGTAACAACTACTGGCTTCTGATCCTCCTCTCTATCGGCAAACATCTGGAAAGCCTGCACCTATCAGTGTTTTCCATTTCTTTCCAGATGTACCCATTGTTCGGTTTGGGTATAGATGCTACTATATGGAAGCTAGCCTTGGGAAAGTGTGTGCCAAACTGTTAGCACCTTACAGGGAAAACCGGTCCAGTCGGGTGACACCACAGCTGGAAGGAAAGATTATATAAGTCAGCAGACTCACATGTTTCAATGAAGCGGGGAGGGTGGTGCCACCAGCAACAGCAGATGGCCTCTGTAGATGTATGAGAATCACAAACAGAAACCCCTGGATTCCATAAAGAAGAGGTATGTGCAGTCCGTATAAAGTCAGAATATAACAAAGAATCAAACCTGTGCAGTGCATAGTAGCTCTATGTCCAAAGCACAGCAGATTTTCAGGGTGGAAGAGGCAGGGGGGAGGAGTGTGTGTGTGTGTGTGTGTTTGTTTGTTTGTTTGTTTGTTATTCCTGCAATTGGTGTGCCACTGATTCTATGGGGTAAGCCAAGAGGAGATGCTGTAGTGAACCAGGTGACCAGAACCTGAGTGTGGATGACCATAACGAATAAGGAGTCTCTGCGAAGATGAAGGCAAGCATCTATCTCAGAAGCAGCTGCAGACACAGGCAGAGGAAGGACATGTACAGGGTTAGTGTCTGTCCTGTGGGTCATTACAGTACTGTGTTAGAGCTGTGTTGCTGTTTGGCATGTGTTCAGTGTCTTTCTCAATATTTGTCCTTCCATTACTTGTATGAGACACATGACCACTCTTTTTTTCATTATACTTGCTACAGGTGGGAGTGAGAGGTAAGTAAATATTTATATTGTCATTGGTTCACCCTCCTTGACATGATAATTCCAAAAAAGAAAAGAAAAGGAAACTGATTCCAACAAG
Organism: Calotriton arnoldi; assembly: GCA_963921515.1. NCBI lineage: Eukaryota > Metazoa > Chordata > Amphibia > Caudata > Salamandridae > Calotriton > Calotriton arnoldi. The sequence continues at coordinate 1,393,444 of CAWUFW010000341.1, forward strand.
GTACATGGTTCTCCTACATTGCGAGACATTGGTTGAAATGCACTCAATGATCCCTATTTGGAGTGCTCCGTAAAAAAAGACAGTAGGCCTCACTCACCGAAGTGGCATGCTTTATCATTGGACCCCTCCTCTCCTCACAGTCTCGTTTGCAGCTCCCCGTTTTTTAATTTGGAGAATCGTCAGTGGCTGGCTTGCCACACAATATGTTCCCCCTTGGGTACAACATGACAGAATAAGGGCAAGGACAAGTGTAGTGTGCAATAGCGCGTCCAGGCTTGTACAGGAGATGTATGCACGCCTATGATTTGTATAGCACTTCTCTAGTTACCCTTCTTCTGGAAAAAGGATAAATGGTTTTTTGAGACATGTTGCACATGTAGCCTATCCATCCTCTAAGGAGTTTAATGAACCATTCTGACAGGGTAACATAACTTGACTGTCACCCCTCAAAGTGCTGGTTGTAAACACATTAGCTCCTGCCGTCTACCACCAGTGTAACAGGCTTGATTTTACCCCTTTGCGCATGGTGTTGTGTAGAAACAAATGAAGTGGACAGGCCCTTCCCATCTGTGCCTAGATGGTTTGTGTCCTAATCTTATGAAAAGCTAACTTAATCACACAATGTGACATGCATTGGTAGTCAATGACTCCACTCAATTGCTTCCCTGGCTCAAAAAAGAAAATCAGTAATATTTCAGTATGACCCCCCTTGATCCATCAGCTATAATTTAAAAGTATGGCTAACTTGGGGAGAGCTAATTCTCTAGTATACTATTAGTGCTGGTACAATGTGTTTTTTAATATCTTTAAAATAAACTAGGCTAACCTCAAACAAAATGCTACAGCAGGGGTTGGCCAAGATATATTAGGCAAAAAACACGATGTACCTGGATATGTTTAGAATGTGCCTTCAAACGAGCGACTGAACCCGAACAAAATAACTGCCCCGCTCCTCACATGTCCCTCTGTCTAGTGGGAACATTCTGAGATTTATTTATCTTTGGTACTGAGGAGATGGGGCAATGTTTGCCACTTCTTAATAGAGAAGTAATCTTCAGTACATTGCACACTGCAAATACCAGAGTGCTTTGGAAGGTCATAGTATGTTGAGGAGTGTGCTGCCTGAAACTACAGTAGTTTGGGTTTAGTATTGGCACTAAACACATTGAGCAATGAAGCCGGATAGATCATTATCCATTGTTTTTCAACAGCTAAAACATTATCAAGTTTTCATTCTTTTTTTGGTAGCTATAATTTTTCTGCCGTGCATTATTCTTTTTCAGCCAAACTGGCCTGGAAGTGAGACCATTGTAAGACCATGAATCTCAGTTCATACCATTTTTATGAATTTACATTGGTTTTATGCAGTGTCTGGAAGCCACTGAAATTGAGGGCTTTTTTGACAAATTAAGATCATTTGTGGGATGTTATCAAAATGACTTGCGAGAGAAGATATCCCGTTGCACATATTTATATATCTATAGCACGTTTGGTAGACCACGAGGATATATTAAGAGTGAATTCCTAATAAACTACAGTTTAGGTTAAGGATTTTGTTATAGATTTTGATTGAAGTTTGTGTTTCTACCTGCAATTAAAATGTGCGTGAGGTAGGAGTCTTTATCACCAGTGACTGCTTTGCTGAGTCTGCAAAAATCTGCTAGAAGCAAATGTACACATTTTCATCTGTGCCCTCATTATTTGGAGACTTGTAGGTTTTAGCAGTATTTTTAAAAATTATAGTGAGGCATTCACTTTCGTAATAGATGCTGGATAAAACAAGGTATTTTATGCCTTAGGCAATATCTAGATTATTTCATTGAGGAACAACAAAAACTGTCAGAGTTTGAATCTCATGGGACAGTAAGTGTATTAAATTTAGTTAAGCTTTTTGCTGCTCATTGGTTTGATGGCTGTTGCATTATGCAGTGCACTTGTCTTTTAATGTATTTTGCTCCTTATTGCATATTATTTAGTCTTTCTTTTGATTGTCCCCAGAAAATGTCTTCAAATATGTTTTTTAAACTAGTCAATTAGTTCATGTACAAGAGACACACCACAAAAAATAAATACTCTTACTATTCCTCTTATTTTTTTCGTTTCAGGGCCCCAGGTTGTTGGGGATGTATTCCTAGAAGTGATCAGAGCCCTTTATTCTTACTGTAGGGATGCCGTGGGGTCTGATCTAAAGCTGAGCTACAACCAGAGTGGCAGTCTTACAAGGTACTGTGCAATTTTCTATTTGTCTTGCAGTGGGATACACCTCCAAGAGGATCATACTCCCTACGTCAGTCTTCTACACTCACCTGTTGCTTGCACTTTTTATTAGAATATCCCTAGATAATCTATTTTGAAAAGGAAATCCGTTGTTGAGTTACATTTTAAAGGTCGTAGTATCATGTGAATCTTCGCATTTGCCTTCCTTCTCAGCAATAAAATGGACACAGTACCGAATTTGCATGCACCATGGTGTTGCGGGGATTCTGCACATATACAGAACTATGCGCAGGAAAACAGGACCTCGGTGTATAGTGGTGTACCAACCATCCACCTTAGTGCTCAAAATCCCAATCCGACTAGCTATAGTGTCTCATTCGTTCTCCGTACTACAGCGAAGCTACCAATGATTAGACATCCCAGAACACGGACTCTTTCAGGAATCGCGGGAGCAAGAACACTCTTTCATTACTCACTCATACTTGTCCACAACGTGCGTATTAAGAGACACAGTATAGTTTAAAATGTTTATTTCAACTAACGTGCTCTAAGACACAGTACACGTGCCAGTACTAGCAGCATAATGCATAAAGACAAAGCAGTAAGCATTGTTACAATTCCATAGAATACAAACGGGGACAGCATTGTATAAAGACAGTGGTTAAAGGACTATACGGCCTTGCCACCCTCCCCGTGCTAGTAACTAGTTTATTATAAAAATAGAAGACCTCTGGGCTTTGTCAGGGGGACCCCCATACCTCAAGAACTAGATGCAAGGTTTACATCATTGGACAAGCACAGCTCTTCTCTCTGGAAAGGATTTTCTCCAAGTGCCTCCAACAGGGAGATCACACTATTAAAAGCACACGAATTTCTCCAGTGCAGCTGTGTTTCATGTTATGTCTAAGTGCGAGGGGCTGACCAGAACAGCAACAACAAGGGACGTTGTTTTTCGACCATGTACATTGTGTGCAGACGAAAACCACAGAAGAACATCAGAAAAAGTGAAAGGCAGAAATGCAGACAGTTCTAATGTGAACGGTCACAAGCACAAGCAGAGTCTAGAAAAAGTCACAGAGTAACGTGTGCAAAAGAGGCATCATGGGAGCTAGGCTTAAGCTAATTTAGCAATGTCGACAATGAGGCCACAATCCACACTACAATGGCACCATTTTCTGCGGAGTATGTAGCAGAGAGTGTGGATGCTGCTGTAAGACACAGCTCTCACCATCTAGTGAATACTGGAGAAATTAGCTCTTTACCCTTTATTGGAAACAGCACGTTGGCAACCGGGTAATGTGCCTTGGGCAAGGTTGTCTGTGTTGTCCGCATTCAGCTGTCTTGGTAGGAACACATGGGATCAGATGGCCTAGTAGGAGGGAAGGTTATGCTGCTGCACTGCTGACCCATTAGAGAGAGGAGAAGGACCGGGATAAATGGGAGTCAGTTTGATCAGCTTATAAACTTATGCACATACACAACCTGGATGTCACAGCTGTGTGGTTTGAGACAAGACCTGCTACAATAATGACACTCTGGATGTGTGGAAGCAAAAGGCACCAGAAGTGATTAATTGACAGAGCTGTAAGTGGTATGGCAGCTGCGACATCTACCATGCACTCCTCATGCCCTGTCTCCTCCACTGTACCACCACATGATTCATTGCCGCAAATAAAATATTAGCATTTTTTTAATTTTATAACCAAGGTTAAAAACTTCGCAGTGGTGCTCCACCCATATCCACAGGCTTTTTCTCCATCATAATCATAATGAATGTTTGGTTTCTCAGCTAGAACCATTCCTACTCTCTCAAGCTCAATTTTGGCTACCCAGAACTTTCCAATTCTTCCAGGGCTTCAATCAGTGAGACACAAAAAGTAGATCCTCCCAAGTAGAAGGAAATATATTTCCAAAGTAGCCCTAGATGTTCTGTGTATACTTCTGTCAAAAATCCTGGAAGAATGGACTCCTTTCCCAGTAATATTAATAATGTGGCATTCCTCCTGATGTTGATCGGAATTTACAATATTCGATCAACAGCTCACTTTCATTGCCAGGATCCTTTGATGTATTTTTATTTGTCTATGATACCTCAGACACTAATATACGCCCAAGGCAGTATAGGAATCAGCTGGATCTAAGGTATGTATCTATGTGGTACCTCTATAGCGCAAACCTAGCAAAAAGTCAGTGGAGCACTGTACAGGGTTAAATTGTTGAAAATGAAATACGCATCATAGTTGTTTAGTTTTTTCTTATATGCCACTGACTGACTACTACACACTCTAGTATAAGCTGCAGTCTCTTGAGTTTCATTTTGTGGTAAATTCACTTGTGGCTTAGCTGGATTTGTTACTTTGCATTGTTCTCAGCTGTGAAATGTGTTTGGCAGTCGGTGGCCAACTTACACACAAACACATCCTAAAGCTAAGAACATTCCAGAGAACCATCTATAGACAAATGAAACTACAGCTGAATTTTTTTCCTTTCCTTAAATTAGCTAGTTTCATTTTTGTAACCTCAGTTTGTTGCTCCTTTGTTACCACTTCTTATGCTATGCTGGTTTATGTAGCACTGTCTATGTTCTCATCTTGATGCTCCCATAGTTACCAAAGTGAAAGCAATAGTACATGCACGGCTGGGTTTAACAACACATACAGTACAAACACATCCCCAGAATATCTATGCTGAGGGGGTATTTTGTCAGCAACCCCCATGTGTGCCTTTGTTTTGAAGATAGCTGTAAATGACTGTGCATCAGTGTTAGAGATCTGGGAGTGAGAAGAGAAAGTTATTGGTAGGGGGAGAGGTTGGCATCCTTCAGGAATAGTGCTGAGGATGTCTAGGGCAAGGCGGTGAGAAATCCACGCTGCAGTGGGCCAGGGACTTAGGGCCTCTTCAGAGTGAATCTGGATATGACCACATGTATGTCACAGGAAATGGGGTTAGAATTGCAGTACACCAAGTATAAATTTCTATCACATTTTGTTGATGCAAGTAAAGTTTATTTTATTGGTATACATTAAAAATAATAACCGTACATGAAGGTTTTAATATTCATTTTTAAATACTCTCAAGTACATTTAGAAATTTTCTCTTATGTGCATGCATTTGGAATGTTCCAATTACAGATTTGCAAATCATGCATATTCTAATATGCATTCAACTCTTTTGTTCTTACTAAATGGGCCTAAACTACATTGAACCTAGCAGGCCAGGGAAGACAAGTCACTATTCACCTCAGGAAAAAAGAATCGTTCAAGACTTCAGTTGTTCAGACCTTTAGGTTTGATACATGGTTGAACCTGAACGTCATGACAGGAAAGAAGAAAAGGCGAAACACCAATGGCAAGGGGGTGACTTAAAGTTTGAATATGGTTTCGAACTAAAGTGAATCAAGCAAGCATCTAACAAAATATAAATCTGAAAAGTTGCATGGCAGTCGGTCCAGAGTCTGCAGCTTCCTGAAATGGCCCTGGTATGTTTAGTGACCCAAAATAAGCAAGGCTCAAAATGGGAAGTTCCTTCATATGTTATGACAGTCCTGGATGTTGCTGAAGGCCACTATGTTATTTGGGTACATGCTCAAACATTTATTAAAGTGCAGCTCCTGAACCAAAGTGGTAAATGGGCACTATGTGAATCAGTAAAAATGAAACAAGTCAGAAGTGTAGGGCCTTGATTGGAGTTTGGCAGATGGGATAGTCTGTCAAAGCATGACGAATATCCTGTCTGCCAGGTATGCAGCCTTTGTGCTGCAACAATTCTACCAACGGGCATTTCGCCGCCTGCGCTGCACTGCATAAATAAACAATACAACCAATGCAATAGCAAAATGCCTGTCAGCAAGGTAGAAAGAAGGAGTGGGACATGCAGGGGAAAACTCCTCCATTTCAACCCCTGCATAAATAAAAAAAACCTGCACAGGGTAATCACCGTGGGGTAAATATTCATGCATAAAGGGCATCAGTGTTTGCTCAGCGGTGAAATACCCGCAAATTCCTCCACCATATTACAAATGCCGGAGGCAAAAATGTGCTCATAATACTGCAGATGGGACATCCACTATGTTTGTGACCAAGCATCCCATTGAATAAACTCTAAACAAGTCCCGTTGTTAAAAATAGTAAGCCTAGGTAAGCAAGGCCACATTGGCAAAAAGCAATATAAAATCACTAAAAATAAAAAGAGATTAAAAGAAAATACACCATTTGATTATATTAAAAGATGCCTCTAATGCAGCAACTAACAGAAAGGTCGCCTTTATGTAATAGGGTTCAATTCTTTTAGGGAAGTATCGAAGGTCAGGATGCAGAACATTTTTGGCATAGTAAGCCTTGAGGTGGTCTGATCTGAAAATGTCACCCGGTGACATTTACTAATGTTAAGTGTCTCATATCTTGGCTTTCAGTGTCTCTAGACTAGTATCTGGCATCCTTCAGGGCAAGTTTCTTGAGGTAATGAAGTGTAATTTCAAGAAAACAGAGAGAAGCTGTGAAGATCAGTCAAGATGGTAAAATACATGAGAACCAGAGAGTAACCGACCAACAGATTGACAAGCCATCACAAACTCTGTTGCAGATACTGCTCACTGTGTAGCTCTAAAGAGTTAGGATGAATCTTAAGTGTCCTACAACTTTTCCAAATAACCCAGAATGTGGCTGGAGGTTGAATGCATGCTGAGGCCAGTTAATACCACTCCAGACTTTTGTATAGCGCTGAGAACAAAGTGATCACATTGTCATTTTTTACCTACAGGACCTAAATGTTCAACAAAACGTCAGGTACTCCCCCCGCCCCCTCCCCCTATAGAGGATTTACATTCTAGTGGCCAGGTTACTAATTTGGAACCAGTATGAATCATGACAAAATGTTGTACAATGCTAGACAAATCATGTTTTCCTTCTGGGTCTCCAATCCTAAATGTGTTACCCCCCCCCCCCCACACACACACACACACACATCGTATTTTCTGTACCGCATCTTGCTCTGTGTGCAGCCCTTTGTTAGAGACGAACCTGCTGGTATAGTATGAACCTGCTGGTATAGTAATGCCCTCTTGAAAGCAGGCCACTTCATCGTAGAGATAAGTGTGTACTGTATCCAAAAATCTTAACCTGAAATAAATTAATTTGACACCGTGATAGGTTGACCACATAGTTTAGGTGTAACGCCGCCAATCACTTAAAACCTACTTCACATTGGGTGTGAACCTTACATGATGTTTTGATTGTAATCGATGCGAGGTATAAAAGATTGCAATAAATGCAACTTAGCACAAACATAGTGACAATATAATGGCTGTGTATACCAGAGCAGCCATTTTATAGCATACTGAGGCCTGGAATGTAACTTCCCCCTGTTATAGATTAAAAGAAGTCTGTTTCATATCAAGTTGCCCTTCGTAAATCTACTTTACTTTTGCAAATCATCCTAATTCTGACATTTGTAAAACTGTCAAATTAAATATGGCTTCCCAGCTCAGTAAAAGAAAGATTATGTAACCACGTTTACTGACCCATCTTAGTCTGCCAAGTGGTGTTTCTACTCACATTTACACTTGGTATTTTCCCTTGCTGCAGCTCAATAAAAGAGAACAAAGCCGCTTCAGAGATCGTGAAAACGGCCAATTTGCTCATCACGACCCTAAGCACAGAGTTTTTGTGGGATTACTTGACCAGATGCTTTGAAGACTGTTTCAGGTAAAACTATTATTTATACATCTGTTTATTAGGCTAATTAGTTTTTTTATTCCAAAGAAATGTTTACAACTTATAACCATGCTATCAAACTACATCAGTTGGGTGTTAACCAGCAAACACAGAATGTTACAATCACTTTACCAGTCTTATGACCTGTAATAGAACAATACGTATCAAATAGTTCGCCTCGTATGGAAATCCAAGGGCCCCAAACCCTTGTGTGTTTTTTGCTCATCGGATATACAATTTAGATTGGGAGATCTCCCATTTTCCACAGTCTATAATATATCCGGTGGAAGTAGTTGAACTGGATAATTCATAGGTTTGAGAGGATCGCGAGCATCCAGGCTGCCATTCATCATCCTCCATCTCACCCACGTGCCCCATCCACGCAGCCCGCACATCGTGGAGTGGATCTGTGGTATTCAGGAAAACCCTGTAAAGCCTAGACAATCCTTTACGGCCAAGTTTAGCCCCGTATTCAGCACCTCTCCCAGGCCTTCCATGTAAATGTCTAAAGCATGATGGATTTGGAGATATCTAAGGAATTATGATTTGCATAGATGGAATATTTATGCCAGGTGCTCAAAAGATCAGAAGTGATTGAAGTCCCATATTTCTCCCACCTGGGGATACCAATCGCAACCCAGTTCCGGAGCCCCTCAACCGCACCACCTGGTTCCACTAGATATCAGCCTAAAGAGTGGGCAGAGCGGTAAATCTGTTAATCCATTTGATATTAAATAGGGCTGCTCGCCAACATAAGAGCAGCAGCTTAAGACCTGCTTGAGTGAAGGGGAAGGATGTCCGCCATAGGGTCCCCAATTTTTCAATGGTAGCCAGCCAAAGACCTTGTCCCTGATTGGCACCATTTGTGCTGCCCAGTAGTAAAGTCCGATGTCTGGGGTGCCAAGGTCAACTTTAGGCATTGGAAGAGTGCATTTGGTGTGGGGTCCCCTTGGTAGTTTACCTGGCCAGAAGAATTGTGAAACTATTGAGTGAACATCCTGAAAAAAGGTAGACAGGAGGACATAAGGGTAGTTCTGCAATGCAAAGAGGAAGCAGAACTATCATTTTATGGTTTAAATCTTTTTATTGAAATAAATGCCAAGCATTGTATACTAGCAAAAGAGCAGTGCAACCAATTGGGCCGCGCAGGGCTCCAGTGCAAACGAATGACATATGAGATTACAAGATGAAACGATCTATAGGAATAAAAACAGAAATACAGCCCCCCACCCTAACCCAGGAGTAGAAGAAAGGAAAAAGAAAGGGGGTAGGATAGTGCTCTCCCTCCTCCCCCACTGCCCCTCCAGCCCGGCCCATCTATGAGTAAGTGGCACACTAGCCTGAGAGGTTAGCCCCTGACGTGGGAGTATTCAATGGTGCCAGGCGCAAAAGACGTAGGTAACTCTGGCATGTCAACTCCCTAAAGTCCTGTGCCAAGAGAGCCAGGAAAGGTTGCCATAATTAGCTAAATCCCGAGCCTTTGCCAGCCATGGTGACCGAAATCTTTTCCATGCCTAATATATGCCATAGGCGGTGAAGCCACCCGGTGAATGTTGCAATACGTCTAGAGTTCCAATGTGTGAGAAAGTTTTGTGTGGCAGTGCCCAGCGCAAGCGCTATTTGTATCCCCCTCATGGATTTCAGAGGAAAGGTGATCGGGTTAGGAACCCCCAAGAGCACATATTCCGGGAGCTGAGGAAGCTCTGTGTCTAAATACTTGTCGATATCATCGAGGACTTGAGTCCAGTAGGGTGTCAGCTGTTCACATTCCCATAGTAAATGGACAAGTGTACCCACCTTCCCACACCCCCGCCAGCAATCCGGACTATGTGCGCTGTCGAAGTGGTGCATGCGCTCGGGGGTGTAATACCAGTAATACGCGAGCTTAGTAAAGGTTTCGGTGAGACCTATGTGAGACGCAGTGTGCCGCGCCCTATAGCAGATCCCCTCCCATTCCTTGCTAGTGAGATCACGACCCAAGTCTCTTTCCCATCGGGCCCGACCTGCATGGAAGGTATGAGTATAGCGGGACAGAAGCATTCTATACAGGTCCGAAATTAACTTCTTGTCTGAAGAACGTGTGATCAGCCATCTCTCATACTGGGTGAGATGTCTATGGGCCTGCGATCTATTATCCGGGTGTGAGGCCCAGTGTCGCAGCTGCAGATAGTGCAAGCGCTCAGATTCAGGGAGACCATAATCAGTGCGGAGCTGTGCGAAGGGCACGACCCCATCAGCGTCGTAAAGAGTACCTAGCGCGCGGCAACCAGTGGTTCTCCAAAGAGGGAAGGAGGTTTCACCCATCCCCGGTCCAAAGTCAGAATTGCCAAAAAGAGGAGTGAGTGGGGAAGGGAAAGTCGTCAGCCCATGTCGTCTGTTCGTCTGATCCCAGACCAACATTGTAGCACAGGTCACGTGGGAGGCGTAATAGTTGGGGGGACGCTGGGCCTTCCGAAGGAAAGGGATTTTCATCAGAGAAGTGCCCGCTATCGCGCGGTCTTGGAAGAGCCAGTGCTTCTCTGACTCGGCCCGGCTCCACTCCACTAAGTGTCGTAGCTGTGCGGCTTTATAGTAAAGCGCAAGATCAGGTATCCCTAGACCCCCTTCATCTGGCGGGAGGAAACTGACCAGCCGCTTCATCCTCGGCTTGCGACCCTGCCAGATGAAATGAGAGAGTTCTGACTGCACCCGCTGAAGCCAACCGGTGGGAGGCTGTAGAGGGAGTATTTGAAAAAGATAAAGGAGTTTGGGAAGGATCATCATCTTGACTGCTGCAATGCGACCCAGCCAAGAGATAGGATAATGTTTCCAACGCCGCAGGTCCGCACGAATGTGGGACTGCAAGATGCTGTAGTTGACCACCCTTGTCGCCTGTAGTGTAGGGACTAGCCGGATTCCCAGATAAGGGACCGTGTCGGTAGACCACTGCAAGGAATGACGCGCCTGTAGTTCCGCCAGCCTCTGAGGCGGTAAGGAGAGGTTTAGAGCCGTGGACTTTGTGATGTTAACTTTGAACCCGGACGCCCTCCCAAAGGAGTCCAGCTCCTCCAGAAAGGTGCCCAGGGCCGTTGCAGGTTCCGTCAGGGTGACCAGGACGTCGTCCGCGTACAAGCTGATGGTATGAGTATCACTGCCAAAACATATACCCGTGATTTGTGGGTGCTCACGAACCCTTTGCGCCAGGGGCTCCATGTATAAGGCAAAGAGCAGGGGCGACAGAGGGCACCCCTGTCTGGTGCCTCTGTGAATACAAAAGGGGGTTGACGCATGTCCATTCACCCGCACTGCGGCCGCAGGGCCACGATAGCAGTTGAGGATACGGGTCCTCATCTTTTCCCCTAGGCCAAAACGGATCAGCACTCGCTCCAAGTAGGGCCAGTGCACGCGATCTAATGCCTTTTCGGCATCGATGGTCAGGAGCATATAGTCACCCGGGATGCAAGAAGCTTTTTCAATGAGATGGAGCACTCGCTTCGTGTTATCGCTGGTCTGCCTTTGGGGTATAAATCCCACCTGGTCGGGGTCGATTTACCCAGGCATATAGGGGGCCAGGCGAGCCGGAAGGATACTGGTATAGAGCTTTAGGTCAATGTTTAAAAGAGAGATAGGCCTGTATGCCGCGCAGAGCGTCTTATCCTTGCCGGGCTTGTGAATGACCATTATAGCCGCCTCGAGCATGGAAGGAGGGATCTCCCCCGAAGAAGCAAAGGAATTAAAGAGGCGAGTGAGAAGAGGGGTAAGCGTGGGGCAGAACTGCTTATAGAAAGCCGCCGTGTAGCCATCTGGACCAGGAGATTTAGCCAATTTTAAGCGCGAAATGGCTGAGACCACTTCTTCCGGGCGAATCTTCCTCTCTATGTGGTCGGCCTGCGCTTGGGACAAGCTAGGAAGAGTAACCTGATCCAAATACGCATCTATGTCCGTCAACTCTAGGTGCTGTGCATCGTACAGTTGTGCATAAAAGTCACGGAACGTCTCGGCTATGTCAGAGTCTTCTGTGCGTGTGCAGCCTGCATGATCTGTGATCTCCTGAACCCCTTCACGCAGCCGGGTTTCCCTCAATTTGTGTGCTAATAGCCGACCGCACTTGTCACCCCCGACATAAAAAGAATGGCGCAGACGTAGTGCAGCGTATTTGGCTTTATCGCGATCTATGGCAGCTAACTGCGACCTAGCTGTCTTCAATTGATGCCAGATGCGCGGCGCTCCAGTTCGTTGGTGAATCCGTTCTAACTCACACACTCTCTGGGTGAGGTCCTCCCTCTTGCGTTTACGTTCCACATTGTCCGCTGAGGAGAGAGCAATAATCGCTCCCCTAACCACAGCCTTCAAGGCTTCCCATCTAGTGGAGATAGGCGTGTCAGCGTTGTCATTATAGGATAGGCAGTCATCTAGCGCGCGCTGAATCTGGGCGACGGTGTCCGCACGGTGTAAGAAGCGCCACCGTTGGGTAGGGAGCCGGACGGGGGGCAAAGTCAGGGTGATCACTACAAGAGCATGATCCGATAAGGCAGCAACCAAAATATCGGAGGAGGTTATGATGTCCCTGATCGTCTTGGTGCCTATGAAGTAATACAACCTAGCGTAGGTCTTGTGAGCGCCAGAGTAGTAAGAATATTCCCTGGAGTGTGGGTGGAGGTTCCTCCATAGATCTATCAAGCCCAGGTCTCCCAGCCTAGCAAGTCCAGGGCGGGAAAGGGCACCCACTTGGCCAAAGCGTTGCACCGACCTATCCAGCTCATTATTAAGGACTAGGTTGAGGTCTCCCCCCAGGAGTAACCTGCGCTCAGGAGAAGCGGTGGCCTCGAGCAGCGCCTCATGGAGAAACCGTGCCTGTCCTTCGTTAGGGGCATAAATGGACCCTAAGATCAGCGTGTGTCCCCCAATCATAAATTGGTAGGTGAGTAGCCTACCTTTGATTTCGGCCTCCTTCTGCACCACTTTTCCCTTAAAAGCCCTAGAGATCAGAATCGCAACCCCCGCAGATTTAGAGGATCCCGAGGAGAAGAATTGGGTCGGAAAAGCACGTGACCGGAGTCTGTGACAATCTTTAGCCAACAAATGTGTTTCCTGTAATAGGCATACGTCAGCCCTGGAGCTCTCCAGATAAGCCAGAATCGCTCGGCGCTTGATGGGACTATTAAGCCCCCTCACATTGGTGGAGAGGTGTGGTGCAGCGGCCAGGGCAGCTGACTTCGGAGCACAGGGCTCACGGTTCGATCCCCGGCTCCAGCGGCAGCTCAGCACCTTGTGACTCTGGGCAATAGCTCACTTAATTTCCAAGACGGCGCCCAGCGCCTTGAGACCCGTAAGGGTGAGTAGTTTGCGCTTTACAAATACAGATTTTTTACATTTACATTGAGTGTGAGGACTTTAAGACTATGGGGAGGCATCTACAGCGGGGAAAGTCGTGCGTTGAAAAGCATGCGCGGCCTAGGGCAGGATAGAATGCTAAGCTGCAACTGCATAGGGAGGTCAGTGGGCGCCTGTCGCCAGCTCGGGAAACTATGCCCAGCAGTACTGGGAGACCGATGGGAAGCGCAGGAGGGAGGCGAGAAAAAGGACAGCCCCTGAAAGAGATAGAAAAAGCCCCAGCACAACAGGTGCCAACATAAGTCAAGAGTCCTGGTGACAGTCCATCTTCCGCGGAAGATCAGGTAAAATATTGATACGGGAGTTACGTGGCCAGCTACATCCCCCACCAGTACTCCCCCCTCCCCCCCCTTCCCCAGACCGCCCGAGAAACAGAGAAGCTAAGAAAAGGATACATGACCTAGGCTCATTACGAGGGCAGTGTCTTAGCAAGGGTTCCTGGTAAGGCCTCCAAAGCGTCCTGCTGACCCTTTGCGATCTCTTCGGGGTCGGGGCGCCGCTGGCGATTGAGGCGGCGTCTACGCCGGTGCTGCCTCCAGCGCGGCTGTGTGTCGCTGGGCCCTCGGTCTTGTGTGTCACTGCTGTCGTCCTCTTCCGGTATTTCAATCCCCAGTACCCTGCTGGCCTCCGTCAGAGAGCGAAGTTGATAGAGTTTGCCATCATATCGAAATACAAGACGAAATGGGTGACCCCAGGAGTATGCAATATTGTGTTGGCGTAGAGCAGCAGAGATGGGGCGAGAAATGTCTTACGTTTTTGAAGTGTGAGGGCGGCGAGATCTTGGTAGAGAACCGGAGTCTGATCCCTAAACGTGATAGGACGCTGTGCCCTGGCCTTCTGAAGAATCTCCTCCTTGGTGCGGAAGTCGTGGACACAGACTAGGATATCCGCCGGCGGAGCATTGTCAGCCCGATGGGGACCTACACGATGTGCCCTGTCAATCCGGAGCTCAGAGTCCAGGGGATTGCCCAGGATGTGATTGAACAGTTCACGCACGAAAGTAAATATGTCGCCAGCTTCTGCATTGGAGCGGTTCTCCAAATCCTCTAAGTGGGTCTGAAGGTCCACCTGCTGGTCGTGTATGCGGAGAAGTTCCTGTTGTAAGAAAGAGACCTCATTGTCCCGTGTGTCACTTTTGTCCTCCAGGGCTACTACACGATCTCCAACGATGTCGAGGTCTTTTCGGACGTCTTTAAGCTCCGCGGTGAGATCCCGTTTCACGGCGTGTAAGTCATCACGGAGGGCCGAGAATAGAGATTCCAGGAAGGCCCGCGTGACTGGTTCCTCCCCAGGGCCACCCACATGTGTCGAGGCAGCTTCGGGCCGCTTGGCAGAGTGAGACATCGCGCCCCCCTGTGGGCGCGCGAAGAGTTCCTGGAGGGACTTACTCTTCTTCCCCCGTGTGGAAGACATAGTTCCGCCTGAACTGTGAGGAGACGTGGAATGTGGCGTGAGCCGGATGCCACCGCGCCGCCCCCCACAAGCGCCCGGGGAAGGCGTTAATGTCTCTATGAAGTGTCCACGGGTAGTAGCTAAGCCAAGCAAGAAAGTCCCAGGGCAGGTATATCCGGCGCAGCCACCAGCGGCCCTCACCCCACCCCGACCAGCGTAGCGTGGGTGCAGAAGGAAGCTCTCTCAGAGCAGGGCCCTCTCAGTGTCAGCAGCAGTAGGGGGCCACTCCAACCTCGGTGCGTTGATGACCCTACTATGGGGCAAGTGGGCAAGCCACCATGTTGAACAGTCAGTACAAAGCATAGTTATCAAGGCCTCACCGCCTGCCCAGCTCTGCCGCCTCAGCAGTCGCGCTCGTGCCCCCCCAGGCTGGCTATCTGCTCTGGGACCGTGCGTGCAGTTCCCCCAGGGAACACGGGGGTAGCAGCCAAGCGTCCTCCTCCACGCGTTGCAGGCAACCGACAGGCCCTGTGAGGCGAAGTGTAGGGCTCCACGTGGGACACGGAGCGATGTGGGCCCAGATGCCCCCTCACACCTCAAATGGTCGGCCAGGCCCAGCACTGGCCCGCACTGCAAGCCGATCAGGGAGGGCTTCAGCTGCACTCTCCTCCGTCCGCGGGTGTGCGCTCGGCTGAAGCAGTCTCGGGGTGCCGGTCCCAGTGCACCAAATGCGGATGTCAGGTGGAGGTCGGGCTCCCGCACAGCAGCCTCACCGCGTAGCAGTCACCGCCGCCGCCAGATCTGTCTCTCGGCGTTGCAGGCTGCAGCAGCGATGCGGTGCCCTCAGTGGCCGCTGGTGAAGGACTGATCGGGGCACCAGGCTCAGCAACCCCGCTGCGAGCCCCTCCGCAGCCGCGCCGGTCAGGCGTGATCCCAAAATCGAGGCCGCGGCTCCGCCTCCGACTACAGGCCCCGTTGTCTCTCGGGCGCGGCGTTTCTCGCTCCGTACTGCAGCTCCTGGGGTCGTCTCAAGCAGGACGGGGGCCGCTAACACCCAGCATGCAGCCCGGGACAGAATCCCGGCCCCATGTAGGCTATAGGCAGCCCAGGCGTGATGATTTTCCGAACGGCTGGAGGGAGAGACGAGAGGACACGTCTCACCTCGCAGCCATCTTGGCCACGCCCCAGAACTATCATTTTATAAAGCGCCACATATCCCATTTAGTTGAGTGGCAGTGAGTCCCACATCTCTAAGTCGAAACGAGTACACTTTAAAATTGGGATAATGTTAGTATCCCAGGCTGTTTGGTGGTCCTGCGTTATGTATATACCCAGTTATAGAAATGGGCCATCCACCACCTGAAACTGGGCACTTGGGGAGAAATGGGGTGGTGGGCTTGTTAGTTGTGGGTAGATTTTTTTTCTCCCAGTTAAGGAAGTCTGCGAATGCTGAAGGCAGAGAAGCATATTGTCACTTATAATGTCACTCTGTCTTCCTGACCATAGGCTCATTGGAAGCCATATGTCTCTCCTAATCCATTACCACAAGGGCTCCATCATCAAAGGCGAAGAGGAGGGGAGAGAGGGACAGCCCTGACGTGTGGCACACCCAATAGGGAAAGACAAGGAAAGCACCCTGTTGACCCACGCTTGTGTTCTCAGGGCATCGTATAAAGCCTTCACAAAGGCATGGAATCATGGGCCAACATTCATTCTGGGCAGTATTTGAAGTAGGAAGGGCCAGTGCACTGTATTAAGTGTTTTTTTTTAATAACCTAGCAGTAGTAGCGCCGCCGGTCATTATGGGTCATTCACCTGGACATATCACCTGTAATCGACACACGCAATGCATAGTGCTCCTCTCCATGAATCCATTCTAGTCTTCATGGACCAGCTTCTTTGTGACCTTGGCCAATCTAGTGGCCAGGGAATTGGCTAAAAGCTTAATCTCCATGTTAAAGAGAGAAATGGGGAACGGGGGCGCTAGAGAGCCCGATGCAAGATGGCCGCGCACTAGTGCTGCTCTGCCGGCCGGAATGAACATCTGCTAAATATCTGCGGATATGAGAGGCATCTGAACGCAACGGTGACAGATTCCAAAATCGGAATGTAAATGCTGTCCATTGCTGTTGTTAGAAGCATGTAATGCCGTATGTAAGTGGCGAAACGGAGGCGATACGTGAGACTCCCCAAACAGACAAAATGGCGGCGAGCAGCAAGGCAGTAACCGTCCCGCGGGCATAGGCGTCCCAAAACGAGCTGGCTCCGCTATCCTGTCCTCCGCTGGTGAGCAGCTACAGCGAGATACGCACGAAGGACACTAGCTACATGCAGATACCACAGGCAAGTGATGCGCGATGCAGGTGATAGATTCCCGAGCGCGGTACGATACTGCTGACAAACGCTGGTTGCCGCGTGGAGTGGCTATGGGATGTCTGTAACCGCGATCATCCATGCGGTAATGTAATGCCCCACTCTCCTGTCGGAGACAAGCCTGCATAACCGCTGCACCTAAAGAAGTAATTGGCGCCCGTTTTATTAACGTACCTCACCCGGCTAAAGATATAACGTGTGGCTGTGCGAAGCGGATCAAATTTACGAGTACTGACACGCGAATGTGACAAAAAGCGACATAACAACACGGCGAGTGCTGAGTTCCTGCTTTGACCCAAACTGCGCGACTGCCGCTTGCTGAAGGGTGTGATGCTGAATGTGAACGGCTGCAGCCGTATGTGGAAAGACTATGAGTAAATAGGATAAACTGCCTCTCCTACCAATAAAATTCACGAACGTGCGCATGCAAATCCGCAATTAAGGGCTTCTAATTGTAGCAGTGACATTAACAGATAAATCAAATCGTTGTTGGGTGGAATGAACTTTGGTCCATAATAAACTAACGAACATTGTAGAGGTGTGGCCTAGCTGGGAGGCAAACGTGCAGAGATGAAGGGAGCAATACACGCTCATATCTAACAGCGGGTATTAAATTGCGCACGAAGCACAACTCCTCAGCGTGGCGATTACATGTGACACCCTCATTACAGTAACCGGAGGCAGTTGAAGGCAGGAGCCACCTAGGTTTGGAGGGCTGCTATTCAGTTTGCAGAGAGGCATAGGGCCTACTTAGTAAACAACAGTACCAACACTGCACAGTAGTACTGTCCTATATGTGCGAACGCACCCAAGTGCATAACAGAGTCCACAAAGCGCACTGAAGAGCACATCAGGTGCATTTGACACTAACCCCTAACAGAGTGCAGGCTACGCCACAGAACGCAAGGTAGCGCACAAGAAACTGGCACCCCTAATTGCGGCAGCGACCTGCAGATCTGGTGAAAGCTCATCAATGGGGAGAATGGGCAAAACCGACAAACAGCAAGCAAAATTACCCTTCGAGCCTCGCAGGACCCTTAGACTCCCTGGTGCGAACGCTGAAACAGAACCAGAGATGGAGCAAACTAACAAAGCTAAAATGGAAGCCGCATTGACAGCTATTCATCAAACCCTGCAAACCATAGACGGGAAAATCGAGACGCTAATGATCAGAATGGACAATATGACTGCCAAACTAGATAAACAAGGCGAACGCCTAGACAATGTGGAACAACGGGTTTCTTCGGTCGAAGATGAATCAAATGCAACAGCTCGAAAATGCAGCGATATGGAAACAATTCTAGAGGTCATAAAAGCAAAGAATGAAGACCTAGAAGCTAGATCACGTCGAAACAATCTACGTATCATGGGAATCCCTGAAAGTACCAACACGGGCCGCCTCGAAGATTACATCGAAAAAATGTTAAAAGAAATATTCGGCGCAGAACACTTCTCTCCTATGCTTATAGTGGAAAGGGCGCACAGATCTCTCACCCCTAGGCCACCACCGGGTGCTCCGCCAAGACCTATAGTGGCCAGAATTCTAAACTACAGAGACCGGGATACAGCACTGCGGCTGGCGAGGGAGAAGCAACGGATCGAATATAATGGATGCGAGGTATCGTTGTATCCAGGCTTCACGATCTCAGTCCAAATGGCCCGTAAGGATTTTGGCCCTGTAAAGAGGAAACTGCGCGAAATGGATATCACCTATGCAATGTTATATCCTGCAAGGCTACGTGTTATGTATGAGGGCAAAATGAGGATTTTGGCAACACCGAAAGCGGCTCAGGACTTCCTTAAGCAAGTGAGATCAAAACAAGCAAACTCTGGAAGATCTCCATCTCTTGCAAACTCGAGCTCATAGGCCAAGGATCATATCTACATGAAGTATACACTCCCTGTCACAGTACATTATTATATATGAAACTATGCCCTCGCAGGTAAAGATCTTACTGCCGAAACTCTATTCAGTGGACTTAAAAGTCTCGCTCAAAAGTCGCCTATGAACAATGCGCTTATTTCATATGTTACTCTATAATCACACAGCACCCTACAGCTAACCACCCAGATATGGGGAATGCAGGTACCAATGTTATGTTACACTTCGCATCACAGGGTTATGCTTTGGGATTATGTAATTAATGACAGAAACAACAACAAGCGGAATATGGCTATGATTAAGCATGTTACCTCTCATATCATAAGATCTCCATAGATGCTATGGTACTCTGGCCCCATCCGCCTGGCGGATGGTAGAACGGGTATCTGGACGCCCCTAACGGGTACTCCCCAAAGAAGTTACGATGTTGTCAGCAGTTCAGTTAGGGGTCTGTCTTTGGCATGTTTGGGATGCTAAAGTGGGTGGGAGGAAATATGGGTTGTATGTTTTTTTTCTGGCATGTCATAATCTGGTGGTTGTTGACCCACTCAAACAAGTATACAGTTTACACCGTCCAATAAGCAGACGAGCGGTACTTATAGACTATAGGGATGCAAACACAATATTAACCAGAACTAACCAGCACAGAAGCCCTAATGTGTAATAGTAATAACGCATCACCAATACGTTTACTCACCTGGAACGTTAGAGGGCTCAACAACCCTAGAAAGATACGGCAAGTACTAGCGTACTTAGATAGACATCAAATAGAAATAGCCCTGCTTCAGGAGACACACCTGACTAAACAAAAAGCAGACGGGATAGGGAAACCTTGGGCAGAGTTGGTCACATCATCATACTCCTCCTATGCCAGGGGGGTCATGATCATAAAAAAAAAAAAGGGGTACAGTTCACAATAGAACAAATAATACCAGATATGCAAGGGAGATATGTGATAATTACTGGCATATTAAGAGGTTCGAAGATAGGGCTCATTAACACGTATGGCCCAAATGTGGACGACCCCGAATTTTATGCATCCATATGGAGAAAGTTGAGGGGGCTACAAGGAATGGAATTGATATGGGGTGGTGACCTGAACGTTGCACTGGACACAACCCAAGACAGATCACACGCAACAACAGAGCACCATCAGCGAGCAGTTGCAGTTATACTAAACGGAATGTCGGAATTTAGTATGCATGATATATGGCGAATGCGAAATCCACATATACATCTTCAGTACACGGGAGCTGGTCTAGACTTGCCTATTGGTTAATGACGGACGTAGCAAGTACATGGACACAGGAGGTTAGGCACCTCCCAAAAACACTATCAGATCACAAACCAGTCCTCCTAGCTCTTGATATCCCGACTTATGTCCCTCCACCATATGTATGGAGATTTAACGCCAAAGCCCTATTAGATCCAATATATAAAGACACTATCAGAACTGCAGTGGAAGATTTTTTTAACATAAACAAAAACTCAGTAGAAAGTGCGAGTGTGCTATGGGAGGCGTTCAAGGCGACATTAAGAGGAATATGTATCAGTACTAGTGCTGGGATATTAAAAGATATACGCACACAGTTAAAGAAAAGCGAAAACACTATTAAGAAATTAGAAGCAGAATATGAAAGCACTCACAATGCAGACATCTTGGGAAACATTAGATAAGAACTAACCAACTACAATGACTTGGCCGACAGCGAACTGAAATACCTGTTGCGTCGACACACATCTAGAGTACTGGGTGAAGGCGGTAGACCAGGTTGCATATTAGCACAAAAAATGCGGGTTGAACATAAACAGCAAACTATCCTAAAAATTGTAGACACAAAAGGTAAATCGCATTATGACACTAAAGGCATCTTAGGCACATTCATGGAGACATATGGCGCATTATATGCGACACGTAATACAGCGTACATGCAAGAAATTGCGGATTATGTGGCAGACATAGCGCTTGCATGGCTATCGGACGGCCAACGGGAATACTTGGCACAACCAATTACAGCTGACGAAATACAAGATGCCATAAAAACCTTACCTAATGGCAAAACTCCCGGCCCTGACGGCTTTACGGGAGAATTTTATAAAGAATATTCAGAACTGCTAAGTCCCTACATCGCTGAAATATATGAGGACGCTTATAATCAGCAGATTCTCCCTCCAACACTACGCGAAGCATTGATAGTGGCATTATTGAAACCAGACAAAGATCCGGAGCAAAGCGAATCATATAGGCCGCTATCCCTAATCAATACTGATGCCAAAATATTAGCCAAGATTATAGCTACTAGGTTGCAACCACTCATGCAAGCCATTGTGTTGTCGGATCAATCTGATTTCATAGCGACAAGGTCAACAGCACATAATATACGTACCATATTCGCGCTCTTGCACCAGTTAAACCCCGAGCTCGAAGCCACAGCTGTGCTACTAGATGCAGCTAAAGTGTTTGATTCAGTAGAGTGGACATATTTATTTGTGATACTGCAAAGAATAGGGCTATCCCCTATACTATTGAACTGGATCAAGCTCCTCTATACAAAACCCACAGCACGTATTAAAGTAAACCAGCACATATCGGACGTCATACATATACAAAGAGGGACACGACAAGGATGCCCATTATCCCCCCTGCTGTTTTCCATTGCGCTCGAACCCCTAGCATGCAAAATAAGACAACGACATGCACACCCAGCGCTGAAGTTTCATCTACGCCCCATAGGTATCTCAATGTATGCAGATGACATGGTATTTATATACGTGACCCTCGCATCAATCTATCGCCCGTACTGAGAGAAAATATAAAATTTGGGAGGCAATCTGGACTGCAAATTAATTGGAGCAAATCTGCAGTTCTTCCGCTGACGGAGATTACGAAGCAACATCACATGGAATTCCCCCTAACCTGGCAGGAGGAACCAATTAAGTATTTAGGAATATGGATACATAGAGATCCAGAAACGGTATTAAGAACCAACTATGGAGCTGCAATTGATAAACTCGAAACACAAATCAGCAGATGGATTACTTTACCATTATCTTTAGCAGATAGGATCTCTCTCATAAAGATGGTAATATTACCCAAATTTCTGTACTTATTCACTAACATTCCTATAACCCCACCAGCCCCAATCTTCAAGAGATTGAATGCGAACCTTATTAGACTAATATGGGCAGGAAAGCAGGCGCGCATAGGATTACAAACACTGACCCTGCCATATATGCATGGGGGTTTCACAGTACCGGACTTATCACTATATTATCTATGCGCACAGGCACGATATGCACACTATTGGTACCCGGTACGATATATGCCACACCTGGCGGTAGAGGATGGAGGCGCCAATCCCATCTCACTAGGTAGCATAATATCACACCATAGATCCCACATATCCAAAAATGAAATCAATACAATACAAATGACGTCCTCGGCATGGCAACAAATGGGCCGCATGGCCAATAAGTATCCGTTGTATGCACCAAGTATGCCTCTAACTCAACATCCATCACTTTCTGTAACACAAGATAAAGGCAGTATGGAACTGTTGCAGCAAGTGGGCCTAGTGGTAATGGGAGATTTATATAATAATGGTACATTCCTTGCCCCTGACGATCTCTCCTACGTGAGTAACCAGACGCTAATGTTCAGATTCACGTATCACAGCCTGCGTGAGGCTATTAAAAAGCTCTATCCCACCTACCCCATTGAGCCACCCACTCTATCACCGTTACAAATGATAATAACAAACCCTGACAACACTCATATAGTAGCGAGGTTGTACAGGGCTATGCAGGCTGAATTGGGCGGAGGGACGGGCAAAGCACATGAGAGATGAAATGAAGTACTAGACAATCTGTTGGAAAAAGAGGAATGGCAGTCTTGCTGCGCATTAACCGAACTGTTGACTCCCAATGGTAACTTACGTATCATACACTATAAGTACATACATCAAGCCTATCACACGCCACTTAAGCTGCAGAAATATGGGTTACGTGAAGAAGCCAAATGTCGCAGATGTGGAGAGGGCGATGCAGATTTCGTGCACCTTGCATGGTACTGTTTTAAAGTCAGGGTGTACTGGGAACAGGTAGTGCAACTATTAGGGGAAATGTTGAACTGTAATGTGGAATGCTCACTGAAACTCTGTTTGCTGGGCTGTTTGACACATTTGAAATCCATCAAAAAGAAATGTGCTGCTATAGCATTGCTACTGGCAAAGAGAAGAGTTTCAATGCACTGGGATAGTAAACAATCTCCCACAGTGGAACGCTGGGTGATGGACTTGATATACTGCAGAGACAATTTCCTATTATATGCAGAGGAGCTGCCATCAGCTTCCAAACCTACAAACTTTTGGGAGCCACTGACGATCTACCTAAGGGCCCACCCTGATCTACTAAAGGGAGCTATGATGTGAAGTTATATGTTCTAGATGTGTCCAACTATACTCACTGTCGGATTGTAAGTACAGGAATATGCTAAAGATGTACTGTGTACTGCTATGTTTACATATGACATGCCTGGTATGTTTGTTATCAATGTCCTGCAATAACCAATAAAACCTTATAAAAAAGGAGAGAAATGGGCCTTTAGGAGGTGCAGGCCTTTGGGGGTTGCCAGGTTTAAGGATAGTAACTATGATGGCACATCGGAGATCTTGCGGTAGAGTGCCGGGGTGGGTGAACCAGCAGTGGTGGGGGTTCCTCCCCCAGTAGAACTTCTAGTAATAATAGGTAAAAACCTCCATAATATCTACAGACCTGGAGACTTACCAGATTGCTTCCTGGAGTACTAATAGAGGGGATAATGTGAGATCCGTACTCTTTTTGTAACAGCTAGTATAGTAATTTACCCATTTTATTGCCCTGTTCTTGGAGTCGTGTATATTGTGACAGGGTACTGGCAGCTTTGGCAGTATCCAAAAGGTTTTGCCTTATGGACTCTTGCAGATCCTCCAGGAGCTGCCTTCCCTACTTCGTCTGACTCTCTCTAGCAGATTGCTCCAAGTGAAGGATCTGCTCCTCTTACTTCTCTCTCTCTCTCTCTCTCTCTCTCTCTCTCTCTCTCTCTCTCTCTCTCTCTCTCTCCCTCCCTTCCCCTCCCCTCCCCTCCCCTCCCTTCCCCTCCCCTCCTACTGGCACGTCGTCAGAAAGACCTTGGGGGTGGCTAAGAGCACCTGGGTGCCATAAAGAAGTAGTTGATTCTGGAGCGACAATTATGTGAAGCAGAATGATTATTATACTGTTCCTGCAAATTGAGTAGGACTGTGTATGTAGAACAACAAAACTTTTTACCATATAATTAGTAATTGTTGGTCCATTTGGCTAGCTCACATACTTTTTCTAAACTCCTAAATCCACAGAGTTATAGATGGTGTCAGTAACCTAGAACATGACTCTCCAGGAGCTGCCTTCCCTAGTTCGTCTGACTCTCTCTAGCAGATTGCTCCAAGTGAAGGATCTGCTCACTTCTCTGTCT
Organism: Calotriton arnoldi; assembly: GCA_963921515.1. Classification (NCBI taxonomy): domain Eukaryota; kingdom Metazoa; phylum Chordata; class Amphibia; order Caudata; family Salamandridae; genus Calotriton; species Calotriton arnoldi. Next base: position 1,417,883 of record CAWUFW010000341.1, read on the forward strand.
CTGTCTCTGTCTCTGTCTCTGTCTCTCTCTCTCTCTCTCTCTCTCTCTCTCTCTCTCTCTCTCTCTCTCTCTCTCTCCCCTCCCCTCCCCTACTACTGGCACGTCGTCAGAAAGACCTTGGGGGTGGATAAGAGCACCTGGGTGCCATGAAGAAGTAGTTGATTCTGGAGCGACAATTATGTGAAGCAGAATGATTATTATACTGTTCCTGCAAATTGAGTAGGACTGTGTATGTAGAACAACAAAACTTTTTACCATATAATTAGTAATTGTTGGTCCATTTGGCTAGCTCATATACTTTTTCTAAACTCCTAAATCCACAGAGTTATAGATGGTGTCAGTAACCTAGAACATGACTCTGATTCCCAAGGAAATCGTGGTAAGAGATCTAACCCTTTTCACAGATGTGCAAAGAAATTTGCTGCTTTACATTTTTAAACTGATAATTGAACAGATATCAATAGCATGTGATATGCTTCACTTCTGGTTTGATCTCCCATCGACGTAACCTTGTACTGCTCAGGGTTGACAATCTTTTTGTGGTTAAAAAACTACTCAATGCGAAAAATAAAAAGTCATGAAAATACTCATGCAGGTCTTCAAGACTTATCTTCCCAGTAGTCCTCTATATTGCCCAGGACAAATTTCTCTGCAGCGCCATGGAGGGCCAGGTGGTGTCCGCATGTGGTCTCTATAGCTAGGTCTGTGGGTGGACTGGGCACCCTGGAGCCCCCATATGTCAGAATATATCAGGGGGGCTTGCAATGCTCCAGCAAAAACTGGATTAGACCAGGGTTGGTGTAATAAAGCTTGCGCTTTGCCCTTTCACTGCCAGCTACATAATGATACTACAGCATCAGTGGGCAGTGATGGCTGGAGGTGATTATTGATTTGCATTCATATCTCATGATATTTGGGCCCTAATTTGTCTGCTTGATAAATAGGGATTTTCACCAATGGGAGTTATCAAGTGTCCAGCACTATGTATAATGGAAGGACACCCATGCCAGGCATTAACTTTGCTTAGTATCTTGTGAGTCTCCATAATATGGACCTGAGTGTGTCTGACTGTATCTGTGTTATTCCATTACAGTTCTTTATTTATCTGAAAATCTCAACATTTCATAATTACTTCAAAGGAAAGGGCTTGTTTTAAGATAGTACTTTGTTAATCAATTTCTCTTTGAAATTAGAAGCCACTGACCTCCCTGATAGAGAGGGCAAGTGGTCCTTCTCAACCCTTTTCAAATAATCAAGGTAGTTTGTAACATCATACAAATTCTTTGGTTGCATTATGAAGAGATATGTATGAAGCGGGTTACAATATTTCAGTTGTGAATTTATCCGTCTTCAGTACATTAACCATATGCACTGTTATGTATGTCCTTACAGTGGCTGTAGCATTTCCAGCAGACAGAACTAGAATATGTGAAAACTTGCATGTAACGAGAACAGTGATGCGTGGGTGTTCTTTCAACAAATCATGGCCTGTTTTCATGCACATATTTTTCGTACACTTTCATTTTATTTTGCAGTCTAAGCACACTGAAATAGACTGGAATTGTGTCAAAGATGGTTTTTGTTGCAACTTTTTTTTTGTGCAATAGTTTTTCAGGTAAAGGCAAACTTGGAATTTGTTTCACCATTTCATGTCCAGCTCTAATATGCGTTGACTGCATAGGGGTCCTGCTCTTGGAGTCAACCCTTAGTTATCTTTACTTTTTATTCACAGATTGTCAAATGGGCACTTCAGAACTAAATCTAATTTATAACAAACCTTTTAACAACAGTCACTTTTGTACCTAGATGATCCCATGGACATCTGCTGCCATGAAATTGAAATCTTCCCCATGTAGCCAGTATAGCATAACTAAGCCCACATTCCACTTTGATAGGACTAGATTGCTCACTTTGACAGGGCATTGTCTAGGTCTCCAATGGCAAGGAGGAACCAAGGTACCATTCACTAAATCTTGCATTTATACCTGGGACTCTACCGGGGATAAATACGAGATGTAAACAGTCTTGCAACGAGATGGGTATCAGCACATAAAATATCTGTGTACTGACTTACAGCACTGATCTCTTCTAATAGTAAGGGACAGTCTGTTCCTGAGCAGAGACTGAAGCCTTCTGTTTATACATTTAAAGAGAAAGAAGGAAAGGGGAGAAAGTCATTCTGGTTAAATCTAGTCGCTGCAAGGAGAGTTTGACAAAAAGTCTTGATATTCCTAATACTGTGTAAACGAATAACATGCAAATAGCATTTAATTTTAGGATGTCAAGTAAAGCTTAATTTACCAAAATACTCTGTGGCAATTAAAGCAAAAATAAATATTGTGTTTCATTTGTCCCATTATCCTCATCAAGTAGCACATGACTGTCCCTTCCCTTTTATTTGAGATGTTCAAACCAACTAGAAATTTGAGCATCATATACCTGCAAGATCTTCCACTAAAATCTTCTGCCAGTTGTCCAAATAATGGGTCTTCCAGCTGACCTATGTCGAAATTCTCCAGCCAGTTTCATTATAAGCTTGTTGACCAAGCCAAGGTAAAAGAATTTTAATTTAATGCCTGACAAGGATTTTATGTTCTGGTTGCCTACTCACCAGTTGAAGCCACATGTTCAATAGACTCTTAAGCAATCTACCCCTTTCAGTCTTGCTGCACTTGTGAAAGCCTTTGCTGCTCTTGTGTAGTAGCATAAATACACCCTAACAACAGAAATTTATCCCTGCCCCCTACTCCATATGTAGGCTATTCTGTTTTAAATGTAAACCTATCGTAATTGATAAAACACTACAAAAAGGGAGACAGCCCTCATCAGTGTAAATATATTGCCACTGATATACATGTGCAACCACAAAATAAAGTACCATTTAAAGAAAGGAAAGTGAGAGATAATGAGTAATTTTATTACTTCTTGAAGGGGTCAACACAATGTAACTTTGTAATACAATGTCACTAAAATATTGTTTCTTCTTCGTTTTGTTTATTCTAGCTTTGTGTGCATGGGTTAAATGTGCAGGGTTTAGCAACATGTTTTAGGTCTGATCTAATTATTGTTCATACTGTAGAGAATTCGGGAATAATAAAATCCTATTTCATCTTTTGGGAGTGTTGAATTCTTTTACTTGTTGGTGAGATAGCTGGCTCATAAGAATCTTGGCCAATATGTACTATCATATTTACCCACGGGCACAAAATGGCTAAAACCATTTGATACATCTGCGCCCTTTTTCTAATAAGTTATTAATTATAGCAGGTCAACTGCCAAACATCCCGGGCTTTAACCATTCAATGCACGGTGTAGTGACAGGTACTTGTGACGAGAGTGCTGTCATCATGCACATGGAGATAGTGGAGAAAACATGACAAGACTTTCCACATACCAACAACATCCATAGCAGCATGGTGTCCAATTGTTATGTGTGATACCTTCGGCTAATCCAGGCCTTTTCCCCACCAACAGCTTACTGCTGGGGCTTTTGAGCCCATAGTTACAAAGTTAACAGCCAACTTTCAATTCCCAAAATACAATGTGATGTCTGTTAAAAGATCAGAGCTGAATTAAAGTGAAACATATGCCATGGGGACACTTGGCAGCTATAACTGTACACACAACAGCAGCACATCCTTAATGTATTCAAGCAAAGAGTGCAGAAAGGCAGTGGCGAGCATGCTTAAAGCATTAGGTTTCAGGTGCTTTAGAATGCAGGGCTAAAAATGAATCTAGTGTAATTCAAAATGTGAAAGCTTTCACAAGATACTATGCCCTTTGATAGAGTTGACTACACCCTACTATGTCATAATGTTCAGTAAGGAAAATTACCCCAACTATGTCCAGGAATTTGTTTATTAAAACATTTGTATATAACACTCTTACTTTTTTCTAAATCCAATAATAGTCCTGTAAACCAGACCGAGTCCTGACAGAGTGAGTGGAACAGGGGGAACATGAGATGTGAGTGGGTAATGAGATGTGAGTAAGAGTGCAATACACAGACTTTCTATTTTTACAACAAAACAGTCAAGTCCATTAGACACACTGCCAATGGGAAGACACTACATTACTTCTACCTTAAATTAAATATGTGTTTTATAACAATCACTGCAAAAAACTGCTTGCTTTTTAAATACTGGACTTTTTGTCAGTTTTAGGGGTTAGGCAGCTGAAAAAACACTGCTAAGCAATCATTTCAGAAGATTTGAAAGTTACCACTGAGATCCACTAAAATACACACTGAAAACAGGACAGCCTATCCATATGTTACATAGCCCATGTAGGACATCTGGGTAATGTTGGTGGTGAAACTTGAGAATGCAATTTGTCTATAGAAACCAATAACTGGAGCTTCCTCTGAAACTGTAAAGGTCTACTCTTTGTATCATATGTCTTGAGCAAATTGTCTGATCACAGCTTTGGTATCAAATGCAGTGGTGGTAAAATAATTAACCTTGTGTTTATCCTTATTAATCCACATATGTTTGCAAATAAACATTATGTGATAGAATGCTGCCAATTTTGTTTTTCCTCATTGTAGTACGTTAGCTTTATAGGCTAACATAGGAAGGCTTTATTAAACTTAAATAAAGTCTAAATATTGACAGGATTGAGCTAAAATGATACTTCGAAGTGTCTAAATAATAGAATAAATCCAACAACTTGTCATGGTTGGATTTATTGTAACTATGACAGAAAATAAGTTATAGAACTTGATTTTCTGATGTGCCTAAATCCAGCTCTAGAGTAGTATCTTTTGATTGGTCATCCTTTGACAGGCTGAGACAAGCTGCTCCGATGAGGTGTGAAGTGGCCTGAAAGTAAACAAAGACATCTGGTGGGAGGAGATCTGCAAGCTACAGAGCAGAAGGCAGGAAGGGGGCCTGGTAGCCAAACTGGTCTTCAAAGAGGGAAAGACACTTAAAACAGGACCCCCCCCCCTGCACCCCCAGCCAGATGGGAGCCCCTGTAATTGAATTAGCAGAGGAGCTGGAAGGGGAGTGTTAGGGAAAGTTAGCCACACCTGTAGGTTGGGTTAGCCAGACCTTAAGCTCCAGAAGATATTTTCTACATTTTGTTTTTTAAAGAACAGTGCTTTCTGGGACAAGAATTTGCCACACTTCAGAGGAAGTGGTCATTATTGAGGGTGGGACCATGCATCCCATTGGTCATGGGTGCCCCCCTGTTTGCCAGCCCAGATGCCTGGATAAATATTGGAGAGCTGCCCAGCAAGTCAGATCCCTGCCTGAAGAAACAAGGAGTGTCCTTCTGGAACCCCTGGCCTGCACCAAGAGAACTACTTCACACTGAATGACAGCACATGCTGCACACTTTGGAACTACAGCAAAAGAAGAACTTTGCCTTGCATTAAAAGTGTAAGGAGTGGACTCCCTAAAAGTAGCAGGTTAAAAGAGCTTCACCTGCATCATCTCCACCAAGAAGAAACCAGCTGACCACCTTCAACTGGACTTTAAAGGATTTGGCCAGGTGCATTGTGGGAACTGTAGTCCCAACTCTCCAAGGAACAACTCAGAAGCTTGGAAGCCTGGAAGCTTGGCTGGTATTGTGGGCCCATCAAGAACCCAAAAGGACCTTTTGGAGGCATCTCCAGATGTTTGAGATCATTTGGAGCATTTTGACCAAAAAGCTCCCTAAGTTGACCGACCCGTCATCAAGAGTCAAGCCAGCGACATCGAACCGCGACCCGGCCTGAAATTCAGGTTTGCCCTGCTGACGTTTTGAAGATATCGTCTTCTACGAGACTTCCAGGAATCGACCGAGGCATCCCGCTGAAGCAAGCCGCCGTCGTTGAACCCAAACCCGGCCTGCCGGTGAGACCCGCTTGACGTCGAAAGAAAAAGCTAAAAAAAAAAAAAAAGTGACTTCGTCAGAAGGTAAAAATTTGACCGGGCCATACCGCTCATTGTATCCGACCCGTGCTCCATCGTGGTCGGCCTAAAACTTTGATTGGTGCTTTTGACTTTTAAGCACTAGAAAGTGTTTGTTCTTTAAAAATTCATATCTCCGGTTCCCAACATTGAATGTTTGTTGTTTTGGTGTCATTTTAATCATAAAAATATGTCCTATATTTATACATTGGTTTTGGACTTTATTGTGACTTATTTATTTAATGTATTGGTGTTTTTAAATGCTTTATACACCTGTCACCCAAGTTAAGCCTGCAGCTACCAACCTTATATTGTGATTGTGGCCTTATTACCAGTGGTAGGCACCTACCTGCACCTACTAATTAACCACCTTCCAACATTTGAGCTACATCATCTGATGGGGAATGGCAACTCTGTTATTTGCACAAGCTGGTCCACCTATGTGAAACCCATGAATCTGGCATTAAGACAGATTTTATTCACTTGAAGAAATCCTTCATGCTACTGGGCTGTGCATGCTCTATGCTATTTTAATTAACCGATAAGGGTAATTAATGAGTGGGAGGAGGGGACAGGCAACATGGCAGACTGGACTGTCTGACACAGTTCTCCCTCGCACCATATTATATCCGGCGGCATTCTTTATGAACCAGCTACAAAAATTACACATGAATCATTATAGAGCATTGTTAAGAATTGGTGATGAAAGAATATGCTAGTAAGAGAAGGGTATGCTGAATCCTGATGGCAAAATAGCTGCTAAAACGGCTAGTTGCAGTGAGGGCTATAATGCTATTGGCAACATTGCATGATAAGAGTGGATGGCAGAAGCTGCAGTGAAAATGCCATTACCCCAGTGATCAGCGGGGAAGCCCAATTCCCAGAGAAAGCAGTCTGATGGCCTCAAGGCAATGATCCTGGTGGGTACCGGTGGTGGATAAAGGGGACGAGTTGGCCTGGAATCCTGTGTGGGTCCTGAAGTTAAGCGAAAGTTGCTTAAGGGATCCAAAGGTGCCGTACTGGTGGGGGGGAGGTGCAGCAAACCACGAAGGAAGCTATGGTGAGCAGTGGCGTGGACAAACATGGACGCCTGCGGTGGTGAGAGTATAGACCATATGAACCGCTGGTGTTTATTAGAGGTGGAGGGGACACACATGCAGTGGAGTGCTGATGGGCAAAATGCTTTTATACACTACCAGAGAAGTGTAGTACAGGGGTTGCAGGAGCCCAAAAAACAAAACTGAAACTATCCAAAACGTTATATGTGAAAAAGAGGCTAGTGATATAATATGTGGATTACAGAAGAAAGTGAATCAGCCTTGACTGCAGATCGTGCAGTCATCCAATAATTTAGGCACATGGCGGGGGTGACCTGCAGGGCCTTGACAGGGGTAAGACAAAAGGATTCCTGTAGTCGGAGTGCCTGTGGCACCTAAAATAATGGAGAAGAATGAAGTAGCTAAAACAGCAGAGCAGACACAAATGAACCAAGTCACTGCAGCCGCAGATAAAAGATCAGTAGCAGAAAAGTTTGATAGTGGAGCACAGAGGACGCCTTCTGAGGTGTTCAGATCTGAGATTCTTGCCACTAGATCTAGACAAAAACTGAAGAGTAAAATCAATACCATCTCATTTGAGATGAATTTGTGTAAGTTGAGTGACGGGTCCCTCTAAACTAAGAAAACGATGGGAGAATTGAAATTTAATGTGATGGAAGTGAAGGCAATAATTAGATCGCTGTCATAGCTTGCCCACATCCAAGACCACAGGGTGGAGGATGCGGAGGACAAGTAATGGAGGAACAACCTCAGAGTTGTAGGCTACCATGAGCAGGTTGAAGGTGCCTCAATGCAGAAGCTCCTAGAACTGTGGATCGAAGGGGTCTTAAAACCAAGGAATATGTATACCTGTTTACTTGTGGAGAGGGTTCACAGGGGACTGGCACCTCTAGGGCCATTATGACCAGAGTACTTATTCATGGAGACTGTGATGTCATCTTGCAACATCTCAGGAACGAAGGAGACCAAATCATGAAGTGTGAAATATCAGAATGTACCACTATTGCACACAAAAGGTGCAGAGGCTCATACAATCCTTTGAACCAACAAAACATAAACTGAAAGCTATACACATCTAATATATACTGATGTTCCTGATGAAGCTGCGTGTCATTTACAATGGCAGATCACACTTCTTTACTACCCTGGAAGAAGTGTAGGAAGGCCTGGAGCTAGATGACAGATCGAGAAACAATTCCATAAAGGGCAGGACCCGGAGGATGGAGAGAGGATCTCAACATGCACATCACAAGGAGGAATTAGAGGATTGGCTGCCTCCCAAAGCTCACAAAGGCTTATTGATAAAGAGACTATGGAACACTGGATCGATAAAACATTAGTAGTGAGAACACTAAGTCGATGGTGAGTGATGTGCTGGAAGGATAACCGTAGATCGAAGCAGAAGTAGATACATAAATGAGAGTAGAGGCCATGAAAACATCACATAAATACTGTTAATAGAACGTGTGAGTAACATGTTAAGATCTTTATGTTAATAATTGGAGAATGTAAACTCGGACTAGGAGAAGGGAGTGAGGGACGAGAGAGTAGAACACACATCAGGCTACTACGTTGGAAGGACCAACAGAACGACCACATGGCAGTCATATTCAATGTGAGGGCGAGAAGGCTTAGGATAGGGTTGGTGCAGGGGGGGCTGACTCTGGGCAATGCGCCTTCTGATACAGCCTGGACCCCATCAATCAGTGTCTCTTTCTTTTCCTTTTAGGCACTAGAGTGCCAGGGAGTTGCCTGGCTCCCGACTGCAACCGCCATCTTGAAAAGGCGGATTTTGAAAGTTTTATGATTTTACTTTCCCACCGTTCTTTTAACTGGTTTTTATTTCACAGTAGCTACGACCCACAAGGGAGCTTGTGAGGCGTAGCCAGGGTAGTTGGACCCCAGTTTGAAATTTCCTTTGCCCTCACTGTTTGTTTAGCCCTAGCTCTTAGTAGCGCCTGTGGCCACGCCCCCCTAAACTACCCTCAGATGCCAGGCTACAAAGCTGGCCCACAAGCGCGTCCGTGCTGCTGGCGCGCCAAAGGCAAGCCCGTCTGCGCTCAGCGCCAGCTACCCTGCCGGTTGAATCTAGATCTACCACAACTGTTGCCTAATGTCAAATATTCAAGGGACTTTCTTATGAAGCTCGAACCACGAGGTAAGAGCTACACTGGTCCATGCTTTGACCCACAATCTGCCCTTAGTCTGTCTCGCTGCTCCCAGTGTGAACTCCCTTATCTCAACCTCCCAGCTAATACCATTAGGACTCATACCCCGAACCCCCCCAAATGCACGGCTCACCAAGCTCTAGAGCCTCAGGTGTGCTCATCAATGCATGATCTCTGATAAAAAACACAGTAGCATTTCGCGAATTTATAGAGACTTACCGATTAGACTTGGCCTTCGTTACTGAAACGTGGGCCGACGGCTCTTCGGACCCAGATTTACTTCTGGCTTTAAAATCCATAGAACAGATAGAGTAGGGAAAAAAGGCGGGGGCATAGCAATAATTCTTAGAACCAGTTTGAAATCCCATTTTGAAGTCCTTCCTGAAGTCATAGATTGTGAGGCGCTGGCTTTTAAGATTGAATTACATAGCCATTACTCCTTAATGGAATACTACTTTATCGCCCCCAGGGACCAAAGCCTCTGTTATTGATAACATTGGCCATCTTCTGGAACGCAAAGCCGAATCCCCCAATTTCTCGATCCTGGGGACCTCAATTTTCATCTGGAGAACACTAGGGACTCGGATACGGAAATTCTCCTAGATCAGAAGACCAGTGCTGGACTAATCCAGATAGTAGAGGGCCCTACACACAAAGCAGAACACTGTCTGGATGGAATTTTTTCTGATAATCCCAACTTAAAATGGACTAATTCTTTCCTTTTAACTTTGCCTGATCACAATGCAATTATGTTTGAAATTACTGGACTTCCCAACTCCTCCTTCAAGCACCCCAAGAAAATGACTTCCAGCCGTCCTAGGAATAAGATAAAGGCTGATCAACTCAATGCTTTACTCAATCAGTCTCTGCCCGAGACCCCTCTAAATCTTGACCTAGCGGTCACCAAATACCACTCTTGGGTAGAGTCAGCAACAGCTCAATTAGCCCCTCTGAATAATCCTCTGCGATCCAGGACTCTCCCACCTGAACCCTGGTTCAATGACGTATTGAAATCCCAGAAACAAGCGTGTCGGAGACTCGAAAGAAAATGGAGGTTAGACTACAACATGCATGATAAAATTAAATAAAAAGCCCAATTCACACTTACAAGAGCCTAATCATGAAAGAAAAAGCCTCCTATTGTACAGAAAGAATCAAAGCTGCAAATGATTGCTCTAAAGAATTATTCGCCACTGTGAAAAAACGTTCTAAATTCGCAGAACCAAAAAATCCTATAATAAGTCAGCAATTCTGCAACTCCCTGGCTATCTCCTTTCAGGACAAGCTAAAGTATGTATACGACACCTTCTTGCTTTCGGATAAGCGTTCTGTCCAGACACCCATTTAACAGCAAAAAGTAAAATATTGTCTGCCCCCACACTTGGACCCTGTAGCGCCCACCACAGATATCCTTTCGGCCTTCACTACACTGACCAAAGATCAGACCCTCAATATACTAAGCTTGGGACCCATGTCCACCGAGAATTATACACATGTCTCCTGAGATTATAGCCACCTACCTCACGCCGCTTTTTAACAGAATATTTACTCTTGGACTCTTTCCTAATGAGTGGAAGAAGGCCTCAATACTCCCACTCTTGAAAAAGCTGAGTTTGGATATTAGTGATCCTGTTAGTTACAGACCAATCTTGAGACTCCCTTTCCCTTCCAAGGTAGTAGAGAAAGCCATATATATGGAACTGACTACGTTTATTATGAACAACTCTATCCTTGATCTATCCCAATTTGGCTTTTCGGCTCATCACAGTACAAAGCTAGCCTTGATCACTGCCACTGAGCAGCTCAGACAAACCCTGGACAATGGAGGCAGCGCGGCCTTGATCTTATTAGATCTATTGGCCGCCTTTGATACGGTCAACCATAAACCTCTGGTTGATCGTTTAGCCTCGCTCGGGATCAAGGATAAAGCATTATCCTTACTAGCTTTCTTCCTTACGTAGCAAATTCAATCTGTTGCCTTAGGCGATTATGTTTCACCCCCTTTCTCTTTTCCCTGTGGAGTCCCCCAGGGATAATTTTTGAGCCCTTTTCTGTCCAACCTTTGTCACCCCACTGGCTGAACTAGTAAAAAGTTATAGATTTGCTTTAGTGTCATATGTGGATGACAAGCATATAATCGTTTCAGTAACCAGCTCACCAAACTCAACAGAGGTCCGCTTTCATGACTGCATGTGTCACATCGGCAATTGGATACTAGATAATTGCTTAAAGCTTAACTCATCGAAAACTGAAGTGCCACTTTTCGGCAATAATCCTTCATTTTGGACAGCCAACTGGTGGCCCTCCCAATTCGGCCCCCTCCCAATCCCAACGAATAAAGCAAAAAATCTAGGAGTGTTATTCGACACCAAACTCTCGTTTGAAGGACAGATCAATCATATTACCTCCTCATGCTTTTTCATCCTTAGAGTTTTGAGGAAGATACTCACCTTCATCCGCTCCGACTTGCAAAAAACAGTAGTCACTGTACTTATATCCTCTAGACTTTACTACAACACTGTTAAGCCCCTTATTATTCAACATATATGTCAGACCTCTGGCGGACATTGCAGAGGAAGCTGGGCTGTCTTTGTTCTCCTATGCGGACGACACCCAAATCATCTTTTCTCTCTCCACAGAGAAGGTGTCTTGAGACATCTGCCCTCCAGTTTGGCTTGGGTAAAATTGCATCTTGGATGCAGGCAAATTTTCTTAAGCTCAATGGAGAGAAGACCGAGGTCTTGATTCTAGGAAAGAACAAAGATCTTTGGGGTCCCCAACATTGGCCTATCGAAATGGGTGCTCTTCCTCAGCCCTCCCGCCAAGTTCGCAACTTAGGCTTTATCATTGATGATCTATTAACTATGAGACACCTAGCCGTGAAGGTGGCTGCAACATGCTTTACCATCCTGAAATGGCTTAAAAAGATTATCTGTATGTTGCCTAATTCTACCCAGAGAACCGTAGTCCAAGCTCTTGTCACTTCAAGACTGGACTACGGCAACATTCTGTATCTGGGGACAAACAAGGATGTGACACGTAAGCTGCAGGTGGTACAGAACTCCGCCGCCAGACTGATATGCCAGGTTCCTAGAGCTGCCTCTGTCTCTGGCTCTCTGCGTGACCTTCACTGGCTCAGGGTGGAGAACCGAATTAAGTTCAAAGCCCTGAGCTACATGTTCACAATCAAAGCTGAGTTGGCTTCCCAATACCTGCAGACTCTGGTTCATTCTTACGTGCCTCCACGCCCCCTTCGTTCATCTACTCAGGCGAACTTTTCTGTCCCTAGAATTAGATTGTCACGCATGGGCGGTCGTTCCTTTTTCCTACTTGGGCCCCTCCTTATGGAATTCTCTCCCCGTGTCGCTTCGTAATGAAACTGTTTACGTCAATTTTCGAAAATCTTTAAAAACTTGGCTTTTTAACCAATAATTTTTTCCTCTGCTTTCCGTCTCTTTCTGGCTTGGCGCCGGGAAACCCTTTTTGGGTAGCTGTTGCGCCTTACAAATTAAAATTAACATAACATAACTGTTCACCAGCACAAAAAAGCGCTGCATCAACAAGCTCCAGATATCACAAAATACTGCAGCTCGACTACTCCTGGGTATTGCGAGATACAAATCAGCTTCTCAAGCCCTAGTGCAACTGCATTGGTTGCCAATTGCAAAACGCGTTCAATTTAAGGCCTTATGCATAGCATTCAAGTCCCTGCATGGCTTTGGCCCAGAGCAGTTATCACAATACCTTAAGCCTTACATTCCTGCAAGATCTCTTAGATCAGCGGTCAGCGGTAACCTTATCGTTCCTAGATCTAAAGAAGTGAGATGGGCTGGCAGGTGTTTCGCTGCCACAACGGCCAGGCTCTGGAACTCCATGCCATTAACATTGAAGAAGGAATCAAATCTGTTAAAATTAAGAAAGGGCCTGAAAACCTGGCTATTCAAACATTGATCTTCAATTGTGTCTATGCAGTCTTTTTTCAGAAGGTACCCCCTAGACACCTCATGGTATATGTCGGGCTTTATAAATCCTCATATCATTTCATGTGCAACCGCACACCTAACAAACTCCAACAGGGAATCCGAAGGGACTTACCTCTACAGATTGACACATGCTATCACTCTTTCTGGGTATAGTAGTTCTTTTTTGAGTGGTTTTACCATTGTTCAGCTAAGTTCACACTGTTAAGGGAGACAGGGACAGAGAGCTAGGTGGGGGCGGGGACAAATGGGCATGACATACAGGTTTCAAAGTTAGAGATGCTGCCTGTGAAAAGGTTGAGGGTAGCTCATTTTGTACCCACATGTTAGAGACATAACACAGGAAACTGGACAGAATGGCCATACATAATGTCCAACACTGGAGCACACTGGTGGAAAATGAGGTGATAGTACAGAGTAGAATAGAGGGTATTGTTTGGGATAAGGAGGCCAAAACACTGCTAGACTTCTAGTTGCAAAGTAGAATAGAGGGTGTTGTTTGGGATAAGGAGGCCAAAACACTGCTAGACTTCTAGTTGCAAAGGGGTGAACAAATGGGGCACATATTTCCTCACTCTGGACATTAGGGTGCTTAACAGCTATGCCAAAAGACACAGGTTGCATGCTTACATTAAAATACGCTGGGTCGGAATAGCATTCATTCAAGGAAAATATTTTATTGAGTTAGAAGAGTGGACATTCTGAAAAAATGGTGAAACCAAATGTATTTGGCTGCGTATTCAGCATATCAAAAAGGGGGAGGTTCCAAGTGTTGTCTTTCATGCTCCGAAGAGTTAAATTAGATGAGAGGAGGCTCTACATTGTGGTTTATGGCCTGCTCAAGAGTTGGGGAAAAGCATGCTGAATATATATGCATCTAACATAGACAATAAAGATCTCTTACAGGCTGTGCCAAATTATGCCGTGCTATACATCAACGTCTCTATGATATGGGCAAGGAACATGAACAATGTCCTTGAGGCACTATTAATAGAAGTCTCCTAAAGTGGCATCGCAACCGGACACAATTGGAGGTCATGCCACTCCATGTAGCTTGACACATTTAATAGACTGGATCACTTTAGGGTCACTAGAAAAGATCAATATAATTATACAGATGTACAGTATCTGGCTAGGTTTTTATCTGCCCATTGTCCATAGATGTATCCCTACTGTTGACCCAGGTGTTTGCATGCTTGGTCTAAAATCGCCAACCGGGCGACTGAGTGCAGAAGCCCTGAAAGCCAATGTCTTTGCAGGCACAGTCGAAGATACAACCAAACATTTCTTCAAAGAGAATTGAGGTGCGGCCACCTCAAAAGCAAAGTAATGGGAAATCAGGAAAGTTGTATATACTATGGCATGTGTAATAAGACAGATGTGATATCCATCACTTTTGTGACAGAGAAACCCGTCTGCCAAACTCTAAATCAGACCTTAAGTCTTTTAAAGGAAGTATCTAATCTAATAGCATCAGAGAGAAGACAACATAGGTTGTGGACAATCATGAGGTATCAGAGAGGCGTAACTGCACAAAGGAAAGATGATATTTTGATTTACTCAAACCTTTCTAGAGCTTTTTGGGAAAGGGCACTTTGCGCTCTACACACAGTGTTTGTCGCGATTAGTATATGCCAGAATATGACCTTCTAATCTTTCCACAAAACTACAGACAAGGCCAGTACAAATTGCTAATCTAAACCGTGTTAAATGAGGCATACTTTACCTAAGAAATCCCATTTAGGTTTTGGAAAGAGCGAAGTGAGGGGTCTTTCAGCCAAGACATGTACGTGAGAGACAGCTGTCTGCAGTGCATCGCTAACAGTTTTTATAAATTGTGAACTGGGTATATACATAGACAAGACTTGTGTTGAAGCTGTTGGCACTTTTTCTGCATTGACTCTTTAAGTCATTCCTAAGTTGTTCTGGTCAGTATTTTGAAAAAAGCTCTTTTTCTTTCTTGGTTTGTTAGGTGTTTTTTTCTTACTTTCCTGTAAACCTCAACTCTTGGGTGAGAGAGCTCTGTTTAATTTAGAAACCAAGCTTAACTTAGGGATTAATTCTAGTGTTATTAATATACAAACATTGCGTACTTTGTAAATGTGAATTAATTAAATGCTACATTTTCTGTTTGTTTTGAGAAAATATAGTAAACATTATGTGTAAAATGTGTTTTCTTTGAAATTTCAGACAAAAATTCACAGACACTAGACCGCCATCTGTAAATCATGTCGGTGTGCCACCAACAATTTCTGAACTGTGCACGCTCATAGTCTTCCTTCTGGATGTCATTCCCTTGGTAAAGCAATTGTTCTTTCCTGGGCAAAAGTTATTGCTTATGAGCATATTTACTACATTTAGTTGATGTGTGTGTATGAAGAATACTTTATTGATGGGAAATACCTTATAAATACCTTATGAAAAAATATAATTGTTAATGACATTTATGGGTTGACTCGCCGAATCCCTTTATCCAAACGTTGTTGTATTATGTCCTAGCTATGTTATTTCATTAAAAGATTCCATACCCACTCAGATCTATGGCCATACTAATGAACATATCTTTTAGCTCTGCCTAGAGTGGATGCCAAACATTCCGCCCATACCCCTGGGCTGGATTGATCATTTTTCATTTATTTCAGATGAGTACACCTTCACCCCACCCAATTCCTCACTTCACAATCTTACTTCCTACCACTGGAAAGCTATCCCCTTTGGCCAACTACAATCATCCAGCTCTAGCCACTTGTCTCAAACCATGCCTGGTGATCCTACACTGAAGTCGTATTTCATGGCATTAATGCTGTAGCCTCTGAAGTCTTAGATGACACGGCCCCTCTGCAGCCTTTATGCTAAGCTGGCAGACAAGCTTTTTCACTGGTAGAACATAGAACTGGGTGGCATCAAATACCTTACCTTCAGAGCGAAGATTATATGTAGACAGTATGACTGTAAATCTGGGAGAATACTGCAGATCTTGATGGGTTTATAACCAATCCTAAAATAAGTAAAAAAGCATACCTTTTTTTTAGTAGAATGGCTATAGCCAAAGTCAATGCATTATTTTCCTAATGAACGTTTCAAAGATCAAATAGGTAATTGTCACCAAGTAGCAATATCCTGTACTTGTTAGCACTTTAGACATTTTCAGAAAATTTTGGATTAGACAATACCAGTGATAAAATGATCCCTTTTAGTTGGCCAATGACAATGGACTTGCCCTCTTATTTTCATTCACAAAGTTAAAAATCTTTTCATCATTTTAAAGTTCTACCTTTTAGTTGAAACCCAAATCTATGAAGTTGTGAAACTAACCAATTTTCAGCTTCCTGTGCTCACAAAGGTACTACGTTTGCTCCTGCCAGCCTACCATTGAAAACTGCCTAGTTCGATAGTGATGGCTCATTGGCTACTGCATCATTTTTACCCCAGACATGCAGTTAGCACTAGATTTCAGAGAGTCCAGAATCACACAGCCAGGTTTTGTTTCACCTTGAAAATCTGCCACCACGTAACTCAGGTGCTGAAACCCTTTCATTGGCTCAGAGTAGAGCCAAAGGGTAAATTCAAAATCCGATGTGCAAAGATACTTACTGGAACAAAGACGCAAGGTAGGTATAGAGATTGGCTGTTAAATACACCCTAGTCAGTGTCCTGAGGTCATTAAAATTGCAAAAAGCATCGAACCTATATTCAAACGTTTGAAAAAAATAGGTAAATCATTCAGGTTCAAAGGACTGAAACTCTTTTAATGCTGTACACCCTTCTTTAAGAGGCAATCTAAACCTCCATAAACTCAGAAAACTCCTTAACCTATCTCTCTTATTTGCACATTCAGTCATCCAGGAGGATTGCAAGCAGGCTAAGGCAGTCTTTTGCATACTGGTGAACTGTATTAGGGTCGCCTGTACACACCCATATGTTTTCTTAGACGACTCCATCAATGACACCCTTCTAATTAGCATAGATCCCTTAGAACCTTCCGGGTTGTACTCAGTAAACCATTAGACATGCCTTTCACTCTAGAACACAACCTCTGAACGGTCACCCATCGACATGATCTCAGAGATGCCAGAATGGCATATGACCACCCAGTCTGTCTCTGCACTGTCTGATTTATTGACTGATTGATTAATCAACTATACCAGAGTACCTTCAAGTCTCTGAAAGGCAGCACAATAGTCCTGGAACAATTCTATGCTAGATAGGTTTTGCCTTTTCATCCTGGAGTGTGTGTCCAAACTGTTAGCCTCTAGCAACATATGTAATCAGGGCCTTCTTAAGGTGCTTGCCCAACCGGATGCTGATTGGGAACAATTTCAAAATCTTCCTCAGTATCTTCAAGGTATGGAGACATGAAGTTGTGACGGAATTGACTTGGGCGGTCATGCTGAGTTTGCTGTGTAGATGATGGATGGGGGTGGCAGTTGGTCCTTGCTCTGTTGGCCACCAGGTGGAGTCCCAGGGTGATGTGCTCTTCCTGAAGATCACGATTTCAGCTCCGCTTTAGACAGGTGGTCTTCATCCAGTGGATGATTTCAATCATGCAGGCATTGAACTTGATCCAAGTACTGGGCGTCTTGTCCGTGAGGGAGAAGATTAGTTGGGTGTCATCAGCGTAGGAGAAGACGTTGATATTGAAAGAGCAGATAGTGCTGGCTAGAGGGATCATGTATATGTTGAAGTGGGTTGGGATCTCTGCAGAGGAGGCCTCAGGTGTCCGAGGTGTACTGTGTCAGGCTGACTGACTGGGTCCTTCCAGTTAGGAAGGAGCAGACCCATTGGAGTACGTCTCCTTGGATTCCGATGTCATGGAGGCGTTGGATGAGGATGTGGTGGAAGACTGTATCAAATGCTGTGGAGAGGTTCAGAAAGTCATGTGAATGTCATCTATAGCTGTAATAAGGGCAGTATTCAGTGAGGTGTCTGTTGATCATTTTCTCTAGTTCCCTGGGTGGGAATGGTAGCATGGCAAATGGTTTGTAGTTGACGAGATTTGAACGGTCTGCCGAGGATTTTTTCAACACATGGAGGACAGTTGCATGTTTCCAAGCATATGGGAAGGTCGCGGAAGAGGTGGAGGCATTCAGAATAGGTGTGAGCATGGTGCTGATGGGTTGCAGTTCTCTGGAGTAGGCGTGGTGGGGGCAGGGGTCCGATGGGGCTCCTAAGTGGATGGACTTCATGATGGCGGTAATTTCTTCTGGGGTGATGATAGGCCATGTGGTTAGCATTGGCTTTTTGAATAAGATTTGGAGGCATTTGACAAGGTCTTTCGGGTCTGGTTGTGGATTGAAGTTGCTGTAAATGGCAGTGGTTTTGTTGCTGAAGAAATGAGAAAGATTGTTGCAGAGGACCTGCAAGGAGTGATCGAGTTGGAGGTGGCAGCTGGTGAGGTGAAATCGTTCACTATGGCTAAGATTTCTTTGCTTCTGTTGGTGCAGACATCGGTGCACTTCACTAGAGTGCCGCTTTTGGTGGTCTGGATCATTTGGTCGTAGCGTCTTAGGGTGGATTTTAATTGTGCTCCTCTCTGCATTGTCCTGGCTCATTCTCTATTTGGGCTCCAGTTGTTTGCAGTGGTGTTTCATCAGTCTGAGTTCCTCTGTGTACCTGCTGATCTGGGGTCTGTATCTTGTTGTATTGCTGTGATTGCTGTGTTTGAAAGGGGCCAGTAGGTCGGCGCAGAAGATGATCCATTTGTTGAAATTCCTGATGGCTTTGGGGAGGCTGTTGCTATGTTCGGGTCGGTGGGTGTTGAAAGCGGTGTTCCATTCCTTGTCAGTGATGGTGTTTCAGTTTCAGAGGGCTTGTACGGTGATGGTGCGTGTGCGTTTGACCGCAACGGGTGTTCTGAACTTGAGGATGGCATGGTTTATCCTGGGGACTAGTGTGGGCTTGTCGACTCCGATATTGTCAAAGGTAGTGAAAATGTGGTCCAGGCGGTGCCCAGCAATGTGGGTAAGTCCCTTTACTCAGACAAAGCCCAGGCCTCCATGGTCTTTGATGAGTGCTTTTGAGTTGGGGTCGGCATTGGTCTTCCACCTGGAAGTTCAGGTCTCTGAGTAGGATGTAATTGCTAGCATTGAGAACGGGGGGTGTAGCAAAATCTGTGATGGTGTTGGTGAAGTTGGTGCGCTGTCCCGGTGGTCTGTAGTTAAGACTGCCGCTTAAGGTGAAGTTGGCTGTGATGTGGAGCTTGACCGACAGGTGTTCCATGTTGGAGTGCCTGGGGTTGTGGTTCAGCTGATTGTGTTCATGTGGATGATGGCAATTCTGCCTCTAGGCATGTGACAACTGTCTTGCCTGGCAGTCTTGTTGTCGGAGGGATGGCTGTGGAGATCTCAGGCGCCAATGCAAGGTTCAGCCAGGTTTCCATTATGAAAAGTAGGTCCAGGGCATTGTCGTGCAGCAGGTCCCAGAACTCTGTGGTGTCTTTGGTGAGTGAGCGTGCATGCAAGTGTGGAGTGTTATGTGGGTAGTTGCAGGACTGTGTGAGAGAGTGGGGGGTTTGGGTGTTGCTGGTGCACAGGTGAAGGTTAAGCTGTGAACAATCGAGGTTCTCAGCTTTTCCACTTCAGAAGTGGTGACAATGAAAATCAGGTTTCAGGTGTCCCATCCTTCAGCTTAGAGGCACTGCAAGAGGCATACGAAGGAGTAGACGACTGTCCAGTTTCTCATCCTAAGACAACACTCATAAACTCTTTCTGTCTTCTAAAAACAAGCTCCATAAGAAATAATGGGATAAGGCGAAGTGCTAGATCATGATCTCATGGATGTTTGTGCTTTCTGCTCTCAACATTGGTCTGTAGTCTATCCATGGGCAGTGTTAATGTGATCTACCTCATTAACTCTCTTCATCTAAAGCCTTTGATACTTGACTGAACAAATCTCGAGTGCTCTGGCAGGGTTTCCTCAAACTTCCATGTGATGACCAGGAAACTGTGGAGCACTCCCTATCATTTTTCCACTTAGTGCATCAGAGAATTTTTCTTCGTAGCGCTTCACAGTTTTATCTATAGTTCAGATGTGGGTACTGCCCACTTCCACAGGTCCACCCCTCCTCTATGTATTTAGCTTCACCTGTATCAATATCATCACCCAGATGCAGGTCTACTGTGAATAGGTCTATACTTTCTCTTGCAACATCAGTATCAAACTTGCTTCTTACTTCCCCTTTCTGGCACCTTGACCCAGCTACCCTTTTCTTTTCAGGAACTGTGACATCTATGTTTGTTTCATTAGCCCCTGACCCCTATTGGTAAGAGTAAGGAAGTAGTAAGGCCAGTTGTTTCCATGAAAGGGGTCCAAGGTTATCTCAGCAGAAACTGCTCATGCATCCAAGCCCAGAGATATAGTTATATCGACCCTTTGGAAATAGGAGCATACTTTAGCAATTTCTTTCAAGCACATTTCATTGTGTCCTTCACGGAAAAACTGAAAGCATACCAGAACAGGCCTCAGTGTTGGCCAGTTTACAAGCATCTAGTCTTAAGCCGCCACCAGCACCTCCTTTCACTCCTGGTCAATTCTCCTTGTCAACCTTGACGTTCCCCACTGGGGAAACAGAGACTCAAGAGAGATTTTAGCATCTTAGACTCTTAAACTAAGGTGTCGGTCATCCTTCTTTTAAAGCTCTATTTTCATATTCTTCCAATGGATACAGAAGCATTACAATTGCATAGCTCAGTGCATACAAGAAAACCAACTTGTGCTGTTTGCAGAGAGAAAATAAAAATTGAAGTGTCATCGATTTCCTGGAAATTCCATACTTAGCTGCGCTCTTTTAAAAAAGTTTTAAAATTGGTTTTACCAAAGAGAACAGGTATCACAGAATAAATTAATCACAGGGAGTTGCATAACCAATGCAGTGAAAAGGTAACGAATAGTAACAGCATGCAGTGAGATGAAAATATTTACAATCATAATACCCAGGGCAAGAAACTCCAGTAGGCTCCAGACCCCAACAAACACACATATGTGATCTGAACATGTCAGATGCAGTGAGTAGGCATAACAGTCATTAGACAAAAGTACAGTGAGAAAGAGAAAACCATAAGGAATCTAATTTCTGTAAACCATCTCTTTGGTCTTTTAATTAAAACTGAGGTGTACAGAAATACCTTTGGCCTAATTTTTCTTATCACAAATCTTATTTCACCACCCACTCATAACTCTGCTCAGTAGTGAAAAATGTGGGATGCAACATTTTGACTTTAATTTCATGTATTTCTGGTTCCTTTCAGTCTAGCATTCAAAGTATAGCTCTGACAACAGCCTTTTCAAGTAAAGAGATCCAAAGGCGTATTTCAAACATAGACCCACCCCGGCCACATTATAGTGGTGGAGAGCTGTCACAACAAGAGCAGAGGGGCCACAAGGATAATCCACATTCTTTCCAGTACAAAGGACCTCCAGCTCCTAGAGAGGGTATGAGAGCTTTTGTTTCAGGTCATCGGGAAATAGAGATGCCAGGTGAGGGAAGCATGAGAATGAGAGGGAAACACTGTGGCCAAGTCAACATGACCTACCATCACCTGCAACTAAGTATAATTGTAAGACTGTATCCACAATTATATCAGCTAGTAATTCCTATCACTTAGAACACTAATACAGAGTCTTAGGATGGTGGACCCCAGGAAGATACTGGATGTGGTCCAGGACTGGCATGACTAGACAGGACCTGCTACTGAGGACATGTAACATGAAGGATAAGATTACAAATAAGGACAGGGAAGATAACACTCAAGGAAACCAGGGAAAAAAGCTGAGATGAAGGGAGATCCCAGTGAATGTATCGTAGTCAGTAAAGACACCCACCAACATGAAACGTTACAAAGCCGAGTACAAGAGACTAGCCTGACTAAAGTACTGTCAGTCCTGATGGTGATCTGGATGCAGTCTCGCAAATGTCGGGAGAATAAACGAGGCCACCATGTGGTGAACAGTGTTGGCTATCTTGGTATGGGAAAATCACAGCTGTCTCTGTATGCTTGCAGCACAGCTACATTCTCTTCCCCAGTGCCAGAGTTAAAACTGGTTGCCATTAACCTAGCCCCTGCAATCCACAGCTGTGTACCCCACATAAAGAAGATTAGCCAGACCCCAGTGTCTGAGCCTTTCCCTGTGCAGTGCACCAATCTGAGATGAACCATGAGTGAGGTGAGCCCTGAAAAACACAGAATTTGTCTCTGTTTTTTTACATTTCCGATTGAGGCCTTTCTTTCTACACAAAAGTCAGGGCCGTGGCAATGTCAACATGTACACCAATGAATTGTTAGCAATGATTCCAGTGATTTATCAGTTTTAGACCAACCGCCAGTCAGTAATTTGACACATGATCAGTAATGAATTCCCCCTCAGAAACAATATGTTTATAGTGTACGCCATACAGACAATTCAGTTTATTATCCATAATTGGAATATTAACCTGTGCACAACTTTTTCTCCTCTACAGAACACAAAAGCAATGTATCATTTAAAATACCTCAGTTGTGACAGCACTGTAAAATGATTGAAACTCTTAATACTAAATGATGTAGGAGTAGAATTAATTGAACTGTAATTGCTAGAATTTTCCCCTTGTAGGATTCTGCTAAGAAATGTGATTAGAGTATCTGCCTTTCCCTTGGATAAAATAAAAGTTTATTCACTTGATTTGCCGCTAATCACTGAGGCTGGTCAGCAATGCTGAAAATATTTTAATTTGTGGGAGCTGATAGGTCTAAAACTTCAGGCATCTCTAGGCTAAACAGATTAATTCTTCCTGATATTCCGCTTCCCTTAAGACTTGCTCCTTTGACTCTACCTGCCTAAATAAGAATATGCCTATTAATATGAGTGGCCTGCTTATGATGTAGAGCAGAACCATACGTTTCCTACAGGGATTTAACCAAAGGTCCCTTAATTTAGATCATAACAAAATGGCTTAATGTGGCCTAAGTCAAATGTACATAAATGTGACATTTTATCTTTCAAGTTCATTTACCCCTAAAATATTGTAGATCATTGTTGGGTCGATCTTAGTCTTGCTACTTGGTTGCATGTTAGCCTGTCACAAATACCATAGAAAAATTGTGGGGAGTCTAAGCTCTATCCTAATCACATTTTCTAGGAACATGGCCTCCACATGGATATAAGTGTCTCTGATCCTGTGGTGCAAGATGGGGCAAAGCACCTTCACAGACACCTCCAACCTCCATTTGAACACAGTGTTGACAATATGGTAAAGAGGACCTGCACCTTAAACGTTATGTCGATCTCTCCTAATGCTACCTTTGTTGGATATCTCTTCAAAATAGTAAATGCAAGCCGGTTTAGCATATTTGTACATAAATATTCATGAGATGATCCCTTCCTCAATCAGACACCTTGTGCAACCTGCTTTCAATTTGTGGGTGAAAACATCTAAAACAAACAACAGAAATACAGAACTTGGCAGAGTTGTGAACAGCTTTGCCTGGTTTCTAGAACACCTGTGACCTTAATTGGGGACAGCTGGAGGACCCTTTATATATGTTTATATATCTGGTGGACACTGATGGTGACCTTTAGTTTCTCTGATTAAGTGCAAAGAAAATAGTCAGTTTTTAACTGCTCACTAAATGATGGACTGTTTATTGATTCCTCAAAAACAGGTTGGATTGAGAGGCAGGACTGAGGTGACTTACACAGATGAACCCGGTTGTTTTTTATTTGGGTAAAGTGCCATTTTCCACCACTGTCATGCCTTTCTAAGCACAGGGTTAACATCTGCCACTTGTATAGGCAGCCTCATTCCTCCTTGGTGCCTTAAATGCCCACCTTTTTTTATCTTCACTTAGAACTGGCCTGTCTTCATATTGGTTACATGCTTGGGAATCGCTAGTAAATTTAGATGATGATTTGAGGTAACTGTTTTACTAATTAAGGCGGTTTCTCACTGTGACTTATAAAGGTAGTACATCTCTGATTTATCCTATAGAGTGAAACAATATAGGAGGTTGCTTTTTGGGCCTCAGTGAAAACTACTCTGCCTAAGCGATTATCATTAGAATGTTTCCAATACTTTTCTGGAGAGGTAGGCAGGCCATCATGGCCTTCTCAAAGCTGCATATTGTTTTACCAGTTTGCTCTGTTCCCTTTTGGCAAACTGCTGTGCTCCAGCATGCATTGCAATAGTGGTGAAAGGTCAAGCCACCTCCTCGTTATTTGCTGGGCTCGGCCTCTTTAACCTTTTCCTATATCCAACACTCACTTTTTCCAAGTAAATTCCAGTCCATGCAGCATTACACATGGTTTCCTTGAGTCGAACGTTTTATTGAATTCTCATTTTTTTGATCCAACTTCAAATAGAGTTTCTAATTCTCAAACAGTCAGACCCAAATCTCTTCAGTTCATTTGGGCAAATGAGTACCTAAGTACATTTTACTACTATCAAGTAGCTCAGAGCTCTAGCATAGTAATGCTGTCCGGCTACCTGTGGTAACAAACAGGAAAAGGAGAGTGAGTTGCTGTGAGAAAAATCAACTGGAGGCCTTTTCTGGTGTGAGGGAAGTAAAAATGTCATTTTGTCGTGAATGCCAAAATCATTGCACTGTCCCTGCCAGTATCATGCAGAGTTATACTTATAGGAGTACCACTTCTTTTGCTTTCCTTAAACACGGTCTGCTTACATACTCATCAAGTGACTCACCTGCACAAAAAATGGGCTTATTCATAGGGTTGCATAGCATCAACCACTCACGTTATAGCATTGCTACTCCCTTGCTTGTTACACAACTCTGAGGCATTAGGATTAGTGCTCTAGTCATAATTTTCCAGACTGCAGGAGCCTACACATTTATGAGACTCCCTCACAGAGCAGCTAGTTCGGGTAAGATTGTCTTTCTACATTTTGGCCTTAAAAATAACAGTTGATGTCCAAAAACAAAACAAACATATGGCAAGGACTTTACTGAACACTTGACCCAACTGTAAAATGACTTTTGACACAACTATTATTAACCCAGTTACTGATCTCCCTTCCCCTGAGCCTGCAAGGCAGAGGTTTCGCCTGTGCCAGAAAGCTTTAGGCACAGGGCTTGGCCCCTCCCGACCCTATAGTGCAAGTCAGACTAGAGAAGTAAAGAGGGCAAGCTAATCCTGGTTGCTATTTTGGGATGGGCTGTGAGTTTTTTTGGGATCTAAGTAGTTGTCAGACATAAGACCCAGGGCAGGTAATGGGCCATAGTAATTTTGCTGACATAGGGGATTTTATTTTATTTTAATTTGCGAGTCACTCCATTAAAAAAACACACATTTTTCCTTCATCCCAAATTACAAGAGTAATGGTAAATTTGCATCTTTGTGTTATTTGTTATTTTCATGTTCTTTGAATTCACAAAGAGATGTTTTCCATCCCTTTGATGTATGTCCTGGTCTCCCAAGGATGAATTGTGCTCACCCTGCCCCAATAATGTTTTTTCCTTTTAGCATTGTTCAAGTACTCACTAGGCACCTTTCCAGATTATAATGTCAAATGAAGGAAAAATGATTAACTTCTCCCAGCAAATAAGATTACAGAGGTTCTCTGCCTATCAAAATGTGAGGTTTTCCACACATTTACTTCACAATGGCTCAACTGCTTTTTTGCCTCCGATTTAATTTTTCACTCAAAGTCGATTCTCTAACAAATTGACAAAGTATACTGTTGAATACTGTTACTTTATTTTCTCCTACATTCTCATAAACTAATCTACATATGCATACTGATCCCCAAATGGATGTTTTATTGGTTCATGCACTACCTTCTTGTCTAACTTTATGTAAATCTGTCCAGTAGTTTTGCCCCTTGACTTGTAGTAAATGTTCTTATGTGATTATGAATGGGTAACCACAGTTACCCATTTTGATCCTTCTGCCCAAAACTTTGTACTAGAACTGTAGATGGGCAAATGTGTTTTTTTTTGTGTGCAAAATATTGTACGAATTTGTCAAACTGGGCAAGATCGTTATAAAAACAAATGCCTTAATATTATCTTAAAATAATTAAAATTAAATGTAATATAATACAAAATGTACCTATACATTGCCAAGGAGGTTTGCAATGTTTTTTTCTCACAAATTATTAAAGATCTTTATAGAAGACACAGGTTGTGTTTTTCATGGCTAGGAGGAAGCCTGCAATCAAAGCTAATATAATTGCCATCTTGATTAAAATATCCTATGAAATTTTAAAGAAACTACAAAATAAATGTAAATGGGTTATTTGTGGAGGCAAAGACCTAAGATGTTGACAAAAATCCTTAAATTACCCAATAGTAAGACATTTATAGCCTGCCCAGATATGGAGGATTACTTTAGGGTTGCCCAGCTCTTTTTATAATGGGTAGCTGGTTACAAAGAAAATTGGGGATATAATTGGCTCCATGTGAACCTAGTGGTGATGAACAGGGTCCCTTGTGGCATGATCGGTAAACCCCAAAACAGTTACCAATGACAATATACTGCAGTGGACTCACTGAGCACTAGAGGTATGTGACAGAGGAGCTCTTACTGTGGGAACCAAAACTCCCATCCCCTTAAACACTTAGCCACTATTATTCAAAAATGTTCTTTCATAACCAAGAGAAAGGCGTTCGTAGAAGAATTTCAGAAGTGTTTGAAGATGGTCTAAAATGACTTTCATTCTTTAAAAAAAATAGAATGTCATCACCACAAGAACGCAATTAATAGAAATGATTTACAGTTTATATAGAATCTTTAAAGACTCGTAGAAAAACCAAAGATGGAATTGTATGGTTAAGTGAGAAAAAGCCGGTAGAGACTATTGCTGAATGCTTTCAGTAGAAGTCAAGGTGCATTTCATAATCTTCCTTCTGTGTCCAGAAGAAGGACATGAGTGGTAAGAAACTAATTACAGAGTACTATATTGGTGGTATCTTACTTTGGAAAATACATTGTATGTTCCTAAGGGTCAAATAGATTTTTTAGAGAATGTAGAGGAGTAGGCATCATCTCTGGACATGTGGTGGGCAGGCTCCAAACTTCAGATTTTGTGGGAAGAGGTCCTTGTGGCCATTAAAGATGTCTTGGGGTAAACAGGAGACTTAATTCTTCTATCACTAGCTGAGCTAATTTGATAACATATAAGGTATGACAAATGGATATAAAGACATTGATACAGTGCACCTAGACACACAACTGGTGATTGAACATAATTTTTAAAAGCAAGAAACCCCAACTATTGTATTCCTTAAACATTGTGATATTTTGTCATTAGAAAACATTATGACCCACCCTGGGGATATGTCTTCATGAATCAATGGGGGTCGTTACCAGACTACCTTGATAGGGACTATCAAGCGATATCATGCCCACTGAAGTTAGGAACACTTCACTAATTTGATATAAAGGTCTGGGAGAAGATCGGGTTTAGGATGTGGAGAGAAGAGAATGTTTCTATATTTGTGTTCAGTTATATGGGAAGGTGGCTGAAAGGAGTGGAAGTTGGAAAAAGACATGAGAGTACTAATAGTTGGTTATTGTCATTGTTTTTCATATGTTAAAAGCACACATGATTGTAGCAAGATACCAATAAAAAAACTGTCTTCATTTTAGGAGCTTTACTCTGAAGTGCAGACACAGTACCTGCCACAGATGCTCAGCTACATGGCGCAGTCATTGGCTGAGAACATGGATGCCCTAAGTCTGAAAGAACTCACGCACACCTTAAAGACCTGCTTCAAAGTGCTGAGCAAAGTACAGATGCCTCCTGCCTACCTGGAGATGCAGACTGGAAGCGAATGTGGTGTAAGTGTCCCTGGTTGATCTGAGGTGCTCCCTAATTTTTAGTGCTACACATTTTTCACACATCTCTGTCTAGAAATGTCCTTCTTTCTGATAGTTCAGTTTTGTTCAAAGCATGCAAAGCACTCAAGAATTGCCCCCTAAATAATTCTGAAAATGTTCCATGGTGTCAGATACCGGTCTATGGGCCACATGCATCAAAGTAAGGAATTGCGATTCCTAAATTGCGATTTTTAAGGAATCACAATTTAGGAATCGCAATTCCTTATGCATGTAGGAATCGCCAAAAAATTGTGATTTCCTTAATTGCAAATTGCAAAAAAGGTACATGCATCTCAAAAGGCCATTTTTCGATCGCAAATGGGTTAATTTTGCGATTTGCACTATTTGCGATCGCAAAATGGTTTGATGCATGTGCCCCTATTTTGCTTAGAGGCACAGCTCTGTCAAGAATTTTACAGTTGGCTTTTTCTCAGTAGTCTTGGTTGTTCCAAATAGAGCTGGGATTGTGGCAGAAGAACTGGGTTGCACATTGTACTGGAGCTGATGTGAAGCAGCCCTATGCTTGCTGTGATTTGCTTACCTTGGATTACATAAACCAGAAAGATGTTACGGTGCAATCCTGTTTCAGATGTGCAGTGGTGTTTCTTGTTTGCATGCCGGCGCCGGGCAGCTTACAGCATCCCATATCAAATCCTGGTTGCTAGCTTCCAGTTCTGCTGGCATCTCAGCTTTCACTTGGTTATCTTCTGTGTCTTTTGGCCTTCCAGAGTACCATAGGGAGTGACTTATTTTTAGGTCGAGCCTACTAAACAGCGCTGGCACTTTCTCTTTTAAGGTATATTGTGGCTTACCTGGTACATACAAGGGCTTGGAGCTCACCCATTGATTATCATTGGTTGGCTTTCCTTGTCACTCTCATTTGCCTACTTCTTATTCGTGTCCAAGCTTCTTAACCTCGTCTTTGTCTCTCCCATGTTTCGTTCCCTCTTTCCCATGTATGTTTTTGCCTGGTGGCTGTACTCGATGTTGGGGAACTACTTTTTTCTTTTTGTGTTAAGAATCACAGAGAGCGCATGTGTTTTCGAGCCACCTCCTCTGTGTACCTTCCTCCCCCTCATGCTGCTGCCTGTCCCAGCGTGCTTCTCCCCAACCCCCTTCTGGTTGCGCTCGCCTGTGTGCTTATCCATGTTGCATCTGCTCTCTCCTATGTTGCTTCTGTGTCCCCCACTCTCCCCTGCGTTGCTTCCATGCCTCCCCTTGTTGCTTCTGTATCACTCTGCCCTCGCCATATTGCTTCCGTGTCCCCTACCCTCCCATATGTTGCTTCCGACCCCCTGTTACTTCACCCCCATTGCTTCCACTTAAAAAAAAAAACACTTATGTCTTTTGTTTCAAGTACTGATGTGACTGTAACTAAAAACAAAAAGGGGTATGGGTCATTTTGTAAGCGCACACATGCGTGGACGGATCTGTACATTCTTTTTGTTGGATTTAATGTAGCCATACCTCACTGCATTGAGGGTGCTGTGCGGTGTGACTTAACACCATTGGCCAAGCAAGTTGGTCACAAAGGCAAGACCTGTGCTTTGCCAATGCTTGTTGATTCCAGTTGGCGTGTTCGGAATCATTCTTCATGTAAGTTACGAAGCATCTGGAAATCATCTTGCAAAACATCATTAGCAATTGGTAGAAATATTGTAGGCGAGACCTGTTGGCTTTGACAATGCTTGTTTCAAGTAGCACTGTGTCATCCGCATGACAGGAATGTAGATATCACCGAACTGGTGGGGGGGTGGTTGCAAGAATAGGCATCACCAGGAGTGGCTTCTCCATTTGAGCAGAGGAGCGTCGCCCCACAAGCCCCAGAGCTGAAATATAAATTGGTAATAAAGTTAATTATTTTTCAGCAACCTGCCCCAAACTAAGTGTCAGGGTGGGGCGGTGCCAGCGCTGCTGAGTGGCAGCAGGAGGGAGCTATGCGCTTTAAAATGCAGAAGTCTGTTTGGCCAGCCGTCTTGGGACGGCCAGCCAGACATGCGCATTTTAAAGTTGAGGCAACAGCTTACACCATTCTTTCCAGTTGGAGAGATCTGCTAAAAGCACCTTGATGTACAGTTTTGCAGCACCATCAAGTAGATCATCTAATCTGTAGCTGCTGGATTGTTGATTGGGCCCTTGTTATGAAATGTGAACAATGGAAAAAGAAAGCGATTTCAGTAATTCAAATCATATTTAAATGAAGCTGACAGAATATCATGTGAGCAAGGCACAACAACAAACCGAGAACTCTTATAAGTGTAATAATGTTCTCAATGTTTGCTGACTGATAGTCTTCTGTGGATGTTTGGGCGAAGATGCTAGATTGTACTTGTATGCTATCCTCATACAGGGACTGAATATAGCATTGACTGGCTGATTGTGATTCCGATCTACACGCATTGGGCATATTTGCACGGTCTAATGAGTTGATGAAATCCCAGAATTTCATAGAGTCTTTGGATTTTCAGGTATTAAAATATTTTATACAAGGTGAATCAGTGTAAGTCCCTTTTGTGTCTCATACAAGCTTTTATGGTCGCTGCGTAATTCTCTGACTTTCCATGCAGCGTAGTTAGTGTCATTAGAGTGATTGAATAGCTCTATTAAGTTCTTGTTTTAATCTTAGGGCTTCGAGAACCACCTATTTTTGTTATGGTGATGATGGTGATCACTTTGCCTAATATAGCACTCTGGGGTTCATGATGTTAACTGTTTGCCTAAAGAGGTTGGAAGAGTTTCCCAGGGTGTTATTTCATAGGAGCACTTTGCCTGGCAGAGATTAGTGAAATAAACCTTTGTGGTGCAGTCTGGTTTCCATTCCGTTCACTTTAACTGTTGGAAACCTATTGATGACACAAATTGTGATTTTAGAGGCCTTTTGTTCCCAAGACAATAAAATGAAAATATCTGCGGGATGTGAACAGTTCTGTGGCTTACTCGGACATTGCTGATATCAGGGAAGAGTTACAGTTTGACAAAAGTGTGATCTGAAATTGCCTGACTTAGATTACTGATATGAGTGGAGCTGATGGTAATGTCTCTTACAAATCTTCTAATCAGTGTTATTAAGATTAAACTATGCTGGAAATTGTCTGGGTTTGTAACTTTTTTGACAGTGTGGGTTGAGAAGGCCTTTGTATGAGGTGGAAGGGATCTTCCAACATTCATTCTGTACATGATACCAGGTATTATCCAAATTTGAGTGGGTCAGATTGTAATGAAAATCGCCTGCTAAGAAAATGTTTGTGTCTGCAAAGCTGAACTTGAGATCAGTTAGCAAGGTGGGCAGATCTTTTACCTGCTTTATTTTAGTCTCATACCCAAGACGAATGCATACATTAATGAATAGAAACTTTAAGCAAGATAAATCAGTCCGATAAAATTGCAACATGAATGGATGGCTGATATCAAGTTGTTTAGACGATAAATGGCATGTATTAGAAATGAATGTTAAAAGTCCTCCCGCAGCTCTCCGCTTAATACATTTTAAAAATGTTTGATATGAAAATCCAGGTAACCCTTGTCCTTTGGAAGCATTGTACATCATGGGTGGTTATAAATCAACAAACTTATCTATCTTCTGAAATTCTTTGGCATCCATTAACATCGAAGAATACAAGAAGAGAATGTCTCCTTTGAGAGATTATGGTTTGCAGGTATTAAAGGAGTTTAGGGGCCATAGGTCAAGGCTAGAATGGGGACATGCTCAGGAAGGCCATGCCCATTTTGGCTTAAGGCTGTCGCAGGCCAGGGCCAGGCATCCTAAGCACTGTTGGGCAGCTGCTCCTTGTTCAGGACGTATTATGGCCTGAATTATGTGCAATTGTTAGAGTTGAGTAACTTCGTTCAGTCGCACTAAGAGCACTGGAGGGGCCTTAAGTGCTCACCGGCATGGCATTCACAGGGACCATGTTACAATGGGTGCATATTTTAGATGCAAAACAATGGGATAACAGTTACAAGAAGGGTTTCTTAGTTTGATGCCTCAGTTTTTTAATAAATCTGAGTGAACTAAATGTTTACTATGGATTATTCAAATTTTTCATCCAGAAACACTTAGTCAAACCCTACACAGGTATCGCAGAAGGAATTTCAAATGAGAGAGTGATCGAATCGAATGGAGCAAGTGAAAGATGTTGCCCCTATTCAGAATGTCATGAGGGCCTCTAGAAATATATAGTTGACAAAATGTTGTTTCAAATGTTTGTTCTTTCATCGAGTGATTGTTAGTGGCAGGAATATGTGGATTTTACAGCAGTTCACTGCGTTACTTCTGGGGATGTTTGAAAGGAAGCTAAAGTCCTGTTTGAGGTCTGTTACTGTAGGCAAAGAGGACCTAAAAGGTGACTACTTGTAGTCTATTTCAGAAGGTGAGATACCAGGAAGTTCCTTGGGGATTATAGTATAAGTACTGGTTAAATCTGCCTGAGTTTTAGGAGATTGGACCTGACCGATCAGTTTGTGTGTGTGACAATCCACACCAGCCTTAGAAAGATAGTGCGGAAGGGCTTGTTTCTGCGATGAATGCTGGTTCTGAAAGATTCAGATTCACCAAAGTTGCTTGTGGCAACCATATGGGGTGGGAAGTCAAATTAAATTGCCTCTGGCTTTTTCAGTTTGTTTAATCTTTTGCTCTGTCTTTTTGAAAGAACAGGTTCAAAGGCTGGAAGGACCTTTCTGAGTCAGCGAATTGCCAAGTATAACCCAGCCGGGTAGTTGAAATGGGGCTATTTGTGTGAATTCCTCCAGATCAACCTCTTCATTGGGCAAATCATTCTCAAGGTTTAAAGGAGCAGAGAGGGCACTTAGGGGGTGATTTATATGTTGGCAACGGAGTATACATAATGGCCAACATGAAGGTCCGCCCATGCAATTTCATTGCAGCCCCATATCCCGAATAATATGCACTGCCAGGAACTGCCGTGACGGTGGTTTCTGGCAATGTTTGGCAGACATTTTTAAATTAGGCATATGGCCTCGCCACCATGGCAATGGAGTAATTTACTAGGTCCCCATGGCAGAACGGTGGGCAAGAATTCCGCCAAGAAATAAATCACCCCCTTAATGTTGAAAGTACTTGCTGCAAGGCCAGCTCTCAAATCAATAATGGAGTGAAGCATTTGTGTAAGCTTTAAGAGTTTACCTTATAAAGGGGGACAATTAGTGTTGCCTGAGCGGGCTCCACCCTAGCCCAATCTATGATTGTCTGAGTCATGTGAGTTTGCTATCAATTGAAGCTACATTGGTGGCTAGAGTGTGTAAGAGGTCCACCTGCAGATCACGTTTGTGTGGCTGACCTGTACAAGAAGAAGCATCAAACTTGGAACATAATCTTGGCAGAAGTTTTCGCCAACCAGAACAAAAAAGGCTCAGCGATATATTCAGGCATTGTCATTGAGAGAGACCTAACAGGCGTGCGGGTTGTAAGACAGGCACGTCAGGTTAAAAGAAGGAGGTGTGAGCTACAATAGTTAGAGCAGGTAGTACTGTGACCGATGTTATTGCTGCCAGTGTTGATGAAGTAACCCTGGGCGTAGTTCGCGTAGTAGCGCTACGCGTAGCTACGTGAAGTGCACTTCGCGAGCTACGCGTAGCACTACGCGAACTGCGTGGTGCTACGCGTAGCTATGCGAAGTGCACTACGCGTAGCACTACGCGAACTGCGTAGTGCGGTAGGAAATGCTGTTCGCAATGATTGCACAGTGCCGGATGCTTGTCCGCACTGTGCAATCATTGCAAACGGCATCTTGCACAGTGCAAGCGGTCGTTTTCTGCCGCTCGAGTAGATTTGTACTCGAGCTGCAGTTTTCTCAACGCGGACTGGTAGTTTCTCATCGCGACCACTCGCAATGAGAAACCTGACCTCCCCGCGTTGAGAATCTCGCCGGGAGGTTTATTTTCCACGCTCGCGATCGGCAACTTGATGTTGCTGATCGCGAACGAGGAAAAAGTCTCGCCGGGATGTCATTTTGCTCACTCGCGGTCGCCAACTTGACGTTGAGGACCGCGAGCAAGCAAAAAATGCCCGCTACGCTACGCATTTTTGCACTGTGCTACGTGCAATTCACGTAGCGCGTAGTTGCACAAACTACGTGAGCGTAGCGTAGTTTTCTGCCCAGGCCTAGATGAAGACCTTCTCAAGAGAAATGGATTTCTCAGTCTGAATAGCGCCGATTGATGTTAAATCTGGTCAAGTGGTGCTGAAACTGCTCCTGCTTGAAGGGAGCTTGGCTTCAGGAGGCCAGGGTGCTGAAACATTCACTATGGAAGGAGGCTTTTGAAAAGCTTTGTCAGGGCAGCTATATGGATTCCCCTTATCTTGTGAAAATAATGTTTTATTGAGTAAGCCTGGTGTTGTGCAAGCTGAGCACATTGCTGCAGTCTTTGAGGGCACCTGAGTTTGTAAATGGGTCACAGCGGGAATAACTTTATATGGCGGCATGGACTTGGCATAACAAACTCCCTCAGCTTTCTCTTACTTCTTTCTGGCAAGCCAAAACTGGAAGCGAGGCAGCATTAGGGTGGGCTTTAGGTGCCAAGTATCTGAAATCTATTGACAAACGTCTAGAAGAAGTAATAGTAAGAGTTCAGGGCACTGATCCAATTATGTCACTTCAGTGGCTTAGAATACTAAAAGCTGGGAATCGTTCTCAATGAGAAATCACTAGCCTGGATAGTCTCAACTGCCCAGTCACTGAACGTTTGCTGCCTTAGAACTGCAGGAAGCAGTTTTTAAGCAAAATAGTGGCAAGCAGAGGAGCTGAATATTGTGCACAATGAAATGAGAGAAACAATGTCCGGAGATTCGATCTAGGTAGCACAGAATCGGAATGACCGAGATTCCAGGGAAGTCCTGAAGTTTGGGAGAGTAACAAAGTAAATGCCCTGGAGTGGAGCAAAGTCAAGTTTCGTAGAGCTTCACAGGGCTCATGGATATTTAAGAAGTGAGATAGTGAGGCAAAAGGAAAGTCCAAAAGAAGTCAAGAAAATGAGCTGCAACTCAACTCTCCTCTGACACAAGAAGCGGGCCTTGGGGTAGACCAGGAGTTTTCTGCTGCCTTCCCAATCTCATTCCTCTAAGTGCCCTTTTGCTCGCCTAACACTCCTTTCTGAAGGAGGCAGGTACAGGGTCACATGTGACCCCCCCTACTGGAGTCTGTATAGAACAAGGTAGTTGAAGTTGGAGCATCGATGATGTCCAAAGCTAGAGAGGGAGTGGAGCCCAGCATTGTAGCAAGAGCCAAGCCGAGAGCTCTGAGAGGCATAGTAGGAGGGCACGTGCATTGCTGTCAGTCATTGTGCAGCAGCGGGAGGAAACCCACCACTTTTAAAGTGATTCACTTTTTACGCTTTATTTCGACACCCAATGGCATTTCAGTGAATCCTGAAGGAGCTCCTCTGGCTCCCATTCACAAACGAGCACAATTCAAACTCCTCAAACACACTTTCAAGCCACTACATAACACTGGCCCAGCCTACCTCAACAATCGCATCTGCTGACACAAACCGTCTAGACTCCTCCGCTCTTCCGGACTCCTACTTGCACACATCCCACACATATAGAAAACCGGATCCGGTGGTCAAGCCTTCTACATCGCTCCTAAAGCATGGCACGACCTGCCACTACACATAAAGAGTCTCCTCCTCGTTTCTTGAATTCCACAAGAAACTAAAGACCTGACTTTTCGAGTAGTGCCACTAGGTCCTAGGTGTGCACTCTACAAATTTGCATAACATCTTCCCTTGTAATGTTTAGGACCTTGTTGAGTGACCCACACATATAAGGAAAGTCACAATCTTTTTTGTCTAGTAAAGGAGAATAGAGGTTTTTGTAAACTTCTAATGTGGTTTTAGCAAAGGATTCTCCCAAATCATGTCACCTGTTGCAAATTGATTAGAAAATGATTTCCTATTCAGTGGATGGTTGAAGATGAGCTTTTAAACACCTAAAAACAGCATTTTCTACAGATCCAATTCAGTTACATCCAGACACTATTACTCAGTCTGATGCTTTTAACAGTGCGGTACATGGCGTGGTATCATAACGTCATTGGACTACAGAACAGTTGCACTACTGAATAATGTATCTTTCTCACAGATTAAGTGTAGTTGGGCAACATTACCCAATTGCTGAGCTAGAATTGATAGTAGTACACATATATATGTGTGGCTGTAAATGCTCTGCATACTCCTGCACCCTACAGTTGGGCTCAGACTGTTGCATCTTGTTTTTCTTAAAAGAAGTCTTCCCAGTCACAAGGTCTGGGTGACTTTTCCTCTGGTAGTGAACGTGCATGAACACCGACTCCATTGTTGGAGTGTTTTTGTCCACAGTCGGGTTCAGATGTGTGTTGAAGTTGCTTCCACTATCAACGTGTTTGTTCCTGAACGTTGTGGTCCCGGGGTTCATCACTTCCCTTCCCATCGCTGACAAAAGTTCTCCACTCTGGTGCTTGTTCCATCTTGGAATCAATGCTCAACTGACCAGAAGACTCCAGACCATTACAAAACTCTGCGGCCAGGCTCACCCTCCACCTCCTACCCTACACTCACACAGAGGCGTCGTGAACCCACCTCTTTAGCAGGGGGAGCGGGGTTCTTGATGGGCCTCTTCTGTGTGCCACTCGTCAGACAAACGTTCATAATTAATGTGAAACGTACGAAGGGTGGGTGAGTGGCTGAGTGAAGGGATATATGTATGGACTTGTGAGTGAAAGGTGGATTGGGGTGAGTGAAAGGGGAGATAGATGAATGAGTGAAAGGATGGATGGATGTAAGGATGGATGAGTGAAAGGATGGATGGTTGGAGCGCGTGAAAGGGTGGGTGGATGAGCAAAAGGATGGATGGATGTAAGGAGGGATGAGTGAAAGGGAGGATGGGTGGATGGATGGAGCGCATGAAAGGGTGGGTGGATGAGCAAAAGGATGGGTGGATGGATGAGTTGAAGGATAGATTGATGGATGTGTGAAAGGGAGGATAGACAGATTGATGGATGGATTGATGTATAGGGTGAATGGGTGGATAGATGGATGAAGTAAAACGGTGTATAGTGGATGGATGGGTGGAACCATGGATGTAAGGATGTATGAGTGAAAGAGAGGATGGATGGACGGAACGCATGAAAGATGGGTGGATGGGCAAAAGGATGGATGAGTTAAAGGATGGATGAATGAGTGAAAGGGAGGATGGACAGATGGATAGAGTGAATGGGTGGATGAATGGACGGAGTGAAAGGGTGGGTGAGTGAAAGGATGGATCTAAGGATGGATGAGTGAATGGATGGATGAATGAAAGGGAGGGTTAATGGATTGATGAATCAGTGAAAGCGTGGATGGATGAACGAGTGAAAGGATGGATGGATAAGTGAAAAGGTAAATTGATGGCTGATTGAAAGGATGGATGAATGAGCGAAAGGATGAATGAATGAGCGAAAGGATGGATGGAGTGAAAGGATGGATGGTTAAGTGAAAGGGTGGATGGATGAAGTGAAAGGGTGGATGGATGAAGTGAAAGGATAGAGTGGAAGTATTGATGGATGAGTGAAAGGGTGGATTGAGGGTTGAAAGAGTGAAAGGATGGATGGATCAGTTTGATGGATAAATTTGGAGACAGATGGATAGGTTTAGAATATGGATGGGCAGACAGACGGAATGGTGAAAGACTGACTGACTAGATGAAAAAAGGAATAGAATACAGAATGCAAGGGTGATATCAGTGGGTGGATAAAAGAATGAACAGATAGATGCTTGGGTGGAAGAGACAGGAGAGCTCTTCTAAGGAGGGCCGCAATGACTTGCTTCACCTGCTTGGTGCCATAAGAGCTTTGGTTTGAAGTGGGGGTATTTTAATTTTCTGGCTATTCGCTTGCTCACATCACCCTGCATCTCAATGAGCTCCATTGGCTCCCAATCTACAAACAAGCACTCTTCAAACTCCTCACACACGCACATACAAAGCCTTAAACAACATTGCACCTACGTACCTGAACAACCGCATAAACTTCCACAAACCTACCAGACACCTCCGCTCAACCGGCCTACTACTCACCCGCCTATTCAGAAACATATCCAGCAGTCTTGCCTTCTACTACCTCACTCCAAATCTTGGAACGACCAGCCTCTGCACATCAGAGTCGCTTCCTCAGTTCTTGAATTCCACAAAAAACTGAAAACCTGGCTTTTCACTTAGCCCAAACCTGGCTTGGCCCATACACCTCCTGCTTCAGCACCAGGACACCCTACGTGGTGAGTTGTGTGCTATACAAATACACATAAGATATTCGGAAATTTCAACCTAAGCTTTTTGGACCCTACCATATTTCTAAAATATTAATTCCCGTCAGTGTGCTTTCAGTTATCCAAACATTTCCAGATACCTACAGTATTTTCTTTGCTTGTTAAAGACCACATTACCTGGTCTATGTGCTTCACATCCATCAGTACTCATAATAATGGGTAAAAACACAGAATACAAAATCTTTTCAGGGTTCCAAAATTAAACATAAATGTTATCTAGTAGATTTCAAATTATTTCAAGCTAGCTCTGTGACCTTCACAGGATTTTGAGTAATTTTTTACCCCAAAAATACTAATATGGCACAGATCTGCAGTCCAAGATAATTGCTATGAGACCAAATCTCAAAAGGAGACAGATAGATCCTTAGATCTGTCAGGTAAAGTGATTTTCCAATTGCCGATGTGTATGTAATTATCTCAGTCGATTTGGTATAGAATATCAATAGTTGTTTACACACTCTCCACAACAGGTGTCACAAAATATCTTTAATCTACAATCAAAGAGGGACAGCGTCTAGAGCAGCAAATGACCACTCTCCTCATTTCTTGTCTTGCCACTTCTTCTTTACCCCTTGCCTTCCAAGTGTGCTTATGCGTTCCACGGTTTCATGCTTCTGGGTGGCAGGTTCGGGACCTGGGAGTTCTCATCCTAGTGCTCATGTGAATTAACAGTTGTAACAAGCTAGAAATTGATTACAAATAAATAGCAAATTTATTTACAATTATGAAAAGATGCCTTGCTTCTCAAAACTTGATCTGTATGCATCATACAAACACATATTTACACAGGAGGCTTAGGATTCTGGCTCCGCTTAAAGCCACCCTTAACGCTTTGGCCAGACTCATCACGGGTTCCAGAAAACATGACCATATCACCCCGGACCTAATTCAGCTTAACTGGCTATCCATTGAAGCAAGGATTCGCTTCAAGATTGCTTGCCTGACGCACAAAGCGATTCACTACAACACCCCTGTCTACCTAGCAAAAACACTTGAGCTATCTGGCTCGAGTCGGAACTTAAGAAGCTCTAATACTCTACTTTTGAAACCACCCAAATTCAATAAGAAAAGAACTTACAACCATGCCTTCTCGGGTCTGGCTCCTAGAATCTGGAATGCTCTTCCTCCCGAGATCAGATCCAACCCTTCAACTACCTCTTTCAAAAAACATGTGAAGTGGCTAATACTGAACAACCATATACTGCAATAGCTCTAATGCCATCTTTAATCTACTCCCTTCGCCAGCTGAACAATCTTTTCTTTTTCTGATCGCTCTTAATTTATGTTTTTTCTTCACA
This sequence comes from Calotriton arnoldi, assembly GCA_963921515.1. NCBI lineage: Eukaryota > Metazoa > Chordata > Amphibia > Caudata > Salamandridae > Calotriton > Calotriton arnoldi. Next base: position 1,457,388 of record CAWUFW010000341.1, read on the forward strand.
GGTCCGTTTTGATGTATCACCTGCTGTAACGTTTTAGTAACTTCGTGTGTTCTATTTTGTACCGACCCTTCTTTTAAAACTCTTGCCTTGTACCCTCCTTTGTACAGCGCTCTAATACCCTTTTTTGGGTCATGTTCGCGCTTTATAAAACTCTTCAAATAAATAGGATTACAGTGTGCACATTATGTACGATTCTGACTGCTTCTACGGGTATGTTTTATTGATAAATTTATGAATCAGTTATATATGCCAATGTTATATCAAAAATGGGAAGGACTAGGGGCGCTTGTAGGTCCAGAATAGTGCCCGCTGGGGGATCAAGCAAGCAACTATGGTATGCAGTTCCTTTTAGAGAGAGAGGAAGAGGCCTGGTCGGTCAAACACCCTAACCCTATGGTGGTGACAGGGTGTCTCCCACTTTAGGGCCCTCAAACACCCGGCTGGGTGTCATGCTTCATCATAGGGCATGCTCCTCGTCAGGCCGGCGCTGCAGTGCCTGATGGGCACCCTATGAGGGGCTCTTTATCGGAGATCTTTTCCTCCCAAGCCGTTAGGTGCAGTGTGGGTATGGGGCCTCGTAGTGTAGATGTGAGTGCAAGGTGTGAGGGAGTTGTGCAGAAAGGGCTAAAATGGGACACAGTGGTACTCCAGATCAGTTTTAATCAGCGAGCCAACTGGTCCCAATTAAAATCAGAAAGATGTGTCACCACTGGTGACAGTGGTGGCTACGGAATAGCTGTCGACATGTTTCTTGCCTAATGTGTCTGGAGGATCACGTGGCCATTCTTCAGGACCAAATGTATACTATCTACACAGTGTTGGTTCCAGTGTTTGTGTCAAGTGTAAACCAAGCACTTAAGCAACCTAGCAATAAGGTACCTTATTAGTAGACCAACCCAATTAGGGCGGCTCACTAGCTCCTTCGAGGGACTGGAGGAGGGTACGTTAATATTATTAACATCAGTTCAGCAGCTGCTGGTTTGCCGGAGAGCTGGCGGAGATAGGGGTAGGTCTTCCGGCAAACCAGCAGCTGCTGAACATACCATAGTTGCTTGCATTTATGCCATTGTGCAATAATAATACAAACTCGTACAATTGATGTATGTGTAAAGCATACAAATTCATCGTGGAAATTTCCTTGTGCAGACGGTTAAGTGTATAATGTAGGAATACTGATCTATGGGTGATTTATAAGCATATCAGGATTCACAGCAAGATGCACTCTCAAAATGAGGCTGTTTGTGGAGAGAATTTATTCCAGCTCAAGCTGCTTCATGTTACATTTTCATTGTCCACTTTGGGCACATTCTTTGTACTGTGGGAATAAAGTAAAAGTTCTCTGAAGAAAAGCAAATTTGTAGTCTTGTTTTGGACAAGGCATTTTAGCAGATATGGATGAAGCAGTACTTTTGAAATTGAATGCCCCATTTTGTTCCCAAACAGTAACACTATTACAGGTGTTTTTTTCTGCGGAGGGCCATGCATTTCTCAAATAAGTTTTTGTGATGTACGAGTGTTTCTCATATAATCCTTGCTTTTTGATGAAGTTGACATGCTAGACTAAGCTCTTGGAGCAATGGAATTGAACACTCCAGTTTGCTTCTTTTTCTAATCACACCGATTCTGAGCCTAATTTCAGATATCCTTTGAATTGGAAAGATGATCATTGGGAAGTGGTCATTTGAGATGTCAACAGTGATGTCATCAATGATGCCATTTAACATGTCATGAGTGATGTAATATGTGAGGTCATAAGCGGCGCATGTCGGGCCATAAGTTATAGTAAACTATAACTGGTGAATTTCAATATTATTTTTTGTTTTAAAATAATAGTTTTATATTATTACAAGGCCTAACTATAACGTCACTTTAACCTTTGTTTTTTTTTCAGGGAATTTCTGTGGTTTATGTAACCTAAAATCTTAGAACCTTACCTAACTATGAAGTCAGTTTAACCTTTGTTTTTTAGTGAATTAATGAGGTTTTGTTTAAAAGATATTCTCACCATACCGAACTTAAACGTCACTTTAACAGTTTATTTCTGATCATATTCACCCAGCTCCCTCACTGAGCATTGCTTTAGACCATGTGCAGTAGAGGGCTGGACACAGGCCAAGTCTGGCGGGCAAATTGTTGCTGCGCACAGCCTTGAGCGGGCAGCCAATGGCCTGTTGCTGGCCAACACCCCACAGCTGCACAAGCCCTGAGAGACACCCACCCTACATTTTATTTATTTATTTATTTTGTGGTACCGTAGTAATCCGGCAGTTCTGCCTCACAAGTGACACTCCAAGGTACTGCGGAACAGTGCGAGCTTCACTCTTTAACAGTTATACGGTCCTGTGGTACCCGCTGCACAATTTGTTTCTTTTTTATTTAGGCCCGGGAGGGGTCAGGGGGAGGGGGATCAGGGGTCCACACCACTAGTGCGCAGGGGCTCAGGGTATTCCTACCCTGCCACCTTCTATGCTTTTTTGTTTTTTAACAATCTCAGGACATGAGACCAAGTCCTGAAATGTCAGACGCAACACGTCTGTTGGTGTCGCAGCCAGCCAATCAGATTGCGTGATTGACCAGTCCCATGAGACCAAGATGGGCAGTGGGGAAAAAGGACATCACCAATCAGAATGCTTTATTTTATATTTACGGTACTGCAGGAATACTGGGGTACTCCTGCTGGACCAACCATCCAGATATCATTGTAGTTTGACATTTAATTTATAAAAAACGGCTGAACACTTAATCTCCCTGTGCCTAACAAAAAAAAATGAATGTGTCCTCATGTAACGCAACTGGTGCTCGTGTAAAGCGCTCTGATACCCGATACCTTCGGGTCAAGTTCGCGCTATATAAAACTCTGTTAAAAAAAAAAAAAGAACAGAGCTACACCAAATGACAACAAGAGAGATGGTCCGCTACAGAGGATGATTTGCCTACAAAATGATGCGTCACAGCACCAAAGCGCCTTTGTTTCTTTTTTCTTTAGCCATACTGTACAGCTTCGGGGATGTTCTAAAGCGTAGTTAAACACCATTGGCAAAGCCAATAGGATCCAAAAGCTTAGACTGTTGCCTTTATCAGTGCTTGTTGCGTAAGGGTTTGTCCGCTTTGATTGCAAGATGCTCGTTTAAACACAGTCATTGATCTTTTGGTATTGTCCTGCAAAACGTCGGTGTGTTTGTGAGATTTTTAGCTAGTGGATAAAGGTAATGGAATAAGCACATCTAAGTCATAGTTAATCAATGGTATAAGTGGAGATGACTGTTATGCCGGCCACAGGTGTATTAATAACATAGGAGAAAGAAAAGTTGCATAGTTATATAATAAAGAGCTAGGAATTATGTGGCATGTCAGTGTTATGGTCGGAAGTAGATAACTGCACAGTGTATGCACCTTTGTCGGAGGGAAGACTAAAGCAAATACCATTCTTCCATTCGCTCATCCAGCAGTAGCTGAATGACTACCAGTACAATGCTGAACCAATGTTTAATAGCAGAGGTAACTTAGTTCATTCAGAGAGCTGCACAAGTGCTTCAGTGCTACCCGGAAACTGCCGCCCCCTTAGCAAGGTGGGGAAAGGGAGAATGGCTTTGCTGAACACCAGCTCAAAGGTGGAGCCTCTACGTTTCAATGTAGAACAAGCGGTCTGCACTTTTCAAGCACTCGTGCTTGTGGCGGCATCCACCCTGCGGGAGCTAGCAGCGGCGCGGCCACGTTAATTACAAACAAATGGCCCATGCGCGCCGCTGCTCGCTCCCGCAAGGTGGATGCCGCCACAAGCACGAGTGCTTGAAAAGTGAAGACCGATTGCTAAAGGCCCTCTCCTAGAGCAGCGCATGCACGCTGCCTAGGCGAGACCTAAAGAGCACGCTTTCAAGGTAAAGATGTAGCTTTTTGCCAAATTTAGTGCAATGCTGCTCGCATTTTTTTTTTTTTTTTTTGTATTGCTTCCTAAAATCCTATGGGAAATTGCATGGTGAAATGCATTTTGGGACCCTGTCCCTTTTTCCCAGCCCCCACATGATAGTTCCCCCTTCCTGGAAGGAGCTGAGGTGGATGAACATTTTTTGGAAAGTTGCGTGAATATTCGTCAAACACAACGAATTATTAGCAAAACAAAAACGTCTCTTTTTATGGAAACTGACCTAACTATAACGACACAGTGGTGACTGCCACTGTGATAGATTATCGTGTTACAGTGAAGATAATACATTTTGCATATATATATGCTTGTGACCTTTTTACATTAATAAATTGAATAATTTGACATTAATAGTCGACGCACCAGTAGGCAAGGTCGTATTACATTTGTTTCTTCTTAATAGATAAAGGGGCTATGTGACTCACCAATGGCAAAATAGCTGATGAAACAATATCCATTCTCAGTGAATGATGTAATATCTATCAGTACATATGTTTTGTTTGTAAAATGTTTGTAAAATGTGCAGGAAGTATGTTGCTATAAAAATAGATAAGGTGATAATAAAATAAATGTTTGTATTCTAGAGCCCGGTGAAAGAGGATATTGGTGAAATGCATGCAGAATCTGAGCCTGAAGTTCAGGAAGATAGTGAAGATCCTATTTTCCCCCCACTGAAGTCTGAAGATAGTGGCATAGGCCTGAGTGCATCATCCCCTGAGCTCTCACAACACTTGGGTATGCCTAGGGTGTCTCCTGGCAAGAACGACGTCTGGAAGAGTGGTGGAAGCATGCAGAATACTTTACACTGCATCCAGGAGCTGGTTGCCAACTTCGCCAGTAGATATATTTTTGGAGTGGAGCTGAAAGGCCAGGACAGTGGATCTACTTTATCTGTAAACAGCGGCAGAGAGGAGAAGAAAGAGGATCTGAGCAATCCTATGGATGATGCTGGCAAGAAGAAACGGGGTGCCTGGGAACCTAAACAAATCACAGTCCCACAGTTCAAGCAAATGCTGTCAGATTTGTTCACTGTTAAAGTTCCACCAATGAGCCAGAAAGGCCAGCACGCTGCCCATGCCTCAAACCCAGGCCTGGAGGCTCAAAAGGAGAGAAGGGAAGATGGGTGGGACATTGACCAAGCAATATTTAACATGGGACAGATGTCTGAAGACTGCAGGGAAGCCTTTGCCACTGCTTGTCACCTTCTGCTTGATTGTGCAACGTTCCCAGCTTACCTTTCTCAAGAGGAAACGGAGGAGCTGTGCTCGAGTCTGTTTCAAGTGCATGGTAAGAAGGACCTCTTCAAAATGCATTGTCATATCAGTCTTCAAAAGCAAAATAACTGGTACCCTTTCTTAGGAACAAACAATCCTTTTGTAGACTTGAAAAACAGAAATGTATGTCTTACTATACTTTTGGTACATTTTTAGCTATCTCTTTTAGTTACCTTAAACCCTGAGACTTCTCATATTTGGCACAAACTACACATGCTAAGAAAGAAACCTTATACTTTCTGTTAAATATGTCAGTTGATGGGATGTTAACATATTGATACAAAATACCTTTGTCATCTGTGCTGTCATTTGTGGGGCCATGGCTTGTACAATGGTGGTTGAAACGGAGGTAAGTATAAAACAACCTTTGTAACCTTAACCAAAGATCTTTTAGGGCTTTGATGTTTTGTTCAGTTGCCTTACTGTCCACACAAGTAGTGTTCTTTCATACCATCTGTATGTTTTTATTAACGTACAAATTGTGTGCGTGCCTAGTGGAGAGCATTCTTTCACTGACATTTGTTTTAGAAACTTGAGTGACCGTGCCTGAGAACAGTACACTAACAGCACACTCTAAATCTTTACACAATGTGCAGTACACACAGACTATAAGACATATTATGGCATTAATCTCACTTTTTGGTGCCTGTTTTCAAAACCTCTGTGCAAGTGACATGCAAATATATGTACACATTTTGTGCCAAAATTACCTGTGCTGCCCTGTTTGTTTGTAGTAAATGTATTTTTCTCCAAAAACAACTTTATTTTCCTTGTGGGGGGTGCTGGTGTCAACATTGTATGTCCACACCCTACCCCACCAACAGGGTTGGACTGTGACAGAAAATAGGCCCGAACACCAAATTAAAAGTGGACCCACATTAGTGAATTAGTAAGCTAAAAGGTGGCCCACCTTTGCAAATTGGGTTCGTTTTCAACGTGTAAAGACATGCTGTGCAAGTGTTTTGCCAGGTACAGAAGACTGCATGGATCTGGGCTTGCTGCAGGAAATGTTTGTTTTAATGTCAAGGAAATCAACAGAAACAAAAAGCGCAGCTGAGCATAAAAGAGCAAATAAAAACAACCCACACAATCACCTGTCAGACCAGCCTGTCGGGCACTGCCTGATTGCCCTATAGGCCAGTCCGCCCTGCCCACCAAAGTAAACGAAGTCTCTTGATAACAGGTTGCTTAAATATAACCACCCTATTTTGGTGATGGGTGTTTGAAAATGTTTTTACTGCTTTAATACAACTTATTAGGCTCTTTTTTTTTTTTTACATTCATTTTTAATTTTATAGGTCCGTTCATCCAGATGATGGCAGTGTGTGGTGATCTGGTGAAACCCGTAGACTGACCTTTCATTTTATTGGGTATTGATTCCAATCTCCAATCACTAAATGATAGGATTTTTAGGAGCCCTCCATTAGGATGCTGTTCAGTTTTGAGGATGAACCCCTATCATCTCTGCATGATACCCTTAGAGACGATCTGCACAGACTGGTTTAACATACACAAATGAAATAGCTTTATTGCATGCTGTCTTTTCCTATGAAAGTGATGCCATTTAACACGTATTGGCTCTTTCTAATCATAACGTTATATTGTTCTGTTAAATTATACTAAATTCACTGTGTTCTCTAGATGGTAAGTAGAACCTGAGTGTTGTATTTTGGATGCTGTGTACACTAGTTCTGTAGAATTAAAGAGCGTACCCCTTTCTTTGCATAGGACTCAAAAGGTTGGACACACTTGGGTGACAGCTCGCCTTCAGTTGATTTGAAATCTACACACACTAGCACAGATTTCGATAGTTGCCAGCAGCACTTGCAGCTCTTCACTGCAATCTGAACATGACTTAGAAAAAGGCCTCCCCCCTGCCTACCTTGCAGTGCCGGAGAGAGGGGTGAATATTCTAAACAAAAACAAAAACAGCAGTAGCTTTCTCTTGGTGCATTCCTGCCGTCAGATTTGTCCTGTACATCTTATCGCCCATGTTGTCTTGAGTATTGTTCTTTGTCCCTCAGGTAAGGCTGCCCACAGGCCTCGACGGTGCTGTTTGAGTCTCCGGAGCTTGTCCACAGTGGCATGTACAGTGAATCGTTCTTTTGCAAGAGATTTACAGACCATGCTTACCACAGTGATGGTTGAAATGGATGCTGGTCTGAGAGCAGACTTTGGAGAGCTCAAGAGACTCTGCGCCGCGTCTCCTCTTAGAGCTGAGAGTTATTCGATTGGTCCTGGTTTACTTCCTGGGCAATTGTTTGGTGCAAGTTTTGATGGGTAATAAATACTAGGAGATCTTTCCACCCTCGCAGAAAAGTAGCCAGCATGTGGTTTGGGGCCATCGTTCACAATCTGTTGATGTGTGCAAGCAATTTTGCAGAGGTTGGCAAAACACCGAATTAACCCAAGAGGACGATTTAGAGAATTAACACTCACCACTTACATCTGTAGGGATCTCAAGGTTACAGTTTCAAATTCTGGTAACTTTATCAATGTTAAATCGGATTATAGTAATATCCGTATGAAGCTTCATATACATATATATATATATATATATATATATATATATATATATATATATCTACATAAAGACTAAGTCATTATTATTATTATTATTATGAACTAGATGAATACTGCATCACACAAGTGGAAGGACTGGCAAGGAGTAGTGAACCTGCTGTTTGTGTGATGAGGGATCCCAGTGTTGTCATTGGAGAGAAAACAAAATGCCATCTTCGCAGGGGACACACTGCTTACTCAGGCGGTGTGCACAGGCGAGCATCGGGATTTCTGGCGGTGGGGTGAAGGACCAGGACACTGCTACCCCGCTCACATTAACACCGAAGCCTTGACGAACTAGGCGGCCATGGGGAGACGGGAGCAGACACCGCCCACTGGGGCAAGTACTTACGTTGGTGTCTGCTCCACTTGGACCTGGATTCTTGGGTTCGGCTTTTCCCTATGGCATGACGTCAGCACTGCCTCAACCAATCGAAATGAGGCAGGCAGCTTAAAGGGAGGGCGGGAGAACCGTGAATTGTTTGGCAGCATTTGAGAAAGCTAGTATAGCGAAACGCGTCATGCAAAGCCAATTGGAAACTAAAAGCAGTTTGACCTGAAGTCCTGCGTGTGCTCTGCTTCCTTCGCAAAAGAGGGGAGAATTGGTGAATATATATATATATATATCCTGTAAACTCGTCTCTGACTTCCAATCGTAGAAAAGACGAAGCGAACCCAAAATTGCAGTGCTCTTTTCTTTATTGTATGCCCAGCACCGCCGCCATTACGCGTTTCGATCCTCGTGGGACCTTGATCTCAAGGTTACAGTTTCAAATTCTGGTAACTTTATCAATGTTAAATCGGATTATAGTAATATCCGTATGAAGCTTCATATACATATACATATATATATATATATACATATATATATATATATATATCTACCTACATAAAGACTAAGTCATCATTATTATTATTATGAACTAGATGAATACTGCATCACACAAGTGGAAGGACTGGCAAGGAGTAGTGAACCTGCTGTTTGTGTGATGAGGGATCCCAGTGTTGTCACTGGAGAGAAAACAAAATGCCATCTGTTTTGTTCAAGAGATTATCACTCTGGAGGTGTCGCTATAGGGAGCTTCTGTGCTGAGCCGTGACTGGAAAGTACATTATGTTTTTTCTCCGATGCCCATCATCCCTTGGTTGATCAGGGAAATAAAAGCTGTTATGTCACATAAAACAACATTGACCAAAACTAATTCTGATTGCTTCCAGTTGGACAAGAAGGATATGGTAGTGGGATCCCTTAAAGCTGTCTTTCCAGACACCCTTTTGCTTCCTTTCGGGGGGGGGGGAGGGTGCATCTGTTGTTTAAGCGGGGAGAAACTCCTCCATCCAGTTGACGCCTGCTCTTCCTTCCTGGCTACTGGCCAAAAAGAGCATTGGCCATTGCCAGCTGATGTGGTCGATGTCGGCCCCTATTTTCCATCTTGTTGTATTCCCTGAAATTATTGTGGTCACACCGGGTAGACTTAATAAGGGATGTATGATGCTACATCGCAAACGTTTACATCGCAAACATTCACATCGCCGTCTTTACATCGCATACACATTCACAACGCACGCTTTCGCAACGCAAACCATTATTTAGCTTCCCCATTGAAATGCATACAAAACACAATCACACCGCACACAAACACCCCGCATGCTTTAACATCGCGATTTTCCCCCGAAATAACACCCCAAGCTAATACACTACCCTACATAACACACACTTCACAACACTACCATACAGTACAAAACAATACACTACCCTAAAGCCTAAAGCACTACCCCCCAGCACGACCCTACCCCTATGCCCGTCCCCCTAAAGCCGAACTCCTAAATCCTTAATTACTACCTTACACTACGACCCCCTGACCCGACCCTAAACCCTAAAACAGTACCCTACTCTACGCCCCCCTGACACTTCCCTAAACCCTAAGGCCTAAACCCTACTACAGTACCCTATAGTAAGACCCCCTGACACTACTCTCAACCGTAAGCCCTAAACCCTAATGCTTAATACAGTACCCTACAGTAAGACCCCCTGACACTACCCTAAAGCCTAAAACACTGTCGTACACTATGACCACCAGACACTGCCCTAAACCCTAAACACTACACTCTAAGCACAATCCCCCTTATGCCTAAACCCTAAAGTCTAAAACACTGCCCTACACTACGACCACCAGACACTACCCTAAACACTACACTCTACGCACAATCCCCCTTACCTCTCTCTCTCCTCGCGTCGTCCGTCCCGGTGCTCAACTCTGTCCTCGTCCGACTCTCGTCCATTACACCACATGCGATTTAAAAGCGCATGCGTTTTAAAAGCGCATGCGATGTAATGGGACGCATGGTAATGGTCCGCGTCGTAACGTCGCATGCGTTGTAACGCTTGCGACGTAAACGCATGCGATGTAACGCATGCGTTGGGATGGGTGTTCGCCCTTAATAAGCCCCAAAAGGGAACTGTGACCGTTCCAGATAAATGGGAAACTGGCAGGAGTCTCTCACCTTCACCACAGAGTTATTCTCTTGTAGGGCGGGGTATCAGACAAACCGGTCAGAATATCTCTCATCTGCAGGTGAAAATGGAGCCTGAATCACGAACTCAGTACACACAGACCCACACACAGGTATTGGCATTTTGCAATAAACTAATGTTTATTTGGTGGTCTCTTCCTACAAATAATGTGGGTAAGAATTGTTGCCATAATTATTAATAATTAAGCAATCAAAATGTATATGAGGGTGAGTGCTACATACACCCATATAATATTTCATAACACATTCGTAACCAACTGGACTAAACCATTCCTGTATTCTATTCACATCTTAAATAATTCAGAATATCTCATGCCTAGTCATGTAAAGCCCCACATCTTTATGTCTTGTGACCTGAAGTCAGAGGCCTTCCTCGAAGTGGTCCTTTAGTACCAGACCACCTGCCTTGCCTCATCCCAGTCACAAGTACTTTTTATGCCTTTTTCATATGTGGTGGTCTATAGAGCAAGGAGGGACTTGCTTGCTCTCTCTGGTAGACAGGATGTTAAATAGAGACTCATTTCAGAAAGCACACGCAAGCTGCTGGTTTGTTATGTTCCTCTGATACAGAAACATGAAATGTCTTGTACACTTGCTGAGCAGATCCCCATCCACAGCAAAATGTGAAAAGCAGCAGGTAATGGAAAATCCTTCTGGCTTGTTAATGCGAGCAACAAAACCTATGTGACAAAAGAGCATGCATAAACCCGAGAGGCTCACGTTAGTAATAAACAGGTCTGTTTTCTAGCCTGAAACGACTGTTGTGCTCCTCAGCACATTGAGTGCACGAATAGTAGTCATGTTCACATACAGAAAAACTCGTGCGGTATGCAATGTAATCTACACATATAATAAAAACAATGCCTAACATGTCCGTCTACTCATGCAAGCAGAAAGGGTATCCTTCTGCCTATGAAATCCCTTATATGGTAGAATGAACTAATTAACGGACAGGTGGCATATTTGAGAGGGAGGTGGGATATAATGAATTTTCAACTGTACACATATTTTTACATCTTTTGCCTTAGTAATTTCTCTGATCTTATTCGGACATTACATTTAGAGCCAAATCGAAGCTTCGCGTAGTGTTTAATCAGAAACGATATTCAAAATGTAAGTTACAGAAGCGGTGCATGAACAGTTCGTCGTAGACATGTTAACTTTTTCTGCTTATATGTTAATGCTATGAGTAAACTGAAGTCTACAATACCCAGTAAGCCTTTCACAACTACTGTAAGTATATGTTGATTTGGTAAACACAGATGTAGTATGTAGCTTTCTTTATAAGGTGTGGAGGGATGCCAAACAACAGATATGTAGCTTTCCTTCTGTTGTTTACTTTCATAGGGCTAACAGTCCTCTAGGGATAACAAATGTATCGGTATTTGGAAAAATTATTTTATTTTGTTATGACCCTTAACTTCATCAAAAGTACAACTCGCTGATAATAACTAGTAGAAGAATAAACTTATCGAAAGTGTAAAATAGTGCAGTTAGGGTCAGGATTAGTGTTAAAGGTTAGGGTCTGGGTCTGGGTTAGACCTATGGCTAGGGGTAAGGCCAGAATAAGGTATAGCGGTTGCCCCATGTTGGTGGAATATGTGCTGCAGTTGTTTAATCTAAATGCAGTGGCAAAGGGAATACATATGGGAATTTCACCATGTCTGTAGTGTAGAATAAGTAATTGCATTTTATTAAAATATCTAATGACATTTCAAAATGCGTAAAAACAGTGTGTGGGAGGGTTTGGCCAAAATGGTGGCAGAATGAGGTTTGTTATTTATGTCCTACGATTCGGCTTCTGATATCGGCCCTCATCCATAGTCAACGGAGCCCTATCGATCCCTGTGGGCATGCAGAGGATTCCTGAAGTCATCAGGTTTGGACGGGACTACTGTGGGGAGTGCCAGTGATGGCATGAAGCTCCCTGTGCGGTGGCCAAGGCACTCAATAATATGGCTACCTGTTCGTGGTAAGTGAGACCCATGAAGCGCGACAATTGGAGCCAGGGCAGCCAGCCCCCATGTGCGGCAGACGGTGAGCCCACAAACGCTTATTGCCGGGGTGCAGGAAGCAGACTGGGAGTAGTAGATAGAGGCAGAAAAATTTGTATAAAAAGTGTGTGACCCATTCCCTTCTACTTGGCCTGACAGCACATCAGGTGCAGGTACCACAGGGCTCTCTGAGACGTGAAAAGCCATTAGCTTAGGCCTGAATGGGATAAGCCCGCAGTGGGATGGCGTCCCCAGTCCAGGGGGGCATTGCAGGAGCATGCAGACCTGCAGTGATCCCGAGCACAGCAGCCTGGCCGGGGAGAGGGGAAGAGGTGAATATAGGAGCCAAAAGAGCAGAGCAGAACAAGGGATAGTGTGGTGATGGCTGCCCTAAGCAAGCTTGGTGCCCCAACTCTAAGATGTCTGGTGCAGAACAAGATTGCGGCACCGAGCAATGTGCTCATTGTGCAGGTCTGTCACAGAGTTTAACAGCTCGGTAGCCAGTGGCGCCTACATGTGTGGTCACATCAGAAAGTCCTCTATTAAGGAGAGATTATGGAGTGAACTGGGAGTCAGCTTGAGATAGTAACTGGAGTTGGAATTGGGGGATACTTGACCTCTCCAAACTTGGTCAGCGGATTGTCATCTGGAAGCGACTCTCAGCATGTGGCAGCGAGAGGGAGTTTGACAAGTCCAAAGCTGCACTCTATCAAGACCTCTAACCACTAATACTACAAAATGAAGAGCTTTTCACCCTATCACCAACTTCCGGAAAACTATTCACACACCTTACAGGTGGGACCATCCCTTTTGCCTCCGCTTCATTTGAAACAATCTGCAAAAAGTCCTTTACAACAGCTAAATAAATTGAGAGTGGCACACCAGTTGGCAACTCACTGTGGATAGGAGGAGCGCAGGATGTGACCCGGAAACAACACAAAAGAAGGCTAGAAATCATAAATAAGGACCAGACCCTAAAAATCTGATATATTAAACAGGTCCATAAGGCAGTAATCCGCAAGTCTAGAAAGGCCAGCCTCTCGCCACCAGAGGGACACGTGGATGACCCAGAGCCATTATCTGAAGCAAGTGATATAACCAGACAGGGTCCCATGTCTTACGGGCTCCTAATGATTTAGTGAGGCGGCGGGGGGACCAGGTGACATGGGGGGGGGTGTTTCTCTTAGTTTTATAAGTAAAAGCTAGGGAGATGGGGGCAGTAGGCATTTCTAGATTCTTAAGTTGGGGGAAAAGAGAGTAGTGGAGTAGTTCTACAGTTGACAGTTAATATGTAGAAGGAATAGGGAGAAAAGGGAACAAGTTCCAAGACCATAAGCAAGCAAGGGGTATTCTGTATGTCCAAGGGATGATGTAAACCACAGGAGACCTAATGGTTAGGCATGTTGGAATCCTCCCAAACAATGTGAGAGGGTTGAAGTCACTGACCAAGGACTCTGTGGTTCTGTAGGTGCAAAGGAGCATGCAGGCAACATGTCTGATCCAGAAGACACAACTTCTGGGAAGGCACAAATGCAGGCTGTGATCTATGTCTTTTATCAACTCAATATTTCGTCTCTGTAAAGTAAATAATGGTTTGGGTGGGCATACATTTAGAGCAGCACACAAGTTTGTTTCTGAACAGAGCCACTGGCAGATAGGGATGGTAGGTGGCTCCTGCTCAGCAGACAGCTAGGAGGGAGAGAACTATCAATAAATTCGGTATATGCACCAAAACTTAACCAGCAGCATCTCTTAGATCCCCACCCTCCAGAAGCTCGTGTCCCTCCTAGCAGGCCACCGGTTATAGGTGGAGACAGGAACTTGGTAGCACTGCAACATTGAACACAGCAATCTGTAGCCCTGAGAATTGTTACAATGATGTATGTATTCTGTAGCACATTCACTTCTGTGGCCATCTTTAAAGACTAAAGCGCATAACTGTGGAACAATAATTATGCAAAAACACCAAGGTTATAGAACGAATGCTTAAATTACTCTCAGGCACTGGTGATCGCTCTAGGCGACAATCTAAACCATCGTGTTTCTGATCGGCAGTTACTTTAACACAGTAATTTTGATGGTCACATTTTGAGGCAGAATAAGCATATTTGTGAGTGCAGGATTTCTTCTTGTCATTTCCTAATGTACAGCAGTGTGCCCAGTCCCTTGCATGTTTCCATTGATGTTGACTGGGAGTCAGTACCAAGTCGTGTGGTAGAGCTAGAGGGGACATCACATTGATGGCCACTGTATGTGCTGATGGTGGTAGCAGTGTATTGGCTTTTAAGGCTCCGGAGGGTTGTAGCACTGGAAGCATTGCTTAATTCTAGAATTATATAGTTCTACAGATATGTAGACGAAAAGGACTTTTATAAAATATATTTGCATAGTGAAAGATTATTGATTATGGTGTGAAAAACAGCAAATGGCAGGCTTCTCCTGTTGTATGTAGGATTTGCTTCCAGTTGTATATCACATTGGAAATCCTTGTATTAAGCTGAAAAAGGATATTTTCATCTGTTTCTTTCTGTTTTTGGAGCAGGCAGTGACATCAGCTTTCCCTTGTGGTTCAAGTCCCTGATGACCATATGCTGCTGTGTGAAAGACTGCTACATCCAGAATGTTGCGATCTCGACTCTACTTGAGGTGGTCAACCACTCGCAATCACTGGCACTCGTCATCGAGGACCGGATGAAGCGATACAAGACGTCGGGGTACAATCCATTCCTTGGGAAGCTGCAGATGGTGACCATTCCTCCCATCGTTCCTGGGGTTCTTAAGTTGATGGCAGAGAAGACTATTTTCTACCAGGTAACTTGTACTTTGTGTTTTATAACGCCCATTTGCTTGCTTGCTATTTGCTGGCTTTATTTGCTTTAGGCTGCCCAGCATGAGTTCATCCCTCCCGTGGAGCGTAGCCGATTTACTGTATTCGAATGCTTGCTTTCTGTAAACAGGCCTTTAACCGCTTCGCCGCGATCGGAATTCCGCCCAGGTGCTGGACATTCCGATCGCGGGTGTGGTCGTGACGAGCTCAGCTCGTCATGCGCACACGCCCACCGCGCAGCATGACGAGCTGAGCTCGTCATGAGCATCGAAGGGGTTAAATCTTTTTCTTATTTTGTCATATTTTCTGTCTATTCAAAGACAGAGCTCAAATGTCAGGCTCTGTCTTGTGATGGAGCTTGATGTTTACTTTTCTTTCTCTGACTTCACAGTGGGAGGATTTATGTTGCAATTCTGCTGGGTACCCATGTGAGAGGAGAGGCTGTAGGATGTTGTTATTTCTAACACACAACAAAATGTAAATATCTGTAAATTAACAGCGAAAATATTTCAGAATTTATAAGAATTAGGAAAGCACAAATAAAGCCAATTTTTTGTAATTCTGAAGTGTGGTGGAAACAAATATTTTAATATGATCAAAACCAATTTTGATGATGCCATTTCCACACATTATCATTTGTGCACTGTATAGTTTTGTCAGTAAAACTGTATGTCTATGCAAATGTAATGGTCATTTTAGTTGAAAATGTGTTGTCTGTAATGGCAGTGTGCTACCACACCTCGCATACAACACTCTACGACACTCTACGCCAGTCCACTCTACATCACTGTACTCCACGACACACTACTCCACTCTACGCTACTCCACGCCACTCGACTCTACGCCACTCCATGTCACTCTAGTCTGTGCCACTCCACTCTAGGGCACGCCACTCTACGCCACTCCACTCTGCGACATTCCATAACATCCACTCAATACCACTATACTCCATTCTATGCCTCTCCACTCCACTCTGATACTTTAGTCCACTCTATGCTACGCCATGCTTTCTGCAACACTCTACTCTACTATACTTTACTCCACTCTGCTATACAACTCTGCGCCCCTCCACTTTACGGCACTCCTCTCAATGGCACTCTACTCCACTTTATGACACTCCACTCTAAGACACTTCAATCTACTCCATTCTACACCCCTCCACTCTACAACACTACACTCAATGACATGACACTCCACTCCACTTCACACCACTCTACTCCACTCTGACACTCTACTCCTCTCTATGAGATGTGCTATACAACTCTGTGCCCCTCCACTTTACGGCACTCCTCTCTATGGCACTCTACTCCACTTTATGACACTCCACTCTAAGACACTTCAATCTACTCCATTCTACGCCCCTCCACTCTACAACACTACACTCAATGACACTCCACTTCATACCACTCCACTCTACGCCACTCCACTCTGACACTCTATTCCTCTCCATGCCACTCTACTCCACTCTATGCCACTCTACTCTATGCCACTTCACTCTACTCCATGCCATTTCAATCTACACCACTCCATTCGAATCTACACCACTGTGACACTCTACGCCACTTCACTCTAGGACACTCTACTCCACTTTATAAAACTCTACTCTTCGACTCTCCACTCCACGACACTCCACTCTATTACACTCCACTCCGTTCCACTCTACTCCATGCCACGCAACTCTATGCTACTTTTCTCTATGACACTCTGCAACACTTGACTCTAGGCCACTCCACTCTATGTCACTCCACTCTATGCCATTTTAATCCACTCTACACCACTCCACTCTACACCACTCTGACACTTTACACCACTGTACGGCACTCCACTCCATTTTACTCCACTCTATGCTATGCCACTCTATGCCCCTCAACTCTACCTCACTCCACTCTGACATTCTACTCCACTCTAAGCCACTCTACTCCTCTCTGCCACTTCACTCTACGCCACTAAACAAAAATCCACTCTGCGCCACTATACACCAATCCATGCCACTCCATGCTACGCCACTCTGATACTTTACTCCACTCTACGCTACGCCATCTATTCTACTGTACTCCACTCTGTTATTCCACTCCACACCCCTCCACTCTAAGCCCCTCCCCTTTACGTCACTAATTACTGTGACACTCTACTCCACTCATCGCCACTTCGTGCCACTCCATTCTGACTGTCTACACCACGCTATTCCACTTCACTCTAGGCCACTCGGTTCCACTCTAAAATAACTCAACTCTCCAACACTCCACTCAATGACACTCCACTCCACGAAGCTCTGCTCCATGACACTCCACTCTGACACACTACACCATTCCACTCTACGCCATGCCATTCTACGCCACTCTTCTCTACGACACTTAACTCTAGGCTGCTCCTTGCTACTCTGCGTCACTCCATTCAACAACACTCTATACCATTTTACTCCACTCTACACCACTCCACACTACCACACTCCACTCTAACTCTTTACTTCACTCTAAGGCACTCCACTCTACTCTACTCCACCAGCACTCTACTCTATGCCACTCTGCACCACTCCACGACACTCTATACCTCTCTACCCTGCGCCCCTCTACTCTCCACTCTACACCCCTCTACTATCACTCTACGACATTCTAGTTCACTCTATACCACTCCACTTTACGCCACTCCACTCTATACCGCTCCACCCTATGATACTCCACTCTATGCCTCTCCACTCTACGCCACTCTGTGACACACTATGCCACTCAATGCCAGTTCACTCTAAGCCACTCTATGACACTCTACAACACTCTAATCTACGACACTCCACTCTGACACTCTACTCCATTCCACTCTACTACACTCTGCGCCACTTCATTCTAGGTCACTCCAATCTACAACCCTCCACAACACTCTACTCCACTCTATGGCAGTCCACTCTATGCCACTCCAAAACAGTCTATGCCACTCCACCACCCTCTATGACAATCTTTGCCACTCCACCCTATGCCACTTTACTCCCCTCTACGCCACTCTGCTCTAAGCCACGTTACCCCACTCTACAGAATGCCACACTACCCTACGGCATTCCACTCTGTGACACTTTACTCCACTCTTTGCTACGCCCCTCCACTCTACGCCCTCCACTCTCCATCGCTCCACTCTGACACTCTACTCCACTCTATGCCACTCTACGACACTGCACTCCCCGCCACTCCTTGCTCCACCACTCCACACTGACACTTTACTCCACTGTGACACTTTACTCAACTCTATGCTGTGCCACGCTACGCCCCTCCACTTTGTCACTCCTCTTTATGTGACAGTACTCCAGTATATGACATTCCATGCCCTTCCACTTGATGCCACGACTCTCTACTCTACAAAACTCTACGCCACGCCACCCTGTACCACCCTACGACACTCTACTCCATGCCCCTCCCCTCTACGACACTCCACTCCACTTCACGCCACTCTGTCCCACTTTACTCTAGGCCACTCTATTCCACTTAATGCCACTTCACTCTAGGCCACTCTACTACACTCCACGATACTCCACTCCAATCCACTCCACAATACTGCACTCTATGACACTCTACTCCATTCCACTCTACGTAACTCTTCTCTAAGACATTTAACTCTAGGCCACTCTACTCTACGACACTCCACACCACTCTACAACACACCACTCTACAACACACCATACTACTCTACGACATTCTGTGTCACTCTACGCCGCTCCATAGCACTGCGTTACTTTACTCCACGCTATGCCACTTCATGATATGCCACTCCACTCCGACACTTTACTCCTCTCTATGGCACTCCCCTCCACTCTACTCTATGGCACTTGACTTTGCTTTACTCCACTCTATGCTACGCCACTTTACGCCCCTACACTCTATGTTACTCGATTCTGACTCTCTACTCGTCTCTGCACCACTTCACGCTACTCAATGCTACTTAAATCTGTGACACTCTAGGCTCCTCTACTGCATGCTATGCCCCTTAACTCTACGACACGACACTCTGACATGCCACTCTGTGATACTCCACTCCACGATACTCCACTCCACTCTAAGACACTCTATGCCACTCCACTCTACGACACTCTATGCCACTCCACGCCAGGTCACTCTACTCCACTATACGACACTCCACTCTGTCACTTCTCTCTACAACACTCCATTCCACTATACTCCACTCTAAGACACTCTACTCCATTTCACTCTACTCTACGACACCCTACTCCACTCTACGCCACTCCAAACTCTATGCCAATCCACTCAACGACCATCCACAACACTCTACGCCACTCCACTCTACGGCACTCCACTCTACCACACTTTACTCCACTCTACCACACTTTACTCCACTCTATGCCACGTTACTCCACTCTATGCCACTCTACGCCACTCCACACTATTCCATGCCACTCCACGCCCCTCCACTCTGCTTTTCCACTCCATGACTCTACACTCTATGCCCCTCTGCCCTAAGCCACTCTGCGCCACTCCACGACCCTCCCCTCTATAACCCTCCCCTCTATGACCCTCCACTCTACGACACTGCATTCTACGACACTCCACTTAACGCCACTCCACAACATTCTGTCACTCCACGACACCGTCACTCCACTTTACCCCGCTCTACTACACTTTACCCCGCCACTCTGCACCCCGCCACTCTGCACCCCGCCACTCTGCACCCCGCCACTCTAATCCACGACACCCTACACCACTCCACTCTAATCCACGACACCCTATACCACTCCACTCTAATCCACAACACCCGCCTCTACGACACTCCCTTCTATGACACTCCACTCCACGGTGCTCCACTCCGCTCTACGCAGCTCCACTATGTGCCACAAACTTTTAGCCATGCTGAGCAGCAGCCACTCTGGTGTACAACATGGCTAAAACACATTGGCAAAGCCAATAGCTCTTGCATAGGCGAGACCTGTTGGCTTTGCCAATGCTTGTATTGTAACGTCTCTACCTGGATCTCTCAGTTGTCATCATTTCATAGACAATTGTTGCTCACTTTCCCTAGCGTTCCCTCTCACCCACTTTGTCACACCTTTCCTCCTCTCCCATTCCACGAATCCTCAAGTCTGTCGTGAACTCGCCTCTCGCACATTATTTCTTCTTCTTTACCTCATGCAGCTCAAAACGTGCTCTAGGAATTGTTCTTTGTGAGGGGTGGCTGAGCATCGCCAGTGTTAATGTACAGCGCGCTGTGAGTAGTGCTAGTCTATAAAATGTGAAAGACAGAAAGAAATGCACTGGAGCTTATGTCCAGGGTCGTCTGAAAGTGTTTTGGCCCTCTAGGCAAAGTGCATTTTTCTTTTTTAGTGCACCACCCCCTTTTTGTCATGTGTAAAATGCCTGTACCACTGCCCTCAAAAACGTGTAAATAAGAGGTGGGTTTGACTAATTGTTACGTTTATTTTTACTGGAAATATAAGAAAAAAATGCCAGTGTAATCTGAATCAATGCTGGCAAGAGCTATCCTAGTCACGGAATCAGTGTTATCATGATGTATGTATGCTGTAGGAGTAAAGGCCGCTGGATCACCTATGAGTAAGGTATGTTTGGTGTGTATTCAGAGCTGCACAGGATGACACATTTGTATCAAGAGATGGGAGCATGGATTTCAGCCTAATTGCCCCTTTTGTCTGATCTCATGTCTTTATTTGTATACGTGTGTACAATGCTTTAGATAGGTATGTATGCATGTGGTATTTGTATAGCGTGAACCTCCGCGGAAGGAAGGCAGTCGAGTGCTCTGCTGGGTCAAAAGCACCGCTACAGTCAAGGAGTGATTGGAGAGGGGGTTCTGTATTGACATAACGCTGTCAAACATCTTCCAAAGGCTAGTTTACTTCAATATGTTGTACTGTTGCACGGTATACATAAACACCACTGTGGAAATGTTAACGAGTGACAGTCCCTGGGTTGGCAGAGAGGGCAGGGCCTTCTTCGAAGCCACTTGTTACCTGTCTCCGACAATAAATGTACAAACTTTTTAATTAAATGGGCTGGCTTCCTGGCTCCTGCTTATCAAGGAGGATCTAAGGATACAACAGATTCTTTGTCTGAAATGGACTAATAAAATCTAAACAACATGTTTAATGTTTGAAGTACCCAAGAGCAAGATTAGCCAACGTGCTCTTTGGCTAGGATTATCGCTTTAAATACATGAAGTCGGATCAACAACGTAATTAGTAAAATGTCACAGAATGAGCCCAAAGTTGATCTTGTAAAAACTGAAAGTGCCCTTCGAAGCGCTCCAGTGACCTGATCTTTTAAAGCTTATGCGGCTGGTGGGTAAGCGGAGGTAGATAAAAACTTCAGCCAGATCCCAGGTGCGCGAGCTGCTGGCTCCGACGCCGAGGTTTCCTGGCTGCCTGGAGGACGCAGACTGCAGTGACTGCCTGGCACTGATGTCTCCAGCAGGTGGCGCCATATGCGCGGTGCTGTTTCTAGAAGCACCTTGCTTCCGCCACCGTAATACACGTATGTTGTCACGAAATCTTTCTCTCTGATCTTGTAAATGTACTGAAGCGTTACTATACCGTGGGTTTCTGTATGATTTTAGAGCGCCTTTGACACAAGCCTGCAGTTGGTGTCCGGGCGCTGTGAAAGCATCGGTGGGCCCTACATTCTGATAGATACTGTAAATAGTGTGTTACTTTTTTCAGTTTCAGTGCAGAGAATATCTTGGTCCTCACATTATTTGCCGTTTATAAACTTCAAGATCCGTGTAATGAAATAGGTTCTGTTAGAATATGTTAACTTTAAAACAAAAAATAAAATTCATCAATACAAAACTCCCTTCAATACCGTAAAAATCAAAAGGCAGAAGCCACTTCGGAATTGCTTTGAACTGCTGTTTAAATCTATCGAATGATACGTCTAATAAGGTATGTGCTTGCAATCCACACCATACCTTTTCTTGTGAAAACACGACAGGATCATATGTATCTATATCCGGCCAACTAGTGACAAGGATCGGGGGCGTGGCTTAGCCGGCTGCAAGATGGCCGCACTTTAAGTGGGCTCTGCCGGCCAAGCCAAATATCCGCAACTATCCTCCAGACAACCGCCCTTACCTCGCCTGATTCCCCGCCATCCTGCCGCCTCTGCTCCTAGGGCGCCTCTCTGTGAAATCTGCAGCTCCCGGGGGCGCGTGGAAGCCGAGATCTGCCGCCCGGCCCTGAGACGCTGCGCCTGGGCCCTGCCGCCAGCGAGGCCTGGTCTCTCTACGCGTTGCTGGTTTGTCTTCCTGGGCCTGGGGATCGACCGGAGGACTGCTGAGGACCTCGCGCTGCGGAGCCCGGTGAGTGCCGCTGCTGCCGGGTCCGGCGGGGTTGGGGGCCCGTACGCTGTACCGCCCGGCTCTGGCCTAGTCCGCGTCGCGGGCGCCATTGCCCCATGCCTCTGGCGCCCGCCGCGGCGGCCCTGTGTGTCCCGGCCGGGTGATGGGGGCGGCGTGCTCCCCGCGACTCCCCGCCGCGTCTGTTCCGGCTGGCGCGTCCTCCCGGCTCCCCTCATAGGGCTGCTTGAACGTAGCTGGTGCCCTCCGTCCTCCTTTTGGCCTCTCCTACACACTGCTGCACTGCCTCGTTCCCCCCCGTGGCCGCATCAATCTCCGCTCCACTGGCGTTTCCGGCCCTGGGCCTTGCCTGCTTTCACTATCGGCCTGTGGAGGGCCACACAGCCTCATCGCCAACCCATCTCCAGCCTGGGCCGTCTGCACTATGGAATCCTCGGCCCCTGGACTGCTGGCCTGATCACTGGCACCTCCTTGTGAACCACCTAGCTGCGGCGTACCTTGGCCTTTTCAGTCTTCTGGCCCCTCTGCCCCACGGTGCCAATCATCTCTTCAGGGGTCTCTGCGGCGGAGCCGGGTTGTACACGCTACTCAGGGGTGCCCTTTGTCCCTACTCCTGACGTGCCACCCTCCGCTTCTCCTGCGACACAGACCTCACGTTAGGGGCCATCTGTCTCCCTTGGCATCCTGGGACATTGCCACCGAAACTGCACCACTGGAACTTGGGACCTGCACCTGGTTGATTACGTCTACGATCCCACCACTCCTGGCGCCGCCTCGATCCCGCACCCCTTGAGCGCCCTAGCGGGGTTCACGCTGGCATCGCGCCACCCCATCTGTTGCATACCGCTGTGCCCTCTGACTTCTACTAGTTGCCACGCCTCATAGTCTGAAGTGGTGCGACCTCCTCTGGACCTCATTGTGTTCGTGAGGCCTGGCGTTGCCCTCTAGCCGGCCTGCCATCCTGGTGTGCGCACCCCGTGTCAAGTCTTGCCGCCCCCTCACTGCCTCTGCGGTTGTCAGTGACTGTTTACCCCTGGTTGCCCGCACTTGAGACGCCTCCTGACACCCCGCCATCCCCTTACTGCTGGTTCAGTTTTGCAGCGTGAATCTTTCTGGATTCACTATGCTGTGCATTATTCCGCCATCTCGTGGTTGGGTCCGGATTCGTAGTCTTTTCTTTCTTTCTTTCTTTTTTTTTGTTTTTTTGTTGTTGGCCCAGGTGGGCGGCGACGCCCCACCATTTGGTGTCCTCGGTGACGTCGTCGCGCTTCCTGCGGAAGCTCCCACCTTTGGTCGCCATCTTCAGATTCTTTTTCCGCCGTGGGGTCTGGATCGTCGACGAGAAGTTCCAGAAAGTTGGACGAAGAATCTCAAAGTTGAAATAATCACCAAAAGATCGTTTCCTGAAGACACCGGACGAGGAGAGCGAGTACAGGAGAGCGACGAGAAGGACGACGAGGTAGAAGGTCCACGACCAAAATCTCGACGCCTACAGAGAATGCGCTCACAGGGGGCCCCTGAGCGCGGGTATGGACAAGACACCGTTTAAGTTTTGCCAAAACTGTCACCACAAGTACGCCCAGAAGGACCAGCACCCATTCTGCAACCTCTGCTTGCCGCTCGACCACATCAGCGAAGACTGCAACGCGTGTTCGGCGTTCACCCCGAAAACCATCCGGGTGAGAGAGGAGGCAAAGAAGGGCGAAACACAACATGCAGGGCCAGGGAGCACCTCCATCGCTCCGAGACCTGGGCCTCTCGAGTGGAGAGGAAGACAACATCGCAGAGGGACCGGAGGACTGCTCAGTCGTCGAGGTCCACAAGAAAACTCCGAAGGAGGTAAGGGAGACGTCGACCCCGAAGCACCCAAGCGACGCTCGAAAGAGTGAAGCTAAGGCCCCGAGCGACACTCTCAGAAGTGAAGCCAAGTCCTCGAAGGGAGCGTTGCCGCCGAAACACTCGACGAAAGCAACAGCAACCAAGGACAAACCGAGCGGATCCTTCGTGAAGGACTCCCAATCGGCAAAAGCCTCCGAAAAACCAAGGGCGTCGAAGGTAACCTCCGAAAGGAAGCCTCGACGCCCAGAAAGGAAGGCCCGGCGTCATCCTCGACATCCGAGACCGCGAAGAGGGGCGCTTCAGCCATTGACGCCGAAAGGGTCCACGAGATGGAGAACAAGAAGAGAAGGCTCGAAGCAGAGATGGCGAGCATCCTGCAACGGAAAAAAGACTTCGACGAAAAAATGAAGCAATACGCCATTCCGTCGAAGCCAGCACGCGAAACACTCGGGAGGGCGACAACGAAGACATCGAGCCCCCTAAAACCCCCGAACCGCTCGACGAACAGGGCGAAGAGGACTACTACTCGAAGCCGAAGGCGAAGAAGAGTTCAGTCTTACCGGGACTCGGCGCCCTCGGAAGAACAAGACCTAGACTGGCAAGACCTCGACGCAGAATCACCAGAAGAAGGGGTAGACTCTTATCCCTCAAGGCCTTCGCCGCCAGACGACATTGGAGCCTACAATGTGGTCGTCCAAAGGGCTGCAGCAACGTATGGCGTCGAAATGCAAGAGGAGAAGGCAAAGGCATGTTTCCTTTTGGAAACCCTACTTCCTCAACAAACAAGGTCCCAGTTCCTACCCATGCTCCCTAGCGTCCTGGACCAGGGAAGGGAGGCCTTCAAAGAACCGGCAGTCTGCAAGGCTGTTACACCAAGGAGCGAAAAGAAGTACAAGCACTCCTCTAAAGACCCTGCGTACATACAAGGGTCAGTGCCAGCAGACTCCAGTATCACTGCAACGGACAGGAAAAGGGCAAATGTGCCCACTAACACAGGTCCACCTCCAGACAAGGAGAGCAAACGAATGGACCTCACAGGACGAAGGTGGAGAGGAACGCAGCCATACACTGGCGCATCGCCAACTCCAACGCCCTCATCAGCAGGCATGCATACCAGCATTGGGATGAAATGAGCCAGCTCATAACACACCTACCACAACAACACCAACAAAGGGCAAACCACCTAGTTGAAGAGGGCAAGGCTATCGCAAACACTTGCCTAAAATCAGCCTTGGACGCAGCAGAGAACTCCGGCAGGCAGATGATGATAGGGGTGACTGAAAGGAGACACGCATGGCTCAGGATCTCAGGTTTCAAACC
The DNA here is from genome assembly GCA_963921515.1 of Calotriton arnoldi. Classification (NCBI taxonomy): domain Eukaryota; kingdom Metazoa; phylum Chordata; class Amphibia; order Caudata; family Salamandridae; genus Calotriton; species Calotriton arnoldi. The sequence goes on from CAWUFW010000341.1 coordinate 1,482,963, forward strand.
TGAGGTACTAAGCAACATCCTGAACAAGCCATTCGACGGCCAGAAACTGTTTGGAGCCCCAGTGGACGAGAAGTTAACGCAGCTCAAAAAAGACAATGAAACTGCGAGGTCCATGGGAGCACTGCAATTCAGGGGGATGATAAGAGGAACCCCTCAAGGCGGCCCAATGGTAGAGGGGGCAATGCGCCCTCCACTTCCACCAATCTCCCCAACAAGGATACCAGGGGAACAACCAGGGCCAAAGCCAACAGGGACAACAGCAGCAAAATTGGCAGTATCAACCCAGAGGACGGTCCTTTCGAGGACGCGGGTACGGACGGGGACAATCCCGAAGAGGGGTCAGCAGCCCACCTCAAAGTGACTCCACAAACAAACCAAACCCTCCCTTTTAACACCAAGGGAGAGGAGAAGTCAACAGAAGGACAAAATAAGAAACACACACAGCAAACAAATAACCACCGAGCATACAACCCCGGTGGGAGCAGAATAGGAAACTTCCTCACACAATGGAGGGAGATTACCACGGACAAGTGGATACTGAACATCATACAGCACGGGTACTGCATAGAACTCCAAAACACCCCCGGGCAAAAAACCAAGACACCGGGCAATTCCCACAAGGGAAGCTCGCCCTCCTACGTCTAGAAGCAGAGGAGCTGCTACAAAAAGAGCAATAGAACCAGTTCCAATCAACGAAAGGAACAAGGGAGTCTACTTAACGTACTTCCTAGTGCCAAAGGTAGACGAAACACTAAAGCCAATACTGGACCTCAGATTCCTCAACAAGTTCGTAAAAACACAAAAATTCAAAATGACGTCACTTCAGGAAGTAATACCCCAAATCCAAGAAGGGGATTACATGGCGACCATAGACATGAAAGACGCATATCTGCACATACCCGTCAACCACAAACACAAACGTCTACTAAGATTCGTGATTGGCCACAATCACTACCAGTTCACAGTGCTAGCCTTCGGGCTCAAGTCCGCACCAAGGGTGTTCACAAAATGCCTTGCAGCAGCGGCAGCGCACCTACGGAGAAAGGGCATACATGTATACCCCTACCTCGACGACTGGCTTGTGAAAGCAGGATCATACAGACACTGCAAGGATCACATCAAACAAGTCATACAAACACTGTCCAGACTAGGTTTCTCAATACATTGGGAGAAATCGTCAACAGAACCTCAGCAGATCAAAATATTCTTAGGGGCACAAGTCGACAGCACACAGTCCAAGGTGTTCCCCAGCGACAAGAGAACTATAGCGCTCCTGAGGGAAACACGTCATTACCGCAAGGGGCAAGTTCTGACAGTGAGGACGGTGAGCAGACTAATGGGAATGATGGCATCATGCATCCACCTAGTCCCACATATCAGGCTGCACATGAAACCGTTCCAAGAATGGATACAGCAGCAGTGGTCACAAGCGACAGGGAGTTGGGAAGATCTAGTGGTTGTCACACACGCAGTGCAGCAAGAAATAGCGTGGTGGAAGGAAGAGAACATATTACAGGGGAAGCCATTCACACAGCCAACTCCAACAGTGACCATCACAACGGACGCCTCACAGCAGGGTTGGGGCGTGCACATGGACAGACTCCGCGTCATGGGGCTGTGGTCACAACAAGATGCAGGAAACACATCAACTACCTAGAACTAAAAACTGTGTTCCTAGCCTTAAAAGCCTTTCAGAAGCAGCTTTACGGACAGCGAGTGCTGATACAAACAGACAACACAACCACCATGTTCTACATCAACAAACAAGGTGGAACACAGTCGGCACCGCTATCAAGCCTGGCACAAGAGATTTGGAGATGGGCCATCCCTCTAAGGATAGACCTACTGGCAATACACCTTCCAGGAATAGACAATGTAGAAGCAGACCGACTCAGCAGGCAGACGTCTGCATCCCACGAATGGGAACTCAACCAACAGGAGGTGCAGCGGCTGTTCCAAAAGTGGGGTACACCACGGATAGACCTGTTTGCAACACTCCAGAATGCAAAATGCCAACATTACGCATCCAGACAACCGGACCAAAGGTCCCTAGGGAATGCGCTATGGATAAGTTGGTCAAACGAATTTGCATACGCTTTTCCCCCGATACCACTGTTACACAAGGTACTCAGCAAATGCAGGAGCAGCAGCATAACACTCATACTGGTGGCACCTCAGTGGGCCAGACAATCATGGTTCTCACAAATAATGGAAATGGCGCAGGAACCAGCGCACAGGTTCAGCAGAAGGAAAGACCTCCTAACAATGCAAGAAGGAAAAGTGCTCCACCCAGAACCAGAGAGCCTCAGCCTAGCAGCATGGCTCCTGAGGACCTAGAATTCGCACACCTCAAGCTACCACCAAGCACCATGGCAGTACTCAGAGAAGCAAGGAGACCCACTACAAGAAAATGCTACATTGCAAAGTGGAAAAGGTTCTCGCAATGGTGCATTAAAGAGGTACTGCAACGAAAGGTCACTAAAGAATCAACGGTACTACAATACTTAACGCACCTACTACACAGCGGGCTAAGCTACTCGTCACTAAGGGTTCACTTAGCAGCCATAGTGGCCTACACCAGGGGAGAAGCGGGGAAAAGTTTCTTCACCTCACAGGTGGTCAAAAGATTCCTGGAGGGAGCTAAAAGAATAGCCCCCAAAAGGATGCCAGCCCCAAGCTGGAACCTCAACACTGTGCTAACAGAGTTGATGAAATCACCATTTGAGCCCATACACAAGACCACACTGCACATGCTCACACTAAAGACGGCATTTTGGGTGGCTATCACGTCACTGCGAAGGGTCAGTGAACTGCAGGCTCTTACACTACAAGAGCCCTGCTTGCAAATACACAAGGACAGAATTGTCATGAGAACGGACCCACACTTCCTGCCAAAGGTGGTGTCGCGGTTCCATATTAACCAGACAATACAGATACCAAGTTTCTTCCAGAAACCATCAACGCCCACAGAAAAGGCGCTACACACGCTAGACGCCAGAAGGGCAGTGATGCACTACATAGAAAGGACAAAGGAATGCAGGAAAACAAAACAACTCTTCGTTTCCTTCGCAAGCAGTTTCTTGGGACGACCAGTAACAAAAAATACCATAGCACGATGGATTGCACAAGCAATACAACTCTGCCACAAGCAGGCAGGACAAGAATTACAGGGAGCCGCCCAGGCTCACTCAACAAGGAAGAAGGGAGCAACGGTTGCGTTCCTAGCGAACACACCTATACAAGACATTTGCCAAGCGGCAACATGGTCTTCCGTGCACACGTTCACCAAACACTACTGTGTTGATATCCAGATGAACAAAGAGGCACAAGTAGGACAGGTCTTACAGCACATTTTCAGCAACCAATGCTCATCTTCCACCCAACCACCGCAATAACAAAACCGCTACAAAGTCTATGCACAGCATAGTGAATCCAGAAAGATTCACGCTGCAAAGCAGAATAGTTTCTTACCTGTCGGTGTAGTTTTGCAGCTTGAAGACTTTCTGGATTCACTAGCGATCCCACCCGCCTCCGCCAGGAAGATAACATAGGAGGTTAAGGGTAAAACTAGACTACATACAGAGTTTAGAGGGATCAAAAGAAAAATAAAAGGATAAAAGAGAAAGACATAGACGACAAAACAATAACAGGAAAAGAAAAAAGAATCCGAAGATGGCGACCAAAGGTGGGAGCTTCCGCAGGAAGCGCGACGACGTCACCGAGGACACCAAATGGTGGGGGCGTCGCCGCCCACCTGGGCCAACAACAAAAAAAAAAAAAAGAAAGAAAAGACTACGAATCCGGACCCAACCACGAGATGGCGGAATAATGCACAGCATAGTGAATCCAGAAAGTCTTCAAGCTGCAAAACTACACCGACAGGTAAGAAACTATTCGTTGCTATTGATCCGTGGCTTGCCTGCTGTGGCCCCTGTCGTCTTTCTCCCTGGCTATTGCCTCCCCCTTGTTCTCTGGCTGCGCCCCAGTCCTGCTTCCACCGGACATGGGGAGAACTGATCCTAAACAGCCCAAGATCGCCTTTGACCAGCGCCGCTCGACGCGTCAGGATGGCGTAAGCTCTGATAGTGGAGATCCCGCGGCCCTCATGGAGGCACCCCCCGGACGTGACGATGACTTGAAAGCAATCATGCTTGACGTCAAATCCACGGTCACTGGCATTGCGGCCCAGCTTGACCAACTGTCTGCCCGGCTGGATTCTGTCAAGGCCCGAGTTGACTCTCACGATGCTCGGCTTCTGCATGTCGAATCCAGGGTCTCTGAGACCGAAGACGCCGCCACTCAAGATCGTCAGAAACTACTACAGATGGACAAAGTACTCGACCTTATCCGGAATAAAAATGAAGATTTGGAGGCGTGCTCCCGGAGGAGCAACCTCCGCATCACGGGAGTACCCGAATCCACCAATATCGCCCGCATGGAGGATTTTGTGGAACAGCACGTCAGGGAGCTCCTTGGTGACGTCCTCTCCCCTGTCTTCATTGTTGAGCGTGCACACCGCTCCCTCGGCCCCCGTCCTGGCCCTGGATTGCCGGCTCGCCCCATCATCGCCAAAATCCTAAACTTCAGAGACCGCGATGCCATCCTCCGGGCGGCCAGGGAGAAGGGCAAAATCCGTCACCAAGGCAACTCTCTCTCGTTCTATCCGGACTACACCATCGCTGTCCAGGCGGCTCGCCGCGAATTCCTCCCGGCAAAGCGGATTCTCCAAAAGCACGAAGTCTCCTATTCTCTGGCCTATCCCGCAAAGCTGAGGGTCCGGCAGGGTTCTAAAACGCTTGTCTTCCCAGACCCCAAGGACGCCCTCGCTTTTGCCAAAAAACTGGACAGGTCGCATCGCCCTTACCCTCCTGCCTCTCAGGACTCTGCAGCTGACCATCTCAGTGATAATGATTGACTGGCTATGTCTTAACTCTTGATTATGGTTTGCAGTGTTTGTGGCTCCCAGGCATGCTTCACGTTGATTCTCTATGCTGTTCTAGCCCCCTGGGTCGTGCCTTTCCTGGCCTACACATAGGGTCTTCTGCTCTCATGCCGTTTGGTAAATTTTTGATGGTTGTCTGACATGCTGTCGGGCTTGGCCACCTTGCCTTTTCGGCAAGGGTGTATGCTGAGCGACGCCATGCCCCCACGGGATAATTCCCATGATTGAACTTGTCTCTCCCTTTCCTAGTTGTGGGTCCCTGGGGTGGGTAGGGGTGGTATCAGCCTGATTGGGGGGTTGGAGTGGGTGTGGGGGTGGTAGGTTTCCTGGGGTTGTTTTTCGGGTTGGGAGGCTGGGCCAGGGGCATCTGGGGAAGTTTGCCTCTCATTGGGGTTTTGTTGTCTGTTCTTGCATTGTTATATGCTATTCGCTCCTCCACGACACGCCTTTATCATTTTGCATTTCTGTTTTATGCACCTGATGTACTCACTGTTATGTCAATTTTTCTTTGCATTTGCACTGTTTGTTTCTTCGCGGAGTGTACTTTGAACAGCTCTATGGTGCCCTCCTGCGGGGCCTTCAGTTTATTATGGTTCTGACACCTGGTAGCGCCTTCATGCTGATTGCACTGGCCGTACATTTGCCCCCCTTATTGCAGCTCCGCTTGCACCGCTATGCACCACCTTCCCCCCCCACCAACAGGTTTATTATCCTTCCCCCTGACATGACACTATGACTGACACTGTCCTTTGGACCTGGAACGTTCGGGGTCTAAGCAACCACCGTAAGGCGCGGCTGGTCCACGCCCACTTTATTCGTCACAAGGTGGATATATGTTTCTTACAGGAAACCCATCTCATGCCTGCCACTTCCTCTAGGCTCCTCTCCCGACACTGGGGCGAGATCCACTCCTCTTATTATTCTAATTACTCCAGGGGGGTGTCCATCCTGTTACGTAAGGGGCTCCCCTGGCAGAGCTCTCAGGTGGTCCCCCCCCGTCGCTTCGTGAGGCTTTGCTCACCTTGCTCTTAAAGCCGGACAAATCACCCGAGTCACGGGACTCTTATCGCCCCCTGTCGCTAATTAACACGGACAATAAAATTTTTGCCAAATTACTCGCTTCACGCCTTCACCCCCTCATGCCGCTCATCGCTCGCCCGGATCAGTCCGGTTTTATCCCTGGTCGTGCCACCTCCCATAACCTACGGACCATTTTTTCCGTTCTTCATCAAATAAATCCAGCGCTTCCAGCAGTGGCGGCCCTGCTAGACGCCACTAAAGCCTTTGATACTCTTGAATGGCCCTTCCTTTTTTATCTTCTTCCCCGCTTGGGTTTCAGTCCGGTTTTTATACGTAAAGTTCTGCTCCTTTATACTCTTCACACCGCCCGTCTTCGACTCAACGGCCAAATCTCCGATCCTATCCCCATCGAGCGTGGCACGGCTGCCCGCTGTCGCCAATGCTTTTTGCCATCACAATGGAGCCTCTTGCGGCTCGACTGCGCCAACATCACACCCAGAGGTGCATCGGCTTCGCGTCTCGCGCTCTGCTTGTTTCTATGTATGCCCATGATATTACATTATACGGCCGTCTCCCTCAGGAGAACCTTAGCCCTCTAATCCGTGAGGTGATACGCTTTGGTGGATACTCCAGCATCCAGGTGAACTGGAACAAGTCTGTGCTGTTTCCTCTCACCGATGCTACGTTGCCCTTTGATCCGGATTTTCCTTTTGTATGGGCTACTGAGTCCAGTAGGTACCTTGGGATCTGGTTGAGTAGGGACATTGACGAACTATGGAGAGCCAACTTTGGACGTGCGGTGGACTGGTTGGAATCTAAAGTCCCCCTCTGGAGTCGTTTGCCTCTCTCGTTAGCCGGTCGCATAGCCATTGTCAAGATGGTGGTGCTCCCGAAGTTCTTATATTTATTCCTCAATATTCCCATCCCCCTCACCGCTCATTTTTTTCGCAAACTCCGCTCCCTTGTGATTACTCTAATTTGGGCTGGCCGTCAACCCAGAATTGCATATAATATCTTAACTCTTCCTATGTCGCGCGGTGGTCTCGGTGCCCCTGACCTCAAACTCTATGCCCTCAGCGCACAGGCCAGCTTTCTCCACTTCTGGCTTCACCCCACTCCGTTCCAGCCCCACGTCGCGGTCGAGACTGACCTGGCCGCCCCGTGGGCACTCACCACCGCCCTGTTTGCTCCGGCGAGGCCCCCGCGCGCTGAGGTCGACACGGTCGAGACCCTGCGCTGGGCTTGGGATGGGCTCCGGAAATTTTCGGGTTCAGACACGCTCTCCGCAGCTACGATGCCCATTGCTCACCACCCAGCTTTTCCTCCTCTCCAATCTTCGGGGATGGCGAAACACGCCACTCGTCTTGGGCTCTCCACCGTGTCTGACCTCTATCCTGAGAACACGTTCTATACACTTGCTCCGGATTCTGGCCCTCTGGACACTTTGCTTTATTATCAGCTCCGGGCGATCTGCAGGAAGCTCCACCCCTCCTTTCCCCAATCTCCCCCCTCGATGGCCACTCTAAATTTTCTTTAGACATCCCCTTCCCCTCAGAAACTGGTCTCCAAAATTTACGCTTCCACACTGGCAGCTTCCCCCATCTCTATTGACAGGGCGCGCGTGGCGTGGGAGGTGGACCTAGGCATTGAAATTTCCCAGGCCGACTGGCTGTACTGCTGTACTCAGATCAAACGCCTCTCCCCCAACTATCGTCTGCGCCTTATCCACTTTAAGTATTTACACAGGCTCTACCGGACCCCTGTACAATTGCACAAGATGGGACTCATTGCTAGCGACAGGTGCCTGCGCTGCGCCCGCGGCCGACTTTTCCCACCTCTCCTGGCTTTGCCCCAAGGTTTCTGCTTACTGGCGTGAGGTATGCGCTATCATCTCTGAGATCACCTCCTTCCCGTTCCAACCTGACCCTATGCTTTGCCTTTTAGGCTTCGTCAAATTTTGCCCAAATGCCTCCCGCAAACTTATTGCTATGCTTTTGGTTCTTGCGCGGCGCAGGATTTCCATGTGCTGGGGTCGCCGGCCCGCGCCGACTGTGGCCCTTTGGCTTGCCGACGCCTCCCGTTGCCAGACCCTCCTGTCCGAATTCTGGGACCTTATGCCTGCTAGATCCCGCCCATTGGATATTTGGGGTCCGCTCATCTCCTACCTCTTAAGTCACACTTCCCAGCACCCGGCGACCTCTCCCGCGCTCCCCGCCGGCTCCCCGCCCGCGGCGGCCGCCTGTGAAGGTCAATGAGTCCCCTCCTCTCTGCTCCCTTTCCTTCCCCGAATCTCAGTGCCCCCCCCCCCCCCTCTGTCATACATGGTGCAGTGCATGTCAATTTCTCCGCATAGGTATTGGTGTTTCCCCGACCTATTATAATGTCTTTGTTTATGGTATATGTACGTGCTATCTTTGGATCTCTTCTGTTGTATCGCAGTGCATAGTATTTTGTTATGGTGCAACTCTGTAATTCTGTTGTGTCTCAACTTCAATAAAGGTTTTTGAAACTTAAAAAAAAAACAAAAAAAAACTAGTGACAAGGATCAGTTTCATATCGCTTGATCGTTGTCATCTTCCTCAGCAGCAGTTTCAGACTCAGTAAAGAAGGTATCTCTTTGTAAAAGGCTGTTTTCTCGATTCAGCTAAAAAAAATTCCTTTATTGGACTGACAGTTCTTGTCTGAGTTGATCCTGAAGCTCTCTTGAACCCAAAATATATTAATTCCAACACTAACATCCCACATCATTTGTGATGCAATAAAACATTCTTCAGCCAAATTCAATATGCCACTTGCCTTAGACCCCCTTGAATATAACATTTTATGCTCGTCTGATCTATGCTGTTCCTTGTTCATCTCCTCCCCTTGCCCTTGCTTGTCACTGGGACACAAGAGCCTTCTTCCATATCAGAGTAGTTGCCCAACATAACATATAGCCAGCATAGACCCAAACTCCTGCCATGTCGGAAGGACTTATCTTGCCATGTCTATCCATCAGACCTTAAATGGGGTGGGGAGGAATAGGCGTACCTGCCGGAGTGAGAATGAGCTTTGGACATCTGCGCCTTCTGGCATATCAAACATCTTGCCCAACATTTCCACACCCCTGACAGAGACTCCCTACCCAGGCATGGCTTTTCTTCAGAATATAACGTGGATAGGGAAGAATAGTGGCAGATGTCATGACTGGCAGCATGAAGAAAGCCTTGACCATGAAACAGTCTCTTTTTACTTCTTACATCACCCTTTGTTGAATAACTTGTTTTTAGCAGATCTTACAGCAATTCTAAATGGTGTTAATGCGCATTCCCCAAAGCTAGCGGATAAGCAAATATCCAATTTGCTGTATGCAGACGACGTTATTCTTTTAAGTCAAACTAAAATTGGATTGCAACGGCTAATTGATTGTATCTCAACATATGCAAAGGACAACGATATGATAATAAATGAAGTGAAGACTAAAGTAATGGTAGTTACAAAAAATACAAGAATAAAACATAAATACAAATGGTTACTGGAAGAATTTCAAATAGAGCAAGTTGAATCGTATAAATATCTTGGAGTCATATTTAATGATACTGGGAATTTTCTCCCCCAAAAAAGGATATCAACAGAAAAGCAAATTCTTTGGTAGCAGCATTTAGGATCATCCAGAAAGCAATAAGTGATCTGTCTTACTGTCCATTCTTAAAGGTTATTACAGCAAAATTGCTACCTACTTTGACATATGGTAGCGAGGTACTAAATGGGAAGGATGCGGAGATTATTAATAATGCGGTTGCAAGAATTTATAAAACCCTATTTCGTCTGCCTAACAATGCCTCGCAAGCTCAAGTGAGGCTGGAATTTGGGTTAAATAATCAGTTATACGCAAAGAAAGGTCAATTTCTGAAAGTGTGGAATCAAATTAAAAATGATCAAGAAAACCAAATCTCTCAGCTACTATGGCACGAAGTAAAAGCTAATAGGAAATTGCAAGTGTGGACTTATTTAAATGCAGCGATAGAAGAATTTGGTGTTACACCAATTTGGGAAACTACTATTGCCGGGAAAGTTTTAAAAAAACAATCAATAAACTAACCAATCATCTATCGCTGGCAAAAGATAAAGAAATATTTGTAAAAAGAAAACATGCTTGGCCGATAATAAATGGATTTCAGAAAAAAAAGGTCCAAGAATATTTAGTAACATCGTGGTCACAAAAAAATAAACATATTTTCATTAATGCTCGATTTGGCTTAACGCCGGGATTATGTCATTTACCACCATGGAAGAAAATAGAAGAGGATACTCAATGTAGGTTATGCAAAACAGGACAAGAGAACATTATTCATTTACTGTGTCTTTGCCCCGAATTAGAAAATGAAAGGAAAAGAACACTTAAGAGACTATTTAATGATCGTGGACTAAGGACATGCAGGCAAGCCTTGATAGCATGTTTAAGCTCTGATGATATTGCCTTAAACTCTGCATTTGTAAAAATTTTGATTTTAATTGGGAAAAAATTATAGGAAAATAATTTGAAATTTGTATCTATTGTATTTTAAAAAATAATACATTGTATACTGTATTTATCTGGCTATAATTCAAGGTTTTTACAAACAATTGTTTTAAAATTTCATTTATCTACGGAAATTTTTTAGTGGCTTTTGTAAGATTTTAATTAATCAAACAAATAAAAATAAACTTGAAACTTGATAGACAGCACGATGCTTATGGGTAGCAAAATAAATTAGAAGACCTTGTTGGGCTCAACAAGAGAGCCTTTGCAACACAGTGATATTTAGATCACAAAGGATACCATTCTGGCTTAAACACAGCAGTGTTGCACCTAAACCAGTGCATTTATTGCATCGTGACATTTTAGGGTAAAAGAGGCAAGTGAACACAATTGAGTGACATTTTGGTTACAGTGGTAATAATATACCTTTAGCTATCAAGGAAGGGCAGTTTAGACAGGTTGTTGCATATGTAGCAGGAATAGGGTACCATGTTGGTACAACGCCTTGAGAATTTGGAATTAGAAATGGCAGTTTGGGTACAAATAAGTCAGTTTGGGCTTACAACAGATGTGGCAGGCCATAATTTATGGAGCAGTGAGGTCAGGTGATCCACTGGATGAGAATTGTGCCTTACATTTTATTAAGTATGAGCTGATAACCTACACTTTAAGTGCAATGTATCCCTCCAAGATAGTGTCTCTATGTTGTTTGCAACTTCCTTTGGTGTACGAAACTCTTGGACCTGGACTCTGAAACACCTCAAGCTCCTTGCCCATGAGCGGATGTACAAGCGCCATTCAGGCTAACATTTGTATATGTCTTTAAAAAACTTGGTTTTGAAAAGGTTTTTGTATTAATGGCAATAGAACTCATTCCCAAATGTATACAAAATGCCTCCTTATTCAAAGGTCAAATTAATTAAAAAACACACTTTGCTTAAATTAATATACGTGTTGTGTATACAAATGGCAAACTGGGTCATTTGACGTACTTTTTCTCTTAGCGTGTGGCCCAGGTACTTTGGAATCAGCTGAACAAGGAGACCATGGAGCATCATATTACCTGCGTGGAACTCTTCTACAGATTGCACTGTTTGGCTCCTTCCGCTAATATCTGTGAAGAAATTATTTGCCAAGCATTACTGCAAAACGATAAAGTGAGTTTCTGTCTACTTATTTTATATATGTGCCAACTACTGTCCTGCTTTATTCATACCTTGATGCATCAAGACAAGACATTTTCCACGTTGGGAATGAATTAAGGAAAGGAAACCTTCTAAATACGCATTTGATGTACATTTTACATTGCCATATATTTGTTTAATTGGCACTTTTTTAGAGTTACATATTCTTAGGTCTCGGCTAGCGTGGCTGCGCACATGCGCAGCTCGCTCAGCGAGATTTATTGTCTATGAGGAGTTTCAGTAAAGAGCTTTAAGTCCCGCCCCTCATTTCCATTGGCCGGCGTCACCGTTTATGCTAAACGGTGGGCAGCCATTGGAAATGAGCTATCTGTGTTGCCTCCCTTTGGCTTTTTGGGATGGCCCACCTGGACTGGCTCGCCTGCATTACGGCTGTCGTAAGCGATTTCTTATCTTTATGGGGCCATGTGTTTAAACACATGGCCCCATAAAGACAAGAGATCCCCATGCTCAGGCTGCATCCAGTCCTGATGGGCCTCCCAAAAGGAGACAGGGCGCAGCGTGTTTATTTTTGCATCGTGCTTTCGCTTTCACTGAAAGTGAAAGCGCGATGCAAATATAAACAGCGCTATGGCGAGCGCTTGTTTTACTTTCCCAGCCACCCCTCCGTACTGCCCCAAACCTCCTTCCACGAGACTCACCCTGCACCCAGTACTCTCTCAGCATTCCGTTGTACCCCGCTTTTCTCCCCAGTTCGCCTGAGAGCACCCCTACACACGGCCTCTGTCTGTGCCACGATTCACATGCGCTGCCCTTTACTCGCGCAGTACTCTGCCTGCACACCCCGTGTACCTCGTTATCCCCGTACCTCCGCACCCCGTACTCCCCCAGGCTGTGACCCATACCTCCGCACGCCCGTGTCACGCACCCCCTGTGCCCCATACCTCCGTGCACCCCTGTATCGCATACCTCTGCACCCCCGTGTGTCATACCTACGCAACCTCGTGTCTCATACCTATGGACCCGCTGTATCCGAGCGCTTGTTTTTTACTTTTCCAGCCACCCCTCCATACTGCCCCAAACCTCCTTCCACGAGACTCACCCTGCACCCAGTACTCTCTCAGCATTCCGTTGTACCCCGCTTTTCTCCCAGTTCGCCTGAGAGCACCCCTACACACGGCCTCTGTCTGTGTCACGATTCACATGCACTGCCTTTTACTCGCCCAGTACTCCGCCTGCACACCCCGTGTACCTCGTTATCCCCGTACCTCTGCACCCCGTACTCCCCCAGGCTGTGACCCATACCTCCGCACGCCCGTGTCACGCACCCCCTGTGCCCCATACCTCCGTGCACCCCTGTTTCGCATACCTCTGCACCCCCGTGTGTCATACCTACGCAACCTCGTGTCTCATACCTATAGACCCACTGTATCTCATACCTCCGCCCTCCCTGTGCCCCATACCTATGCACCCTCTGTGCCCCATAGCTCCGCCCTCCCTGTGCCCAATACCTATGCACCCTCTGTACCCCTACCTCCGCACTTCATTGTATTCCATACATCCGTACTCCCATGTGCCCCATACCTCCGCACTCCCCTGTCTCTACCGCCTCACTTCCCTGTGCCCCATACCTCCGTGCCCCTCTGTCCAATACCTCCGCATCCCCCTGTGTCTCATACCTCCGCACTCCTCTGTGCCCTGTACCTCCACATTTTCCCTGTGTATCTACATCCGCACTCCTCCGTGCCCCGTACATCCACATTTTCCCTGTGCCACATACCTCCGTACTCTGAGCCCTGTACCTCCACATTTTCCCTGTGTATCTACATCCGCACTCCTCCGTGACCCGTACCTCCACATTTTCCCTGTGCTACATACCTCCGTGCTCACCCGTACCTACGCACCCTGTGTCTCATACCTCCGCACCCCTCTGTGCCCGTACCTCCGTACCTCCGTACTACCCCTACCCCCGCACTCCTCCGTACCCCGTACCTCCGCACTCCTCCGTGCCCCGTACCTCCGTACTCCTCTGTGCCCCGTACCTCCGCACTTCCCTGTGCCCCTACCTCCGCACTCTTCCGAGCCCTGTAGCTCCGCACTTCCCTGTGCCCGTACCTCCGCAGTCCCCTGTGCCCCTACCTTCGCCTCCCTTGTGCCCCTACCTCCGCACCCGCCTGTGCCCCATATCTATGCACTCCCCTGTGCCCCTGCCTCCGCACTCCCTGCCTCCACATTTTCCTTGTGTCCCATACATCCGCACTCCCCCTATGCCACTACCCTCGCACTCCTCCGTGGCCCGTACCTACACATTTCTTCTGTGCCCCCTACCTCTGCACTCCTCAGTCGTTGTACCTGTGCTGGGGTACATTTGACCCCTGTGGGACCCCCTACAGGGAGCCCGCGCGAGACCCTCTACAGTGAGCCCCCTCTCCTCTGAACACGCCCACTCCTACTGCCACCTGTGGAGTGGTAAAGGGGCCTCGAGAGATTGCACCCTCCTACTCTGGCCTTCTAATGGGGGAGTGATGGGGGTGCGTGCCCTCCCTCCCCAGCCATGATCACCTGCCCCTTTCTCTAATGGGCAGCACTACCCCCATACCCCCCGCCAGAGCACCCTCCCTCCCCAGCCATGATCACCCGCTCCTTTCTATAGTGCCCCCGCCAGAACACTCTCCCTCCCCAGCCACCATCACCTGCCCCGTCTATAGTGGGCAGCAATCCCCACCCACCCCCACCATCACCTGCCCCTGTCTATAGTGGGCAACACTACCCCCCACCCCTCCCATTTCCATAGGATCCCCCCCTCCCCAGCCATGATCACCCGTCCCATTCTATAGTGGGTAGCACTACCTCCCACTGTCAGAGCACCCCCCTCCGCAGCTATGACCACCTTCCCCGGCCCCCCTCCCACGCCCTGACAGAGCACCCCTGAGGCATGAACACTGAACACCTACCCCCCCCCTTCACATAGGGGGCAGCAATTGTAAACGCACCAGTGCCCTCACTCAGCCACGAGCCTTTCCAGTTCCAGAGAGCCGCGGGGGGCAGCGGTGACAGACCTCCTCCGCCACATCACGCCCCCTACCTGGGTCACACTCCTAACAGCTCTCAGCAGGGCAGGTGCCCCCGCGCCACATATGCCATCTGTCACACCCACCAAGGGAGCTCCGTGGGCAGCAGTGCCAGAAGGGGGGCAGCAGTTCCAGACCCCCACCACCAGGGCACTTGTCACCAGCATAAACACCAGCCCTACTCTACAAGGAGATGAAGGGGTCAGCAGCGCCCTGCCAGCCCCCCCCCCCCACATACCCTCGCCAGACATGAATCCCTACACAAGAGTGCCTCCACATGTAACAACACGTGCCCCAGTTACAGTGTGCCACCACTTCCAGGAGAGCAGCAGAGGGCGGCACTCTCACACCTGGGGCACACCCCTATCAACTCTCAGAGGGTGCTACACACCAGGCATGGCATCTGTCACCCATCGCCAGGGAGGTCCGTGTGCAGCAGTACCAGAAGGCGAGCTGCAGGGGGCAGCAGTGCCAGACCTTGCTACCAAGGATATAGAAAGTGAAAGAAAGGATGACAAACAGAGCAAGAAATAGAGATACACTGATAAAGGAAGAAAGAAGCAAAGAAAAAAAGATTCAAAGAAAGAGAAAGAAAAAGAGAATGAGAAAGAACAAGAGAAAAAGAGTGAGAAAGAAACAAGGGAAGAAAGAAAGAGGGAAAGACAAAAAAGTCGGGATATAAAAGAAGAAAAAGACAAGAGAAAGCAAATTGAGGAATGATAATAGAGAATGGAGCAAAACAAAAATGAAACAAGCATTAAAAATGCAATAGGTCTCGCCTTTCATTAAGTTAAAGCCATTTGCTTTGCTATACAATACCATTAGCAAAGCAAATGGCTTTAACTTAATCAAAGGCGAGACCTATTGCATTTTCAATGCTTGTTAATTATTATTGTAAGTGTTAAGGTTTCTTCTAAAGAATAGGCACTATTTGAGGTGAAATTGTTTTTTATGTGATGTTTTCTATGCGGTAAGCTCTAGGTGCATAAGATTGTTTTCTATACATATATAAACAGATCAGTGGTGCCTCTCTCCATCCATGTTTCATCTCTAAGGAGGCGTTAAGTGCCTTTGAAGTGAGTGGAGATCTTGCTGCCACAGTTTTTACTTTTTCCTCTTTCAACCCACCTCTTCTTATAAAAGAACGTAAGGGTGCATTTATTTTACTGGTTTTTGATATTGCGATTGGTACACAGCCAAAGGGTGCCTATACGCTTAACATAGTAGAATATGTCAATTTAGTCCACAAATATATTTGATATTACAAGACCAAAGTGTACACGAGATGACAAGGACATGTACATTAGGACCAGTGGGTATTTTAACATTGCAAAAACTGGAGGTAACAGTAATATGTGCCGATGATCTTTAGGTTTAAACAAGACGCTCCCCCCTACTTATTCCCTACCAAATACCTTACACTTGCTATGCTGGTCGATGTCTCAGAACTGTCTTAACTTGAACCTCTCCAAGAATGAACTTTTGATTTTAACCGACAGAGGAGTTACATCTGATACTCTGTCTTGGCTCAGTGTAATGTATCTGCACCTGCCTGTTGCCACCTCAGTTCGCAATCTGGGCATTCATCTCTACCCGTAGCTAACATTTGGTCTGCACGCAAATAACACTGCCAGCATTAGCTTCTTTTAGCTCAAGACGGTCCACAATACTCTTTTTTGGGACAGATATCATCATATAGCAGTGGTAAATGCTATAATCCATTGAAATGAATCCGTTTGGCTGCCCCACTCAAAACTGTAAGCCATCTCCATCTTAATTAAAGCGCTGCAGCACATTAAGCTTGCAGCATCTACAAACGTGAACATATGTCCCCCATTTTGAGTCAACTTTATTGGTTTCCTGTACAGCAAAGGGTCTTTCAAAACTATAATGATTGTCCACCGGGCAATCTACCAGCTATGAAGTCAGTCTCCTGACTAATAGCTGAAAAATTTGAAAGGCATAAAACCCTCTCTCAAACCAAATACGACTTTACACACATAACATGTCACAACACTTAAACAAATAATTATTTCTCACTTGGAATGTGCCGGTAACAGGAACTTTGGGTAAGATCCAATAAGTTATTTTTGCTAAATATTTGTAGCATCAGAACATCTTCATTAGGCGACTGTGCCCTTCTCAGTTACTTTTGCAAAAATGTGAAATTCATTACTTCTTTCTGTCTGTTCAGAATCTACCATTATTGAAGTGATTAGGGTGTATTGCACCATACTTGATGATGAGACATGTTTGGTGATGCACAGGATTAGGAACGCCTTTAGATATCCTAATAATTGTGGTCTAGAGGAGGGTACTGCTGCAGTTATATTGCAGGGTAACACATGGCTGTCATCGGCTCCTTCAGGGTGGCCTTGGAGGCCAAAATTGACAAGTTTCTCTTGACCGTAGCATATTGTGAGATAACCAGAGGAACCTAGCAGATAAAGTCAGACACCTTGAAGAGGCGCCGGGAGACTTGCACCCTATGGTGGACACCCTGCAGAAACAAATGTCGGCCTTCACCAACAGAGTATAATCACTGGATCAGTGAGCCAACAATGCTGAGGACCAGAATAGGCAAAATAATATCAGAGTCGTGGTCTTCTCAGAGAGAGTGGAAAAGATGGCTGCGTTTGACCCAGACACTTTACTGGGGGAGACTCAAGAACGGCCACAACTGCCACCCAGGACTGCAGACGTCTTGTGATTATTTTACCAATCTGCAGGTGCTATGCAGAGAAGTGCTGCGAGGATGGATATGGACAGGTGTAAATATGCCACACACTGGAATACTAAAGGTACCCGTAGGGCTTTCACACATGGATTTAGACTGGGGGCCGGTTAGCAGAAGAAGGGGAAATGTATGTTTGAGGCATGTGAGCTGTAGATCACATGCTGTGCATAGATCGCCATCTGGTGTTGGGACTGGACGTTTGCACTTTGTTTTTGTTCGAAGAAGTCTTTCCAGTCACGAGGTAGGTGACTCCTCCTTTCGGTGATAGTGCGCATGGGCATCGACTCCATTGTTAGATAGTTTTTTTCCGCCATCGGGTTCGGACGTGAATTGCTGTGCTCCGGTTCAACACCGTTCTTGGGTTCCCCTCGGCGCGCAATCCACTACCCTCGACGGTATTGTTTCTCGACCGCGTATTCCTGCTTTCGCGTATCGAATCTATTTCACAACTTCGATCGGAAAACCTCATGCGAGGCCCTTGGGCCTAGCCGCGTCGACCGAATTCTCAGTAGATGGAACGGACTCCATTCCGATTCTGCCCCGGGTGCCACTCCAAGTACCCCCGCACCGATCTTCATGATGTGTGCAATTTGTGTTTATCGCCTGAACACAACGAGACAACTGCGAAGCCTGCAGATCGAAAAAGACGCTCCGTGACCGTCAGGCTCGACGTCACGAGATGTATCAACAGAAAGACTACAAGGACTCCGCTCCAGACCTGTATGGAGAAGATGCCGACCAAGAGATCCTCGAAGCACAGGGAGTCGAGGCAGAGGAGGAACAAGAAATTGACGTGTCCGAGGAAGACTCCGACATCGAGGAGGACATCACACCCGGTCAGCGTACCGTGAGTAAAGATACTCCTCTGCCCCAAAAAGTGCCCTCTAAAAAGGCTCCGGTCCCTCCTCCGCCTTCGGGCCAAGGTCGGCACGAGATAAAGTTTCCAACACCCCGCCTTCAGGCTCGGCACCGAAACAACTAGTAAAGCCTTTCGGCTCGGGACCGAGTCGACCTTCTTCATGGCCCGAATCCAAGATTTCGACACCGAAACATAAGTCAACTGTTCCCTCCAAAACTTCGGCACCGAAACACACCTCGGATCCGAAATCATCGGAGCCGAGATCCTCTGCACTAAAGTCCTCGGCTCCGAAAACGTCGACACCAAAATCTTCGACGTCGAAAATTATGGCCCCAAAAGAAAAGTCGGTTCCTCCTCCACCCAAGGAGCTTAGTTTGGACGTTCCGCCTGCTAACACGGACCCCAAACAAAAGGAACTGGTTATTAACCCAAAAGCAGGACACCTTTCTGCACAGCTGCCACAGAAAAGGAAACCAGAAATTTAGGAATCTTACCATATCCCTCTAAAGAGAAAGAATATTGGGACTAATACTTCTCCTCCACCTCTTTCCCATTCCTCACCTCCTCCAGCTATTGACCCTAACCTTCTTATAACACCCAGAAATTCCCCTCAGCCACAATCTCCACTTCAACAGGATGATGGGGATGGGGATCTAGATGATGACGCACATGGGGATGTACAAGATTATGCTCCAGACCCCTGGGTAGACTATAACACGGATCCTAATAACGACAATGATCCAAATCTATACCCATCTAGGCCTTCTCCTCCAGATGATAATGTGGGATTTACAGAATTGCTTAATAGAGCTGCACAGTATCACGGGGTGCAACTCCATAAGGAGCCTCTTGAGGAAGATTTCCTATTTGAAACACTAAGTGCATCACAAAAACTACACATACACTACCTATGCTCAAGGGTATGTTAAAATGAGGTGTTCAACGATCCAGTGCGAGCTAGGATACCCGCACCTAGAGTGGATAAAAAATACAAGGCGGCTCCTACAGACCCAATTTCTATTAGAGGTCAGGTTCCACTAGATTCGTTAGTGATTTCAAATGCTCAGAAACGAGCAAATTCTCAGTCAACGGGAGACGCTCCGCCTCACGATAAGGAATCTAAATTAATAGATGCCTCAGGCAAGAGGGTAGCAGCGCAAGCAGCCAATCATTGGCACATAGCTAACACACAAGCACTCTTGGCAAGCTATGACAGAGCTCGTTATGATGAGCTAGAGCAACTGATGCAATATCTGCCTGATGAACATAAATCCAAGGCTCATGACCTCATTCAGGAAGGGAATCTTATTTCTAATACATCAATCAGGTGTGCTCTAGATGCAGCAGACACTGCTTCACGTGCTATTAACACCAGCATTCTTCTCAGACGCCACGCATGGCTTAGAGTATCGGGTTTTAAACCAGAAGTTCAAACATCCATTTTAATTGCACCTTTTGATAAGGAGCATTTATTTGGTCCTACAGTGGGCACTTCATTAGGAAAAATGAAGAAGGACACTGAAGTAGCCAAATCTGTGGGAGCGCTAAAACACCATCCAATCGTGGATCATTTCGCCCATCCTTTTATAGGGGAGGCTCAAAGTCCATTTCTACTGACAGGTCCTCTACCTCATATAGAGGCAATAGTCAATCACCTTCTACCAGAGGTTATTTTCGAGGTGGATTTCGTGGAAACAATGGCAAAGGAAGAGGGAAAGGTAATAAACCCCTTACTTCCCCAGCCACAAATAAGCAGTCACTTGTTTCCCCTTTCCCCCGATCATCCCACACCTGTCTGGGGACGTCTCTCTCATTTTTTCCCAGTCTGGAATTCATTCACATCAGACAAATGGATTTTACAAATTATCCAATCTGGTTACAGACTGGAGCTTACAAGCAACCCTCCGAACATTCCACCACGAACACACAAACTATCTCCAGAACATTTACACCTACTCAAACAAGAGGTACAATCTCTTCTGGAAAAAGGAGCTATAGAACCCGTCCCACTACAGTATCAGGGGACAGGGGTGTACTCTCTTTATTTTCTAATTCCCAAAAAGGACGGTTCTCAGAGAATTAAACCTAGAGGCCCATAGGAATGAATGGGAAGACATTCGCAATTTGCGAGTACCCATTAGGTACTCGCAAATTGCGAATGCAATTTCAAGGGTGCAAGGGTGTCAAAAGGACACCGTGTTGCACCCCTGAAATGTGCATGTGTGCATATGTGGCACACATACATGCCCTAAGGGCATGTATGTGCGCCACATGGCACTTTGAAAAATGCAAAAAAGTGCATTTTTCAAAGAAATCGCAAATTACCACCACCTTGAAGTTGGTGGTAATTTGCGATTCCTTAAGGCCAAATTGCACTTTTTTTGTGCTTCTTACATTACATTTAAGGAATCGCAATTTGCGATTCCTTAAATGCATTTGCAAAATAGGGAATCGCAAATTTTGCGATTCCTTATTTTGCGAATTTCAGCGTTTGCGATCGCAATTTAGCTTGATACATATGGCCCTAAGTAAGTTAAGATTGCCGGTACAGTTCTTACAGTACCCTAGTGTTTAGAGAATCGTTGGAGGAAACCGTAAGGGAGTATTTTTTTTGCTAATATCTGCACCATGGCCCATATTAGTGCATTGCTTCAGCCAAGTCATAGGAGTTAAATAACCGCAGGAGAAAGAGCTTGCCACTCTGGAAGGGAATATCCATCAACTAGAAGAAGACTTACCTGTAGTCCCGCTGAATTGTTTGGCTCTCCTAAAGGAGAGAGAAAAACATTCAACCATCTTGGAATGTCTGTGCACTCTTGCATATTAGCAACATCGATTCATGCATGGGGGAAGGACAGGCAGGGTAGTAATTTGGATAATACAGTTGGAGAATAAGGGTGCACCCATCACTAAATTCGGAACTCGGACTGAAGTGGTGGCACACACGTAACTTGATATGCATAGGGAATTTGTGCAACACTATGAGGAATTGTGTAGCTATCATGGATGGCCACAGGGGAAAACATTGAGGCCTTCTTGTATAGAGTATTATTGCTGCGCTTACCTGACAGGCGGGCCCATAACTGAGGCTGAAATTAAAGTGGCATTCAAGGACCTGGCAGGGAACAAAATGCTGGGCACGGACTGTTTGCCTGCTGAGTTTTATCAGAACTATGCAGCACTTCTTGCACCGTACCTAGCGGAATTTAGTGGGAGGCGCTACAGAGAGGCTTCCTACCAGCCACAACTAGGGAAGCACTTATCGTCTCCTTTCCTGGTGTAGATACTCTTGATGTTTCCTCATACAGGCCTCTCTCCATGCCGAATTTGAACTATAAAATTATTAGTAAAATACTGGTAGATCACCCCTATCTCTATCTACAAACCCTAGTGCATAACGACCAGAATGGTTTCATCCCCAAGAGAAACACGTCACTAAACATTATGAGACTCTTTATGGTTCTCGAGAAAACGCCACAGGGGTTATTCTCAGATGCGTTAATACTGTTTATCGGCCTACAAAGGGCATTCAACATAATACAGTGAAACGTCTTATGTGCTGTGATGAGATGCATGGATCTAGGGGAAGGGTGAGACAAATGGGTCATATTACTATAGGCCGATGCAAAGGCAAGAGTCCGAACAGGCCAATGCATCCACATCCTTTGCTGCTATGAAAGGAACCCAACAAGAGTGCCCTTTATTGCCCATGCTGTGTACACTGGCGAAGGAATCTTTCGCTATATAGTTAGGACAGAGGAGTGCAGCAGAGGCATCCCACTGCAGGACCTCGAGCATGGCACTTCACTTTATGCTGATGATGTGCTTCTGTATCTCTGAGACACTGAGGTGGGCATTGTGTGGGGCATGCAGCTCCTCGACAAGTTGTGTAGTATATCAGGCTCTGCACTAACTGGACTAAGTCATGTGCGTTACCAGTTTCCCCGACTTTGCAGCATGCTCCACTTGCAGTAGCTCACCTGGGAAATAAATGGGAGAGCCTTTAACATTTAAATACCTGGGTGTGAACATATACCACAGGGACAAGAAGAGGGGAAGGGAACCTGGGAAGAATCTTACTTGCTTTGAAGAGTAGCGTAGGGTTTTGGTGGACCTTGCAGCTATGCATAAAATTTAAAATGGTGATGCTCTTGCGAATAGTGTATCATTTTGCAGCTCTCCCGATCTGGATTCCTCAACCATGAAGGCTTTAAATGTTCTACTGAGGAAGCTGATCTGGAACGGAGGCAGCCACAGGGTGTTACTATGCATCCTGCAGCGCCCGATAAGAGAGGTAAGGCGTAGAGCCCTAGATTATGCATTGTATTACTTGGCTGCCCAACTACAGTGGCTAGTCCAGTGGCTGCACAGGTCCAGCCTTACGGAATTGTGCCCACTGTGGCAGAGGCAAAGGGAGGGTGCACACATTGCATTTTTGTTAGGCTTTAAGACACAGGGGATTGGACAAACTAAAAATTTTAAGGCCGCACTGTGCTGCTTGAACAGAGTGGTACATAAGACACCACAATGCCAGCTAGAAGAACCAGTACTCTTTATAATTGGCTTACTTACTGCAGGGGGTGGTATTTTACGGCTTTGCTTGGTGAGGGAGTGTCTGGAAGTGGGAATTCACTCACTTGTAGCTTGTTATGGGGGTGGGACATTCACTCCATGCCAGTCAATAGCCCATTTTTGGCATGCAGTCACTGCTGAACTAGAGAGAACGTTGGGTAGAACAGACTTGCTTAAAATTGATAAATGTTTATTGGGGCTGTATATTCGCCCTCAAGCGAAGGTGGGCTCCAAACTTTTGAACTTATCCCTTGTGATTGCCAGATATGCCATAGCAATGTATTAGAGGTCACCAAAGGGCACCCCGAGTGCAGGTGGAAGGAGGAAGTCAAAAAGTGGGCAACGGCATGTCGGTTACTGTTGTCAAGACTACTGCATAGGAGAAGGGACAACTGAGGGGCGATAAAGACATGCTTCTTCAGTAACTCTTATATGAGTCATACTGACATAGGCTGAGCTGTAAAAGTTACTCTTGGTTCTCTTGCTGTCTTTTTTGTTTCCCTTTGCTCTGATTTCCTTCGTTTCCATTAAAACCTTATGTGCTGAATACCTCAACTACCTCCACAGGTTATGTCATGTATTTTTACTTGTATTGTTTAACCTAAATGGAGTGTACCAGTAGAACATGGATGGAATTTTGAAAGTATCAGTCATGTTTAATATGGCAGTGTTGCACAGAGAGAAATGTGAAAACTGCTCTGGTCTGAAATGTATTAAAATCAATAAAAAAAAAGTTTAAGGAAAGGACAAGAGTTCACTCGCATGGCCTTCCCCCTGTATTCTTACATTTGTGTGAGAGTCAGAATAATGGAGTGGTGTCTGATGCCTTTTCCTTACAACAAGAAACCAGACTTGGATACACCTTCTTTCACCCTTGCTATTTTTATGACTTTGACTAGAGAGATTGCCAATATTGAGGGTATTCCTTTAATGTCTGTAACGTTCAAGGTTGCAGCATATGCAGATGACGTAGTAATTTTCATGCAAAACACAGAGAAAGCTATGCCTGCCATGCTCTCTATTGAGATATATGCAACTGTCTGGCTACTCTCTGAACAAAGAAAACACATAGGTGCTACCTCTTAATGTCCTCTGTACGTCCTCTCTGGTCGGAAACACCGGCTTTAAATTGCAATCTAAGGGCATGAAATACCTAGGTATCTGGTTCAAAGTGAACGTAGCTATCTCAACCAAGTATAATACAAACAATGCCCTAGTATGGGCTAAAGAACTACCAGAGTTATGGCCCCCAAAATATATATTCTGGTGGGGTAGAGCTGACATGATCCGAATGTTGGTCACACCCCTTGTAAACTTCTTAATATGCAAATTCCCAGTTAATCGGTGTAATGTCTTCTTTAAGACCTTAGACACACCTCCAACTTATTATGGAAATCCAGTGAAGTCAGGATCTCCCTCAATAAACTTTGTTTTGGAAAATTCTCGAGGACATCAACCTTGCCAATTTCACCAGATGCCAGATATCCTTTCAGATAGGTTAGGGGACCCACGGACTTAACGATGCCAGGATACTGCTCACTCATGGCTAAGAACAGAAAATGAGCTGGTCTTTCCTCTTCAATTAAATTCAGCCCTCACAATCAACCATATCAAAGTTGCTCACTCATGTAATATTATTGACTAGGATTTTGGCGCTACAAGACATATATTAAGAGTTAGGGCATATGATGCACTCAGCAATACTCTTATCCTAATGGGATAATAAAGTTAAAATAGAGGGCTGTCACTGTATTGGTAGTACTGTGCCAAAGCAGGTCTACTGATGATCCAACACCTATTTAAATCTTGTGTTGCTTACTGAATTGCCAAGCAACTTCCAAACCAAAATAAGGATTTCTATGGGTTTTTTAAAGTTAAAGGTAGTAACATCTGAATACATGATCCATCTCTGCCCATCCTTCTTAGACGGAGTAGCCACTTGGGCGCGAGAATTTACAAATTATTCACACTGCCTTCTTCCAGACTTAACCTTAAAACAGAAACAAGCAGAACTTACTGTGACTGTCCTCTGACCTGACTCTGAGCACTACAGAATCATAGCACAGAATATGGAGGTCGCCTCACGTCTCTAAGATTAAACCTACATTGATGCAATGTAGATTTTGGTTGATACACAAAGATGTTTGAAATCCACACAGATTACACACACTGGGCATATTGAGACTGGATTCATTATGGAACTATTTGGAAGGGCTGGGTGATTACAGAAGTTTGACCTACAGACATGTCTGTCACTTTTGGGAGGGTATTCAAGTTAGTTTTGGGAAGCCCTTTGCATTGATATACTATTAGAGTCCTTGGTAGTTGCTCTTACATACTACTACCACTGTCTGCTTTTGCCAGTGTACCTATAACCTATCCTCTCAGAATGGAAAAAATGTCAAAGGACTCTCTATGCACACTTGGTGTGCCGTGTGTCAGTTTTATGAGAGGCGCTGATAATGTTATTGTTAATGGCTGCAGCCATAAAGAACCTTGAAAAGATTATGGGTCTAACTGAATCTATTTCTACATCACGTTAAACCACCTTAAGATTCAACGCTCAGATACCCATTTAAAAGCTCTGTGAGCCTACTGTATCATACCTGAATGACTGCAGAACTCTCCCAAACTGCACATTCAGCCTGAATCCACATTGCCTCATCTTAGCATCAAAGTCAATGTCAATTTAGGCTTTGCTTGTACTTTTCGGTTTCTGACAGTTGAAGGTGCTCACGTCTGCATTGCTTGTAAATTCTCTGATGCTATTTTTTTCTGTGCCCCTGAAGAATAATAAGAATAAAGAAAATGTTTGTAATGGAAAAAAGAAGCTTGTTAAACAATATAAACGAAGTTATAATGGTTTACATTTGAACTAGTAAAATAAAAGATGCAGATCAGCTTCCTGTTTAAGAGGTGTTTGTTTTTTGTTTTCCAAAAGGGGACAAGGCTGGAAGCACTTTTCAGATTCTCTGTCATATGGCATTTGACTAGAGAAATTCAAGGCAGCAGAGTTTCATCCCATAACCGTTCATTTGACAGGTAACATTTATCTCTTACCTACTTGCTTCTTATTTCAAATAATTTATTGGTTTGTGAGGATATGGTGTGCCTGAATCATAAAAAAAAGTCAGTAATTTCATGCATGTGTAGCCACAGTGACATATATTTCCTCTCCTATGTTGTGATTCACACTAGTTAACTAAAACTGTAACTTTTATAGTTTATTTAGAATATATCTGAAAACCATAATCAAAGACTGCAAATTGTCTGTGAAACCGAAATTCCGTACTCAGAGCGTTAGCATAAATATGCTATTGAATGTTTCTTTTCCTCTTTATTTCACATGGAGAACATTTCCATGTGAAAAAAATTCTCTTCTACACACCGTGAACAAATGGAGATGTATGTAGCAGTGTGTCACATTCATTATAAAACTTCCTCCTTCTTGAATTTGACATACATATGGAAGTGCTATGAAAAGGCATTGACATTATTTTTGACTTAACTCTACAGATGTTCTCAACAATGACAAACCCGCCTCCCATTGCACTCTTGTCGAACCAGTTTTCCTTCCTCCAACCCATTCTTACGTCTATGAAAAATCAAGCCAGTTATATTCAGCAGTCATTGGTGCTTGCGAGAAAACATAGATTCTGATTATTTGAATTCGGGTCCTTCTTTGCTCACCCAATTGAACATTTTGCATCATTGAGCATTACACAATAGTCTAAAAGGTTTTAAGAATCTGCCCGCTTAAAATGATATTTTATTAGGTAAAGACTAAACCTGATCCAAGTTTGATTCTGTAAGCGATTTATTGATGCATACCTCAAGAATAAACACGGGGATGTTTAGATCTCTGACACACATTCTGATTTAGATTTTGGTGATAATGGAAAACATTTGTCGATTTCTGGGAGAAGTGGTAACTTCAGAGGAGATATCCCCAGTGGAATTATCTCCACCATACTAGGCTTATAGTGGACACAAATCCACTAGTGGGTTCTTCACTAGATTCTCCACTTTTGTCAGAAAGCAAGGGATTTACTACCCAACTCTGTTTGAGGGCCATGGTTCTGACTGACAAAACATGGGAAGTTCTATATGTTGTGTTTATTCTTGTCATTGATGTTCGCAGGTCATTGTTTGTGGTCCTGGACAGCTTGAATTGTTCAGACGGTGCGATTGGCGCAGCAGCACAGGGCTGGCTCATACGGGCTCTCTCACTGAATGATGTGGCACGGATCCTGGAGCCAATACTTCTCCTTCTGCTCCATCCAAAGACACAACGCACCTCCATTCAGTGCATCAAACCAAAAAACTCAACAGGTCACTGTACCCTTAGTTTCTTTAATGTAATCAATAAATACAGTAAAATATGCATGAGGGGTATACATGTTTTGCCATTTTAATGAACATTGTAAAGTAGTAAAATGTCTTCGCTTGCAGAGCTGTGAATTTGTGCTGTGCGAGCACCAGTAGGTGCTTGTTTTTGTTTTATCTTTCAATGCTCATCATATTTAGTAGATAGGTGGCTTTGCATTATTGTGACATGACCCAAAGCTATCCCCATCTAATCTCTTCTGCCATCCTTCTGGCCACTTTCCACACCTTTGTCAGTTTTACTTGTTCTGTTTTTTACTATTACCAACTCACACACACTAATTATCTCATTATGAGTGTCCTTTTAAATCCAATGAGATGTTATCACTGGGGCAGAGTTAACTGGAACCTTGTAATGAGGCTCTGAGTGCATCCTTTGAGTGTTAAAAAGCAGCAAACCTCATTGAGCACACTGATCTTTGCTACTTATCTCACAAATTTTGCAGCCACTACACTCTGAAGTGTTTATTTTAGCCAGTTTTGAATCAGTCTCTCTATGCGAGCCTCACCTCGAAACTTATGCCATTTAAAAAGGATCTATCTGCCTGTCAGCATATGCCAGGACGTTTCCTTTATCAGGTATACCACATCAAACATCTTCTCAGTATCCTAATTTCTGCTGTCTCCTTATTATTCATGCCATGGCAGCCTTCCCAGTAGTTGCCACATTCTTAGCAATATTTGATTGCGTCTTTAATAATTAAATTTAGATTTAGAAAATCCAGCATAAACAGGGGTCTTTGTTTAATTGTATTTTCTCCAGATGGGGATTCACTTTCTTCTCGAAATCAATGAAAGTGACATTTAAAGACCATCCTGTAAATGATACAAATCTGCTGTTACCTGCAAGTTCAAATACAGAAATATTGATGATTATGGGCCACGTGCATGAACATAAGGAATTGCGATTCCTAAATAGCGATTTTTAAAGAATCGCTATTTAGGAATCGCAATTCCTTATGCATGTAGGATTCGCAAAATAAATTGTGATTCCCAAACATTACCTAATAGCGATTTGCAAATTGCGAATCGCTATTAGGTAATGTCACTCTATTCATTCCTATAGGCCTATAGGCCCATAGGAATGAATGGGAATGCATTCGCAAATTGTGATTACCAAATTGGTAATCGCAAATTGCACATTTAATTCCAAGGGGGCCTAAAGCCCCCCTGATGCACCCCCCAAAAAAGGTAAGTATGCACATGTGCAGCACACATGCCCTAAGGGCATGTGTGCGCTGCACACCACTTGGAAAAATGCACTTTTGTGCATTTTTTAAAGCATGTGCAAATTACCATCAAATTCAATTTGATGGTAATTAGCGTTTCCTAAATGCACAGTGTGCATTTAGGAAAGGCTTGATGCATCACAATTAGGGAATCGCAAATTGCGATTCCCTGAATGCATTTGCAATTTAGGTAATAGCAATAAATTGCGATTACGTAATTTGCGAATTCAAAGCCTTTGATGCATCGGAAAAGGCAATTTTTTCCGGTCGTAAACGGGCCGATTCTGCGATTCAGCCCGTTTGCGATGGGAAAAAAGCTTGATGCATGTGGCCCTTTATCTTTTCGACCATCCCTTCCAAGAAAGGGCAAACAGTGGCCAACTCCATACTGATTGTTATTTCATATCAAACAAACATAATTATTATTATTACTACTATAATTGTTAGTAGTAGTTTTATATTATTATTATTCTCTCACTTACTACAATGCTTAGTTTAGTTTCCAAAAATGCAGTAATATTTTTTATACCTCATAGACAAATTTGAATGCCCTCTTACTGATAGTATGTCTATATTGATCCAAAGATTGGGGTTTATCTATTTCCATTTGCCAACCAGTGACCGTGACACTGCACTTAAAATGTCCATTCATTATTACTACAAGCAGGTGTCTGGCTAAGCTTTTTTTTAAATATATCTTTTTAACTGTAAATGTTCTGATGTTAATTATTCCAGTAGTGTGATGGAAGCAGCTATGGTATGAACTGGCTGCTTGTGACAAGCCTTGAAGTCAGTGACACAATGACACATGAACATCCCTTTATGCATGTGATCTGTCCATTATTAGTTCCATATTTACCTTTGAGCTCTGCTAGGCTGGAAATTATGACATTGGATTTTAAAAAGAAGATAGTCCATAGAGCAAGATTCTAAAGAAAGCTTCACATTCCTCTTCTCTTCGAAAAGTGTGTATATTGTTTGCACACATGCCTATTGCTGGTTGGTTTTAGCAAAGCATAGGGATAATGCTTTATGTAAGTCAGTATCTGTCCATGTTGGAATGAGAGGGTCTGTATATGATAGACTATTGTTTTGAGGCCGGAAATGATGCTACAGCTACTGATGTGGCCCAAAATGGCTTGGTTACTCATTGCAGTTGTGCATGCATCTAACTCTCATTGGTAAGGGAAGAGACACAGAGCACAGTTCATTTCAGTTCAGTTTATTTATTTGCATAGTTACTAAAAACCATTGCAATCCATTAAAACAATCAATAAAACCATTGATACACACTGATAAAACCAATAATACACACAGTAAAGTGCAGTGCAGCGCAAACATGTCTGGTGATAGCACCTGGCAGGTGACGAGCAAATAAGATTTGGTACATCTTAAAACGCTCTTTTCTTATTGCTACGGTGTACTTAAAAAAGATTATCAGATTATGAGTCAGTTTCTTCGCACTCAGCTTGATACACGCAATGAAGTGCAGTGCAATTTATACATGTTTGAAAGTAAAACCTAACAGGCATGGGGCAGCCAGAATATGACTCATTGTGACACATTTTGTTGTTGCAGCGAAGTTATTTTAAAAAGAGCAGCATTTTAATTTGAAAACCGGCATCTTCCCATTCAGCATGATGCCAGGTCGTTTGCCAGGTGCTCACAGTTCAAGAAAAATAGAGAAAGGGAGAAGAGAGAAAAGAGAAAGGGGGGAAGGAAGAAGAGAGAAGGTCTCTCAGTTTGCATCCCCGACATGATGTACTATGGAGTCAATCAGGCTTCAGCTATTATTTAGATTGAGTTTATTTGTCAAAACGCCACGTGTGGGTTTTTAGAACTGTTTGAGATGTTACTTTAATGATGTTATGTGCGTGGCGATTTTCCTTTGCGAGTTTCCTGTAATCCGGTTCTTTGCTTTGATGAAGTTACAAACTTGACGTTGTCGTTTAAAAATAGGAGTCTCTGCAAGAGGGCCTAATGCCGAGTTCTTTGCCTATGCACACTACGCAATGGACTTCCAGTGCGTCTTCAACTGGTAGCCTGACCGCCTCTGCAGTCGGAAGCTTGTGGCATTTTTTGTTCGGCCAGCATGAGAAATTTTACCACTCTGCAGTTCAATTGTGTGGCCCCCGGATCAAAGCATGCCAGCACCGCTTGCCTCCTAGAGCGAATTCCTCTCTGTTTGAAGGGGGCCTTTAACAGCTGTATCCTTTCTTGCAGTAACTCCTTGCAGGTACAGATTAAGTGCAGAATGTCTCCTGTTCCCGTGTCACACAAGCTGCAAGAAGTTTGGGGCGGCGCTCTCCGCCATGCTGGGAGGTTCTGGACACATGGGAGGAGGCCCAGTCGATGCCTAAGAAATTTCATTTCTAGTGATTTGTGACAGCCCTGATTAAAATATTTTTGAGGTGCAAGCGTTTTATAAGTGTTTAGGGTCATCCAGATGTGGGATCTGGCTGAGAAGGTAGCCTTGTCCTCCACCAGTGAGAGTCGTATTACGGACTTCCAAACCAGTTTCTTGAAGGTTGAATGATGAAGCTGTGTATTCCAAAGGTCGGAGAGCCCAACAGTTTCCAGAGATTCCTTTAGGTAGCTTCTTGCGGGAGAGGTATCCCTCTGATGGAATTCCTGCCATATAAGTTGGTTTAAAGTATTTAGGGTGGAGGATCTGATCTTGTTCCAGCAGATGATGTAAGCACCATGCCTGGACAGAGATTGTTTTAGTAAGCCAAACTCCAGCCTTACTTGAGCTGGCGAAGTGTAGTTTGGGAGTCTGAACATGGTTCTATACGCTTTAACTAAGGTGCTGTCCAGTAGTTTGGCGTCTCTGCCCCGCATTGCCTGGCTGCCATAGGTTATCGTGGGCAGTAGTTTGACCTGTGCTACCTTTAGGAGGGGCATTTCAGTTCATATTTATTGCATATTAGATACAAAAAACTACATTGAAACAAATAATGTATAGTAAATGCCCAATATACATAATTATAAGGCGTTTTTCAAATGTCGATCCAAAGAATATATCGAGTACAAACAACAATAAATATACTTCAAATAGTTACAACGACAACCTCCCGATCCACACAGGTATTACATTGTGTGTTTATCATAGTTCATTAAACACTGGCACTTTCATGTAGCCAGCTTAATGAAATATCTAAGAATCAGACTAGGCACAGTATTGATTTCACTTGACTGTGTCTAGAATTTAACTGTTAACTAGTCAATTTTATATAGTGTAATTTAAGTGCACACCTTTAATATTGGCACCTGATATTATATAACCCAGGGCAGATACCTATGTGTTTCCCTGATTCAGTAATGTGCATATTCTACATTACTTTTCACATTCCCCAATGAACCCTAACTGGAGGTTTTAGCTAATAGATCAAGTATGGAAAACTAAACCTCAAATAACCATAAAAAGATGTGGGCGAGAGAGGAAGTTCAAAATACTTTTGTAAGCTGCAGGTATCCCAGCTTGAGGCTAGCTCTCTACAACTCTTCAAATTAGACAAACAATGCAAATTGTAGTCCTTTACTGGATAATTCTATGCTTTACTTACATTTGATCCATCCTTTTTGTGAATAGCTCATCAGAAAGTGCACTATGCATGCAGAGATTATATAAAAAGCAAAATAATAGATTTTTACAGTGTGTTTCAAGTTTCTATTTGTTTCCCAAATTTGACACATGAGTACTCAGTCGGAGACTGTTTCCCTCTTAGACATTTGATCAGATTATTTACTGATTTACTCATGGCTAGCAGTCCCAGTTCTTATCTGAGCAGTTCTTGTGGAAAAGATTTTCTTAAATTGAGCAGTGTAGTCAAAGCTGGGCATTCTTTGGTGCCTATATGTTTTTATACCATTGGTACACCACGCAGGAATATAATGATCTTGAGTTTACCAGACATTGCAATTAAAAGGGGTTTAACAGAAAGGCGCCCATGTTTTACATTAATCATGTTTAAATATTTTGCAATTGCTGCAACTTTAATTTTGAAGCTGGTGAGCCAAGCATGCAAAGACAAACGTATTTGGCATATGTATGCCTAAATAACATTAACTCAACACTGCCTCCAAAATAGAGGCCCTATCCTCTACTTAAAGCTATAGTTTTTCTCTCCAAAGTTTGGTATTTTGGTTTTCTTTAGGTTACATTCAAGTAGTTATCCTTATTTTAAATTTGGAGGTTGTTCAACAGTCTTTGCAGTCCAGTCATGGTCTGATCACTAATAATGAAGTCATCACCATACATAAGGACCAATAATCTCAACACACATGCCCATTGGCCTCATTGTGGCGGCCAGTGCTGGGTTTAGGGAGGCAGCACAATCTGAACAGAGGGCCAAGAGCTGGCCACTCGTACAGGGTATTTGAGGCTAAAGCCTGTTCTCTGATCAAGAAAAAGGATCCTAAGATCTCTTTGTTCTCCATTTCATAAATCTATTAACCCCTGGTTGAGGCAGTATCCTGGGGAGGGATCCATTGAGCACTACTGCAATGTGTGTGTTTTGCAGCGTGAATCTTTCTGGATTCACTATGCTGTGCATTATTCCGCCATCTCGTGGTTGGGTCCGGATTCGTAGTCTTTTCTTTGTTTTTGTTGTTTTTTTTTTTGTTTTTTTTTTGTTGGCCCAGGTGGGCGGCGACGCCCCACCATTTGGTGTCTTCGGTGACGTCGTCGCGCTTCCGGCGGAAGCTCCCACCTTTGGTAGCCATCTTCAGATTCTTTTTTCCGCCGTGGGGTCTGGATCGTTGCCGAGAAGTTCCAGAAAGTTTGGACGAAGAATCTCGAAAAGTCGAAATTTCATCACAGAAGATGTACTCCTGAGACACCGGACGACGACACTAGTACCGGAGAAGAAGGACGACGAGGTAGAAGGTCCACGACCGAAATCTCGACGCCTACAGAGAATGCGCTCACAGGGGGCTCCCTAAGCGCGGTTATGGACAAGACTCCGTTCAAGTTCTGCAGAAATTGCCACCACAAATGCGCCCAAAAAGACCAGCACCCAGTCTGCAACCTCTGCTTGCCGCTCGACCACGCCAGCGAAGACTGCAACGCGTGCTCGGCGTTCACCCCGAAGACCCTCCGGGTGAGAGACAGACAGAGAAGGGCGAACTACAGCATGCAGGGCCAGGGACCAGCACCATCTCTCCGAGACCTGGGTCTCTCGAGCGGAGAGGAGGACAACATCGCAGAGGGACCAGAGGACTGCGCTGTCGTCGAAATCGAAAAGAAAACGTCGAAGGAGGTAAGGGAGTCGTCGACCCCAAAACACCAAAGCGACGCTCGAAAGAGTGAAGCCAGAATCCCTAGCGACACTCCGAGAAGTGTAGCAAAGTCCTCGAAGGGAGCGTTGCCGCCGAAACACTCGACGAAAGCAACAGCACCAAGGGACAAACAGCCGAGCGGATCCTTGGACAAGGACTCTCAATCGGCGAAAGCCTCCGAAAACGAAGGCGTCGAAGGTCGTCCCCGAAAAGGAAACCTCGACACCGAGAAAGGAAGGCCCGGCGTCTGTTTCGACGACCGCGACCACGAAGAGAGGCACTGCACCACTCGACGCCGAAAAGGTCCACGAGATGGCGAAAAAGAAGAGGAGGCTCGAGGCAGAGATGGCGAGCATCCTGCAACGCAAAAAGACTTCGACGAGAAGATGAAACAATACGCTATTCCGTCGAAGCAAGCCCACGAGGCAGTCGAGGAGTTCGAGGCCGAAGTCGTCGAGGCCCCGGGGACACCCGAACAGCTCGAAGACCAGGACGAGGAATACTACTACTTCGAGGCCGAAGGCGAAGAAGAGATGCTGTCTTACAGGGACTCGGCGTCCTCTGAAGTACAAGACCTAGACTGGCAAGACCTCGACACAGAGTCACCAGAAGAAGGGGTAGACACTTACCCATCGAGACCTTCGCCGCCAGACGACATCGGAGTCTACAATGAGGTCGTGCAGAAGGCTGCAAAGACTTATGGGGTCGAAATGCAGGAGGAAAAACAAAAGCAGGTTTCCTCTTCGAAACACTGCTCCCCCAACAGACAAGGAGCCAATTTCTACCCATGTTACCTGGCGTTCTCGACCAGGGAAGGGAGGCCTTCAGGGAACCAGCAATCTGCAAGGCGGTTACCCCGAGGAGCGAAAAGAAGTATAAGCACTCCACAAAAGATCCTGCATACATACAGGGGTCTGTACCAGCAGACTCCATTATCGCTGCAACAGCCAGGAAGAGGGCCGGTGTGCCCACCAACACAGGCCCACCTCCAGACAAGGAGAGCAAAAGAATAGACCTCACAGGACATAAGGTGGAGAGGAACGCAGCCATACACTGGCGTATCGCCAACTCCAACGCCCTCATCAGCAGGCATGCATACCAGCATTGGGCAGAAATGAGCCAGCTCATTAAGCACCTGCCAGAAGAACACCAACAAAGAGCCAATTACCTAGCGGAAGAAGGCAAGGCCATCGCGAACACTTGCCTAAAGTCAGCCTTGGACGCAGCAGAGAACTCCAGCAGGCAAATGATGATAGGGATGACTGAGAGGAGACACGCATGGCTCAGGATCTCCGGCTTCAAACCAGAAGTACAGAGCAACATCATCAACACACCGTTCGACGGTGAGAAACTGTTTGGAGCAACAGTTGACAACAAATTAACACAACTAAAGACGGACAACGAAACTGCAAGGTCCATGAGAGCGCTGCAGTTCAGGGGAATGAGAAGAGGGAACCCCTCAAGGCGAGCCAGTGGTAGAGGAGGCAATGCACCTACCACCTCACACCAATCACAACAACAAGGGTACCAAGGGAACAACCAGGGCCAAAACCTGCAGGGACAACAGCAGCAGAATTGGCAGTACCAACCCAGAGGAAGGTCCTTTCGAGGGCGCGGGTACGGACGGGGACAGGCCCGAAGAGGGGCCAGCAGCCCGCCTCAAAGTGACTCCACACACAGAACAAGCCCCCCACCGTTAACACCAAGGTTGAGGGAAGTCCGCAAAGGAAAAGATAAAGAGCAGAAGCACACAGCAAATAACCACCGAGCATACGACACCAGTGGGAGGAAGAATAGGAACATTTCTCACACAATGGAGGAAAATTACCACGGACAAATGGATACTAAACACCATACAGCACGGGTACTGCATAGACCTCCAAAAACACCCGCCAGGGAGAAGACCAAGACATCGGTCAATACCCGCAAGAGAACTAGCCCTCCTCCGCCTAGAAGCAGAGGAACTGCTACAAAAAGAGCAATAGAACCAGTTCCAAACAACGAAAGGAACAAGGGAATATACTCAACGTACTTCCTAGTGCCAAAGGTAGACGATACACTAAGACCAATACTGGACCTCAGATTCCTGAACAAGTTCGTAAAAACTCAAAAATTCAAGATGACTTCACTTCAGGAAGTAATACCCCAAATCCAAGAAGGGGATTACATGGCGACCTTAGACCTAAAAGATGCATACCTGCACATACCCGTCAACCGCAAACACAAACGGCTATTAAGATTCGTGATAGGCCACGATCACTACCAGTTCACAGTGCTAGCCCTACCTCGACGACTGGCTGGTAAAAGCAGGATCATACAGACTCTGCAAAAAACACATCAAACAAGTCATAGAAACACTGTCCACATTAGGTTTCTCAATACATTGGGAAAAATCGTCAACAGAACCCCAACAAATCAAGATATTCTTGGGGGCACAAATAGACAGCACACAGTCCAAGGTGTTCCCCAGCGACAAGAGAAGTATAGCGCTCCTGAGGGAAACACGTCATTACCGCAAGGGGCAAGTTCTGACAGTGAGGACGGTGAGCAGGCTAATGGGAATGATGGCATCATGCATCCACCTTGTCCCGCATATCAGACTGCACATGAGACCGTTCCAGGAATGGATACAACAGCAATGGTCACAAGCCACAGGGAGTTGGGAAGATCTAGTGGTTGTCACACACGCAGTGCAGAAAGAAATAGCGTGGTGGAAAGAAGAGAACATATTACAAGGGAAGCCATTCACACAGCCAACTCCAACAGTGACCATCACAACAGACGCCTCACAGCAGGGCTGGGGCGCGCACATCACCAGACTCCGCGTCAGGGGGCTCTGGTCACAACAAGATGCAGTGAAACACATCAACTACCTAGAACTCAAAACTGTGTTCCTAGCCTTAAAAGCCTTTCAAAAGCAGCTTTACGGCCAGCGAGTGCTGATACAAACAGACAACACAACTGCAATGTTCTACATCAACAAGCAAGGTGGGACACAATCAGCACCGCTGTCAAGTCTGGCACAACAGATCTGGAGATGGGCCATCCCTCTAAGGATAGACCTGCTAGCAATACACCTCCCAGGAATAGACAATGTAGAAGCAGACCGACTCAGCAGGCAGACGTCTGCATCCCACGAATGGGAACTGAACCAACAGGAGGTGCAGCAACTGTTCCAAAAGTGGGGAACACCACGGATAGACCTCTTTGCAACACCCCAGAATGCAAAATGCCAACATTACGCATCCAGACAGCCGGACCAAAGGTCCCTAGGGAATGCCCTATGGATAAGTTGGTCGAACGAATTTGCTTACGTTTTCCCCCGATACCACTGTTACACAAAGTACTCAGCAAATGCAGGAGCAGCAGCATGACACTCATACTGGTGGCACCTCAGTGGGCCAGACAAACATGGTTCTCACAGATAATGGAAATGGCGCAGGAACCAGCACACAGGTTCAGCAGAAGGAAAGACCTCCTCACAATGCAAGACGGAAAAGTGCTCCACCCAGAACCAGACAGCCTCAGCCTAGCAGCATGGCTCCTGAGGACCTAGAATTCGCACACCTCAAACTACCTCCAAGCACCATGGCAGTACTCAGAGAAGCAAGGAGACCCACTACAAGAAAATGCTACATTGCAAAGTGGAAAAGGTTCTCACAATGGTGCATTACAGAGGGACTGCAACGAAAAGTCACAAAAGAATCAACAGTACTGCGATACTTAACACACCTACTACAAAGCGGGCTGAGCTACTCGTCACTAAGGGTTCACCTAGCAGCCATAGTGGCCTACACCAGGGGAGAAGTGGTGAAAAGCTTCTTCACCTCCCAAGTGGTCAAAAGATTCCTGGAAGGGGCTAAAAGAATAGCCCCCTAAAAGGATGCCAGCCCCAAGCTGGAACCTCAACACTGTACTGACACAGTTGATGAAATCACCATTTGAACGCATACACAAGATCACACTGCACATGCTCACACTAAAAACGGCTTTCTTAGTGGCTATCACGTCACTGCGAAGAGTCAGTGAACTACAGGCTCTCACACTACAAGAGCCCTACTTGCAAATACACAAGGACAGAATTGTCATGAGGACGGACCCACACTTCCTGCCAAAGGTGGTGTCGCGGTTCCATATCAATCAAACAATACAGATACCAAGTTTCTTCCAGAAACCTTCAACACCCTCAGAAAAGGCGCTAAACACGCTAGACGCCAGAAGGGCAGTGATGCACTACATAGAAAGGACGAAGGAATGCAGGAAAACAAAACAACTCTTCGTTTCCTTCGCAAGCAGTTTCCTGGGACGACCAGTAACAAAAAATACCATTGCACGGTGGATTGCACAAGCAATACAACTCTGCCACAAGCAGGCAGGACAAGAGTTACAAGGAGCCGCCCAGGCTCACTCAACAAGGAAAAGGGAGCAACGGTTGCGTTCCTAGCGAACACACCTATACAAGACATTTGCCAAGCGGCAACATGGTCTTCCGTGCACACGTTCACCAAACACTACTGTGTTGATATCCAAATGAACAAAGAGGCACAAGTAGGACAGAAGGTCTTACAGCACATTTTCAGCAACCAATGCTCATCTTCCACCCAACCACCGCAATAACAAAACCGCTACTAAGTCTATGCACAGCATAGTGAATCCAGAAAGATTCACGCTGCAAAACGAATAGTTTCTTACCTGTCGGTGTAGTTTTGCAGCTTGAAGACTTTCTGGATTCACTAGCGATCCCACCCGCCTCCGCCAGGAAGATAACATAGGAGGTTAAGGGTACAACTGAACTACATACAAGGTTAAAGGGATCAAAGAATAATTGAAGGATTAAAGGTTAAAGACATAGACAACAAAAAACTGTAAGAGGAAAAGAAAAAAGAATCCGAAGATGGCTACCAAAGGTGGGAGCTTCCGCCGGAAGCGCGACGACGTCACCGAAGACACCAAATGGTGGGGCGTCGCCGCCCACCTGGGCCAACAAAAAAAAAAAAACACAAAAACAAAGAAAAGACTACGAATCCGGACCCAACTACGAGATGGCGGAATAATGCACAGCATAGTGAATCCAGAAAGTCTTCAAGCTGCAAAACTACACCGACAGGTAAGAAACTATTCGTTCTCTACCTGGTGTTTGTAGGTTGTACTGTTGCTTCTTTTCTCTGTTGATGGTCTGTGTGTGAGGGAGCCCTGCACTGTTGCTCCATGTGCTAAACCTGGGGTGTGTAATGGAAGTGCCCATTCCCACAGTTAGTGGTGTATTGTGTGCAGATCCAGGAAGTTTTTCATTAGTCCAGCCAGGGCTGTATGTTATGTGTAAAACTGGAACATGCTCTGCTGCTGACTGTGCTTTATGAATATATGACCTATGTATGAGAGAGTTTTGTAGTGCTACTGCCTGTACTTACTGTGCCTGACGTGTTCGTGAAATGTGCACTGCTGCTGCTACCCTACTTCACCTGTTATTTGCATGCGATTGAAATGTGGACTACTGCTGATCATACGGTGCCTATTCTCTGTGTTTAAGGGGAGTTTGACACATTGCTGCCTAATCTATAGCTGTTTTGCAGTTCAGGGAATCTTGCAATGCCACTGTCTGAGCTGTACCTGCCATTTCTGCAGGCCACGTGGTTCCTGTCCCCTGTGTTTTACTAACAGTTTAGAAAACCTTTTACCGTATAAATTAAGGCCAGACCTTTGACAATGAACTTCACTTGACAGTTTTGGTAAATTTATAACTTTTTGCCCATATACAGTGGTGGTTACATAGTAGAGAATATCATATACATCATGTAGATCAGCTTGTGTTTATTGTGTGGTTTTTTTTTTTTTCAAATTTTATTAGGATTTGAAAAATGTCAAGGCATAAAATATGTATGTGGTATTTCTTTAGTAGGAACCTAACCAAAAGGCAGTTGTACCAAGACTAGCAAAATGTCAATGCGTGATACGAGAATTAGCTGCTTTGTAGACTGTTAATGCATTATTGTGATGTAGTCTTCTTTAAAGTGGTGCGTCTTCAACTCTTTCCTAAATTGCTGCAGTTTTGGGGCGGTTGGGTATTTTCTATATCCTAGATACACAGATGGAAAAGGCCTGCTGCCTTGTTTTTTTCTTTTTTACACTTCTTTAGGGGTGTGGAATAAAATATCTACTTGTCCATGGGGCAGGTTGCTTCATAAATCTACTTGTCATGTTACAAAATCCACTTGTCCCTTTGGTGCCATGTAGTACGGCGACAAATTATGGCAGTAATCTCATTATATAAGAGCTCTGATATAACCTCTCTGATTATGTCAGGGCTCATACCATAGTAGTGTTTGAATACTTGCAATTCCCTTATGTTGCCAAATTTCCGCAGATCTACATGCTGGGGCTGAAGGTAGTGGTAAGCAATAGTTCCAGGGTTAGAATGCCCTTTTGAGTCTGTGCAAACCTACTAACTTGCATGTTTTAAGGATTTTCAACAACTCTTCTCTAATCTTTTCCCATACTGAGAAATGTTCGAAATTTACTCCTGACAATGGCAAACGTAGACCTTCTTCCAGAGTTGGGAAAAAAGTGGTTGGAGGGAAAGTGAACTTGCAAAGACTCAGATTTTTGCATGAGTAAATCTACACATGCATATTTGCTCATGCTAAAATGCAGTTCACAAATACTTTCTAGGAGTACTATTTCTTGTCCTACTGTAAATTATTGGGAATTCACGAAAGCCGTATAGCTGCACTTAATACAAGGACATACACCATGGGTGCACTTTTGAGACTTTCTTTAATAATTGGGCCCCTAAAAAACTTACTAGAATGGTATTGATAAATCCAACAATATGCTGTTGTTGAATTTATCCTAAAATGTACAGACAAGAAGTTATAAAACTTTCTTGTCTGTAAGCCAAAATTCAGCCTTCCAGTGCTCTGTCCTGATTGGTCAGAGTTAAGTGGATTAGCCAGGCTGCTTTGAAGAGGTGATAAGTAGCCCCTGGGGTTAAAGAGCCACTCTGGGAGGAGAGAGTTCTGCTACAGAGGAATGCCAGAGCCAGGTGGAGGGGTTGTAAACAATAATCTTCAATAGGAGGAGGAGACAGGCAGGAGAAACCAATTTAATTCATACCCCTACTCTTTGAACCCAGACAAATGTCAGGCTTAAGGAAGGAATGTGCCAATGTCAGGGGGAGAGAGAATATAAGATGAGCCATCCTGGAGGGTTGGTTTAACCAGCTCTTACCACTCTGCTGGGACTTCAGCCATATTGAATAGTGGAGAAATAGTGCTTTCTGGGAGACCATTGTGCCACACTTTGCAGGTGTCGTCCTGCACCTCATTGGACAGGAGTACCCTACTGTGTGACCCCAGAGAACACTGAATAAGTATCTGAGAGGGCCAGTGCCTCTCAGCTCTGCTGCTTGAAACTGAGAGAAAAAAACGGATTGCCAAGCTGGAAGCTTGATTTGCGCCATCAGGCCCTTCATTCTGACTGACTGCGTGTGCTGCATTATCTGGAACTACAGCCCTTTGGATGTACCTTGCTTCAAGAGGAATAAAGAGTGGACACCAACCTGGAAACTTGATTTGCAACATCAGGCCTTTCATTCTGACTGCGCCTGCTGCATTATCTGGAAATGCAGCCCTTTGGATGTACCTTTTTTTCAAGAGGAATAAAGAGTGGGGTCCATGCACGCTACAGG
This sequence comes from Calotriton arnoldi, assembly GCA_963921515.1. Classification (NCBI taxonomy): domain Eukaryota; kingdom Metazoa; phylum Chordata; class Amphibia; order Caudata; family Salamandridae; genus Calotriton; species Calotriton arnoldi. The sequence continues at coordinate 1,524,389 of CAWUFW010000341.1, forward strand.
TTAACAGAGCTCACCTGCATCAACTCCACCAAGAGTCCCCTGCCTGGAGTGTATCCAGTGGACATTTAAGGCTTTTGTCCAGGTGCATTGTGGGAATTCTGGTCCCAACCTTTCAAGGATTGTGTTTTGGACACTTTGGACCCTCGAGAGGAATTTCAGGAAGTTTGGGAAAGTTTGGTGAACTTTTGTGAAAATGCTCCAAAGGGTGACCGGACTCTCACAGAAAGGCTATCCGGCGAACCCTCATAGTATCCAGCATGCTGGAGGAGGCTGCACGACATCTGGTGAGAAATCCTCCAGAAAAGTTTCTAAGTGTGAAGGTAAAATCTACCGCTTAGTGTATCCGACCAGGGCTCCATCGCGGTCAGCCTCAAACTTTGACTTTGTCCCGGTAAGAGGCGACCAAATGTCCAGAAGTGGCACTATTGGTTTCTAAGCACTAGAAAGTGTTTAATCTTTAGAAATTCATATGTCTGGTTCCTTACAGTGTATTATTTTCAATTTGGTGTCATTTTAAAGATAAAAATATGTCCTATTTCTATAAATTGGTACTGGATTTTCATTGTGTGTTGTGTCTTAATTACTTACTCAATTGGTGTTTTTAAATGCTTTACGTACCTGTCTCTGAAGTTAAGGCTGCTTGCTCGCAGCCAAGCTACCAAGGGTTGAGCATGGGAATAATTTTTTGAGACCTATTCTGAGTCTTAGACTGTGTTAAGGGCCTTATTGCCAGTGGCAGATGCATATTTGCCACTACTAATAACCCACTTTCCAACAAGAACACATTGTAACATGCTGCTATATCGAATATACCCAGTACCATGGATGAACTAACTCATTCATGGTATTGGCAAGATTCCACGTATGATGGAATAAGCTGCAGAAATTCCCAGGAATTTTGACTGACAAGGCAAACAAAGAATTTGTTGGCAAATCGGTTGATTTTAGAGACATTTCCTTTAAGCTGTCAGTTGTGTGTAAACGCAGCTACTAGACAAATAGGCTTTATAAATCAACACCATGCATGGGTGAAAATAAGTATATATGTATAATTAATCATCATCATATAAGTTTATTTGGTACATTTAAGACCATCAAAGTACATAGATGAACATCACAATAAAATAATCCATTATTAAACTGTTAAAATTTACAATAAAAGATTTGTCTAAAGTAAAAAATGGAGACAAATGTTGACAAGCATTATATACAAAATATAATCCAGAAAATTCATACAGATTGATAAAATATGTCACCTAAATTTTTTTTTTCCTTTTTTGATCAAAAAGATTTAATTAGCCACAATCTCTAACTTAAGGTAATTTACGTACAACTAATTAAGTTGAAATAAAAGGCCCCTGAATCTGTTGATTCACAAATCTCAAGTTCCTAGGGCACTGGCCCGAATGACCCAGCACGATTTTAGATATTTTTCCACTGCGATCACTATAGCTTCTCTAGTTTCTACACACAGTAGCCTAAGTGCAATAGAGTACTGCCATCAACCTGCATATAGCCAAAATCAATTTTTTCCTTGGTCGAATATAACCTATGCATAAGAAGAAAAGATGGGCTAAGGTCTCCTGTGTACTAGAGCACACTGGACAAGTATCCCTGCCAGCAGTCATACGCTGCCATTTTGCAGTAAAGGACAAAAAGGGTAGCGTACCATACCGTAACTTCAGGAACAAAGCTCTGTCCCCAGGTGACAATATAAAATCAAGGAAAGGCTCAAAGAAGCTCTGCAGCTTAATGCACAAAAAGGCATCAGTCAAGGGGCCAAGGTCCTCTCTTTTGAGTTCCATGTCAGTGACCCATTTCCAGTATGACACTTTTAGCAATTCTTGTGATAATGGCGGGGAATCCTTAGGCCAGTATTCGCCGAACCCAAGCGTTGTCAACAGATCCCTTAAAAAGGTCACTTACTTAATAGCATAGAGCTTATCAAGGTTAACAATTTCTTTAAAATGTAGGTAATATTCAGAAAGCGCAGGAATGTGTTTTAATCTCCACCAAAAGAGGAGGGGCCGTAATCCAACCTTTCTCTCCACCGGCTGTAGCCCCAAGTCATGAGATAGAGAAACTAAAGGGGAGCTTTTAGGTAAACTTTCCAGAGAGCACAGAAATTGATTTTCCGCTCTACTGAGATCGATTACACTGGCAAAGCCCCATATCTCCCCTCCATATAAAGCACTAGCCTGCGCCTTGGCCCTATATACCCTTAAGACAGGAGAGATCTGTTTTGCCTTTGCTGATTTAAAGGGTCTATAAATAGCCGCAGTATGGTGAGTTAAACTCAACACACTTTTCTTTATCTGGTGTGTCCACAACATTTTATTTGTTAATATAATGCCTAGAGCAAAGGAGCACTATCTAGATAAACAGATGAAGTGAATGACTTATGAGGATTTAGGGTCATAAAGTTTGTTTTGCTGAGGTTTATCACCAACCCTCTTTTCCTACAAAAATCCCAAAATCTATCAACCAATGTCTGAAGCCCACGGGGGTCTTGGAAATTACAAGGGTATCGTTGGCGAAGAGAAGAAGCAGGATTTTTCTGCCCGCCAACTTAGGTGCGTCATTTATACAATCTTTCAGGTAAGGCACCACCCCGTTCAGATATAAGGAGAACATGGTAGGTGCCAACACGCACCCTTGTCGAACGCTATTTTTCAGTCGGATCACCCCTTGGACCCCACTGCACCTGCGCATAGGTCTCATAATGCGGGTACTTAACAATGTCCAGAAGGTCATACGGTAGTCCCATATCTCTCAAGACCTCCCACATTTTCAGGCACGGAACCAAATCAAAAATGGTTTGCAGATCAATAAAGACCAGGTATAAATGAGCCTTTTCCAATATGACTGTTTTCCAGTATAGTGCTAGAAGACTAAACACCTGGTCTAAAGTACTTGTTTGTCTTCTGAACCCAGCCTGGAGGCGTGACAGTATTTCTTTATCCTCTATCCACTCCTCAATTTTATAAAGGATCTGTCTGCTAAACACTTTTTGGAGTACATCTATTATAATTAGGCCTATAATTAGACAGGGAGTCCCTTTGACCTTTCTTAAATACTGGAACAATTTCTGCTCCCTTCAAAATAGGCGGTGTATCCATTCCAGATACAGTTGCATTAGACAAGATGTTCAAATATTTGGTCTAAGAATCAATATCGGAAAGGAATAGGTCTCCTGGGACCCCATCCGGGCCTGCGGCTTTTACTGGAATGATAGATTTGACTTACCTCTCTGAGTTTCTCAAATCTATATGAAGTGTCAGGGGTACTACACTCAATCTAAGGTCTGAGCCATCAGGTAGGCTTCTCCCTACCTCGTGCTGAATAGAAGGGGGGCTGTACAAGTGAGCAAAATGGGTATACCAAATGTGAGGTTTAATACAGTCATTAAATCAAGAGCTGATCAACTGGCCTTTCCTGGATGCCAAATGCCAAAATCTCTTTGAATCCCTTTTTCCTGAAGCCTCGTATAGAGCCTCCCAAACTTTACCCTCCCATTCTATCTGGGCTTTATGCTGTACACGTTTGTAATGGGCCCTACACTCTTTGATGGCAGTGATATCACCTTTCAGGAGAGCACTATGTAGCTTAATTTTCCCCTTCCTACATTCCTCATTGAACCAAGCACCGGACAAATTAGGTGCATTAACTCTAGTGCTTGGTCTGGCTATAAAACAATTGCCCAATTTTTCAAACAGCGCATGATGGGCCTCAGATGCAATCCAGGGCAAATTTCTATTTCCAGTCAGGGATTCAAGGTCGTATATGGTCTTGCTCAATTCTTTCCTCCTAAATTCCCTTTTGCCCTGATGTAATACTATTTTTTCCATCTAATTCTTCTCCCATCATTAGTATATTCCAGTTTTACACTTCGTGAGGAATGGGTACTCATGAGCTTCCCTGTGTGGATGTTAATAGAGCAATGCAAAGCATTATGATCACTATCTGGTCGGAATATGACTTTAATATCCTCCAAATCAGGCCAGATAGATAATGCTAGCATTATATAATCTATTCTCCTTGTGGCCCCAGGTCGATTAAACGTATGGGCTGCTTCCCTGTCAGATAAAGTACGCCTGTTACAGGCTGTCAGGCCAAACATAGCAGTAAATGCTAGTAGCTGGTGCACAATAGTAGTCCCTCTCCTCACATGGGCAACTTCAAATGCCGGGATCCCCCATAATTTATCCTCCTCCTCGGCCAGGTCCAGGGAGCAACCATCGTCCAGGGGCTCATAGGTTACGTTAAAGTCTGTCTTGGTTTGCAAAAGTATTCCTATGGCTAGTGAGCAAATTCATAGTCATAGATTGACTGCCTCCTTGGGTCCCTCTATTATAGACATTATAAATATAATATGGTTCTGTGTCTACCCCTACAAGTTCAATTCTCAGAATATCATCTGAATCAATAGCCACTGGGTGAATTTTCATATTAAATGAAGTACGAAAACAAATTATGAGACCCCCTGAGGGGCATCCCTTCCCACTCGCACTTGATTTTGCTGGCCTAAAAAAAGGTCTATGCACATTTTCTATAGACTTCTAAGCCCCCCACTCAGGATCGTCCAATTTAGAGCGGATCCAAGCTACGTTCCAGGATACCAACTTATAAAATGTCTTTTCTTGGACACTCGTTTCCCCCTTGGGATAGGGCTTGTCAGTTCTATTTCCTAACTTAGTCTGTTCCAGGGTCAATCCGTCCCCGTTATGGGTCAATGTCCTTGGTTCTGTGTCACATCTTGGCAAAATATTGGAATTTTGTAAGCCTCCATTACTTTAACTCCCCTCCCTTCTCCGGCCCCTTTACGCTTTTTCATGGACAGGTGAGAATACAAGCATATCTACCACTAAAGACTCACCTATTCTACATTGATCAAGGGGTAAGCTGGTGGGCCTAAGAGAGGTAGAGTTGCATGAAGTGTTCTAGGCTATCAATATTTACCCCTCAGCACTACCTAACCCCTCTTCCTGGAGTCAATCCTGGGGTTTGCCCACCCCCCTCCTCATGTTACTTGCCCCATTCACAGATAATGCTTCCAGTTTGGGAGGTTTCATCTGAGGGTATGCGATACTCAATCATAATGAATGTATTTGGGGAAGGTATAGTACGAGAGTCCGCGGCCAACAGGCTGTCAACTATATCTCTATGAAAAAAGCTAACTTTTAACTCTCTCAATGGTTAGTTAGCCTTTCCACATAGATAATGTCATCCCTTATGATGGAGAGGCATTGTCGGGTCACCATAAATCAGTACACAACTTTGTTTTTGAGGGAATCCTGGTCTTTCCTTGCACCAGTGGGTAGCTTAGGGACCTGTGTGAGGAAAACCATAGCTCCCTTCCTCTGGGCCTGGTTCCTCATGTAGAGCCCATTTTGGACCACCCCCCTATGGAGTTGAGAAGGTCTTATGGCATGGGTGCTACTCTCATCAATTGTCACCTCTCCTCTTTCCTTCTCTCTTCTCAGAGCTCTGCCCCATATAAATCACAAACTGATCTACCAATGAGTCCCTTCAGCGTGAAAGACTGAGGAAGTGATGAAGAATTAGCCTGTCATTTTCAAGTAAGCAATACAACACCATCCTTTTGACTCTTGGGTAAATAGATTTTCAAAATTTGCCAAAGTGACAAGCTAAGTGGAACCAGAAAGGGATTAAGCTTGCAAAAATGAAAGAATTAAGCTTGCAAAGCTGCACCAATGCAAATATATCCATTCATTCATTCTGAGATGTAAATAAGTTACCATCATACCGGCAATCTTCTTTTTTGGCCTCCAGCATGGACCCAACAATGTTTGTTTGACTCTTTGAAGTATTGTCAGTGGCCCACGACTGACATTGATGAAAGAATAACCTTCCTGATTAGAGGCCGCTCTACTACTACTACTAGGTGACTGTGTTCCTACGGAGTTTGTGTAGATCAGGAGTTAATCTCTCTATTTCTTTATAGTAGTTACCTCTCCAGTGTGCATTGGTGGCCCAGGTTAAACTGCATTATGGTGACTGTTCCCCAACGGTTTCAAAGCCTAAACATTGGTAGTCATAGAACGTTTGTTTGAAATCTTAGAATCATTTCATCATAAACTCTGTCAAAAATTGCCCCTATCTTTATTAACTTATTTATTTATTTGTTTATTTCTTTGTTTATAAGTATTTTAGAGCACAGATCGTGCCACATAGGTAGCAGAGCACTATATAAACAAATACAGTTCTTGGAGATTCCAAAAACTAACAACAATCAGAGGAATCGGCAAGGAGACTGATATGGAAATTAAAGGGATGTTGGAAGTGTACTAAACATTAAGGCATGAGATGTGTTCAGAAAGGGTGAGTAGTCAGGGCCGTCTGGAGGACAAAAATAGAGGAAGCTTGTTATGCACTCTCTGCTCATTTGGGTAGAAGACTAGGGAGCTACTGATTTTATCAGGTCCTCTATCCATCTCCAAACGAAGGCTTCTGTTGGTGTTTGCGACTATGTAGGAGCACAAATGATAAGTCTCACAAAACACTTAATACCTACGGGAAGGAACTTGAGTAATGCTTGGTGAACTGTTATCTCTTTGTCGGAAGCATACTTGATTTGAATTAATCTCTCTAGCTCTGTGCAAATTGTGTCCTTCACATAGGATAAAGGTGTGGTACAACAATAAATGTGATCTTTGGCATGATGTAATATTAATGGGTTATTGTTTAATACAGTAGATATGAATTTCAGAATAGCAAATCAAAGCAAGTCTTGGCAGTCCCACTGTATTATTAATACCACTGTTCAGTGGTATTACCTAGTGTCTTAAAATATTCAGTTTAGCAAAATAAAGTGCTAAGGAAATAATATTAAAATGCAAGTTTCTTCATAACGGTTGATTGGTTGGACTACAAATCTTCTAAGTAGCCTAAACAAAAGAAAGCACGTTTTGGATAGTTGGTATTTCTGTGTCATTTTGTTAAATATTTCACTTATTTGTCCCTTTCAGAAGATTTCAATTACTGGGTACGAAGAAAAAGAACATACTTTAAAGAGTCAGTGGGAGGCAGAGATATCCCAGAAAGTAATTCCGAAGACAACCTGCAACTGAGTCAGTTCACCACGGTGGACAGAGAGGCTATATGGGCTGAAGTTGAAAAGGATCCAGAAACAAATCAATTGAAACTTGAATGGCCCGAAAATAATCCATTATACGAGGAAGACCCTAGAGCTACTGCAGATGATGACAGGGATAACAGTGAGCATACTGAATCAGCCGATACTAGCACAAGTGCCATGGACAGTGAAAATACCTCTTCCTTCTCGCCTCCTTCTTTTGATCTTCAGGACCAAAGCAACGAGGAGAATCATGATAGTAATGCAGATGGCCAGGAAACATGTGTGCCACCTGGTCAGTCTACTGTGCTGCGTAACAAACAAAATGCCTTGCTTAATCTTGCACGTACTGATTCTGAAAAAACACAGGCCTCTGAATCCCTATCTAGTGATGAAGAGGCAGAATTGGAGCTTCAGGCAATCAGGACCTCCAGGATGCTGAAGCTACAGAAGGAAAAACAGGAGATGATTGAAGCACTATTTAAACATATTTTGTTGTATTTACAACCTTATGATTCTAAGAGGGTGTTGTATTCTTTTTCTGTACTGGAGGCTGTGCTCAAGACTAACCCCAAAGAATTTATTGAAGCAATCTCTGGTAGTAGCATGGATACCAGCTCTACTGCTCACTTGAACTTAATTTACAATCTCATTGTGCGCCACCAAGAATCACTGGTTGGGCAGAGTTTTTACGGAAAGCTCCAGACTCAGTCCCCTACCATGTGCCCCCATTCCTTGTTGATCGAATTGCTCACTAACCTATGTTTGAATTTCTTACGGTCATATTATCCATGCTACCTAAAAGTCAGCCACAAAGATGTCTTAGGAAATCGAGATGTACAAGTTAAAAGTGTTGAAGTCTTGATCAGAATGATGCCCCAGCTGGCCACATTGGCTAAATCGTCAGATGGTAAAAATGTAGAGTTCATACACAGATTGCTAGCAAGGTGCAATGTTCAGGAATTTGTTCTCCTTTCTCTCTCTGCCTCCATGTACACTAGCCAAAAACAGTATCAGCTCTCCACACCTGAAAGGGCTAGGGACACCACAGTTGAAAAACTCTTTGAGGTGAGCCTAATTAACTTTGGACAGGACCAGATTTGGAGTGAGCATCCTCTACAGATTGAGCTGCTGAAACTCTTACAGGTCTTGATTGTCCTGGAGCACCATTTGCAGCAGCTTCACGAGGAACAAGGTAACCCGAGTGACCTCTCCAAAGAATGGCAACAGTCCCTCAACTTCCAGCAATCCATCAACGCCATGCAATATGTCCAGTCACACCCAGTGATATCTCAAGGACTCTTTGTCTCTGCTGTGATTAGATCGCTGCGTCCAGAATATGGCTTTGGCATGCACCCACCCTGGGTGAGCTTTGTTACATCCTCTCTGCCATACTTCGGGAAGTCATTAGGGTTGACTGTTGCACCGTTCGTTGCGCAGATATGCAAAAATCTAGATGACCTCGTCAAACAGTATGAACAAGAGTCTGTGAAGATGTGGTAAGTGGTTTTTATGATATACCTGAATTCTTTTTCAGAGATTCATTTAAAACCTATGAAATATCATTTAATTATAAAAGGCTGTGACTGCAATATTCAGTAATGTTTTCATATGAGCTGACTTTGTTCTTAAACACTTTCTCAGACACCATTGAGTGGGGCAACAGGGCAGGCGGGTTATAGGTCCCCCACCGTGGGGGTTTGAGTAGTTTGTCACCGGTATCCTGGGGCCTGTCCATTATGGGCCAAGAACAACCCCTTCCATACTTGACTCTCAGGGTGAAAAGGGTGAGCTTTCACAGGCTTCCCTCGGAGGTAATGTGAGGTGCTTAAGCTCAGCGCTCAAAAGTCAACCAAGAAACGCTGTAACTCCAATATCCAGTCCATTACTCATCTTTTGATAGAAGGAAAGTCTTTTTTTAATAAGTTTTATTAATTTTCTAAACCAAACGTTTTGTGTAAAGTTGAGCCGTATCATACAAAAAAGAGAAAAAGAACAACAAACAAAACCGTCAACATAACACTACTGAGCAGTGTTGAATATTCTTTATATTCTTGTGGAACAAAGTCTAGAATTACAGTTTGAGGACATTTATATCACTTAGTTTGGAGTTATTTATCCAGTTTGTTCTATACTGCATTCATCCTCCTCTCCTCCCCTCCTTTTCACGAGGACAATTCTATCCTTCACTGTTATTTGTTTCCACCTCATTCTCTCCCACAATCAATTTCTCATACATTCCCCTTCATTACATTCAATTGTCAAACACATTATTGTCTGTACAGCCCAGTTAAATCGTTAGTTCTTCCTCTAGAAGCCATTCAGTCATATCCTGGAGCCATTTCTTGCATAAAGGGCTCACAATTTGTAGCCAGTGTTTGGCTAGGCATTATTTCAACTGTGAGGATAGTGCTGCTATCTTGCCACTACGAGATGCTCCTGGTATGTGTAGTGGTCCAGAGTAAGCGAAGCACGGGCCCGCTCTCTCTGATGATATGCGACCCAAGGCGCAAGAGAAGGTCAGACCCACCACGGTTGCACAGCCTTGGGAGAGGATGTAGGCGCCTCAAACAAATAGCTGCTAACATTTCTTCAGCCCACAAACTGCTAAGCAACATCTATGGGAAAGAGGCCTTTAGACTCCAGCGGACCTTGTACTAAGAATGCCCTACTTTATTGAGATGTAGTGCACAGTGGGCATTATAACTAGCATATAACCAGGAAGATTGAGCTGCAACTTCTTAGAGAATACGGCAGATAATAACACCCACCAAACCGCCCCTTGATCCACATGGCAGGTTGCGGGTGGGACACAACAGAGTTGCAATGAAGTTACTTGAGACACTGGTGAAGAAATTGTGCTGGCTTGGATAGCTGGTTCGCCCTTGCTCCCCCTCTAAAACATAAGGACAAGCATGAGCTCTACTGGGGCGATCGAGTCGGCTTGTGCCCCACCTCAGATTCTGAACATTCATAGAGGGAAGGCGGGACTCTATTTCAAGTTGCGGATCACTCAAAAATACCATCATCTACATGCAAAACCACCCCAAGAAGGGAACTGTGTGGGCATGCTCAAACTATGATAACTGAGAGCAGCGGAGCCCCGTGCATTGACATCAAACCACAGAGGCAACTAATTGACGCCATCCAGTGGCCTCCTTTCGGTTCGGATGCCATACACTCTCATTCATTGACATACTAGTTTGAGCATCCTTTTTACAAAATGAGGATATCAGACGTGGTCTGAGAGAAACAGGAGCAGATGGCAATTCTAGCGACCCACAGGATCCCATCCAGAATCAGAAGATGATGTTGATATGAAATCACTTCTCGGAGCCATGAAGGAAAGTCTAAGGTCTATAAATGGCAAGATGGACACTCTCAACGCTTGAATGGCCTCAGTCTCTCACAAACTAGAAAAGCACAATAGCAGGCTAACGGAACCGGAGCATAGAATCTCAGCTGCGGAGGACAACTTCAGTACCAAAGGAGAAACACTGCTGAATATAGAAAAAGTACTGCATGTTATCGCTATCTAGAGTCAAGATCACACCGCAATAACATTCATATTTTAGGGTCCCAGTTTACCAATACAGACAAAATGGAAGATTATATGTAGCGTCTATTGCTATCGGTATTGGCTTGGAGGCCTTCTTGCACCTTCTGGTGGTTGAGAGATCCCACAGGTCGCTTGCCACAAGACTCTTATAAATCGCAATGATCAACTCGACCTATATGCCGAGCTCATGCCCTCCCCCCTCATCCAGACTCCAGAACATTTAGAGCCCGCTAAAAGCCCGTCTACTAACTACTGCAGCATAAACTGGGGACTCACAGCATTGGTATTAGATTACATTTGCCTCTTCTTATTGACTGTTCATAATTAGCTCGTTCTACCTGCTGTTATTTTTCCTAACATGAAAGCATGATGCAAACCTTGCCCCAGCTGAGCCCACAGAGATCTGCACCCTTGAACTCCGCTACTGTATGGAACTAACCCTTTTGTGTGTCAGGCTCCTGCTATATACTCTGCATTGTGAGTTGCCTGAGTGCCTTCAAAGCCCCCTTCCCGTATAAATATTGCCATGTGGTGGATGTGTTATTTGTACTGTTATCGGTGTATTAACCTTTTTCTAAGAACGATAACTAAACAATAAAAACAACCTTCGCGCTTCTGACCTGCTTTAATAACTTCCATAATTTGTCTTTTTTGAGTCGGGTTAAGCCAGAGCCATTGATTTTTCACCACTGGTAATACAATGGAAAGGGTACGCACAACTGATTCTCAGTTTAATGAAACTCGAGCTGTCCTTCCAGTGTTTGGATATAAGCAATGGAGAGTGGTAGTCTAGAAATAGAACAGGGAGCAGTGCAAAGTATTATGGTAAACAAAATTCCACAAGGCCTTTCTCGAATAATGGGGACAGAGTTTGACTAACTGGGCCTGGTCCAACAGGAATTACTTAATTATTTGCATTGCATTCCTGTTGTATCGGCTGTGAATCACTGCATCGAAAACAGTAGACACATACTTGTTTAAAAAAATGCTGGCTTCAAGGATTCCTCCCTGATCCAGAGGAATTTATTAATTCTTCCCAACACTGCAAATCCCTTACATGTCCTGGACTTAAACCCATAATTAGTTTGAATCAACAAATGAAGCCACTTTCAGGGCAGAAACAGCGCTATGCTCAGTAAACCTTAAAAAACAAAGTAAGTGTTTTTTCCCCAGAATTGATGCATTACACCAAACAAATTGCAACTTGACCTACACGTCCGTAATCTGTGAACGTTTGAATATCCGTCGTACCATCTCTTTCCAACTATTTCAAAGGGTGTCTTATCAAAATTGAATTTCACACCTGATTTGATTTCAGTGTATATCAAAAATGACCACTGAATTATATTCATTGATGCTTAATGTGTCAAATTGCATTGACACATAGACAAGCACTTTTGTTGATTTGTCGGTTCATCAGAGAAGTATTGACTGTATCTAAGTAAGCCACTGAGCTCATTACTTTTAGTAGCCAGTGTCCTTTCTATATATTGTGACTTCCATTATCACGTGCAGTTTTGGTACTAATTCTCAGTGTTGTAAACTCACTCATGATATCCTGATCTGGGCATCATTCCCTTGAAAGATAAAATTATTATGGAGGAATTGTTTCCACAATCATTATATTGATTATGTGTGCTCAGGAAATGAAATTAAGTAAATAAAAAAGTAGGAGATGGGCAACTACAATGTGGAGCATTGCTCATTATTGTCTATCAGACAATTCTCAAATCAGTTGAAACCAGTGTGAATCATGCCTGTTAAGTCACTCTGAACTGTGTGCAACCTCTCATCTCAACCCTACACTGTAGCATGCGGACCAAATAACAAGCATACACCGCATCTAATAATGACCAGAAATTGATAACCACGTTGTATCCGAGTACTAAAGCTGTCATAGAGTTTGATGCATATAATTCCCAAAATAAGTCTTTGTGTGATCAGTAATGACTGAATACAGAATTTACATTTTGTTTTTTAGTGTTGTGAAGTTACCATTGAATCCTCTGCAATAGGCACACTAGGAGAGACACCATGCATGTCTTGAAAAGAATATGTTTCTTTAAACTGAAATATTTATTTGCTTCATTCTCTCCTAACAGCACAACATCGAAAAGGGAAAATATTTCACCTGATTATCCTCTGACTCTATTGGAAGGCCTCACAAGCATCAGTCATTTCTGCCTTTTGGAGCATCGCATGCAGAACAAAAAGGTATCATTTTTGTAGTCCTGTGTTCATCAGTATTGATATTCTACTTTATCACCTTTGTTTTTATGTTTCGTTTGAGAAACAACAGGACTTACCCTTCCACCCCATCGTGTTTTTGCTCACTCTGAAATTACAGACATGACCAACCATAGACAAATCAACTTTGACCCATTGGTTAATTTGTAAAATAAAAAGTGCCGGGGCTCTCCTCAGGAGGCAGCGCTAACAGGAGAAATGTGATGGTGCAAACTGCCTCCTGACTAGAGCCCCGGCACTTATTAACCTGGAGAGGACTTGGCCTAATGGGTAGAGCTGCCGATTTCGGAGCTGGAGAACCCGGTTCGAGACTCGGCGTGGCTCAACATCCTGTGAGTCTGGGGAAAATCATGTGCATTCTAATTAAGTGTGTCTTTAACTGGTGCTATAAGCACCGGTGCCGAGGATTAGGTGCCGGTGCTGAGCACTGGAAAGCACCGGCTCAAATTAAGCACTGCTTTGACCTCACACTAAAAGGAATAGTCAGGCCAAAATCGCAGCACCATGTCCCCTAGGTAAAGGAACAGAAGTAACCCCAGAACATTTTCAGCCTTGTCTGTGTAGTTTGGAACCTGTTCTGTAGCGAGCTATTGGACCCGCATTATGTATATTCATCCTAGTTGTGGGTGTCAATGAGAGAATCAAAAACAGATAGATGGAATTATTTGTTCATCACATCAGTGATTAGGCCATTTATTCAAAAGTACGAAATGACCAGTGACAGAATTTGTCCCTCTACCTCCTCTCTTGATAAATCAGCCAGGCTTTCATTATAGGTCAAAAGTCACACAAACACCAAGTTCAGCTGTCATAGCTCATAGTGCAACCTTGGAATAAAGCCCAGCATACACTGATCGGTCAATCCCACAGCCAGGCCCTGTACCAAATGTTTGTCCTTTAGTGGAATAGGTATGCATTACCATAGAGAGATTCAATCAGCTGCCATGGATCACCCAATAGTCTTCTTAAGATAGTAGTTCACATAATTTCTGTTGTGATCTTGAACTTTATTTGTGCCATCCATGCAGAGATATCCACTTGCTCACACCATTTTATTCCTGAGCTACTGTCAGCCATGCAAGATTTATGGAGGTAAGATAAAGTAGCTGATGGAGGCAGTCAAGTGCCCAGATGGCCACATTATCACCAACCAATCTCAATGCATCATCCAGGTGTACTTAAGGGCAAATTCCAGAAATAAAAAAATAAGTTTATCATAGAAATGTTGCATTCTAGGACACCCTCAAAATATATGAAAATAACACACATCCTGATTCCCACTTCTAGAGCACTTTAAAAAAAAAAAAGAATACCATCACAGTTGAACAATTATGTTTCTGGTGAATAAAATACTCTAGATGAATGGGTGTTGCCTTTTCAGTTTGGCACTGTGAATCCCATAGGCTCCAGAACTAATGAGCTCAGCTTTCCCCAGAAAATATCCTCCCTTTGTCCATTTAGGATAGAGGGCTTCCCTAAAGGAGGCGAGGCTGCACCGTGAGATAATTGCCAATCAGGCGTCTCTTTGAGGTGGTGATTTTCTCTCTTTTAAAAACTGTTTGTGGACGTTTGGGGAATTCTAATTGCTGATTGTGAGGGGGAATTGTTGGGACCGCAGTAGCACTGTGCACTTTTTAATACTTACCATAGAGCGGTCTTTTTTGGTTAACGCTCTAGTGGTTGGAATCCCGGCCCAGACATAAAAATGGCAGGGCGCACAGCAAACGCACCGCTGGCGCCCTGAATGCACCCAACTGGGACCATGGGCCAGGGACCCTACCCCTCAAACCTCCCATCAGAGACTCTATCCCAGGGACTTTCTGCTTAAAGCTAGAGGGACAATCCACGCCAACTGTAGCTACTCAATGGGTGATTCTAAATTAGTACCTGTAAGTACGGCCCCTATATTGTTCCTTCTAATCCTGCATTCAGGGATCCCTCAGGACGTAAAGCTGGAGGGAATTTCTTTCTCCTTAATTGCAGGTCCCTACCAGGCCATAAATTGGACATCTTTTCCCTCTTGGATGATCATAAACCAGACATTGTTTGTCTTACAGAAACATGGCTTCATGAGGAATCTGGAATGGAGATTGTCCGCGCTCTTCCCCCTGATTATCATATCCATAGGGATAGAGTGGGTAGAAAAGGCAGAGGGCTCACCATTATTGTGAAAAATTCTTTGAGTTGTAGAACCGACGCCCTCTTACTCCCCATTGCAAAACTCTTGTTTTCCATCTCTATCTCTCATACCTCCACATTTTCAGGAGGATTCGTTTATCGTCCTCCAGGACCAGCTAGTCAATTTATCCAGGATGTGCCAGAAGTTCTAGCGAGTTTGGCCACAAAATGTACTCATTTTACCATCATGGGAGATTTAAATCATCATTTTGATGACTCCAAGGATTCTCAAGCCTCCTGTTTTGTGTACAGTTTAGCTCCCATATAACTAGAGCAAAGGTTCCAGGGCCCTACTCATCAGGGCGACACCTATTGGATCCTATCTTTGCCAACAATTCCCTTTTAGAGGTCCTGGATCCAGTCCCTCTCACTTGGACAGATCACATTTTGATCCCTATGAGCTAAAGGCTTCCTAAACCGTCCGCATCCTCTAAGAGGAGTGTAATGACAGACCAACACTGTTCTCAGTTAAGTCGGGAGAGCTGGAGATGCTCCTTGAATCACTCCCTTTCCCACTTGGGCTCCAATCCGCAAGTTGCCCACAATAAGATCACGGACTGGCTGACTCAGTCCTTAGATCAAAATATCCCTAAGCAGACAATAACTGAAAAAGCTAACAATACGTCTGCCCTGTGGTATGCCCCCCACCTCAGAACCCTAAACAAAAACTGCAAGGTTGCAGAAAGGGAGTGGAGGAAAAATTATGGGGAATATAAAAAAAAAAAACATTTATAGAGAGAAAGTTAGGGTTTACCACTCAGAAGTTCGTCTCACCCAGGTATCCTATTTTGAAACCAGAATAAACAATGCCAGTAATTCCCCCAGAGAAATGTTAAAAGTAGCCAAAATGTTGTTGGACTCTCCCTGCAACGCACTTCTACATGAAACCTCAACTGATAGATGCAATGTTTTGGCCTCTTTTTTCGATTAAAAAATTCTTGAGATGTATCAATCCTTTGAAAAAGACATTGGAAGTGAAAATTCCACCCCTTACAACAATAGTAGGGAAAGTTGTCCTTCTATCCTTTCCCTAGTCCCTCTCTTCTCATTAGAGGAGATGACTTAGCTTTTTAGTAAAATTAATCAGGATCCCCCCTCGACCCAGCCCCCCTAGGTTCATTGCTCTTGAGCATTAAATCATCCTCCCCATTTTGTTCCAATGGGTGAACTTGTCTCTGGAATCAGGGACTGTGCCTCAGCCCTGGAAACAAGTGATTATCAAAACTATTTTGAAGAAACCCAACCAGGATCCTACCTGCGTGTGAAACTTCCACCCTATTTCACATTTACCAACTTTTAGTAAGGTGGCAGAAAAACTTGTCAATAGATGTCTTTCAGATTTTCTGGTAGCCAAACTCTTTTTTTCACCAAACACAAACCGTCTATCGTCCCAGACACAGCACAGAGATCGCCCTTTTGGCAGTGGTGGAAGAGGCCAGAAAAAGATTGGCTCTAGGAGCAACGGTGGGCTAATGTTTTTACCAACACAAAATGGTACTTCAAATGATGGCACTCTGTCTTTCTGAAAATACATTCTTGTTCAATAATGAGTTTTTTAACATGTGTGACAAAGGTGGGTATCTGTTTTGCCCCAGTTATGCGATTTTGCACATGGGCTGGTGCGCAGAGCAGGTAATCAGTGGTCTGAATATGGAGCAATGAGCTAAACTTTGACACTCCAGCAGGATCTGACAATGTGATGTCAACAACAGGCCCACAGTGATGGAGGCCAGTCTGGCTAGCGGGACAATATAAGGGGGCAGGCCTGGCTGTGGGCTACATCTGCTTGTGACAGGGTAGGCCTCATTGAAGTTAATCAAGTCCTTGGGCTAGTCTATAGGCTGTCCTGTCAAGGGCACAACAACACCTCCTCTCACAGAAGGCCTTTTGTCCCTATCATAGGAGCAAGTTCACACCTCATTCACGCCCATCGAAATGCTAATTGCTGGCTGGCAGAAGGAAGAGATTAAAATAGCCGATGGCCATCCAAACACTGAAGACCTGGCTCTTTAACTAGAGGGCTTCAACTGTCTTAGGACACGAACCTGCTTAGCCCTTGGCTATCCTCATGGGTGGTAATGCACTCTACAAGTCCATATAAGATAACAAATGCAGTTTTAGCTTCCAGGGACTTTAGGCAGGGTAATGGTGACTTTTTAAAAGTCATCTTTCCAAAATATTTATTACAAATCCAACTTCACCAGTGAATTGGGCGTGCATATATATTTCAAATATCCCCAAATTTAAATTTGTAGGAATTTTCTAGGCGTAGGTAACATTTATTAAACATAATATTCTATCCCACTGATTTCCTGTGGAGCAGCCAACCCTAATACACAGAAAATAACTTTGAAGGAATTTTCACTGTAAGGACATGTTTAAGATAACCTTTACATGTCCTACGTTTAAATACCATTAACCCTGCCTTAATGAGCAGTAAGACTTACTTATGGGTGTCATATAAATATTTAAAAGGAGGATTTTAAGCTTGTCAGAACAGGTTATTTTGACAGGTCAAATTTGCAGTTCAAAGTAAACCTGCACAGCCAGGCTACCAATGGCAGGCCTGCAGTCATGTTTGTATAGTCACTACAGTTAGTGGCACAATGAGTGTTGCAGCCCACTGGTGACATTTAACTTATAGGCCCTAGGTACACTTTGGCTCCATACTCAAGCAACGTAGAGGTAAGTTAAAGATGACAATTAGAGTTCTGCCAGTTTGATCAGGTTTAAAGGGTAAGCATAGGCACTTTATTGCTGTTTAGCAGGGTTAAAGTACAAAGAGTTCCACAACAAGCAAAAATAGGGTTCAGCAAAAAGAAAGCAAAAAAATCAGAGGTGACCCTGCAGAGAGGGTAAAACCTACCCCCCCGCCCGCCACAAACCCTCCTGAGTCAAAATGACTAATACCTTGATAGGCTTCCCTGCTCAACGATAGATTGGGCACAGTTTTCCACTTCTGTAGTGGGAATTGACTGATCTGTGCCCCTCTGAACCTATTGGTACCCCTCTGTCACCATCTTCCTGGGTCACTCTACTGGCCCATGGGGAACCCTTCTCCTCATCTGCAGACCTCTGTCTGTGAGGCTCCTAAACTTTGATTGCTCACAGATGCATCCCAGCATGCAGCTAGAACCACCATGGCCAACAAGGTGATGTGCCCCATTCTGCTCCCTAAGTCAGACTCTGCACCAACCTAGGAAACCCTCTACCCTCAAGAACTGCAACCAACAGAGATCAATGACAGCTGTCAGTGCTACAAGCCAGGCCCTGACCATCCACTGCCAAGTGGAGGTTTCAGTCTGGGGCCTTGGGCAGGTATCACTACCAGCCGAGGGGCTGGCAAGGAGTCCCCCATTTGTTTCTGATGTCCCTCTGGCTTCTTAGCTTTTTCAGAGTGGGGTCTACACCCTCAAGCGGTAGACACCCTCCTTTCACTCTCACTTCTGTCACCTCAGGGACGGTGTCTGTAAACTGGCCTCTCAGTTCATGGTCTGTAACCTGAGACTGAACAGGTGCCTGGCAGTCCAGGATTTTCAGGGGGTACCCTACTCTCCACAAAGGTGATACGCTTTGTCTGTGTCATTTAGATGTCTGTCTGGGGCAGGTCTCTTTTCCTGTGTCTCTGTGGCAGCGCAGGCAGCCCCTTCAAGTCAAACGTGGCCTTACCAGGGTCAGTCTTGGGGAGCTTTTTTCTCAGAGCAGGTAACTCCTGACCGATTTGTCCTCCTACTATGGATTGCCTTCACCTCCTACCCTCTGCTTCCCATCTTGGCTCTGTACCCTCTGTCCAAAGACAGTACCCCCAGGAATCAGAGAGGTTGGGGCACCTGGCGCGACCACCCCTCCCAGCTCTTCTCTCACTGGTGGAACTTCCATGCCAAGGATGTAGTCAATGGCCATCTGGGGACTGACAATGACCCTCCTCTGGGCACACCCCTCATCCCCCCATCTGTCATTCGAGTGATATCAGGGCTGTAGGGTAGAAAAAGTCCTGCCCATGGGCATGGGTTACCCTACATACCTGTCCTGGCAGATACTACTCTGACGTAACCAGCTTTTCCAACACCATGGTCTGGCTGGCACAGATAACCCTCAGAAAAGTGACTGGGACCCCATTCACTATGAGCTGGTGAAAGTAGTGACTCCCACCCTCAGGGATCAACAGCTTACCTTCTGCATCCACTGTCCAACTAAGGGACACTGTTGCATACTCTACTCTCTCTTGCTAGGGACAACCTTGCCCCGAGAATACAATGGCCACCCTTTATGGAGAGCTGCCCTCCTGTTGGGGGGTTCTTGGTACAGACTGAATCCTCCCGCTTGTGCCCTGACTGGTAACAGTCATAACACATGGGTGGGAAAAGTGGTACCCTGAGCTTCTGCCAATCAGACCGCCTCCCCCTTGTGGTCTGAAGGTGTATGGGAATCTTTTCCCTCAAAACTCTTTTGGGGACATTTAGGAAATGTCTCTGTTTCATCCTGGCCTTCCCCCTCCCTCTGTTGAGACTGCTACTAATCCAGATGTCAGCCTTCTTTCCAAGCTCTCTGGGTACAGTGAGCTTAAAATCAATAAGGTGTTGGTACAACTCTGCAAAACAATCACTAAACATGTGCTCTTTTCATTATTAAATTTTAAATCCCATCATATTCACTTACTTTGGTGCCCTTCATCCAACCATCTAGTGCCTAACTTGATGAATCCACAAAGGCTATCCATGACTGATGTGACTGTTTCTGGCTATCCCTGAACTTCACAATACTTCTCCAGGGTTAGACCAAACCTCACAACAAGGACTTCCTTCCTGAGGGCATTTCTCATCCTGTCAGCTTTTTCCAGGGCCAATAATGTATCCCTTCCTGTAGTAGGCATGTGCTTCCACAAACTATGTCCGCAGTCCTTCTTTGGCACTCAGTGCATACACAAGGCCACCTCATAGGCCTCAAACCACTTGTCTCTGTCATCCCCCATCACAAAGCTACGCATCATATCTTGGGTGATGCAGACCATATCAACTCTCCAGGGCACTTCACTGTTGTCATGGTCAAAGATTTTACCTTCTGACTTGTCTCTTTTAAGTCCCATCCACCAAAGGAATGCGCTTCTAAAGCCCCCCAGGACCTCAGGGGAGCCACTTACAGACTCAGAGGGTGGCAGGCAGAGGCCAACAGTAGGGTCCAGTCCAGGTCCCGTTGCCACTGGTCAGCTGACCAGTTGCAGAAAATGGCTTCTTGCAGTTTCTTGTGTCCCTGTAGCTGTAGCAGGTGGTCAGTCTTTTTACCCTTGGAGTCACTTTTTTGTCCTGGATACAAGAGAGAGAGCAGGTCTAGCCCTCTAGGCCCTTCTCGGGTCTCAGACAGCAGGTTCTGTCCTTTGCTGATCTTCCATGGGCCCAGGAGTGTTCAGAAGTGGGTGCTTGGAGGTGCCATATTTATGCTTGGCATGAGCTAGTGAGTGGCAATGAACCTAGGGGACAATGCCCTAATCAATGGGGTAAAGCTTCCTAGGGCTAACCCTACCCAGTTTAGGCATTTTCAATATGATGGCCAATGACTGGACACATTAAACTTGAGCGCTGAGGGTGTGTGTGGGGAGTGTACTACAGTAATTCTAGTGTCCTCCCACATCTAACATTAAAATCCAGTTTTAGGCAGCCCCTATACCCAAAGCGAACTCGGAGACAGAAGTCTGGCAGGTCAAATCTGAGCTTTCAGCAACCAGACAGTGAATACACACAAATTGGTATGCCATTCTTTTTCCCTCCTTTGAAGGATACCCCAGTGTCATAAGAGAAATAGCAGCAGACCTATCAAGCAGGTCTTGACACTGCAGCAGGATCTGACACTTTGATGTTAGCAAGAGGCCCACTGTGAAGGTGTCTGGTCTAACTGGGGACAATAGAAGGGTGTATGACTGGGTGTTAGCTACATCTATGTGTTACAGGGTTGGCCTCTTTGAAGTTAAATAAGTCCTTGGGCTCAGCCCACTGTGCATCCTGTCAAGGGCAGAACAACACGTCCCCACACCCAAGGTCTTGTGTCCGTGTCCTGGCAGCAAGTTCACTCCTCATTTGCACCATTGAAATGCTGATTACGGGCTGGCAGAAGGGAGAAAGCGAGATGCAGATTTAGCTTTGAGGGATTTCAGGCAGGAGAAAGGTGACTTTTTAAAAGTCATGTTTCCAAAATATTTATTACAAATCTGACTTGACCAGTGAATTGGGCTTGCAATAAATATTTCAAAACGTCAAAAAAATAAATTTCTTGGTGATTCCTAGGTAGAGAGAACAGTTAATAAACTTAATATTGCATCCCAGTGCTTTCTTACAGAACAGCTAAGCCAGCTAAATACGATGACCTTGCCTTAACCCCTTGGCTGCTAGGCCTTTTCCCCCCCTGTGCTAAGCCTTTTTTTGGCTATTTGGGCTAGTTCGCGCTTAGGCCCCTGTAACTTTTTGACCACATAAGGTATCCACGCCAAATTTGCGTCCTTTTCTTCCAACATCATGGGGATTCTAAAGGTACCCAGGGTTTGTTGATTCCCCTGGAGGTGACCCAGAAATTAGCCAAAATACAGCTACATTTTGGGTTTTTTGGGAAAAATGGGAAAAAAGTGCTGCAAATGAAAGCGTCTGGGTTTTTCCCTGCAAATGGTATCAAAAAAGGGTTTGTGGGGCTGAAATCACCATTTTCCCAGCTTTTAGGGAATGACAGACTTTTGTCAGAAAACTAAAAAAAATTCCACAGTTTTGGCATTTTTCTGGGACATAGCCTATTTTTGCTATTTTTTGTGCTTTCAACCTCCTTCCAGTTAATGGTAGAAATGGGTATGAAAGCAATAATGGATCCTGGAAAGCTATACATTTTAGTAAAGTAGACAAAATTCTGAATTCAGCAAGGGGTCATTTGTGTAGATCCTTCAAGGTTTCTTTATAGAAACTAGCAGTTAAATATAGGAAAAATTGAAAATTAGTTGAAAAAAACAGCCTTTTGTGTCAACGTTTTCACATGTAACTTCTAATTATGACAGCTCTTTGAAATCAATATACCGTTACATCCGCGGGACCTTACTGGTTGTGGGGATATATAGGACTTGTAGGTTCACCAAGAACCCGACGAACCCAGAGTCAAAAACTGAGCAGCGACTTGCAATGGTTTTTTATTATGTACCGGGTATATAGCAATTATTCTGGGAAAATGTATACATGGAAAAATCGGTATGAAAGACACCTATGTATTTCTGAAATGGGAACAAAATATAGAGTTTAGAAACAGTAGATATTTGCACATTTCCGAAATTCGGAATACTCATATTAGCATGAGAATTATCGGTCATTTTTCAAAATGACTTCTTTTTTACACATTGTCTTTCATTTGGAAGGCAGAAATGCATTGAAAGTCAATAGGTAATAACAGTTGCTTTACAAATCTGAATTACCCTAAGTCTCCCGATAAAAATGGTACCTCACTTGTGTGGGTAGGCATAGTGCCCACGACAGGAAACGGCTCAAAACGCAACGTGAACACACCACATTTTCACAATGAAAAATTACCCTTTTTTTGCAAAGTGCCTAGCTGTAGTTTTTGAACCCTAGCTCTGCCGGCACCTAGGGAAACCTAGCAAACCTATACATTTTTGAAAACTAGACACCCAGGGGAATCCAGGATGGGGTGCATTGACTGGCTCTCACCAGGTTCTGTTACCCAGAATCCCTTGCAAACCTAAAAAAAGTAAAAAGAAACACATTTTCCTCACATTTCTGTGGTGGAAAGTTCTGGAATCTGCGTGGATCCACAAATTTCCACCTACCCCGCGTTCCCCAAAGTCTTCCGAGAAAAATGGTACCTCACTTGCGTGGGTAGGCCTAGTGCCCGCGGCATGAAACGGCGCAAAACGCAACATGGACACACCACAATTTCACAGTGAAAAATGACCCTTTTTTGGCAAAGTGCCTAGGTGTAGTTTTTGAACCCTAGCTCTGCAGGCACCTAGGGAAACCTAGCAAACCTATACATTTTTTAAAAATAGACACCCAGGGGAATCCAGGATGGGGTGACTTGACTGGCTCCCACCAGGTTCTGTTACCCAGAATCCCTTGCAAAATTAAAAAATGGTCATAAAAAACACAGTTTCCTCACATTTCTGTGGTGGAAAGTTCTGGAATCTGCGTGGATCCACAAATTTCCACCCACCCCGCGTTCCCCAAAGTCTTCCGAGAAAATGGTACCTCACTTGCGTGGGTAGGCCTAGTGCCCGCGGCATGAAACGGCGCAAAACGCAACGTGGACACACCACAATTTCACAGTGAAAAATTACCCTTTTTTGGCAAAGTGCTGGCTGTAGTTTTTGAACCCTAGCTCTGCCGGCACCTAGGGAAACCCAGCAAACCTATACATTTTTGAAAAGTAGACACCCAGGGGAATCCAGGAAGGGGTGCCTTGACTGGCTCCCAACAGGTTCTGTTACCCAGAATCCCTTGCAAACCTAAAAAATTGTCCAAAAAAACACATTTTCCTCACATTTCTGTGGTGGAAAGTTCTGTAATCTGCGTGGATCCACAAATTTCCACCCACCCCGCGTTCCCCAAAGTCTTCCGAGAAAAATGGTACCTCACTTGCGTGGGTAGGCCTAGTGCCCGCGACAGGAAACGGCGCAAAACGCAACGTGGACACACCACAATTTCACAGTGACCAAGCATTTGCAATGCATCGGTCTCGCCTTTGGGACCTTATATGTATTTAGCAATGCAGCATATTAGCCTGGGTGCTGAAACATCTACTGTTCTTTAACATGGAGGGAAAGTAAGCACGAAACTGCGTGACACGCCAGGTAAGGGAACACATGGAGAGAAATATTGCCTTTCAGCAGGAAATGGTATAGTCCAAAGCTCGGTTTTTAATATAAAATCAGGGCCTTCGGTGGTCATTTCATTGAAAATACAAGATTTGAAAAAAATATTATTGTCTACGGGTGCGCATGGATGACAGTTTCTATGGACTGGAATCTAGAGAATGCTAAAGTGATTCCGGTATTTTACTGACCTCTGCTGGTCGTTTTCTATCAAGAAAGTTAAATAGAGGCAGTTGCCAGAAAAATTAAAAAAAGAAAGTCCCTAAGCAGAAAGCAATTCTGGTATTTTACTGACCTCTACTTGATACTACAGCAGGTGTATCTGCAGCACGTGCATTTCATGTGATTTTTTTTGCATATTTGTCATTTATGTTGCTGATACATAGCGTATATTTTGCAAATCACATGTTGCATTGTGGATTGGTTGATTCAGCCTTTGATCTATCCTCAGATGATAAAAGTGTATAACGCAGCAACTAATCTGATAGTAAGTCCTACACACAAAACATGTTAGTTACCGTTTTTCCAGTACAGGTGATAAAGTATTGGGTAGGCATTTGCACAGCAGCTACACGCACATTCCATGTTCCAGTAGACGAGATTTATTTAATGCTGTTGTAAAAGCACCTCCATAAATCTATCAATCCCCTCAGCTGCCAATTTATTTTGCAATTAATTCCTAACAAGTGGCACACAAACGAAAGATATAAATCTATAGCTGCAGGACACCATCGCGCTGTGCTGCACACCCACCATTTTCTCCTTTGTGCTGTTCTGCCCCAAATATTTCAAATGCAATATTTCTTTCTCGTCGCCCCAGTCTGTTTTCAGCATTGTTAACAGCTTAGAGCTGGCAGCTGATTGTATGGTTGACAGGCGTTTTAAATTGAACAAAGTGCCCATTGCATTAAAATCTTTATACAGCGGACACCACCACAGATAGCACACAGTAGCAAACCTTTTGTAGAGATTGCACCCTTCCAGTCCCACTGACACCCTGTTTATATCCCCTTGCCAATTCTCTTACTGTTCCTGCAAAGAAGGGTCCTCGAATATCTCTGAAGAGAATCCCTTTCCACTCCCCTGTGTTTTTGTGAAGCCTAACTCGTGCTGTCTGCTGCCTTGTTTATATGGATGGATGGTACGTGCGTGCGCATGGCAGTCTATGTATGTACATGACTAAACGCATGTAGTGGCAGCTGCCTAAATGCTTTTATAAGAAGCATGACATGAGGTGGGCTGTAGGGGCAGTGGAAAGAGAGAGGACGACCTATTGTTCTGAGCACTTAAAACACACCATTTTAAAAACTAACCAACAGCCCTTGAGTGCACTAATGACACCGTCCCACAGAGGAGCTACTGACTATAAGAAAAGTTAAAGAAATTAAGGTAAAGAGGTTTAGAAATGCTGCCTGCTGCCCTACGCCAGGACTCTTACTTTGGTAAGCATGCCTCTCAGCTCGTGCAACCCAAAGTGTACATTATGTTGCTGTCGCCTTATCAATGTGCGCTACCTCTCCTCTGCAACACCTGAAACATGCGTCTTAATGGCTGCACTCATTATGTTTGGCTGATGTGTGCATGTGATTAGCATGGTCTATGGATGCGGCTGTCCTCTTTTAGAAGCCAGGGTGGGCACAGCAGGCTCTATGGCGACTCTACAGTGCGCGGCCATTGCTGCCTGCTGTGGAGGAAAGAGGAGGGTTCGGAAAGAAGGAGACGTTATCTGTGCTGCAGCTGCATTAGTTGCAAAGTCTGTTTACCCACTGGTTGGCAAATGCCATCCAAACAAGAAGCGGACGGAAAGCAACGAAGAAAAAAAACACAAGCAGCGACAGGCCAAAAGACGACTGCTGCAGGGGCTATGTGCACTCGGAGGGTTTATAACACGAATCAGCATGTGTTCTGAGCGTTCAGCGGGTTACAACACAGCATTTAGGCGGGCGGAAGCAGCGATGGCGCAAAGTAGGAAGGGAAACGCTGTGATTGTGTGGGAGGGCAACATTGAAATATATTAGAAACGTTAAAAATAATTCATTCATTAATACAATTTTTATTAAACAAAATACTAACAAATATAAAGCAAACTAGTTGCGTAAGACAGACCTATGCGGTTGTCCTGTTCTGCAGTTTTTGCGTCCTGGCTTTCTATTCGTTGCCTGTGACACGCACAACAGAGACAGGGGGCGCTGCAAGTGGCCCCGAAAAGTCTTGCTTGGAGCCTTCCTTGACCAGGACTTACCAGACATGGCTTGGGCATTCGTGGTGGACACTAGTGCGAGCGCGCCAAAACGGGAGCCCTCCACAAAATATCCCTTCTGATGGAACTGAAATTTCACGCGAGCTGGCGAAATAATGTATGAATTAATTAGACACACTACACTGCACACACAAAAGCATTTGAAGGCACGAGCGGGGAGGAGGTGGAAGCGACGCGAGTGGTGCGCGCGCGCGCGCCACAGCGAGACATATGTTTTGCATTATCGGGCACGATAATGCAAAACAGATGCCGGCCCTGCGGGTAACCGCACAGAAAAGGCCATGACGCACGAGCGTCTGGTCAGCTTTTTGAAGCCCCTTACTAAAAGTCTCGCAAGCAGCGCATGCGCTGCTCTAGGCTCGACCTAAAAATGACCCTTTTTTGGCAAAGTGCCTAGCTATAGTTTTTGAACCCTAGCTCTGCCGGCACCTAGGGAAACCTAGCAAACCTCTACATTTCTTAAAACTAGACACCCAGGGGAATCCAGGATGGGGTGACTTGTCTGGCTCTCACCAGGTTCTGTTACCCAAAATCCCTTGCAAACCTAAAAAATTGTCAAAAAAAACACATTTTCCTCACATTTCTGTGGTGGAAAGTTCTGGAATCTGCGTGGATCCACAAATTTCCACCCATCCCGCGTTCCCCAAATGCTTCCGAGAAAAATGGTACCTCACTTGCGTGGGTAGGCCTAGTGCCCGCGACAGGAAACAGCGCAAAACGCAACGTGGACGCACCACAATTTCACCGTGAAAATTGACCCTTTTTTGGCAAAGTGCCTAGCTGTAGTTTTTGAACCCTAGCTCTGCCGGCACCTAGGGAAACCTAGCAAACCTATACATTTCTGAAAACTAGACACCCAGGGGAATCCAGGATGGGGTGACTTGACTGGCTCTCACCAGGTTCTAATACCTAGAATCCCTTGCAAACCTAAAAAATTGTCAAAAAAACCACATTTTCCTCACATTTCTCTGGTGGAAAGTTCTGGAATCTGCGTGGATCCACAAATTTCCACCCACCCCGCGTTCCCCAAAGTCTTCCGAGAAAAATGGTACCTCACTTGCGTGGGTGGGTCAAGGACCCGCGACAGGCAAGGGCCCAAAACCTATTGAGGCAACATCAAAATTACCTATCACAAACCAACCTGGTTTTGCAAGGGGGGTCCCATGTGTTTTTGGCACGGGGCTCGGCGGCCATCTAGGGAAACCTACCAAACCCACACATTTCTGGAAACTAGACACCCGGGGGAGTCCAGCGAGGTATGGCTTGCGTGGGTCCCCCAACATTCTCCTACCCAGAATCCCCTGCAAACCTCAAATTTCGCTGAAAAAATCACTTTTTTCTCAAATTTCTGTGTGGGAAAGTTCTGGAATCTGCATGGATCCACACATTTCCTCCCACCCAGCGTTCCCCCAGGTCTCCCGATAAAAATGGTACCTCACTCGCTTGGGTAGGTCAAGGACCCGCGACAGGCATGGGCCCAAAACCTATGGAGGCGACATCAAAATTACCTATCACAAACCAACCTGGTTTTGCAAGGGGGTCCCATGAGTTTTGGCCCTGGGCTCGGCGGCCATCTAGGGAAACCTACCAAACCCACACATTTCTGGAAACTAGACACCCGGGGAGTCCAGCGAGGTATGGCTTGCGTGGGTCCCCCAACATTCTCCTACCCAGAATCCCTGCAAACCTCAAATTTCGCTGAAAAAATCACTTTTTTCTCAAATTTCTGTGTGGGAAAGTTCTGGAATCTGCCTGGATCCACAAATTTCCTCCCACCCAGCGTTCCCCCAGGTCTCCCGAAAAAATGGTACCTCACTTGTGTGGGTAGGCATAGTGGCTGCAACAGGAAATGGCCCAAATCGTACTGTGGAGACTTCAAAATTACCTATAAGAAAACTACCTGGTTTTGGGGGTGGGGGCGGCACCTGAGATTTTGGCCCTGGGCTCGGCGGCCATCTTGGGAAAGTACCAAACCCAAACATTTCTGAAAACTAGACACCCGGGGGAGTCCAATGAGGTATGGCTTGCGTGGATCCCCCAACGTTTTCCTACCCAGAATGCCAGGCCAAACCTCAAATTTAGCTGGAAAAAACACATTTTCCACATATTTTTGTGTGGAATCACCATGCCGGCACAAATGTCCTACCCCACAGCGTTCCCCTGAGTCTCCCGAGTAAAATGATACCTCACTTGTGTGGGTGGGGCAAGGGCCTGTGACTGGGAAGAGCCCAAAACATAGGGAATAAGGGTATAGCACCGAGAATTCTAAGCGCTACATTTTTTTTAAAATAAGTTTTTAGCCAATTCTGCATTGGACAGCCACACAAGTGAGGTATCATTTTACTCGGGACACTAAGGAGAATGCTGTGGGGTAGGACATTTGTGCCGGCACGGTGATTCCACACAAAAATATGTGGAAAATGTGGGTTTTTTCAGCTAAATTTGAGGTTTGCATGGCATTCTGGGTAGGAAAACGTTGGGGGATCCACGCAAGCCATAAATGTTTGGGTTTGGTACTTTCCCAAGATGGCCGCCGAACCCGGGGCCAAAATCTCAGGTGCCCCCCCCCCCCCCCACCCCCCCAAAACCAGGTAGTTTTCTTATAGGTAATTTTGAAGTCTCCACTGTACGATTTGGGCCATTTCCTGTTGCAGCCACTATGCCTACCCACACAAGTGAGGTACCATTTTTTTCGGGAGACCTGGGGGAACGCTGGGTGGGAGGAAATTTGTGGATCCACGCAGATTCCAGAACTTTCCCACACAGAAATTTGAGAAAAAAGTGATTTTTTTCTGCGAAATTTAAGGTTTGCAGGGAATTCTGGGTAGGAGAATGTTGGGGGACCTACACAAGCCATACCTCGCTGGACTCCCCCGGGTGTCTAGTTTCCAGAAATGTGTGGGTTTGGTAGGTTTCCCTAGATGGCCGCCGAACCCAGGGCCAAAAACTCATGGGACCCCCCCTTGCAAAACCAGGTTGGTTTCTGATAGGTAATTTTGATGTCGCCTCAATAGTTTTTGGGCCCTTGCCTGTCGCGGGTCCTTGACCCACCCACGCTAGTGAGGTACCATTTTTATCGGGAGACCTGGGGGAATGCTGGGTGGGAGGAAATTTGTGGATCCACGCAGATTCCAGAACTTTCCCACACAGAAATGTTTTGAAAAAAATAATTTTTTCAGCGAAATTTGAGGTTTGCAGGGGATTCTGGGTAGGAGAATGTTGGGGGACCCATGCAAGCCATACCTCGCTGGACTCCCCCGGGTGTCTAGTTTTCAGAAATGCGTGGGTTTGGTAGGTTTCCCTAGATGGACGCCGAGCACGGGGCCAAAACCCAGGTGCCCCCTTGCAAAACCAGGTCGGTTTGAGATAGGCAATTTTGATGTTACCTCAATACGTTTTGGGCCCTTGCCTGTCGCGGGTACTTGGGCCTCCCACACGAGTGAGGCACCATTTTTATCGGGAGACCCGGGGGAACACTGGGTGGTAGGAAATTTGTGTCAGCCCGGTGATGCCACAACTTTCCCACACAAAAATGTGTGGAAAAGGTGATTTTTTCAGCTAAATTTGAGATTTGCAAGGGATTCTGGGTAAGAAAACGTTGGGGGATCCATGCAAGCCACACCTCCCTGAAATCCCCCGGGTGTCTAGTTTTCAGAAATGTGTGGGTTTGGTAGGTTTCCCTAGCTGGCCGCCGAGCACGGGGCCAAAAACCCAGGTGACCCCCCTTGCAAAACCAGGTTGTTTTGTGATAGGCAAATTTGTTGTCGCCTCACTACGTTTTGGGCCCTTGCCTGTCGCGGGTACTTGGGCCTCCCACGCGAGTGAGGTACCATTTCCATTGGGCTACTTGGAGAAAGGCGGGGGGTAGGAAATGTGTTGTTTCTTTCTGCAGCGTGAAAATTTTGGCACAATAATGCAAGGAAAATGTGACAGACATTTTGAGGTTTGCAGGACATTGTGGGTAAGATAACGTGTTGGTATCCACAAAAGAGACATCACCATGTACTCCCATGGGTGTTTAGTTTACGACAATATCTACAGTTGGTAGGTTATTCTTAGATGGAATGTACACCTTGGCAGAGAGACTAAAAAGACAAAGATTACTGCACAGCCATCTATTCCTCAAGCACACACACATACTGGTTGGATTTGGCACGGGGCGAGTGATGGTTCAGTATATAAATTTTTATTAACAAGAGATTTCACAAAAATGAAATGCACTGTCAATAATTAAAAGGACAAAAAACTAAACCAGTGACTCGCAGCTCGTGAGCTGTAAAGCCACGGCAAGGCACCAACCGCTTTACAGGCCATTCACACACCTTTCATACGTGATACACACAAGACCATTCACACCACCAGGCACGAAACCAACACATTACAACACTCACATAAAGGGACAAGGTACACCCTGCTTGAGAAAGACAGAAAAGACAAATATTTATGCAAAACCACCTATTCTTCAAGCGCACAGACATACTGGTTGGATTTGGCACGAGGGTGAGTGATGGTTCAGTATATACAGTTGTATTAACCAGAGATTTCACAAAAACGAAATGCACTGTCAATAATTAAAAGGACAAAAAACTGAACCAGTGACTCGCAGCTCGTGAGCTGTAAAGCCACGACAAGGCACCAACCGCTTTACAGGCCATTCATACACCTTTTATACATGTGACACATACAAAACCATTCACACCGCCAGCCGCGGGCCCAGCACATTACAACACTCACACCAGCAGACAGCGCCATTCAAGGGCCCATCACTTTCACACGCCCACATTCCTGACACAGCAACCACACCAGCTCACGGATTGCGTGGAGTGGCGTTTAGCTAGCAGTGTGTGTAGTGACCAACAGCAAGTCACTACTCACACACCGCCAGCCAAGCGCCCGTCCACGCACACCGCCAGCCAAGCGCCCGTCCACGCACACCGCCAGCCAAGCGCCCGTCCACGCACGCCAGCCAAGCGCCAATCCACGCACACCGCCAGCCAAGCGCCAGTCCACTCACCGCCAGCCAAGCACCAGTCCACGTACACCGCCAGCCAAGCACCAATCCACGCACACCGCCAGCCAAGCGCCAATCCACACACACCGCCAGCCAAGCGCCAATCCACGTACACCGCCAGCCAAGCGCCAGTCCACTCACCGCCAGCCAAGCTCCAGTCCACTCACCGCCAGCCAAGCGCCAGTCCACGCACACCGCCAGCCAAGCTCCAGTCCACGCACACCGCCAGCCAAGCGCCAGTCCACGCACACCGTCATAAATTATTTTTAAACAAGAAAGAAAACACAAACAAATTGCAACTAAATACAAAACTATAACTACAAAAACAACAGCAGTAACTAAAGACATCATTCTATTGCCAACCGTTAAACTGAACAACTATATAAAACCATACAGACCAGGCAGTACACTATTAGACTCATGGTTGCTCCCAAAAACTCTTTTGAGTGTGATACAATCTGAAACATGTGGGCACACACAGCCCAGGATTAGAAGGACAATCAGCACAGTGCATACGACTCTCCTTCCGCACACCTCTTCGCAAGCAGACTCTACATCTCTTACAGGGATTGTTTTTTTGGGGCGTGGGAGGAATTAAATCAGGAAAGTGGCGATCTTTCAATCTAGCCACATCCTCCACCACTCCAACTCTAGGAACACTTGCCTGTTCCACAACAACAAGGCTGCCTATCACAGACTCCTGAAACTGAACAAAAGTCAACTTTGACGCAGGGGAACACTCCTTGAACACAACAAAAGCATTGAAAGTTGCTAAATTGAAGAGATGGATGGCCAACTTCTTATACCAAATGTAAGCCTTACGAATAGCAGTGTAAGGTTCCAACCTCTGATCTACTCTATCAACACCACCCATTTGCTTATTGTAGTCTAAAATGCACACAGGTTTGCGCACTTCGGCAATCTGAACCCAAACAGCCACAGCTGAAGTACTCTCATCATGGATGGTAGTCAGCATGTACACATCCCTCCTGTCCACAAATTTCACAGCTAGTAGTTCATCACTACGCAAGGAACTGCACTGTCCCCTCTGAAGTTTTTTGCAAACAAGCTCTTTTGGATAACCTTTACGGTTAGAGCGGATTGTGCCACAAGCAAAAGTGTCCACTTTGAACAATTCCTTAAACAATTGCACAGCAGTGTAGAAGTCATCAAGGTACAAATGGTGGCCTCTGTTAAACAGTCCTCTAGCAAGATCCCACACAATTTTCTCTGAAACTCCAAAAGTGGACGGACAACCAGGGGGGTCAATAGTGGAATCCCTACCAGTGTACACACGGAAATTAAAAACATATCCTGTCCTACTCTCAGACAACATATACAGCTTAATTCCATAATGTGCCCTCTTGCTAGGAATGTACTGCCTAAAAACCAAACGGCCCTTGAACAGGACCAAAGACTCATCAATAGATATTTCTTTCCCTGGAGTATAGATCTCTGAAAATCGATCTACAAAGTGATCAAGAACAAGCCGAATCTTAAAAAGACGGTCACAGTCAGGGTGATCTCGTGGCAACGCCATGCATTATCAACAAAATGCAGCATCCGAAGCAAAAGTAAATACCGATCACGAGTCATAATTGCAGGAAATATGGCCGTTGCCATCAAGGGACTGGTAGACCAATATGAAGCCATGGACGGCTTCCTTATCAAACCCATCAATAAAGTCAAACCCAAAAACTTCTTCATCTCTTCCAGATTTGTGGGAGTCCACCGGGTAGCTCTAGATGGGGCCTAAGTCTGGCACTGTTGTCCCTCAAAAACTGTTCAGCATACAAATTAGTCTGCTCAACAATCTCACCCAAAAATACATCATCCATAAACAACTGAAAAAACTGTATAGGCAAAAGAATTTCACAATACACTCTACACCCTGCATCACCACTAAAGGCAGGCAACACCGGCTGCACCATGTTTGGATCAACCCAGAGTCCAGCACTTCCAATGGGAAGCCTTAAAGCCCCAGGCTGCAATCCAGATGCCTCTTGCACCATCGGCACAGCAGTGTCCTCCTCTAAAACAGGCACTTCATCTGCACTGAAGGTAGCTTCATCCACACCGAGAGTAGCTTCATCCGCACTGAGAGTAGCTTCATCATCCGATGATTCCATGTGGAGAGAAAACTCACTGCCTGAATCTTCCCCTCCCTCCTCTCCCTCAGACGCACTGTCAGTCTCATAATCCTGCTCAGAGGAAGATTCAAGAAGCATACCAACCACCTGCTGAGCAGTCATTCTACGGCTAGCCATAATGCTTACTAATAAAGGTAACTTGTCAAACAAGTCATCAACAACAAACCCTTTGTAAAAAACAGAAATAAACGAAGGGGGCGGAGCTTGCTCGCGACCAAGATGGCCGCCTGAGCCATGAGCTCCGTGTTGCTGACACACTATCCTGCATTTATCTGACAGCCCTAAGATGCCTAACTACCTTGCAGCCGATAACTGATTACCGGAGCACCTCCGCGAGGCAGGGATCGCACTCCGACCCCTCCCGGCCCTACCAACCCGAAGTTATCGGTGTCTTTCGGCGGCGCCCCTCAGGGCCTGTGGTCCCCGTCCTCACGTGGCGCCGAAGGCGGAGTAACGTCACTGTGCGTGCCGCGATTGGACTGGGGGTCGGCTCGGCGCCTGAACTCCTGAAGAGCCTGGCTCCGGTAACGCCTCCCAGCGGGTGCGCATGGATTATAAAGTGCGGGGAGGCCTGCTGGACAGACGCGCTGGTGTCTCGGAAGGACTCCGGCGGTGCTGGGAGACGGCACGCGGCCTCCCGCAACTCACTAGACGGTGGCAGCATCACCGGGGAGGCCAGCTGCGACGAGGGTGAAGAACTGCGCTCATCGCCCTTGAGTGCCCCAGGTGAGAGGGTCTGGGGGCTTAAAAGGAAGCGGCCAGAGAGACGGGTCAGGAATGGTGGCCTGGTGGAACTGCTTACGTGTGGATATAGGCGAGGCGCATGATACCCTCACCACATAGGAGACCCATAAGGGGACAGCTGAGCCAGACACGCACCAGACAAGGGAAACGGACGGCTGTGGGGAGAGCGGAGGAGAACAAACCTGCACCTAGGTGGGGGCGCGCCCCACCGGGCGACAACGAGGCATGGAGAAGAGACGCCTGAAAGTGACACGAGGACTGCTTCTTGCGGCCGACGACTAAGGGCCAGCGCAGGGACAAAGCTGAGGTGCTAGGAGGCGGAAGCATCGGCAAGGCGAGACGTGGCACATGGCACGAGCTGCGTAGCGGAGTGCACGGGGTGAGAAATCCCAGGGGCGACTCCCGGAGAGGGGTCGGGGACTGTAGGAGCGGCTGAAGAAGCGATGCGCTGCAGAACAGAGGCCTGCTGCTGCACAGACGAGATCATAGCAGGGGAACCAGATACGCAGAGTCTTGAGGCCGAAGGTAGTCCTAGTGGCTGGACCGGTTGCGCGGCTTGGCTTCTTGGGGCATCGCACAGGTTCTCTGAAGTTGGAGTGCCTGGGACTCCCAGGGGTGCACATATTACACCTGGGACAAACTGAGAGCGCGCCTCGGGAGGGGTGACAGCGTGAGCCCTGGGCGGGCGGACCCACCGTAGAGTAAAAAATGGGCAGAACGGATAAATCGCAATCTAAGCTCTCCTTTGAGCAGAAACGCTCTAAGTCACACGACGCCACGACGGAGGAGGCCTCTAGGACTCATCCTCCACTTGAAGGAGAGCCGGATATTCGAAGTATGCTTCTATCAATGGAAAGAGGTCTGCAAAGTGGTATAACCGCCCTGGGCGCCAAAATGGACGCACTCTCATACCGGATGGACAGGATGGCTGAACGCCTGGATAAACATGCGGAGAGGTTGGATATGTCTGAGCGGAGACTCACAGAAGTGGAGGAAGCGCACACAATGCTGTACTCGGACCATAAACAGCTTGGGAAGGTCATGCGAATCCTACAAGATAAGACCGAGGATTTGGAGGCCCGCTCGCGACGCTGCAACCTTAGAATTACTGGTCTGCCGGAGACGACCTCGACTGGGAATATGGAACTCTTCGTTGAGAAACTACTAGTTACATTATTGGGAGAGGGAGTGTTCTCCAATATGTTTGTAGTAGAGAGGGCGCACCGCTCTCTGGGGCCCCGCCCGCCCCCGGGAGCCCCGCCGCGCCCAATCATAGCAAAACTACTTAACTACCGGGACAGAGATGTTGCCCTACGACTGGCCCGAGAAAAACAGACACTGGTGTTTGAGGGATCGACGTTATCCCTATTCCCGGATTTTACCGCTAGAGTGCAGGAGGCACGTAGACAATTTGCGCCTCTCAAAAGGCAGCTGCGCGAACTAGGACTGGATTATGCCATGTTGTACCCTGCTAAACTGCGGATCAACAAGCAGGGCCGCTCACACATCTTCACAGACCCGAAGGCCTTACAGCAGGCAATGAAAGGTTGGTCCAAAGAGCAACGCCAGAGCCCGGAACGACAACTGCAGGATGTAGCGGCAGGAGGATCACTGGAAGATCAGGACTGAAACGCACATATGCTCTTCAGCCGTGGGACATTTTGGGATTGAGAGGAGTAAGGTGATGAGGGGCGGAGTTGCGGGCAAAGCCTGTTGTCTGAAGACTTTGGATCAGGTACAATTTGGGTGGGATAAGCTGTGGGAGCCCAAGGGGTAGCATTGAGAGGGTAAATACAGTTCAGGTGAATTGGTCCTCACAAGATTGTCTCGTCCGGACAGCCGCGAGGCTGTGAGGAGGGTAGCGGAGGGTACAGCTGACGGGTACAGGGCAGACTGTGCCATACCAGTTATCCAACACGCACTGGGGAATGCACTCGGTGCTACGGTGCGCAAGCCAGTGAACGGGGGTTGGATCGGGCTGCGCAGCTCGGGACTGCACAGATAAGTGAGGTTGGATCTTAGAGGCTGTGTCATTTGTCAGCAGCGGGGGGAAGGTCAAGTGATTGTTTGCATTTGACAATTTGGAGTTCAAGAGCGACCTCTGCCCACGAGTGACACACACCAGAATAGCAAATCAAGTTTTGGGGGGGAGGTAGGGGGGGGATAAGTGGGGGTTCTTGGGGATGCAACGGGACCAAGTTGGGGGAGGTCAGCTGTGGGAGGGGGAAGGGGAGGAAGAGTAATGGCAATGTTAAATTTGATGTTAGCAATGATAGTTAGGTTTTTGTACGATGCATTCAACACACGCAAGCTACACAGGTCAGGACACAATACTCGAGCAGTAAAGCAAGATGACGTCACCTAGCGGAGCATCGGCTCCAAGAACAATAGACTCCCTCCGTGCACTGTCATGGAACGTTAGAGGGCTTAACGACCACCGCAAATTACGGAACGTGTTGAACTATTTGACCAGACACAACATTGATGTAGCTTTACTACAGGAGACTCACCTGCCACTGACTAGCGCGATGCTCCGAAGTAGAGGTCTTCTGGGTAATATTAATGCCTCGGGCTTTACAACCCATGCCAGAGGGGTACTGACCTGGGTTAATCCCAGATCGGAGTATGTGATTGAGCATTTGCTGGCGGACGCAGATGGCCGCTTCGTGATATCCAAATGCAAAGGAAGGGGAGTGGAGCTGATTATAGTGAACGTCTATGGCCCCAATTATGACTGCCCGGAGTTTTACACGGCATTGGCCACTACAATAAGTAGTTACGACAGAGCACAATTCCTATGGGGCGGGGATTTCAACTTAGTCAGAAACCCAGAGATGGATAGATCAGACGGCCCGGTGAGGAGGCCGGCGGCCGCCGCCAGAGCATTAGAAAGTGTTTTGATTAGCAGGGACCTCTGTGATGTCTGGAGGGAAGGGCATCCAGAAAAGGGGGGTTTTACGCATTACTCCGCCTACTACAATTTGCACACTCGTATAGATTACTGGCTGGCTTCCACGTCTCTTATGGAGCAAGTTCGGGCTTGCCAGGTACTTCCAAGTACTCTCTCGGATCACTCGCCGCTGCTGTTGATCCTGGCCACTCCCAAGAAAACTATCCCGCCGTTTACATGGCGATTTCCCCCTTATTCATTGCTAGACCCCCTTTTCAAGGCAGAGCTGGCAGAAGCTATAGATATGTTCTTTGATATTAATGTTGGCTCCGTAGACAGCTTTCAAACAATTTGGGAGGCATTTAAAGTGTACATACGGGGGATGGCCATGGCCAAGCACTTGGGAGTTCTTCGATCCATACGTCAGAGGTTAGCGGTACTGGAACTAAAGCTGGGAGAGTTGGAGGCGTGTCAGCTTATGGGGGAGGGTGGTGATACAACCGGCGAAATGAGGGATCTACTCGCTGAATACCAAGAAGCCGCAGATAGCGAGGTCAAGCACCTGGGCAAATATGCCACAGCCCGGGCCTATGGAGAAGCTGACAGGCCTGGATCGGTACTGGCACAAATTTTGAAAGCCAAACGCAGCAAGGCGCTTATCACTGAACTGCGGTCGGCGGAGGGTGAAACGCTGACGGATGAAGCAGAAATTGCGGACAGATTCAAGCAATATTATTCGGCACTGTATGCCTCCGCGCTACCGATTCGGATGCCGAAATCCTAGACTATCTCGAGCATATCAAATTGCCGTTCCTAACGGACGCACAGAGAGAATTCCTTATGCTCCCCATTGAGAAAGATGAGATCGTGGAGGCATTGACGGGAATGAGAGCGAACAGCGCCCCGGGCACAGATGGCCTCACAGTAGGCTTCTATAAGGCCTTCTTGGACCAGCTTCTCCCACATATCTCAACGCTATTCGACGACATGTGCGTATCGGGCGAAATGCCACAATCAATGAGGGAAGCGATCATAGTTGCTATTCCCAAGCCAGGGAGACCACCGGAGGAATGTGGTTCTTACTGACCGCTTTCCTTGCTTAACGTTGATACCAAGCTCTTTGCTAAAATCTTGGCCAACCGCTTGGCTCTGCTAGCCCCGGTACTGGTGGCTCCGGAACAAGCGGGGTTTATTCCCGACAGGAATCTTACGTATAACCTACGAACGGTATTCGGAACAATACAGCACGTTAATCAGGATACCCGGGCAGTAGCGGTCTTTCTGGACATGGAGAAAGCCTTCGACTCGGTTGAGTGGTCCTTCATGAGGCTAGTGCTGACCAGGATGGGACTTGGCACGGTCTTCCTACAACTGATCGGAGTGCTGTATAACGCTCCAATGGCACGAGTACGGCTGGGGAATCTGGTTACAGACCGCATTGCGATCTCTAGAGGAACCAGACAGGGCTGCCCGCTTTCCCCAACGCTCTATGCCTTAGTAGCGGAGCCATTGGCGTGCGCGCTTCGGGAATATTATGGGCATAAAGGCATACAATTCCCTACTTACACTATAGTGGTATCAACGTATGCAGACGACACATTACTTTACGTGAGAGACCCTGAAAACAATTTATCCTCGGTCCTCAGGGAGGTGGTGCACTTTGGAGCGCTATCGGGCCTAAGGGTCAACTGGTCGAAATCGATTGTGTTCCCACTCACCCAGAGCACGCCGCAATTCGAGATGGATTATCCCCTGCAATGGTCCTTGGATTCAATTCGATACCTCGGTATCAGATTGCACAATGATCCAGAAATCGTGCTCCGAGAGAACTATGGCACCGCAGTTTCAAAACTGGAAGAGGACATCGAAAAGTGGATTAGGTTACCTCTGTCTCTGATTGGTAGGGTTTCCATAATGAAAATGGTGATATTGCCCAGATTCCTGTTCCTATTTAGGAATATACCGGTGGTGCTGCCGCGCTCCTTCTTTCTCAGACTCAACAAATCACTGACAAAACTTGCTTGGGCGGGCAAACAGGCCCGGGTCCAATGGCAGGTGCTTACATTACCATACCACATGGGGGGATTGGGTGCACCAGACCTCGAGTTATACTATAGAGCGGCACAAGGTGCTCATGCGCACAGCTGGATCCATGGGACTATGGATATTCCGTACATTTGTATGGAGAAGTTATTTGCTGACCCCCTTCCCCTACCAGCCATTATTTTTGAACCGGTGGATCGCTGAACAGGAATCTTAGATTCACTCAACTCGACGAGACATGCTTGGCACTGCCTGTTACAGATGCAGGCAGGGGCGCTGCTGTACTCCCCGGAGATGCCTATAGAATGGGTGGTATGGTTGGCTCCCTGCAGAGATAGGGGGGTCACAAAAGCGCTGCGCACGTTGAACATAGTAAAGGCGGGGGATTTATTTCTAGACGGAGTAACGAAGCCGCGAACAGGGCGGACGCAGGAACCCTACTGCAACGCTTCCAGTTCCACAGAGTGCGCAGGGCCCTGCGCGAACTGCTGGGGGATGACTTGAATGAACCCCCTGAAGTACAGGAACTGTCCTACATTATTAAGAACAAGTCACCCCGTAAGATCGTTTCCAATATATATAAGCGGGCGATGTCCCACAGAACACATCAGTACACTAAGGCTCGCTGGCCTGGCAGCGGGACTTACACATAACAATAGACAATGATATGTGGTACTACTGCTGCAATAACATGAAATGTATATCACTGCATGGCAAGCACAGACTCATACATTTCAAATACATAAATAGAGTGTATTACACCCCGGAGAGACTACACAGATACGGGCTCAGGGACGATGCTTCCTGCGACAGGTGCCAATCCTCAGCAGCGGATTTCATGCACATTGCATGGAGCTGCCCGGGAATATTCAATTATTGGGAAAAAGTCTTTCACGAAATAAGAATAAGCACAATAGTGGACTCGGAGATTGCCCCGGATCCAGCGATCGCACTGTTGGGATACTCTAAAACACTGCCTAAGGCAATGCGTAGATTAGTGGACATGGGGTTACTATTGGCAAAGCGTAGGGTGGCAATGTGCTGGATGAGGGGCCCCCTTCCCACCATGACACAGTGGTCGCATGATGTGCTATACTGCTCCACGCAATCGGAAAATTTTAGTGAATTACTACCTCCACGGAGCAGGCCGAAAAA
Source organism: Calotriton arnoldi (assembly GCA_963921515.1). NCBI lineage: Eukaryota > Metazoa > Chordata > Amphibia > Caudata > Salamandridae > Calotriton > Calotriton arnoldi. The sequence continues at coordinate 1,564,573 of CAWUFW010000341.1, forward strand.
CTTTTGGGGGCTATACGCAACATATTTACTCAAAAAGGGTGCGGAAGCGCCTAAAGAGAACGAGATAGAACCAAGAGAGGACACTGAGGTTACCACTTAGAGGCCGGCACGCCAGGATACACAAATAGCGAAATCCAACACATGAGGGGTCTCGTGACATGCATAAACACATGGTCGGACTAGATGGCCCAGGTGTAAGAACTGATGTCCTTCAAGACAAACGGCAAGGGGGGAAACGGTATATGTAATAGATATTGATTCTGGGTCTCGTTGCATGGTGAGATAGTCCCTGCCTGTAGTGATTTATGCAGAAACGATATACGTTTATTTTGTTTTAATATACGAACACTATTGCTAGTGCACTATAGAACGGGCTTGCAATGCACTATTGGTAAAAATCCTGAGTGAGCGACGCCGCCTACCTCGAGGGATGTTGGCAAATGAGCTGTGTAAAGTGTATCCATACAACGAGCCGCCGGCCCCAGGGTTGTAGGCATAAGGCTGTGTGCATCAAGACAAACCATTTTCAATAAAACTGTTTAAAAAAAAAAAAAAAGTAGCTTTAGCACAAAGACCTATATACTCCGACACAATACCACTCACTTGCCAGAAGCAGCTAGACTCACCACCACCTACTCTGCACAGACACAGTAAGGATCAAAAATATCCCACTAAAAAAGAAAATTACACATAAGACAATGCAAAACACATCACAAAGAATTTCATGCTCAGAACACTAACAAATATGCTGCCATTATGACACCACTTACAAAAAAATTCATTCATGCATGACAATAATACTCATTTGGAGTAAACACAACAAAAATGTTTTTCTTACCAAATAAAAGCAATTACGCAAAACTGCAGAACAACCGCTGCCGAAACCGCAAACAAGAATCAAAAGCGTAACACTAGAATAAAAAGGAGAAAAAAACATTACAATCACATATGCAAATAATGCACCAGTCTACACACAATCCACCAACCAAGCTAAGGGGTAGGTGGGCCTAACAGTATAAATAAAATATTCACCCCCGTAAAAGGGGAGCAACCCTTGCCCAGGAGGCCACTCCCCAACACCAAAATTAAAAAAAACCCTGGTGGCTAGTGGCTTCTGAGATGGGCATAAAAACATACTGCTGATCTGCCACCCAAAGAGGACAGAAGTGGCCCCAATCATTCTCCCATAAAGGAGAGTGACCCTGGCCCAAGGGGCCGCTCCCCAACATAACAAAAAAACAATCCCTGGTGGCCTAGTGGCCATATAAAAAACAAATCCGCCGATCGGCCCCCCAACGGCCAAATTAATGCTCCCCAAAGGGGAGCGACCCTTGCCCAAGGGGCCACTCCCCACAAATTAATCCCTGGTGGTCTAGTGGGCCACTAAATAAACAATGGCGAGATCTTCCCCCCTAGGGGGGGAACAGACAGCCAAAAACATTGCCCCCAAGGGGAAGCGACCCTTGCCCAAGGGGCCACTCCCCACAAATTAATCCCTGGTGGTCTAGTGGGCCACTAAATAAACAATGGTGAGATCTGCCCCCCTAGGGGGACGCAGACAGCCAAAAACATTGCCCCCAAGGGGGAGTGACCCTTGCCCAAGGGGCCACTCCCCACAAAATAATCCCTGGTGGTCTAGTGGGCCACTAAATAAATAAATATGGCGAGATCTGCCCCCCCCCCCAGGGGGCAGACAGCCAAAAACAAAGCCCCCAAGGGGAGCGACCCTTGCCCAAGGGGCCACTCCCCATAAATGTATCCCTGGTGGTCTAGTGGGCCACTTTAATTTAAAAATAATGGCGCGATCTGCCCCCTAGGGGGGCAGACACAGCCAAAACATATTGCCCCCAAATAGGAGAGCGATCCTTGCCTAAGGGGCCGCTCCCCAAAACACAAAAAGGACATTAAAAATAAAAAAAATCCCTGGTGGCCCAGTGGGCACCTATACATAAATATATCTTATTTTTAAAGGCGATCTGCCGGGGGGCAGACCAAAGTAAAAACATTGCTCCCCCAAGGGGAGCAACCCTTGCCCAAGGGGCCGCTCCCCAAAACAAAATGGCCATTTACAAAAAAAAACACATCCCTGGTGGCCTAGTGGGCACATATAAATACACATTAAATGTATTTGTTTAAATCGATCTGCCCCCCCCCAAGAGGGGCAGAACAAAGAAAATACATTTTTCCCCCAAGGGGAGCGACCCTTGCCCAAGGGGCCGCTCCCCGAAACTAAATTTGCCATTTAAATAAAAAATAAAAAATCCCTGGTGGCCCAGTGGGCACCTATACATAAAAATATTTAAATGCGCCACCAATCTGCCCCCCCCAAGGGGGCAGAACAAAGTCCAAACATTGCTCCTCCAAGGGGAGCAACCCTTGCCCAAGGGGCTGCTCCCCAAAACAAAACGGCCCTTTAAAAAAAAAAAAAACAAGCATTCCTGCTGCACGATCGCGCCCCAGGCGCGATCGTGCAGCAGGAATGCTTTTTTAAAAGACATCGGAGGAAAGGAAAACCCTTCCTTTCCTCCGATGCCTTTTAAAAAGTACCCCCCACCCGCCCGGAGGAGAAACACCTCCTGTTTCACCAATGCACTGGAAGCAAATGGCTTCCAGCGCATTGGGAATCCCTCAATGACGTCAGCGCGCCTCGCGCACTGACGTCATTGACGCGGAAGGGGGGGCGGGGGGAGGCAGGGGAAGGGCTTCCCCTGCCAATCCCCGGTGGGGGTACACAGATCGGCGGCCCACGGGGGAGCGCCAGCGCTTCCCCCGTGGGTGGGTGCTAGGACGGCCGGAAGCCGTCCTGAGCACACGCCCACCGTGGCTCAGGACAGCTACCGGCCGTCCTGAGCATGGAAGGGGTTAATAGGCAGAAAGGCTTATTGAAGGGTGATTTATAAATATTTAAAAGTAGGGTTTTAGGCCTGACAAAAGGGGTTATTTTGACAGGTCGGATTTGTAGTTTAAGGCTACTGGTGGCAGGACTGCAGTCATGTTAGCATTTTCACTGCAATGGGTGGCATAATGAGTGCTGCACCCAATGGTGACATTTAACTTTCAGGCCATGGTTACACTTTGGGCACCATATTCTAGGAACTTAGAGGTAAGTTGCCAATTATGGGTTTGCAAATGTCATCATGTTTAAAGCGAGAGCACAGGCACTTTACCGCTGGTTAGCTGGGGTAAAGTACACTGACTTCTACAACCAGCAAAAATGGGGTTCAACAAAAAGAAGGCAAAAACTTCAGGCGTGTCCCTTCAGAAAGGGTAAATCTCCAACATTTACCAATACAGTTATGGTTATTCTTCAGCTTTGTCAATGGGCTTTCATAATTATTGTTCATATTAGTTTGATGTATGGGTTTCCTATTACTGTCACTGTGTAACCTCTTTAGATCGCCCGTACCAGAATCCAGCAAACAAATGTCTACTTTGTCTTAAGGCATCTGTGGTACATAGTTAGATGTAGGTCTGAAGTTGCTGGCTGAATCATGATATACATACAGCCTTAGTGTTGTTATGGTAAATGTGTCATGGACTTATATATCAGTACCCTGAGGCATCCCACATCTCACCATGTTATTGTATTAGTTAATTCATTGATGCTATGTCTGATACTTGTATATTATCAAATGTAGTGTTCTCTTGATTAGGACCTATTCTTTTCAATTTTTTACAGTCAGATTACCTAAAGATTCTCTGTCATTTATATTTCCTTATACATTTGAATATGTCCAGTCTAGTTTGTGCATACTTGAAAAGCATCTCGGTCAGTAGAAGAAAACTAACCAGAGGATTTGTAGTTCAGCTTTGCTCAAAATATCATTGGTTAGATTAATTATCCATCATTGTTTCTTATTGATTCTTGTTTTTCTCAATGAATTGACCTCTTGTCTTTCTCCTCCCTTTATTGCCCCTCCTTTTGTTCCTACACCTCCTCTTGTATTTCCTTGTCTCCCCCCTCAGTCGCTGAGTTTGCGGTTTGTCCATCCCTGAATATTGAAACGCCTCAGCTAATGGTGTGGGCCCAGACATCAGTGCAGGTGATGTTCCGTCACCAGCTTCCTGATCCATTTCAGAGCTGATGCTGAACTCACATCAGTCACTGTGATGTCTTGTCCTTATTGTTCCACCATCTTTTGTCTGCGAAGTGTGACGAATTTTCTAGCAAAGCTGTATAGCTAAAGCTGAACCCTTTCATACTACTTTCTGTCCCTCTTATATTTTTATGCTTTCCTGTTTTTTATAATTTGATGAGTTAACATACTTTTAATTAAATCTCACACACTGCAGTCCAAGGGCCAGTGGTTTCTTAAAGAGATGCGCAAAGATGGGCACCTCACCTCCCCTACTCACCTAGTGCAGGGCTCTCGCAGGTACGGTACAGGAGTCAATGTACCATAAATCAGTAGGCAGGCACAGCTGTCACTGCATTACTACGCATTGGAGGGACCGGCCAGGAAAATGCACTGCAGCACTTGCTGTGCCAGCCTGCCCATTCCCTCAACCAGCAAGCCCCATTGTGAATTGCCAGTATGTGTACCCACTATTGTGAATTCAGATCACTGTGTCCTATTTGGAAAAACGTGTGCTGTATTGCAGTGGTATATCATTCAGAATTGTGAATTTATGACTTGGGTTTTCCGTTAACTTTGTCAATTTGGGTCTTTTAATTGTTGCTTTGTTTATTCCATAGTCGTCCCTGATTGATCCCGCAAATCTAAAAAATGCAAGGAACGCCATTTTGGAAGAGCTCCCTCGAATTGTTCACACCATGGCCCTTCTCTGGGGTGTAATACGGAAAGAAGAAATACAGAAAAGACCCACAGACCTCCTTGGAACCGTAAAGGGATCGTCTTCTGTTTACTTCAAAGCAACCAAAGTAGGAAGAAAATGCAAGGCCATCTCCTGCTTGGCCTATTTAATGTCAATACAGTTTATAATGAGAATATAACATAACATAACAAAGTAGGTTAATAAAGAGTTGAGAACGTGTAAAGAAATATAAGTCTCTAGATATCCTACCCCATGAATGAACATGCCATATTCTGATTTGATATCACCCTATTAGTCATGTTTGTAGTGCGTGTATATGTATGAATGGATTGGGTCCCTACAAAGTGTGATGACAACAGCAGCAGACCACTGAGGCACGTGACAGCCTCCCCTCCTGGGGGGGAACACTGGAGCCTAGGGTGCTGTCCTCCTGATGGAGGTGCTGATTCCTCACAAGCCGCAATAAATAATAAATCTCTGTATTAGGAACTTTGGTAATCCAAAAAGTGAAAATAAAATTCATGTTAAATACAAATACATAAAGTCAACAGTAAACATATAAAACCCATTCAAATGCTATTAAAACAAGCATTTGCAATGCAATAGGTCTCGCATTTGGGAGAGTTCGAGTTATTGGTGTTGTAAATGACAATGTCTTTTTCCCATGTGTTTTGGTTTGGAGAGTAGTGGATGTTTATGATGTGGAGTGGAATTATGTGGGTTGTATTGGAATTGTTAGTTGTGGAATTGTATGGTGTGGAGTGTGTTTGTGTAGTGGAATTATGTGGCACAGTGAACATACAGGGGTGAGAGCTGCACAGAATAGATAAAAAGGCTATGCTAAGGGTGCTGTGGTTAGAGTACCATTGGACTCCATGTCACCAAGAAGTAGCGCTCCAGCTGTGGGTGACCTTTCCTTTTATAATTCTTCATTTTTGGGATAGAGCATCTGAAGTGGACTAGAAGCTGGTACCCTACATTTCCCGAGGCAGGGGTGGGTGCTGGAATGAAGGGGTGAGGGGCTATTTATTTAAATGTCAGTTGTGCCCTGTGAAGGTGCTAGCGTGTGTTTAAATATAATGCTCTCTGCGCACCTGTTTGCATGAGTTCTTTCCACCCCACAGGCGGGTCCCAAGGCCCTCTTAGACTGTGCCTTCTCTTGCATCTAATGACAATGATCTGCTGATGGAAGAGGGCATGGCATTTACAGTAGGTCAGCAGCATGTTTCTTAATTCTGTGCCGTCAAGACCTTATGGCAATAATAAAATAATACATTGGTTCACGGTTACAGAGCGCATTAACATAAAACCAAAAACAGCAATTTGGCTACAATTGGATGAAACAAACTGTTGTTCAAGTGATTCAAGTATATTTACTATAAACTGCTGAGCACATAATGTATCACACAGGCCTTATAGACACTGCCGAGACTGGGATTTTGCACTTGTATCATTTTTCTTGATTTTTTCAAACATTACGTTTTAAAAGTAACAAATTTTCACAGCTTGCATGATTTTCTCTGAATTTTGTGTCCTGGGACATTTCTCCTAATCATGGAGGTCCACCTTGAGAAAGAGGACATGTATGGGCCAGGGCACTATGGTTTTACAATTGCCCAGGACCATTATACAAAGGTGTGGTGCTTGGGGCCGGAAGGTAGTGTTACGCACAAACCCTTTAATGCAGATGTGTTATAACTTGTAGTTGCATGGTTTCATTTTCTTCATTTATGATTAATGGCAAGACAAGCCTCCCAGTTGCATGTGGACATGTTTTGACACCATTTTAAAATCCTTGTTATGTAAATATAAAAACCCAGACCCAAATCCTTTTCCGGCCACATTTATTCTTCCGTTTCTCTGGACAGGGCTTGTAGCCACAATGTTCACCAGATCCTTGAATTAAAGATAAGGAAACCCAGCAAAGCTTCATTTGGGGTAGACATCCTGAGGCAAGTGCATGTGCTGTTAAATAAGGTGAATGCTGCGCTACCTTGAACTATATGTTATAGTCCAGGGATGGCACATTTAGTTGCAATGGGATCATTAAGGCTGAGGTCAGATTTGTGGCACAGAATACAGTCTTCAAGGTTGTCAACAGTGACTAGAGCCTTGTGACAAGGAAGAGATAGAAACAGGAAGAGAGACGAGGAAAATTGGAGACAAATGAGAGAGAATAAGCAGAGTTAGGAAAAAGTGAAGGAGGCAAAGAGTAAGGGAGGAACAGGAGGAGTGTGGACTTGAAGAGAGAATGGCACTGGAGGAAGGCAACAAAAAGAGGCAGGGAGAGGGATATGTAGATGGAGAAAAGGAAGTGAGAGAAAGACTGGGGGCATGAGGAGAGAGGGTGCAGGCGATAAAACACAGGGTGATTGTGGTAAAAAGAAATACCAGCGAGAGAGAGAGGAATGGGAGTGAGGCACATTCGTGCAAAGAGACAAGGGCGGGAGATGCGCTGCGGGAAAAGCGAGGGCACTATATTAAATCATAGAGTACTTTGGCAAAGTGAATTAAATAGCTTATGTGCTGTATTTATTGCACATTTGTTTCGTTTATCAAAGAGTGCTTCAGTTACCGATCAGGGCAGAAACAGCTGAAAGTGTCGGATCGACGGGGAGGGGGCACAAAACACAGTACTACAGTACATTCTGGACTCTGGCACACGAGCACACACACGCAAACGTCAAAAAACGCATTAAGGAATAAAAGTACTGAGACACTTAAAAACGTGATGGCATAGAAAAAAGGCGCAGTTTATTATTAATAATGCGCCCACGCACACACAACCACACGAACGTTTAAAGACAGCAGAATATGCACCTCACACTAATATACAAAATACGTGAAGGAACAGATCATGATGTTGTATGAAAGAAACACAATAAATATACATTTTAATGTGCAAAGTAAAGTCTATGTCCTGCTTTCTAAAGGTGCCGAACTTTCGGATTACTGCATAAACACAAACACACAGTATATAAGCATAATTACATTTAAAAAGCAAGTACTGTGTCCAAATTTGTAAAAGAGAGGAACATACAGATTGTCTGCTTCAACGTAATTTCTTTTTTTCGAACTCCATCTACAGATATTACTTTGACAACATATACATATATGATTACGCTTAAACTGTATTATCATGACGTAACCATAAAAAATATATTGCAAATGAGGGAGAAAAACTTCATACGTAACCGACGCTGCTTTCATGTCCAGTGCTCATTCACTTACACTGAATGCAGACATATTTGGAGGCGCTCTCAGTGCTCCACAGTCAACTATCCGGTTACATCTAACTTTGCATAAACAGACCGTAACTTTAATTTCCAAAAGGGCAGTTTGAGACATGTAGCAGCAATCTGCTCATTACAGTTAACGTCAACAGGTTTGGCCAATTGGAAAATATAAATGTTTCACCACAAATAATGCAGCTAGACTCGCCCTCAGAGCAAAGAATGCCGATGTTGCTCATCTTGCCTGGGTACTGGTAGTTCAACAGGGCTATTTACATAAACCGCATTAATCGGGCGAGCAGAGAAGACCAGATTATGTGCTTTCACCCGTAGGCGGAGAGTGGAAGGCTCCGTTCAACACCCCAGCAGCTAGAGGCTGGCCTCCAACTTAAGGCACAAAAGGAAAGCGCAAAACGCACTTCAGCCAACAACGGCGATGAAACACCCTTCAATAGTTTCAGGCTAATGGGGCTGCAAAACAAATTTTGTTTATGTCGATGATACAAGTTATGAGGTTACAAGAGAGGCTTAAATCGTTTTTTTGTTAAAGCGAGATTAGATTTGAGAGGACAAAGGCAGGGTAGTGGCTTCGCATCCGCTCTGCTCTGACATGCAGGCTATGCTCCTAGGTATAGCTCCTATGAGGCAGCATCCTTTCTGCGGGTGGGTGGAATGCGGTTGTATCCCTGAAGCACCTCAAACGTCAGGCACAGGATCAGCATCCCTGCTTAGTGTATTTGAAAGGAAGAGGGGACGGGACCCCATACAGAAGGGGCCATATTAAGCAGCGCTGGCAGATCAAGGCTCACCCCTGTTGAGGCCGTGAAGCACTCCTCCATTCATTAAATTCCCAGGAGCATTTATCCAAGTACATAGAGGGAAAGGATGTGGGGTGTAGCCTGGCCTGTATGCTTCAATTGTGGTTTGGTGAACTTTGAGCTGCACTTTGCTCAAGGTGTTAAAGTGCTGAAGTAGCTCACACCTATAATAGAAAACTCAATCGCCAAGCTCGCTCAGTTAATCAGCCCACTGGCTAACGTGAGGGGATGGGATGTCACTAACCTCCAATCCACGGAAAAACTGATTTTTACCGCTCTAGGCACCACTTCAGAGGCCCGTGGACTGCTGTGTCTGCATCCGCCCTTCCACGTCTGACTTTGGATTTAAGAGCTGCGTGGGATGTAGTTTCATGGGCTAAGCTCTGGTTGTAGCAGGTGCGGACCAATGAGCAGAAAATGGACAAAAAATACAGCTCGACTTCGAAAAGCTGTATGAATGAAAAGGTTTCAGAAGAATCGTGTCTCAGTGAATTCTGGTGCTTTTTCCTGATCAACCAGCAATCGCCACAAATCTAACTATACTTTAAACTCTCAAAGAACATAAAAAACAAATCAGCACATGACATGTACGCACACAAAGTGCCCGGGAACTCTCCGCCAGCAGCTGCGGTCTCACCTCTGGATAAGCGGCTGAACTGGTACGCACACCTTCACTGCCCCCTCGTCAGCCATGGTGGAAGATTGGCGGGTCCCCTCAAAAAATGACAAATGCAGTTCCGACTCCCACTGCCTGCAGAGCCCGGGATCAGCTGCTCTCGAGCGTAATTTGAATCACCCTCGTTCCCGCACTTGCGCGTCACCGCAAGCCACGCCCCTACCGCTGAAGCCGGAAGCGCGCGCAAGTTTTTATTTACAGAATGAATGTTCTTGTTCATCAGAATGTTTTATTAGGTCGGCGATGCTGCGAGCTTCTAGCGCACTATAAAACAACACAGGAAAACAAATAAAAGCTTTGTCTTCAATCCACTCACCACTTCGACAAACACTGAGAAATGACTGTCGCCAACAATGTCCACGCCGGTCCTCCACGACAATAAAAAAACAAGCTCTCGACATTGCGGCTCTGAAGCTTTGATTCAAGCTCTCGACATTGCGGCTCTGAAGCCCGCGAGACGCCGTGCGTGTGCACGTCTGCTGTCCGGCGCCGGGCACAGCTGTGAAGCACACGAGTGAAATAGACGCCGTGCGTGTGCACGTCTGCTGTCCGGCGCCGGGCACAGCTGTGAAGCACATGAGTCAAAGAGACGCCGTGCGTGTGCACGTCTGCTGTCCGGCGCCGGGCACAGCTGTGAAGCACACGAGTTGAAGAGATGCCGTGCGCGTGCCCATGTGCTGTCCCGGACCAAGCTGATAGACACGCCGTGAGCGTGCATATCGGCTGTCTGGGAAAGTGCACATCTCCTGTCCCCCTTCCAAACTAAGTCGACGACAATATATCTCGCTAGCGAGCAGCTTCGCTGCGTCGCTAGGCGAGACCTAAAAAATCACAGTGTTAGGCCTGTTCCTAAAATAGTACCAGACCTGCCAACGTCTGAATTTTTCTCACTGTGTGCGGAGGGGGCGTGCCCATGAATGGGGCGGAGCTTAGTGCCGAGCACAGCCCGAGACACTTCTAAATCTACAGCTACCAAAAACCAAAATGAAAGCTTTTGAGGCAGCCGCCGATGTCCTGGGAAATAGACATCGGCTGAGCTAAATCAATTAGCTGAAAACCTGCACCCTGCAGGGGTTTCCAGCTAATTGTGTGCCCACCATGTGATATCGGCTCCTCACCGGGTTCGTGTGTGAAAGGAGCCGATATCGTGTGACACACGGTGGCACTGTGCGAATTGGCAGGTCTGCAGTACACTAGGTGGAAGATACATAAATGATGCTTCTAAGATTATTAAGCAGCCTGCATTATCCATCTGCTTTCATATGATACTCTGCTTTTATCAGGGAAGAGGTGTGGCGCCGCGGCCAGGGTGACTGATGCTGGAATCTGGGGCTCACGGTTCGATGCCCGGCACTGGCAGCAGGTCAGCCCAGCACCATGTGACTCTGGGCAATAGCTTGCTTAATCTTCCCGACGGCCCCCAGCGCCGGGATACCTTCGGGTAGCTGTTCGCGCTTTACAAATACTGGATTTGGATTTGGATTTTATATTACATTACAGCCTCGATAATGGGCATATTATTGGTGTCAGCTATATGGCGCATAACCTTCTTTACCATCCTAACTTCTTTATTTATAAGGGATGGTCTGAACATTCACCTCTTCAGCCTACTGTACAGGGGACAAAAAAATGAAGAAATGTATAGTGGATTCTAAGGTCTCAAGAGCATACAAGCAAGTACACTCTTCTCTTGTGCGCATACCTTCCTACCACTAGTTCTATTGTCAACTGGATCAGCCTAACCCTTACGTACCATATTGCACCTTAGCCAGGGCAATTTTACCTAGATATCCCTTGAATCCTACAGCAAACCCATCCATTATGTAAACAATAGCCTTCTGACTTATCCCTGCCTTCTTGAGATCGCTTGCCAAACAGTACCCCTTACCCTTCTCCTTCAGTATTGTGCTGCATTTCTTTTCCAGGACCTGTGAGATACTACCAACTTTCTAAACCAAAAACAGTCACCTTGGGCTTGGATTGTTCCTCTCACCACAAATACCACGTTTCCAGTTTCTTTGTCTCCGACTTCCGGGATACTTTGATCCATGACTTCAAAGCAAAGAAAATATTGGTTATGAATGAATATTCATAGTTTCACTTTTGTTTTGTAGACTGCCTGGTTCGCTTCTATAGTGCTATGCAAGACAAGAACTTATGTTCACAGAGAGGCAGTGTTCTTCCTCGCCAAGACAGTTTTAAACATGTTTGCTGTTCATAATGGAGATGTGAGGAATTTGTGAACGTGCTAGTTTGGTCATTTAGAACTTTATTGCTATTAAGTAATGAGAAATTTTAATTGATATCATGTAGCGATGGTTGAAAGAAATTATGTCAAACTATGCTGCACAACCAGAGTTTGTGTGTGTTTTCTCAGCAGTTATGTTTGTGTGTCGTACTCTTGTATTTTTTAGGTCAGTTGTAAGTATAGTAAAATTATAACCAGTAGGCATTCTGCTACCTTTACCCCAAAACACTGAACCACTGATGTGCTTTATTCTATTTTCTATAGACTTTGAAGCAAAGGGTGTTAGATTTTTTGAATCCTCTAACTGCGCATCTGGGAGTTCATCTGATTGCATCGGTAGCGGCTGTGTGGAACAAGAAGAAAGTCAACAAAGGCCAGAATAAAACAAAGGTAGTAATCTGTAAGATAGAAGCATGCCAACCAATGTCACACATTATTTTTCACTGTAGAAATGTAGTACATGGTGTGTTCATTTTTGTACAGATTCAGTACAGTGCACTATCACCTCTGGGGCCTCTTGACCCTACAGCGTATAGAAATTGTGAATGTCTTCATGTGTTACACACAGTACATATTTCGATTTTAGAGGGTTCAGGAACATATATGTACCACTACCAATACATATCCTCAGTTGGTTCCAATTCCCTGAAATATTATCCCTCAGCACTAATCTCATTGTCTTTGAGAATCTTGAAGTTGCTTCTCAAATAATGAAAACTCTTACAATCTTCCTCATACGACATTGCAGATCCTGAACGGGAAAGGGTTAGTTTCTCTCTCGCAGGGGAACTGCGGCTACATTAAAGGGGATCAGGTGTGCTTATTTCCCCCACCCACAGACATCAGTTGTTTCTGGAACAGGGTAGTGAGAGGAGTTTGTGCAGGCTGCCAGGGGCAAGATGGACATTGAGCACCTGCAAGGAGAAAGGAGAGACCACAATCTGGCATACATTTGATGTACAGAAGACTCCATCATCCACTTGTTCAGGCACACATGGAAAACACAGTCTCTCTCTCTCTCTCCCCCCCCCCCCCGTCTCTCTGTTTTTTCTCTCTCACGCTTCCCCATCCATTATTTCTTTCTTTCTTTCTTTCTTTCTTTCTTTCTTTCTTTCTTTCTTTCTTTCTTTCTTACTCTTTCGCTTTTTCTCACTCCCTTCTCTTTATCTCTCTCTTTCTGCCTCTCTCTCTCCCTCTCTTTATTTCTCTGTCTTCCTTCCTTCCTCTGTCTCTCGCTCCCACTTCGTGCCTGTCCCAGGCATCATGGAGGCAATGGAGTCTAGTTATGGGAGGCTGCACAAGCTTTAGGTGGAGTTAGTCAGTAGACAGTTCATCTATTGTGTTAGAGGTAAACAGGCTTGGACCCCAATTATAGATTATGCTCCCACCACTGTCAGTTTCTCATAGCCTGGGTTAAGAGGGCAGTAACCACTTACATCGAGGGGTGGACTTGGGTGCCTTCTAGACTTTAAAGCCCAGCTCTGATGTCTTCCATGAGTAACTCAGGAGTACCTCTTGTGGTCTTGCATAGTTGTTGAACTCACTGTGGGAAAACACACAGGACTGTCCTAAAACCATACAGGAGTAGAAAAGCTTGGCTTACACAAGAATGCTGAGGACCTTTCTCCCAACACTTTTTTAATGTAAGACATTTAATCATTTGTGGGAGGGCCTTACTTTGCCCTCTTAAATCTTCTCCCTTTTCATCTTTGTTAGCGTGCTAGGCCTCCCTCGCCCCAAATGCTTCTGTGGCCCTTAAACATCGTTAGCAAAACCTGTCTTATCTCCTCCCGAATACAGGCCTCCATGCCACAGCTGCTGCTCGCATTTCTTAGCATCCTGAGCCCATCTAATAGGTTTTTTTTCTCTCCTCTGGACACCTTCTCGCCTCATTATTTTTAGGTTACACTGTCCATAACCCCAAGAGGAGAGAGCTGTAAGTGTGAAGGAGACATCAAAAGGACATTTATTACAGCCTTGCACCAAGCTGCCTACTGACGCTTGACCACACACATCACCTGCCCCTCAGTCATCCACATAGACCATCAGTTTGTCTGCGGCTGGTTTGAGTGGAGTGGCCTTGTTGTGCAGCAGTTGGGTCTCCTCTCTGCCTCTTATGTAGAAGAATCCCTGCCTTCCTGCTAAGGGCTGCTGGAGCCTGTCCTATAGTGACCTTTCCCTTTTGCTCTGGAAAACTCAAGACTGAGGGCTGAAACCTCACTCCTTCATTCCCTTCAACTCTATCCAGCTTATGATATCCCACCATCCTTATCCACCACATCTCCTTACCTAGACTGACTGCTGGAAGTCTGGTTATTCCCTCCTATCCATTTAAAACAGGGTTTTGTTTGTAACTTGACCGCCTTCTTGTCATTGATGCCTATGCTTGAGCCAGCTATCACCCTGAAATTTCTGTACCTCCAGCTTTTAATTTAGTTGGCCAAACAAAATATCTGTAGTTGTCGTTGTCTGCCCCCCAAGCAGTTTAAGACTAGAGAGTTACTTATGTGCCAAGTTGATCAAGAATTAAACCGGCCAGCTTAAAGGCAACATAACAGACAGACTCTGCTCAAACTATAAGCCCAGGGCTCACCAGCTCTTTTTTTAATCCTCCTTCAGTATGCATCTCTCCTTATCTACACCTCACATCAGTTTGATACGCACCTGCTCTAGTATCTCCATCCCAAACGTCCTTTTTTTCTGTATCCATCGCTACTCTGCCTCTCACCCTTTGCCTGGTGTCCTTCTTGCTTACAACTTCAATGCAAAGTTGTGTACTTTGCTCCGAAAAGTAAAACCTTGATTTCTCCATCTATGGATTTAATGTTGCAGAAACACAAGTGCTGTGATGGTGATAACTTTGAGCAATTTTACTAGAATTCCTCCCCAACAGGTTACTTACATAACTGAACATGCCTTTAAGGCCTGATAACAAGCTAATTATAAACTATCTGCTTCACCTTAAAAATGCAAAATCATTTCAAGCCCAAACCAATCCTATCTACAACCACAGTTCTACACAAGAAGAAAGCAAGTTGACTTTCTGTCAGGATGCCAAACGCTCCAGTAGGCATTTAGAAGTGGGAGAGAGGGCGTATTCTTTTTACCATCCATGAGCACTTTGAAAAACCAATGATTACTTAACATCGACAATGAGGTCTATACTTTAAATCTTTCATCAATAGAACATGTATACTCTCCAAGATTTTAAGTGTGCTCCAGAACTAATGGTGAGGATTCAAATACTTCACCAGGATGGTATCGAACTTGTTCCAGAAAACGAAATTGTACTGGGATTTTATTTTTGATACTACCTGGGCTAAAGTTTACTAGGGTTATCAGAGTTATTACATCATTCATTTTCACAGAGGATCACGTCTTCTGCTTACAGTCTGTATACATCATATTATTTTTATAATCCTTGTAACCTGTAAAACATATGAATGTCAACTTGTACACCTGCAAAACATTCTTGTGCAATAAATGCATTAGTATATTGATTATGTTTACCACCAGAGCTTTTGTTATCTCCTCATTTGCTGTCTTAGACTACTTCTTCACCTCCTCGTGGAGCCAGAAACTGCTTCTATTTCTATTCATTTACAGCTTACATGCCCTGTAGTAGGTATGCAGTTGTGTCAAGTGGCCATACTCTCTGTTGCTGTCCCATCCTGAAAAGGCTCCACCAATCTTAATTCCCTCTCTTATACTTCACTTCAGCATAGATCCAGCACAGAGTAGGAGGCTGTTGACAGGGAGAAAGAGGACATCCTGTTGTGGGGGGGTGAGGGCGGGGGTTGTGTGGGGAGGTTGGCTTCAACTCCTGTGCAACACCATACTCGTTAGCGATCAGCACAGTGCTCCAGATTGTGGAGGGATTCTTTTCACAGTCTTAACCAGTACTAGTGGTTTGATGGTTGTTCCCTTTGATTCTGATACCAGGATATATATATTTAAGTCCTACTTTACCTTGAGTAGGATCAACCTTCTCCCATCCATCAGACCCAAGCTCAGAGCTTTCCAGGATCCTTTTGTCAAGCTGAAGGCCAGGATCAATAATGGTACAACTTCTGGCACTAAAGATCTTGACTCGCCTTGTGCTCCCTGAGCTGTTACTAGTCCTCCCAACACCCACTCCTCTGTGTCTTTTTGGACTGTTCTGGCTTCCCTTTCAGGTACTTCCAACTAAAAAGACAGTCATTGTATGATCAACCTTCCTGTCACTTTGCCAAAGAAAATGCCTTGCATAGGGAAACTCCTGTATCCATGCTGAGGTCACTGTTACTTGCCATACATAAGTGGTGTGACTGTGGACCATGATCTCTTGTGGGCCCAACTACGGTCAGTCATCTTTCTCTTTGATGGTGCTTTTTATGTTGCTCCTTTTTAAGAAAAAGGAAACAGGAGGTGGTGGAATCTGTACCAGTTTCCTTGATTGATTTTGGTTTCTCTCAAAGATTATCTTTATACTCACTGTTCTTTCAGAGCTTACTCCCCTTATGAGCCTTCTTAGAGACAGTTGATTTCCTATTCACGCCCATGTAGACTACTCTTATTTGTTTATTTATTTAGCTGTAAGTTGGGCCCGGCAAATTTTGTCTATGGTTACGGAGAGATAGATTTGGTGGCTAAATGGCGGGGGCCTAGCACTATGAAACTGAACATCTCTAACTCTGAAGTTTTGTTCAGACATTTTTCCACTGTGTGAGAAAGTGCCCTCTTTCTGCATGGTTGCCCCAACTTTATGCTGAACTGCTGATGTACTTTGACTGAGTGTGCCCTGGGCTCCTGCCAATCAGGTACCCAGGGCCTATGTTCTTTCCCTAAAACTGCATTAAAGACCAAACCCAATTGGGACTCTCTGGCCACAGGTCAGTTCCTGGTAAATGGTACCACAGGTACCCAGGTCACTGTGACAAGGGAAGGCCTCTAAGGGCTGCAGCACTTATTGTACCACCCTTAGAGGCCCTGTACCTTTACACTCACACACTGACTTTGCAGGCTGCGTGTTTTGGTGCAGAGCAAAGTGAAGAGTCGACATGGCACACATCCCTGTGTGCCATGCCTACAACCCACTGCCCTGGCATAGATCAGCCACCCCTCTAGCCGGGTGCACTATACCAGTGGTGAGGGTACAGGTGCATGAGCCCTGTGCCCTGTGCCCCTACAGTGTCTAAGCCAATTCTTAGACATTTTAAGTGCAGTAATGCCATTAAGAGTATGTGGTGCTGGAAGCTTGTCATTACGAACTCCACAGTACCATAATGGCTTTACTGAAAACTGAGAAGTTTGGTATCAAACTTCTCAGCACATTAAACCCACACTGATGCCAGTGTGGGATTTAATGAAAAATGCACACAGAGGGCATCCTAGAGATGCCCCTTGAAAAACGACCTACCACCAGTGTCCAGGCTGAGTGGCTGCTTGCCAGCTGCCACCACCAGACATGTTTCTGGACCCCTGGGTCAAGAGCCTGCTGGTCTCGGGGGTCTGAAACAATGCACATCCTGGCGCGAGGTGCCAAGCCTCCTCCCCCAGGATGGGCAGGGTCCACGAAGGGGAAGCTTCAAAGGCTTGCCACCTTTGTGAGCTTCCCCAGGCCTGTTGCTGTTTCAGGAACTGGTCCCCACCGGTGTTAACCCCCACTTTGGGCGGGAGAATCGGCAGGAAAAACAAGTGAGGAAGAGAGGTTTGCCAACCCCACCCCTCAGGTGGGGGATGCGAGGGGAAGCACAATTCTCAGTCCCCGCCATCTTGCAGATGGGGGGACCCAGCTAACCAGAGTGAGGCATATGCCCCCCCTCCCACTAGAGGGTGGCATAATAGGGGGTTTACCCACCCCAGGGAAGGGACCCATTGGTCCCAACCTTTTACCTACCTGTAACGCCCCATAATCTAGTATTTAGGGGCACCCCTGAACCTTGCCTCCTGAGACAAGAAACCACAAGAAGAAAAGAAGAAGGACCGAACAGCTGTGCCGAAGCTAAGAAGAGGAGGACGCCCACTGACTTGGCCCCAGCCCTACTGGCCTGTCCCGACCTCGAACCTGCAGAAGCGAAACTCCGGTGTGTCCTGCAGCCAGCAACCTCAAGAACCACGAGGACCTGCCCTGCCTTCCAAGGAAAAGACTTTGTCTCCCGTGAACACCGGATTTGTTCACCCACAGACTCCAGCTCCGGCAAAATCAGCGAGTCTGCGCCACTCTGCACCTGACGCCCACGGCCCGAGTGGCCCAACACCACCAGGAGGTCTCCCCGGTGATCCTGACCCGAGATACAGTGATCCCTGACCTGCCTCAAGCTGACGGCTGCAGCCTCAATCCGGAAGGTCCCCCCAACCACGACCAGGAGCTGGTAAGAAGATCCGACCCTAAAAGATACCCCTGCACCCAACGCCCCATGGCCTTGGGTGGCCCAACCGACGGTGTCTAACCAACCCCCAGCATCCCAACTTATCTCTCCAAGTGGTGGTCGCACCCAGAAGACCTTCGTCCCCGAGCCTGCAGTGTGTTTGCAAACCGGAGACTCCCCATTGAAAGTAACAGGGCATCCCACGACATACCAGCACCCTGCACCCGGCTGCCCTAGTGCCGCTGAGGGTGTACCTTTGGTGCTATCTTGAACCCCCTTTTGCCCTGAACTTACGTCCAGGAGCTTTGCTCCCACAACCTTGTGGCGTGCTCGTGTGCAGCCACCAACCGGAGGTCCCCTATCCCCCATTGGATAACATTGGGCCTCAGCACTCTGCCGCCCTAGTGCCGCTGAGGGTGTAACAAGAGTGCATCCTTGACCCTGGGGGACCCCTGAGTCTAACCCCAGAAAACCAGCTCCCACAACAAAGTACTTACCTGTTAACCGATAACACTATTTTCTCCCATAGGATAACATTGACTGTTTTTCTATGAAAAAGTTTCTAAGTGTGGAGTTTGAAAATCTATAAAAGTCTCTAAAACTGTAACCAAATAACCAAAACACTTTTACTTACCTGTTTATAGGAAATGTCCCAGTGTAGTATCCAGCTATACTACACTGTGTAAGAAAAGTAATCTGTAAAGTAATCTACTTGACATTGTATTGAAAAGCCAATACAAAGTATGCGTACAATATTTCAAAGCATTGCCTTACCAGTAATTCTACTGTAACCAAACCAAAGTATATATACAATTGCAATTCAAACTGTACTATTACTGCAAAGTATAAATCACTTACCTGTGCCAGACTTGCTTGGTTCTAGGAAATAAAATAACTAAAAGAATATTTTTTATACAAACAGAATTGGTCTGAGTTCAGTCTTTGAGTGTGTGACAATCATTTGCTGATTGAGTGTGTAGAACAAATGCTTAACACTACCCTCTGATAAAGCCTTACTGCTCGCCCACACTACCACAAATAGAGAGTAAGGTGCTATCTACGTTTACCTCTGCCTACCTTTGGGATTCCACTGGACTCTGTGTACGGTATACCTCACTTTGGTATAGTATATACAGAGCCTGCTTCCTACACACTGCAGCAGCTTTCAGCAGCAAAGCAAAGAGTAACAGAAGTCTCAATGTCCTAAATCGTGATGCTGTTTAGGATTCCTTTTGTAAGATTGAAGAAATTGGTAAAGGTCTTCTCTTCAGCCCCACGATCAAGGGCAGTTGTTAAATTGAGGATTAATGAATACGTAATTGGATTATGGGAATATTAATGCAGGTATTACTTATTTTCACATCATTCTTGAATACAGCTGTTAGATTGGTTTTTGCCTTTCTAAATGTAATCCAGTTTCTAAGTTAAGATGGCTCTTACACCGGCTTCCAAGTCATAGATGTTCATTTTGAAATCCTTAGACATTTATTGTTTTAATTGGTTTAGCTCATAGTTTAAAAACACATATAAAATGTATGGAATTTTTTGCTCAAGTAAATCAGTAATTTGATCGCAATAGTCAATAAGGCACAGCAAGACATCTTTGTCTACACTATTCTTAATTTTGTCTAATCAATTAATATTAATCACATTATCTTAGCCTATTGGTCTAAACGTATATGGTCAAATTCATTATTTAAAAAAAAAAATAACAAATGAAAATATGATTCAGTTGATTTCGGGCATAGTCACACAATCACATTGTATGGCCGCAGTAACCTCTCAAAGATCTTGCCCCTGTGGCCTTCCTGTCTGCTAAAGCCCATATCCCATTTCAGTGATGAGATGATATGACAATGCTGACAGTCTGCTGGTGTATTGACGCTAATATGGTTGCATATTATGGTTGTTGTTTGCGGGGAGGGGCAGGTGGGGTGGTTCACTGCAGAGGTCTCTCCATGAGTGCTGTGTGGGACAGATCACATCTGTTCCTTCACATCAGTTTGCCGGACATAAAAGCAGCCTTCTTACCCCTAATAGCCTTTCTCCGATGGCAAGTTCAAAGGTTGTAATGGTTCTTACGGATAACCCAATAAGCCACTTCTGTATAAGAAAGCAAAGCAGTACTTGCACTCTACTGTGGAAATGCACCTTCAACCAGGATATGTTCCTAATGGTGTCCATCTGATAAAGCCTTATAGCCTCTGATTCCTTACTTTAGAACTATCCCCAGGCGTCAGATGGATCCGGCAATTTTCTCCGTCAATTTTCTTTGAGTGGTACCCCTGCTCTGCCATAGGTGGTGTTGTGCGGCTCCATGTGGCGACGTCGGCATCTCCACACCAAAAGAGACTTGCTTTGTGCCTATATAAGGCGCCACCCCAACGCGCTGACGTTAGTTCTTCACTTTCCGCACCAGTCAGCGCAGATCCGGAGAGAGAGCTACCGCCAGTCGTTTTTTGACTGACCCTTTTTTGACTTTTAATTAACTTTTTTTTAGAGGAGTTCTCCTGGTGTGGCAGGATGTCCACTAGAAAAGCTGGCTTCAAGCCCTGCGGCACCTGTCACCAACAGATGTCGGTGATGAACCTGCATCTTGTTTTCCTCTGGTGCCTCGAGCGGGACCACAAAGCGAAATCCCGCATTGACTGTCGCGCCATGCACCCCAAGGCCTTGAGGGAGCACTCCCTCAAGCTCCTTGACGTGTGACACTGTGGCGGTTTCGATCCTGGTCGTGAGGTAGGTCCCGGGATCGTTCGCAGAGCCCAAGATCTTCATCGCACTCAAAGTTGTTTTCTGGTGTGTCCCACAAGAAGAAAAAGAACAAGAAGTTGAAGAGGTCTTCGACTTCACCCCATCTGTCAAAATCATCCAATGAGACGAGGGAGCATTGTAATTCGAGACCTGGCTAAGCGGTAGAGCCTGTGCCTGGGCCAGCTCTGCTCCTTCCCGAGTTTCTGAGAGTTGGAGCGACTCCCACCCAGCTTTGAGAATTTTCATGAGGCCATGCACCTCATATATGGGCGGCCCGTCCATGCTAGCATGCCTTCGGACCCCGATGGTTCAGGAGCGGAACCCGTTGGTTCTCTGCCTGCAGTTCCGCCCCCTGGCTCCAGTCGGGCCCCTTGGATCCACAGATGGATCCGAACCTGCACTGTACCACTTCGACCTTCCTCGGTGCTGGTCCCAATGCTGACGCTCCTGGCGCCTCTGGCTGCATTCTCATTCCTGACTCTGACATGGAGCTGGGGTGCGTCATCCGGCGCCAACTGAAGCCATTCCTTCCAGGCAGGAGCCCTATTCATATGGACTGATACATGAGGAGGATTGAGAGAGACCCTGACAAATACAGCCCCTAGACCCCAACATGGACTGGTGTGAGGAATTGGCAGACGCCAGTGGACTGGACACCTCCCCAGATACTGGCATGGTCTCTCCTCCTACCGTGGCTATGGATCAGGGAGCACCTCTTGCTATGGTGATGAGAAGGGCAGCCGAGGTCCTGGACCTTAGTCTTCCCTCAATGGCAGTCCAGACTTGCATTTTGACAAAGGTGCTTCAGCCAGGAGTGACCCCCTCAGAACCACTTCTCCCATTTAACGAAGTCCTTACGGATGTCGTGCTTGAGACATGGGCCAAACCCCGTGAACAAATCAATTGCCTGCCGCCACTGCCCTTCCGCATGGGACCCAAGTTTCCTCATGCTACACCCTACCTCTGATAGTTTGGAGATCCAAACCTCCGCTTTCCTGGTAAAGCCTGGCGCATTCCCTACCACCCCACCAGATAGGGTATCCAAGAGGCTGGACACCTTAGGCAAGAAAATGTTTTCTTTCACCAGCCTGACACTGCAGTCCGTGTACACCAATTGCCTTTTGTGTATTACTCCCATGCTCTATGGGATTCAGTTGCGCAGCTGCGGCCCATGGTCCCTGAGGAAGCCTGGGCCATACTCTTCCAAGCTTCAGCAGACAGGAGAGACACAGCGAAGTTCACGATCCGATGTGGGCTGAACACGACTGACTCGCTAGCAGAGCAGTTTCTTCGTCAGTGGCCTTGTGGCGCCACGCCTGACTGAAGACGACTGGCTTTTCAGAGGATGTCCAAGTGTTGCTCATAGACAAGCCGTTTGATGGCTCCATCTCTTCGGAGACAAGGTGGATTCAGCTTTGGTGCGCTTCAAGGATAGCACAGCTGCAGCCAGGTCCTTGGGCCTTTCCATGGCCCCCGCCAACCCCAGTCCGCCTTACGCAGCCACAGAAGAGGCTTCCAGCCACGTCTTTACCCGTCCAAGCCACCACAGCATGCAAACTCCCCAGCCTCTGCGTGACCAAGGACACAGTGCCAACAGACCCGTGGGTCAGGCAGCCAGAGGTCGGACCAGTCCACCACTCCACAGCAGCCGCTGCCTCTAAACCCCTTTAGTTCACCCTCCAACCACCATGGGCACCCAGTGGGAGGCAGGATACACCATCACCTGGCCCACTGGAGGTCGATAACATCAGAGCGCAGGGTTCTTCAGATTGTCCGAAGGGGCTACTCCCTCCCTGCCTTTCATGACTTCCCATCCACCCATGCCACCTAACTCGTGACAGGCTGACGGAGGACCATCTCTCCTACTACATTAGGAAGTGGTGGCTCGCTTCTCCAAGGGAGCCATCGAGAGGGTGCTGATGCCAGACGTAGGTTGTGGTTGTTATTCCTGCTACTTTCTTGTGCCCAAAAATTCAAAATGCTCACACACAATAAAGTCCTGTCTGCCCTGGAACCGGAAGACTGGATAGTGGCGTTGGACGCATACTTTCACATTCCCATCCTGCCTGCCCACAGACGTTACCTACAGTTCACAGTAGACCACAAGCACTTTCAATTTGCCATGCTCCCTCTTGGCCTTACCAGCACCCCACAGGGTTCACCTAGGTGATGGCGGCAGTTGCAGCTCTTCTGCGGAGATCAGGAGTGCCAGTCTTCCCCTACCTCCACGACTGGCTATTGAAGGCAGAGTTTCCCCAGGCAGTTGTCTCTCACCTCCAGACTACGGCAGACCTCCTGCACTCGCTGGGGTTCGCAATCAACGTGCCGAAGTTATACCTCACTGTCTCAGACACTCCCTTTCATTGTAGCTGTTCTTTACCCAGTGCAGTTTTGGAGTTATCCTCCCAAATGGTGAGTCTAGGAAATTCAGGATATGATACTGATGTTTCAGCCTCTATCCTGGGTTTCGTGAGACTGACTATGAGACTGCTGGGCCTCATGGCCTCCTGCATCTTGCTTGTGACACATGCCCAGTTGGCATATGCAGGCTCTGCAGTGGGAGCTGAAGTTCCAGTGGGCGCAGCATTAGGGGAATCTTTACGACATGGTCTAGAGCTTGAAGGGAACTACAAAAGATCTGCTGTGGTAGCTGATGAACTGCGATTGAGTCAGCGGCAGACCCCTCTCCTTTCCCCAACCAGATCTGACTGTGGTGACAGATGCATCACTCGTGGGATGGGGTGGCCACCTGGGAGAGGTGGAGGTCAGAGTCCTCTTGTCTTTGGCAGAATCTGGGCTCCACATCAACCTTCTGGAGCTCGGGGCGATCCGGCTGGCATTGAAAGCCTTTCTGTCCTCCATCAAGGGAAGGCTACTGCAGGTATTCAGGGACAACACTACCGCCATGTAATATTGCAACAAACAGGGCAGAGTGGGGTCGTGAACCCTTTGCCAAGAGGCCCTGCAACTCTGGAAATGGCTGGAACGTCCGGGCATATCCCTGGTTGTTCAAAACTCTGAACGCCAGGGCACACGAACTCAGCCGAAGATGCCTAGTGGATCATGAGTGGTGTCTCCATCTGGAAATAGTGCAAGGTTTCTTTAGCAGTGGGAAGAGCTTTGGCTAGATCTGTTCGCCACCAATGAGAATGTGCAATGTCCTTAGTTTTGCACGCTGGAGTTTCCAAGACGGCTCTCACTCTGAGACGCTTTTTATCTCAAGGGGAGCGCAGGCCTCCTGTACGCTTTTCCGCCCAAGCCACTCCTGCCCTGAGTTCTCGAGAAGATCAGGAACGACCAGGCCCAAGTCATCCTTGTGGCTCTGGGCTGGATAGAAGACTTTGGTATCCCGAGATTTTGAGCATGGCTGTCGGTCTTCCGATTTGGCTGCCCCTTCTGGAGAATCTTCTGTCACAGCAAATGGGGACGGTTTTCCACCCAGACCTGTCAACACTCCGCCTTCATGAGTCGAGATTGAGCGGCAATAGCTGACAGCTTTTGACCTTATGCCCGAAGTCTGCAATGTTAACTTGGCACTCAGGCATCCCTCTACAAAGACAGTTTAAGCCTGCCATTGGGGCAAGTTTGCGGCATGGTGTCCAGAGAGACAGGTTGACCCTCTTTCTACCCCCTCTCTCAGATCCTTCTCTTTATCCTTTCTTTTGCACAGCTGGGCTCTGCTTTGGGCACCTTAAAGGGCTATCTTTCTGCCATCTCAGCATTTCTGCGGTTGCCAGATCAGCCTTCCCTGTTCAAATCCCTTGTTGTCAATAGATTCATGAAAGGTCTGCAACATATGTTTCCACCTTCACCCTCTATCATGCTTCAGTACGACCATAATCTAGTACTCACTTTTCTGATGTGCGCTCCCTTTGAACCACTGCACAACTGTCTTATCAGGCTCCTTACGATCAAGAAGGCCTTCCTGGTGGCAATAACATCTGCCCGGAGGGTCAGTGAGCTTCAGGCTTTTTCTAAGCCTCCCTACCTGAAAACCTTCCGAGAAAGGCTGATTCTTTGCACTAGAGCTTCCTTTCTGCCGAAAGTTGTCACTCCCTTTCATGTAGGCCAGTCCATCACCTTGCCTACCTTTTACGCTCTCCCACATCCCTCTAAGGAAGAGGAGTGACTCCACCGCCTGGCCAAAAAGAGCGTTGTCGTTCTACCTTGACCGCACGAAAGACTTCCGGGTGGACGACCAACTTTTCGTGTGGTGTGTCGAAGCGAAGATGGGAAAGGCCGTGCAGAAATGGACCATCTCCCGATGGATCGTACCCTGCATTAAAATCTGCTGCACATTGGCCAAGAAACAACCCCCAGAGGGCTTGCTTGCTCATTCCACCGTAGCCAAGGCCGCCACCAATGCGTTAACAAGCGGACTTCTGTCCTGGACATCTGCCAGGCAGCAATGGCGGCTTCTCTGCACACGTTCACCAAGCACTACTGCCTGGACGGTCCGGTCTGTCGGGACGGGCACCTCGCCCATTCGGTCCTGCAGGATTTTTTGGTGTGAAATTGTTTTGCAGCTCTATCTCCGGGGAGGTATTGCTTGGGTATCTATTCTAAGGTAAGGAATCTGCGGTTAGAAGTCTCTGTCGGATGAACAAGTTACTTACCTTCGGTAACGCCTTATCTGGTAGAGACTCTATCTAGCCGTAGATTCCTTACCGACTCACCAATCGTCTCCACTCTGCGAACGTATTTCTAGGGACAGGGCTGTTCCCCTTTCAGGGCCCTATTTTTCCACACAAGTGGTCAGTTTTCTTCGTGGCTGCATGCTCCTGGTGTGGGAAGTGGTGAAAAGAAACTGATGTTAGCACACTGGGGTGGTCGCCACACGGAGCCGAACTATGCCACCTACTGGCGAGCAGGGGTACTACTCACAAAAAATCCAGTCTGATGCCTGAGAATAATTCTAAGGTAAGGAGTCTGAGGCTAGATAGTCTCTCTACCAGATAAGGCATTATCGAAGGTAGGTAACTTGTTCTACATTGCAACATCTAGAGATCTGGCAGGATGAACACTTACCGGTACAACCCACATGATTCGAAACTTAATCCACATGTTTGCATTTGAATGCCCTACTAGGGACACTTTTGCCTCCACTTGTGAATGACAGAACGAGAGGTATGAGCTGCTCACCTTGTGGATGGCATGGGTCCCAGCACTGTAGGAAAATGTCTAATATTGGTTTGGAGTGAGATGATCTTACAACCTTTTCTTTGACTGAGCTGTCTGATTTTGTGAGCCCTGCAAAATTTAAGGGCAGGCTTCATTTCACATCTTTGCTTCACCAAATCTGGCCCTCCTACACATTTTTGAGAGGAGACACATCCAAATTCCTCAGCGGAGGAACCTTCTGTATAACGTATGGGAGAGAACCTGCGCTGCACTTTACACAGCTCTCATCTTGAACTCCTTCCTCCAGAACCGCTGGCCTTAGCACTTCATAGCCTTTACTACGAGAACATGGACATTCTATCAACTGTACAAGAGCAAGTGGCAAATATTTGCTGTACCTTAGAACACGTCTGCTCAATTTCTCGGTGAATGATGCAATGTGTTTTACCGGACATCTCTCAGAATGTGGCATAGATGTAGATACCTATAAAGCTCATCTTGCAACTATTCATGCTTTAGTGTCATTCACCGTGAATGCACCTTTTAGAGTGATAGATACCTGTGCTATTCCCTGTGGTTCATGAAGATTTCACCAAAAGCAGTAGGCCTAAAGCTTCCCACCTTCACCTCCTACTTTCCTATTCTCTTTACTGTTGAATCTGCCCTTAGGGTAAGAATGGAACCATTATGGTGACACCTTTGGTCTACGTCATAGATGCTAACGCTCTCCTGACATATTGTGACAAAGTACCCTAGGATGACAGTGGTAGAGAAACTAGGAGTAACCTGTTCACCAGGAAGGTAACTTTATTCTTTCACATAATTTCTAGAAACGCTTTAGTTTAGTTAACAACTTGTATAGAAAGGTTTCAGTTTTCTATGAACAACAGTAATTTGTACAGAATAGCATATGTGAGCCTTATAAACAGTAATGTACATGATCTGACCATTGTGATACCTGTTCCTGAAATGTTTATGCAGATTCTTCCAGGCGCCAGCTCCTCTCAGCTCATCCTTGTTGACTTGGTCTGCTCTCTGAAAACCCTGAAGAATGATGTCATATTGCAGCTAGTGAAGGAAGTGGTTAAGAAACCCCCACAGATTAAAGGAGAGGAGGTAAATGGCTTAATGCCTGTATCGTATTGTGTGTTTTTTAAATATGTGTTGGATCAACATGCATAAATCCCTGGTTTTTGGAATACCACAAAATTCCCTGATATATACACCAGACCAGAGTTTCAAAGCAGCAACAAATGGCTGCAGAAGCATTTGTTGTAATTTGATCTTCCCCGCAGCCCCTTTCCTGCACCTCCATTGCATGGCAAGGAAAGTCCTTTCTGACTTATTTGCTGAAATGTTACAACTTCTGCCATCCTCATCACTCAAGTCTGTTATTTTATCTGCGGCCTCAGAGTCTATGGGCTACACTGGGACTCTGAATGATTGCTCATGGTTAAAGAAACTGCAGCAGAGTGTGGTAGTGAATTCCAGAACGTCCTATTCACATTTGGATATTGAGGCTTTTTTGGAGCAGATGATGCTAAGGGTACTCCACCCACCCAAAACCACAGTGGTTGCAGTATTGAAGTAGCTCTGTAAATCAGTTCTGCAATCCATATGTGATGCAGACATGGACTTGTGTTACCCCCAAAGATGATTCATAGCTGAGTTGATTATGTGATGAAACCAGGTTCTGCTGGCAGTTATGAGGTTCAGTCCGTCCTTCAGAAACGGCAGTCAAACCGATTCACCTCAGAATTGGAGCAAGTGTTGGGGCAACTATCTAGAGAGGAAAGACAGATGATCCAGGAGGCTACAAGCTGAAAGGTAATGAGGTGGGTCAGAGTCAAAGCCTACTGCTGAGGCGAGGCAGACAGTGGCATTGCTGCCTCTGCCAACCTATAGAACATTGGCTGTTGTAGTTTTCTGTTTAGCTAGCACATTGATGTGAATTGAAAGGCCTACTATACTGTTAAGCAACCTGGCTGCCCTTGTGAAATCACCTTCAACTGTGCTGGCAAATGTAAACTAGTCTGCTGTCAAACATTTTTCCTGAAAGAAGTTTCTGTGTACAAGTTGAGAGCCGCTTCTTGGAAAAAACATTATGGCGGCAGGTCTGCCATGCCATTCGGGCATGGTGGACCTGTCATTTCGCTTGTGAGTCCTTGAGACAGGCCCCCAAAATAGCGCTCCATTTCCAGGAGTCACATAGCTAATATTTCCCTCACACTGGAAGTAGGCCCCCAGTGCATGAGGCACATTTTAAGTTGTCTTCTGTCCCGGACCACATTAAAAGTTCTGATATGACTGCAACTAAGGGAAATGGGACGGGTGTAAAGAGATGGTTCACTGGATTGCTAGGAGTGACTCACACCATGGAAGAAGGTTTTTTTGGCACTATGAAAGCAAACTTATTAAATTGGTAGAATTTGTATTACAAACTTTTCTGTCTATTAACAAAGTTCTTGTTATTTCTTTCCCAGAAGTCTTTGGTGGATGTACCAATGCTGCAGTTCTGTTATGCTTTTATTCAAAGGTACGGGGATGGTACATTTATTAATCAGTTTCATTCTTTAATATTAATGAATTGCATTTGTAAATGCTATGTTCCACTTCTCAGCTCTCACATTTTAAAACTGTCCTTTAAGTGAAGAAAAAAGTCATTATAGGTGTATAAAATATGATGTAAATAAAATGGTGTGTGTATGGGGTTACACCATTGAGCATTAAAGAAAAATGTATTAGGGTGTGGCTGTGTCCGGTGAGAGCAATGCAAGTAGCAACAGACTCCCTCTTTATACTCCTTCATTGGGTTGCCCGTCATACATAATAAGGCAACAGTAAGAAAGGATACAGGCAAAGGAATGGGTGGAGACGCTTAAGAAAGCAGCACAAATGCCGGCACACTTTGCCTGCCTCCTAGGAACCCGGACCGAGGCAATTCCCCATCTGGATTCAGGAGTCCGCGGATGCGGCTCCATTACTATTCACGAACACACGCCACTGAGCGTTCCCCTTCCCATCACTGTATGGGTTACTCTCCGTAAACACCGCGCCATCACCTCTGACGCCCTAAGCGGTCCGGATTCCCCAATACATTTCCGTTAATTCTTCCTGTTATTACAGGCAATCGTACACAGGCATGCTTATTTCAAATGTCCTGATGATGATCCATCTATTGTTTATATGGATCGAAACGCCGTCGACACCCTATACACCTTATGCACTGCTCTAAATTGCCACTTAATGTGTAAAGGTGTTCCCTTGCGATTTGTTTGTTATATTGAAAATTGGGTTTAACAAACCTTCAGTTTTGCCTGAGCCTTTTGTGTTCCCCATTGTTTGTCCCCCCTGTTCTAGTAGGATGCAGGCGTGTGTCCCACTTGAATTGTTGTTTGTATTGTTCTTGTTTGATTCAAAATATTAAATATTAGACCTCTGTCCGGCTGGACAAGTTCTACAAATATAGTACTGACCGGGTCTATATTCATTCCCCCGTCCATGTTGTTGTTTTTCTAGGGACCATTGTTTTCTATAAGGACTGAGTAGCATCACTCTGACTGAAGGTCTTTAGCAGATTAATCATTCATACACTCTAAGGTTAGACATCCTGCTGCAGTTGACCTACTCAAATAAATCTGTCTGTATTTTGAGTAAGGACACCCAGTTCCCCTCTCCCCCAGCAACTGGGAAGCCAGTGAGTTTGCTGTGTTTTTGCAGGGGTATACCTGGCTCACGCCTCCTGTTGTAGGCCAAATCTAGAAGTTATCCTCAGGCCATGCCCGTCCTTGCGGAGTTTGATGCTTTTGTGAGACAGCAAATGGCTGAGGCCTTTCCCACCCACCAATCCTCTGCATTAGTAGATTTGTTTTCATTGGGCAGTTGCCATTTTGAGTTATGCATCTCAGCTTGCAAATTGGTGAGGATATTGAATTTAAATGAAAATTCCTTAATAATGGTTTTCATATGACCATGAATGGTTTCATTTATGATACACTACTGGAATCTGTTTGCCATTTTGGGCAAACCCACATGACCTCCAATTGGCATATTTTTCAGCAAGGCATAGATATTTGCAGAAAAAATGAAAACACTCCAGATAATGTGACAATACATTGTGCTATATCTAAAAAGGGACAGGTGAATGCTCTGAGGTGGGAAAGTAGGACAAGCAGTAATCTGTTGCTAGTCGTCAGTGTAGAATATTTTTAAACGCCTACGTTTTTAGGTGTGGTTTCTCATTTTAAAAAGAAAGCTTTGTAGATGTTTTTGAAATAGTATTATACATCTCTGATTTCCTGCAGCCAATCCTGTTGTGAGTTGATGAATTAATCAGTAATTTTGTAACACTCAGAACTCTTATACTTGCTCCAGTTATGGCTCCGCATAAAGCCACTTTTTCACTATGTCCAGATAGCCGAATAGAGGTGTTAGCCATTCTCATATTAACTTTCTTTTCTGAATAGGTAGTGTTGGAAAACGAGGCAGTATCTGTGAGGCCTGCACAAATAACATTACTACATTTGTCCTTCACTGGGAACCAAACACCCCATTGTAGCGCTTGACTCTCAGAGGGTAGCGTTGCAGAGCAGTCTAAGGCTTACTCAAGGGAGGTGGTAAGGGCTAGTAATCGCCATTTCCCAGTACGCAGAGATAATACTCAATAAGTGATTGTCCAGTCTGTACTTTGCTTTATAAAAGGAAGAGTACATTTATTAAACACACACACTACTCAATACTATGCAACAATTTACAAATATACATAAGCTGTTGGAATTACTTTGTGGCATTGCATAACATTCCCACCCCTCCCACAGGGGGGGTGGGGTCTAGTACCACCACTCCCATGTATGCACATCATCTTGCCCCCAATGCAGTAGGTTGACCATAACATGGAGTGAGGGCCTTGCCCACTTGCACCATCCCAGTGGTGACCCACCCCCTTTATCTCAACAAGCATTTAAAATGGGCACACCTGCCATGGTGACACATAACCCTGACTGAGCATCTCATACTGACCATACAGTATACACCTCTACATCTTGGGGCTTAACAGTCTGGGTTGTTCTTCAACTAACGCAGCAGCAAGAGAACATGTTTATGCATCACGTAAAATGACAGTAGTTATCATAGCTGATAACAGTTATAATGCATTGCAATAAAAGCCCCTAAAAGGCATCACAGTTCTAATCACAGGATAAAGCATATACAGCCAGACACCCTAGCAGGAATGTCCAGCAACATAACCCCACTTTGCTTATGGTTTCACCATACACATGTGACTTCCAGTCCCAAAAAGACACAATATCATGGAAATGCACTACTGTGCAATTTCACCTTTACCCCTCTAGGGGATGTCATTTCCAGGACCATCCAGGGTTAGCCCTGCACCCTTCAGTGCAATCCCAAGCTTCAGCTCCCAGCTGCAGAACAAAAGTTCCAGCCATAGAGTTAGCAAACCCTTGATATCCCTTGAGGGGTTCTATCTTTTAAGTCCCCCAGAGACTGAGGGTAGGGACTTCCAATCTTCCAGTTGGGGGGAGTCTGCGTGCTCCTGCAGCTCCCCCTACACCTCCTCCAGAAATTGGTGGTGACCCCCTCCTCTGGGGGCCACCAGATGCCAAAACGAGGCGTTATGGGGCGCTTCAGGCTCTACCCGTGCATATCAGAGCATCGGCTCTCCCGCTGCTCCGGGGAGAGTCGCGCTGCCACTTTTGGCGGCCTCTCGCCACATCGGCTCGTCGGTGGGGGCCCGGTCCCACCCGGACCCCGTTCCTGACAGGTGAGGTGGATGGCAGCTCGGGGAGCCCACCCCCTGCTTCTCCTGCCGGCTCCCCATCCGGCCCGCACCCTTGTGTGTGTGTCGGCCACGGGAGCCGGCGCGTCCACTCTGGTCTGCAAGACCGCCGCTGGCTCAGCGAGGCCTCGGGGGAGTGCGACGGCACTCCCCCCTCCTTCCTGCTGCGGTGGCATTCCCCCCTCTCCCAGCTTCACACCGGGGCCCGGAGTTGGGGATCCTGGGCCCCCTGGGGCAATCTTCACGGGGAGCGCGACGGCGCTCCCCGACTTCCGCATACTCTTCGAGCCCCGGAGTTGGGGTCCCGGGCCCCTGGAAAATCTTTGCGGGGAGCGCGACGGCGCTTCCCGGCTTTTCTTCTCCTTGCAGGGGGGACGTGCGAGGGCACGCCCCCTCCACTGCACCACAACCACCGGGGCCCGGAGTTGGGATCCCGGGCCCGAGACCTTCACGGGAAGCGCAACGGCGCTCCCCGGCTTCTATTTCGGCAGGGCCCACAGTTGGCGGTCCCGGGCCCCAGAGATCTCTTCGAGGGGAGGCGCGACGGTGCTCCCCCTCCTCCGATGTCTTCGGGGGCCAGGGTGGGCTCCTGGCACCCCTCCTGGGCAATTTCACGGGCAGCGCGACGGCGCTCCCCGATTTTACTTCTGGGGGCAGCCCCCAGGACCTGACCCACCCCGGGGCCACATCCTAGATTGGCGGCGGAGCCCCACGCGCTTCGTCGTCGGTCTTCTCAGAGGTCAAAGGTTGCCTATCTCGGCCCCCAGGGGACCGATTCTCACCATCTTGGCCTCTTCGTGTTCCTGGTGGCCCGCCCCAGCCACTGGGGGCACTTTCCGCCGCCCTCCCGGTCTCAAAGAGGGTGAACTCAGCAGGGAGCTGTCTTCACTGACTCCCTGCGCCAGCCTTTCACCTGGCTCTCCACCTGGGCCTCTCTTCTCCTGGCGCAGAGGCCCAGGGTTCTGCTCACTGGTCCTGGACTCCCCCACAGGCGTAATCCAGGGTCATTGGACAGTCAGGGGGTTCCTCCTTCCAACTGCCCACGGCGCCAGGCTCTAGCACCAGTCTTCCTCAGCAGACCACACCCCAGAGAGAGCTCCTCTTCCTGTGCAAGACCTTCTAAAAGAAGTTGGAGGGGGCTGGAAGGAAGGCTCTTCTGCCCTATCTGGCAGCGACACATCACCTCTCTGCCCCTGCTCCCTCCTTCCTGCACAGGCCTCTGGGATAGTTCAAAATGGCGGCGTCCAGGGGTCTCATGCCACATGGTCTCTGAAAAGCCCCCTTCCCCCCTTGCTGCCTTCTCTCCAGGCCAGTTGCCTGGCACCAGGTGACAGCTGCTGATGGATGACCTGTAGCTCCACCCTTATCTCTCCCTCTTGGAGAGGAGACCTTCGCCCTTGGAATGCTTGCAGTGAAGCGCTAGGCCTCTGATGCTACAGCTTGGGGAGGAAGGTAATTAATCCAGCCTGGCAGGGTCACACCCATCCAGGCTCTGGTTATGAGCTGAGTCAGAGGAATATGACATTTCTGGATGACCCATAAGCAGTACAGATATGGCTTTGGACTCAGCAGAATACTTCTTTTTACACAACTTACAGTGTACTTTGGTGCGGGTCTGGAATTTGTAGGCCCTAGGGAAGTGAAACTACCCCATGTGGTCCCCATCTTCATAGGAGAATAATGGAGTGTTCCTTCAGTGAAAACAGTAAAGCATACTGACTTTCCCTTACATGTGTCTTCCCATAGTATAAAGCCTATTCCATGTCACCACCCAACTCTGCATAATTCCTGCCACACTATTCTATCTGTACCTGCTCCTGGCCTGCGCATGAAATGAAAATGAAATACCAGCATTTGTAAAGCACACAGCTACCTCCGGAGAGGTGTCCCGGCACTGGGGGCCCTCCGGAAGATTAAGCGAGCTATTGCCCAGAGTCACATGGTGCTGGGCTAACCTGCCGCCAGCACCGGGGATCGAACAGTGAACCCCGTGGTCCGGAGTCAGGCACCCTGGCCGCTGCGCCACACCTCTTCCATGACAGGAATCTCCCCCGCGCAGCCCCTACACGTGTGCACACACATGTACACACGTGTCTGCATGTAACCAGTCCAGTGCCCCTTACTGCGGCTGCAGCGCAGCGGCCTACTCTCACCAGGGGGACACCGGTAAAATCCACATGCAGTCTCTTTCATCATTAGTTCACTGTGGGTGAGTCCCAACTTATGAGGCTCTCCCACAGTAAAAGCTCAAAAATTAAGTGTTCAAAAAGTGAAAAATCTGGGCGGCTCAGATGGTCAGAACCACCTTCTAACAGGTAGTAATTAAATGGAGGTCTGTGGCCCTCATGATTACACCAAGCTACAAAGTGAGCAAAAGCATTTGTATTGCTTCAGCATGGCACCACAGTTGGCTCAGGGTGGAGGAAATGCCAGCAAGTATGATACTTACAGAAAATTACACAAACTACTATACATAAATCAACAAGGCTTGCATGCAAATAATCCATGTTTAAGGAAATGTCCTTCGTCTTATTTTATTTTCCTGATCGTGATGGACTGCAGGTATGAAGAATATCTGAAAGAGACACGTTAGTGACAGATTCCTTACCTTAGAATATCCCCAGGCGTCAGGCTGGATCCGGAAAGTTTTTGCGTAGCAGTACCCTTGCGCGTCGGTAGGCGGCGTCGTGCGGCTCCGCGTCCGTCGTCGGCGTCGTGATCGCCGGGATGACGTCGCGGGCAGTGCTTAGACGCCGCCCCTACGCGCTGACGTCAGTTCTTCTTTTTCCGCGCCAGTAAGCGCAGATCCGGGAAGAGCAATTCCCTAGTCAATTTTTGACTAACCTTTTTTGTGAATTTTTTCACTGTTTCTTCATCGAGTCTTCACGACTCCTAGGTGTCATAGGGATGCCCGGCTTCAAGCCATGCGAGGCCTGTGGTCGCATGATGTCGATCACGGACCCGCATCTCGAGTGTCTCTTCTGTCTCGGCCGAGACCACGACACGAAGTCGTGCCCTGACTGCCGGAAACTTCATCCGAAGGCTTTGTGAGAGCGGTCTCGAAAGCTACTCCAGGTCCGGCAGTCGGCTCCACGCCGCACCAAGCCCCGGTCCCGGGAGAGGTCGAGGGGCTGGTCGCGGAGTCCCCGCCGGTCGTCGGAGTCCAAGTCTTCGCGCTCCTCGGGTAAGTCGAAGCACAAGAAGTCTAAGAGGCGTCATCGCTCTAAGACTTCGCCTCGCCGGTCTCGCGACTCGGCTGAGGCCCCAGTCGACTCCGGCCGAAATACAGGAATTCCTGTCGGCCATGGCCCGCCTCTTCGGGCCCCGCGGGCCCTGATGGGGTTGCCCCGGCGCCGCCGTCGACTCCGGTCCCGGCGCCGCCTGTCCCACCAGCCTTCATCCCGGCCTCGGCTCCGGCCCCGGCCTCGATCCCGGCTCCGGTGGTGCCGCAACCCCCATCGACGCCGGTTGACCTAACCCCGCCTCCGCCGACGCCGATGTCCCCGGTGCCGTTCCTGACGCCGTCCGGGGCTCCGGACGGCGTTGGTCCCCGGCTCTCTCCGGCTCTGGACATGGAGCCGGACCGACGTCGCTCGACGCCGGCTCCGGCGCCGATGAGACCTTGGGTCCCAAATGTCCCTCCTCCTCCATATTTTGAACAAGAGGAGGACCAGGAGAGCTGGGAGGGGTCTGAGGACCCTCTCACACAACAGTGTGAGTATGATCCGGACTGGGCTGAGGAACTTGGGGATGCCAGTGGTCTAGACACCTCCCCTGACACTGGCATGCTGTCTCCTCCCGTGGCTACGGAGGAGGGGCTAATTTTGCAACGGTGTTGCGTAGAGCAGCTGGAGCCTTACATCTCCAATTGCCTACTGTGGCCGTCAGGACTAACCTCCTGACAGAAGTGCTTCAGCCGGCGGCTTCCTCCTCGGAGACTGTGCTGCCGTTTAATGATGCACTCACTGACGTTCTTTTGGGTGCCTGGTCCAAACCCACCACAGGGGCTCCTGTGGATAGGAACGTGGCCCGACGCCATCGCCCTGCTCCGGGCGACCCATTGTTTCTCTCCCAACATCCCACCCCCGAGAGCTTGGTTGTCCAAGCCTCTGCCTCCCAAACCGCCTTCCCTACCGCCCCTCCGGATAGGGAATCCAAACGCCTGGACCAATTTGGGAAGAAGGCTTTTTCTTCCTCCAGTGCTGGCTTGCGGTCCGTCAACACCTCTTGCCTTTTGGGCCGTTATACCCACTCCCTGTGGGATTCGGTGGCGGCTGTTTTGCCGCAGTGTTCTGAGGAGGTCCAGACACTGCTTACCCGCGCCATTGCGAAAGGGCGAGATGCGGCTAAATACACCATACGTTGTGGCCTTGATTACCGCCGACTCGCTGGGCAGATCGCTTGCGACGACGGTGGCGCTACGTCGCCACGCCTGGCTGAGAACTACTGGTTTCTCGGGTGATGTCCAGAATACACTCATGGACATGCCCTTTGATGGAGTCGGTCTTTTTGGTTCAAAGGCAGACCATGTGCTGGAGCGGTTTAAGGACTCACGGGCTACTGCCAAGTCCCTGGGCCTTTCTGTTGTACGGTCTCCGCTCACCTCTGCTTTTCGCCCCTTTCGTGGCCACGGAAGGGGCGCCCAGTCACGTCAGCTGCCCAGCCACCG
Organism: Calotriton arnoldi; assembly: GCA_963921515.1. NCBI lineage: Eukaryota > Metazoa > Chordata > Amphibia > Caudata > Salamandridae > Calotriton > Calotriton arnoldi. The sequence continues at coordinate 1,601,015 of CAWUFW010000341.1, forward strand.
GCCCGCGCAGCAAGCGTCTTCTCGTGGCCGAGGACGTGGATACCGCCGTGGCGGTTCGGGCAACCAGCGTGCGGGTCAGGCCACCACCTCCAACCCGTCCGCGGCCTCCAAGCCCTCCTAGTCCCTCCTTTCCGGTGCACAGCACGCCAGTAGGGGGCAGGGTCCGCCATCACCTTCACCACTGGCGTCCCATCACCTCGGACAGGTGGGTCTTGGACATTGTCCGAAGGGGCTACTCCCTCCCCTTCGAGACCACCCCCAGCCATGCCACCTCAATTCCACCGCATGTCAGGGGATCACTTGGTACTTCTGCAGAAGGAAGTCACGGCCCTCTTGGCCAAGAGGGCCATCGAGCATGTTCCGACCCCAGAAGTAGGACGTGGTTGCTACTCCCACTACTTCCTGGTGCCCAAAAGGACAAGGAGGACATGCGTCCTATCTTGGACCTTCGGAACGTCAATCGCTTCCTCCGGAAGGAGAAGTTCAAGATGCTCACCCTAGCTCAGGTCTTGACTGCCCTCGACCCTGGAGACTGGTTGTTAGCGTTGGACTTGCAGGACGCTTATTTTCACATCCTCGTCCTGCCGGCCCACCGGCGTTACCTGCGGTTCACGGTAGGCCTCGAGCATTTTCAGTTCACCGTGCTCCCCTTTGGCATTACAAGTGCCCCTCGGGTGTTCACGAAAGTGATGGCGGTGGTCGCAGCTCATCTGCGCCGGGCAGGGGTTCCAGTCTTCCCCTACCTCGACGACTGGCTGCTGAAGGCGGGCTCGTCCCAGGCAGTCGTCTCCCACCTCCAGACTACGGCCGAACTCCTGCACTCGCTGGGGTTCTCCATCAATGTGCCGAAGTCGCATCTGATTCCTTCTCCACAGCTCCTTTTCATCTGAGCAGTTCTGGACACGACGCAGTTTCGGGCCTATCCTCCCGAACGGCAAGTCCGGGATATTCAGGCTATGATTCCGATCTTTCAGCCTTTATCCTGGGTTTCATTACGGATGACCCTGAGGCTGCTGGGCCTCATGGCCTCCTGCATCCTGCTGGTCACTCATGCCAGATGGCATATGCGGGCTCTGCAGTGGGACCTGAAGTTCCAGTGGGCGCAGCACCAGGGCAACCTGTCCGATCACGTCCAGATCTCGGAGGGGACTGCAAAACAGTTGCAGTGGTGGCTCTCGAACCGGCAATGGGTCATGGGCAGATCCCTCTCCCTTCCCCAGCCAGAGCACACAGTTGTGACGGACGCGTCCCTTCTGGGATGGGGCGGTCACATGGGAGAGGCGGAGATCAGAGGCCTCTGGTCTCCGGCGGAGTCTCGGCTCCATATCAACCTTCTGGAGCTCCGGGCGATCCGACTTGCACTCAAGGCATTCCTTCCCTCTGTCAAAGGGAAGGTAGTGCAGGTGTTCACAGACAACACCACCGCCATGTGGTATTGCAACAAGCAAGGCGGGGTGGGGTCGTGGACCCTTTGTCAGGAGGCTCTGCGCCTCTGGACATGGCTGGAACATCAGGGCATGTTCCTGATGGTTCAACACCTGGCAGGTTCCCTGAACGCCAGGGCGGACGAACTCAGCCGCAGGTGCATGATGGATCACGAATGGCGTCTTCACTCGGAAGTGGCGCAAGGACTCTTTCTACAGTGGGGAGAGCCTTGGTTAGATCTATTCGCCACCGAAGAGAACGCGCAATGTCATCAGTTCTGCGCGTTGGAATTTCCAAGGCGGCACTCGCTCGGCGACGCTTTTCGTCGCGAGTGGAGTTGCGGTCTGTTATACGCCTTTCCGCCTATACCACTTCTACCCAGCGTGTTGAAGAAGATTCGGCACGACCGGGCCCAAGTCATTCTTGTGGCTCCTGACTGGGCTCGAAGAGTTTGGTATCCCGAGCTACTCAGTATGAGCGTAGATCCCCCGATCCGTCTGCCTCTTCGGGAGGATCTTCTGTCGCAGCAGCAGGGGACGGTCCTCCACCCGAACCTGTCCAGCCTCCACCTGCTTGCGTGGAGATTGAGCGGCGGCAGTTGATTCCTTTCGACTTGCTTCCCGAAGTTTGTGATGTGATTCTGGCAGCCAGGCGTCCCTCCACTAAGGTGGTATACGCCTGCAGGTGGAACAAGTTTGTGGCATGGTGCACAGCAAAGGCTGTGAATCCCCTTTCTGCCCCTCTTTCTGAGGTTCTTCTGTTCCTTCTTTCCCTGGCCCAACAGGGTTCTGCCCTGGGTACCATCAAGGGCTATCTTTGTGCCATCTCGGCCTTCCTCAGGCTTCCTGATCAGCCCTCCCTTTTCAAGTCCCCTGTTGTTAACAGGTTTCTAAAAGGCATTACACACCTCTTCCCTCCTGTTCCGTTTGTAATGCCTAAGTGGGACTTGAACTTGGTTCTTACCTTTCTTATGTGCGCTCCCTTTGAGCCTCTACATAATTGTCCTCTTCGTCTTCTGACTCTGAAGACAGCCTTTCTGGTCGCCATCACCTCCGCTCGGCGGGTGAGTGAGCTCCAGGCTCTATCATGCAAACCTCCCTTTCTGTCTGTCCATCCAGACAAGGTTGTTCTTCGGACGCGTCCGTCCTTCTTGCCAAAGGTGGTTACTGCCTTCCACATTGGGCAGACCATCACTTTGCCCACCTTCTTTCCGCCTCCGCATCCTTCCAGAGAGGAAGAGAGGCTCCACCGTCTGGACCCAAAACGTGCGCTTTCCTTCTATATTAACCGCACACAACACTTCCGGGTGGATGACCAGCTCTTTGTTGGCTACGTGGGCGCCAAAAAGGTCGGGCGGCGCACAAGAGAACCATTTCCCGCTGGGTAACCTTGTGTATCAAAGCCTGCTATTCTTTGGCTAAGAAGGAGCCTCCTGTTGGGCTGCGTGCCCATTCCACCAGGGCAACGGCTGCTACCACGGCCTTAGGCCGCGGTGTTCCGCTGCAGGATATCTGTCAGGCAGCTACGTGGGCCTCGCTGCACACGTTTACCAAGCATTACTGCCTTGACAGTCAGGTCCGGAGGGACGGCTTCTTTGGCCGTTCTGTCCTCCGGGACTTCCTTGTCTGATCTTTGTTCGCAGACCCACCACCGGGGTTGGTATTGCTGGGGTTTCTATTCTAAGGTAAGGAATCTGTCACTAACGTGTCTCTTTCAGATGCACAAGTTACTAACTTGTGTAACGATATATCTGTAAGAGACAGTAGTTAGTGACAGATTCCTTACCGCCCACCCATCCTCCCCGTTCTGCGAACTGATTTCTAGGGTTAAGGACATCCCTTTCAGGGCCCTAGTATTTCTCAGACACCTATGTCAGCTTCTTGCATGGCTCTGCGTTCCTGGCGCGGAAAGTCGTATACAGAACTGACGTCAGCGCGCAGGGGCGGCGTCTAAGTACTGCCCGCGACGTCATCCCGGCGATCACGACGCCGACGACGGACGCGGAGCCGCACGACGCCGCCTACCGACGCGCAAGGGTACTGCTACGCAAAAACTTTCCGGATCCAGCCTGACGCCTGGGGATATTCTAAGGTAAGGAATCTGTCACTAACTACTGTCTCTTACAGATATATCGTTACACAAGTTAGTAACTTGTGCCTCAGTTGTAGGCCACGTTCTACACACACAACATGCTGTTTCTTTGGACGTGTATTTATGTACTCTATGCTCATTAACTGGACTTGTTTTCACAAATGACTGGTTTGCCTTTTTGAGAAAAGTGTACAATCTGTTTTGTTGTCAGGCTTACGGTCTCAGTTCTTCAGGAGAACTTTCCTCCCTTATTGGGATTACTGAAGGAGTCTGTTGCCTTGAACCTAGCGCCACCTGGGTACTTCCTGCTGCTTAGGTATGTCACTATTGCCTCACATTAACTTTATATTTATATTTTAATTTAGACGAAGGAGTATTCTAATTTCTGTGTTAAGGATTGACCAAGCAGTTTTGACATGCCAATTATGAACACTTTTGTATTTTTTTACAGCATATTGAATGATTTTGTAACGCGAACTCCAAGCCTCGAAAACAAGAAGGATCAAAAAGATCTTCAGGTGTGCAACCTATTTTCATTAACCAAAACATTGAATTGTGTTTTGTGAATCCTTAAAATGTGTTTGAGGAGATACTCATCCATGAGTTAATTATGTATGGCGAAGTCCAGTTTGGTACACTGGCATGTTCAAGTAGGTCATGGCATGGTCACCGTATTGGTATTTTTGGATAGTCAACTAAGGGAATTGTTGGAAAACTATCCCCCAAAGTTCCATTTCTGCAGATGCAGGTAATTAGAATTACATTTTATCACAGTTTTCCATCCCAGTTCTCTCTGCTATGATGTGCTCAAATTCCTTCCTCCAGCATATTTGATATATTTTGTTACCGTCCTGCAACTTTGCATTTGAAGGTATCAGTGAATAAGTGGAATTTATCAAAAAAGTGAATGGCATGCTTAGCAGAGACTTTGCCACTTGCCGTGGCTTTTTACAGTTTTATAGCCATTATTGTTAGAAGCCAGGATATTTGCTTTCCATTTGTAGGTTGCTGTTGGCAAGATGTATAACAGTAACAGCAAATGTTTAATTTATCAAACAACCCAGTTGTGAATTAGTGGTCCATGCTGTTTCTGTGTGAGGGGAAATCTATTATGTGTTCCCCACTTCACCGTTTGACAGGAAGTCCAAGATGATTGATCCTTTTTAGGTCCTTTCATCTGGCTCCTTGGCTTCGGCATAGGTATCAACATGATTTCAGGACAAACTTTAAAGTGGAACATTTTAGGCAAATGGTTCTGATAACATTGAAAGCTCAAAACATATTAGTCTACTTTTGGTGCTGTTGATTTTGTAGCCTGGTCTGTGGCAATGTCTGTGGGTATGAGGAAACATGCCTTGCTGAGGATATGAGCTTTACAGTGAACGTGCAAAGTAAATCTGTAGGCATGTCTTTCAACTATGAAACATTATTTTGAGACAAGGTGGATCAACCCATAGAGAAATGCAAAGGTTAAAGACAAAAGGATAGATCTTTGGGGTTTTAAGCTACTTCTAACCCTTTTACATTGCTGAATTACCAAAGTATACCCTCTGCTCCTCAAAATTGAAACAATTTACGCGGTGCTGCCATTGCGGCACGCTTACGACTCATACAATTTAAGTACCTTCATAGGATTTACTACACTAGATACAGGCTCTGGCGTGCTAGGCTAATCGACTCCCCTCTCTGCTTGCGTTGTAGAGCCACAGATGGTACTCTCCTACATACTGTGTGGCAATGTTCGGCACTCTCGAAGTTCTGGCGGGGTGTAATTGCATGTATGTCAGAAGTTTTGGGGTGGGACATCCCATATTCACCACGATTGGCCATGCTCCTCATTACTGATGGTATCGGGGGCAAGATATACAAGCGTCACTTACTACTCCTAGGCCTTACACTGGCGAAATGTGACATATCAAAGGCATGGAAAGACACATCCCCACCACATGATGGGGTATGGAAGAAAGGACTCGATTTTTGCGTGGGGATGGAATTACCAGTGTTTTTAGGCAAGAGGGTGCCCCCAGAAACACCCCAAGATCTGGAAGAGGTGGGCAGAATATCGGGGACTATATTTGGAGCCCATTCCAGCTATAACAACAGCTTAGAATTGGATAAAACGACAGATGATGTGGGATAAACGTGGTTGTAAACATATGGCTATCTGATCTGGGTGGCTGAGAACAGCATGTATTAGATTTCATACTGGGTGTATGGCACTACTGTTTATTGTTAGGGTAATATGTTTGACATTATCAGATTTTCAATCGTGTTTTATCAAAACCAAAAAAGTCAAAATCATTATTGCTCCTATGTATATTGAGATACTGGAAAACCTGGTGATACCAGGCTTGCTATGGCTGTTGACAATAAAATTTTGTTGTGGAAAAAAAAAAAATAGAAACAATTTAGAATAGACCATAGAAAATGTGACAGAGGCGGAGTTTAGATGAAACTTGCAACTTCAGCATTAGTAGCATAGAACTTCTGGTGCACCAGCTAATCTTATCTTTTGAGAGCTCTATTGATTGCTGTAAATGATCTATGATGGTCTGTTGTGATCTTTCAGGAAGTGACACAGAAAATTCTGGAAGCTGTTGGGAATGTTGCTGGCTCCTCCTTGGAACAAACAAGCTGGTTGAGTAGAAATTTAGAGGTGAAAGCCCAGCCCCAGGTTTTGTTTGATGAGGATGATGAGGAAGAAGATTTGTATGGTATGTAGTGACCCGGGTTTCTGATGCTAATGGATATCCTTACAGATTTGATAACAAAGCCACTTTGCTTTTTTCAGATGGTACAGCAACAGCAGCACAGTCTTCTATGGTATCTGCATCAGCTCCCTCGATGTATAGTGTCCAAGCACTCTCTCTCCTTGCAGAAGTAAGAGTAATAATTGTTGTTAAACTTGATTTATTTCATGGTATTAGCACATTATCAAAAAGTTTAATTCCATTTTGCGTAGTATAAGTGATTGCAAGTTTTTCCAGATGTCTTTGTTTCTATCCATGGAATGTGAAGAACATCTTGTAAGCTCTTTAGTATTTATGCAATGGATCACAAGTTAATGATTATGCTCAGGCACCAACCCTAGAGCAATATTTCTCCTGGGAGAAAAAGATGAAGATATTTTTGGGACCTTTTATTTAAGTGTTATCCTTCATTTGTAAGAATAACTTTGAGCTGTGAGCACAATTTGCTTCACACTCAGAACATAAAAGTTATGATGGTCTCCTGCATATTTTATCTTTTTATATTCCAATAATGTTTACGATCTGTGTCTATGAATTAATGAATGAACTGTCCCTGAGGTATGAAGAAGTTGTTTGTGTCATGAAAGGTATGGTACTGAAATATCAAGTTTTAAATATCATGCTATAAAAACATAGTAAAAATATCAGCTATATATGTATATATAAGTAAAAATAGGTTTACTATACTTGATTCTAGTATAGCTTGACAATCTTTATATCATCAAGATAGATTCACTTATCAAAATATATACTTAACCTATTAATATTATAGCTGCCTATATTTTTGCTATATTATTCTTGAACTGTAGTATACAAGAAAGTGATAGGTGGAATGCTTGAATTAATCTCAGCCACTGTTATTACTCAGACCACATCCCAGTCCATCGTTATTTTGTTCACCATGCCACCTCAGTATGGACCCAGCCGTATGCAAAACAGTCTTGACCCTGCTCAGTAGGAACCATCAAGCCTAAACTGCCAGGCTAGGTCCTCCCTGAACCAAAACACAAGCAACCCAAGACTGGTTTCGCCCTTATTCGGGGTAACCAGTCTGGTATAGCTTGGTTCCAGTGGCACAGTGGGCACGGGCTCCACATCTGGGCTTACCAATACCACTTAGGGTGTTGCACTGAAGTATACAAAAAAGTGATGGATGGAATGCTTGAATTAATCTCAGCCACTGGTAATTACTTTGGGCCCATCCCAATCCAATGTTAATTTGCACACTATGGGTTAGGACCTTTCTCTTCTTTCTTTACACTAACCTAAGTGCTTCATCCTGATTCTCCTTTCTGTTTCGTATAGTCGTCGCTGCGTCTGTAATCACTTCAATGCCCTCTCTCTGTTGTCCTATTGTCAGAGTCCTGCGAAGAACGTCTATCAGAATGCTGATACCGATCCAGCTAAATAATCTTGTTGCGGTCCCTCAAATTGTAACCACCCATGCTCCCACACATCCCATAGGTCGTAGCATGCCCCGGTCCGCAGTGGAACGGGAAGAACCCAATAATGAAGCATGCCACCAAGAGGAAACCTTGGTGGGTGAGGGCTATTTAAAGAAAATTGTCTGTTTTCAATTTAACAACTGAAGTGGAAAGATAGCCCTGAGAAACGGATGGGCTCTTTTTTGGTTACAGGTAAACATATATTGCCATAACCTGCTACTTTGTAGATGGATTGTGACCACAAGACATAAAAAGCATATTGCTATTATCAGAGTTGTTATAAATGTGAAAATGACAAAGTTCTCCTATTTTTCCCAAGAATGTTTCCTAACTCATATTTTAGCAGTCTCTAAGAGCATAAAGTAAACTAACTGTGCCTAATTAGAGTATATGGATCGTCGCCCTGCACTGCAACACAGTGTGCCTCTGAGTTATCAAAATCTCTGCAGGATGCAGAGGAGGAGGGAGCTCTCTGTCAGCGGAGCTCAGCTGAACTCGGCCTTTGTGTGGGTGGCCTATTTTAGTTAAAAAGGGAGAGCAACCAGCAGCCTGAAATCAGAATTCTTTCTGGATAGCTTGAGTCCGAAGGCCTCTCTAACCTGAATGGTCAGATCTCAGTGTTTATACAACAAACTGACCTCTGCCTAATATAACCGATTATGAGTGAGAAGCAAGGCATAAACACTGAAATGAATCAAGCTGGAACCAGTGTTCCTAATATGCTTCCGCTCATACCATCGCTCTACCTTAATATGTGCACCAGGCAACCGTGAAATGTAGATATTCAGGGCATCTTGGCCTGACTTATGTCACCTATTCTGCTGATAATCAAATGAGAAGATGATGGTGGCGTGGCCAGCAGCCAACGGGAATGGCCACACGCTAGCGAGGCTCCGATGCCCTCGCCCACCATCCGTCATGTATCCTGCCTTATAACTTGCTTCTGAACCCTGATTCCGGTGGACCCCAAGCCATTGCTGTGATCTATACCAGCTGCTCGCGGATACCGGTGCTGGAAATGGGCAAAATGTGGAGAGTCTCCTGAGGTTCCGGCATAACAACATGGCGGCGCGACGATTGTGCTGAGTTGGCCGCGGACATTGAAACCCGGATCCGGCGGTGCTCTGCACCTGTTCCTGCTGCCCACCACGGTGCTTGTGGGCGCGAGGAGGCCGGGGACGGCCCACGGGATCGGTGCCTTACCTGAGGTGGAGGAGCGGAGCTGAGGTGCTGCTCTCCCCGGTGATCGACGGCAGCGCGCTGGCCCCTGACGGGCGCGGCGCGGACGTGCGGTTCCCCAAGGCCCTACGGCCCGGTGCGGCGGCGGTGCTTGACGGAGGCCTGAGTTGGGCCTAAACAGATGAGAGGGGCCCCCCACCGCCCATGGGGTGGAGCCTTGCAGTGAGGACCCCAGGTGCAGTCGCGGAGTACTCCCGCGAGCTCTCCCGCGTCCGGCCGGCGATCAGAGGGGGTGCCGCGCACTGAAGGTAGGCGGGACCGCCGGCGGAGCCAGGATCGGGACCGCGGTGCCTGCCTGCAATGAGATGACAGAGACCTGAGCTCTCATGTCGGCTTTAAGGTTGGTGACTGTGCGCAATTGTTAATTGGCCCAATATTCTGGCAGATCCCTGTGGAGCAGCTCCTGAGGCCTGCGTGGCTGCCCTTGCCCTGAGACGCCAGCGCAGCTATACTAACAGCCACAAGTGGTGCCCCCGTAGCGGGTGAGAAGGGGGGACCCCCAGCATATCGCGTCCCAGAACGACCGGCTAACTCTCCTTCCACGAAACCCAGTGCGGTGAGAGTGGGGACAACGACACCCGTCACCCACTACCGCCTGCAGCCGCCCGGACTTGGAAACCTGACAGGCTGCTGAGGGCTCGTGTGCCCCGGGCAGGCGGCAGCGACTACCGGTCTTGGCCCTATCCCCGCGTCCTTTCGTCTGTAAAGAACGGACAGAACATGGCAGGGGGAGAGGTACAAAGCCCTCGATGCAGACCAAGCTTGACAAGTTCGCTTGGTCTAAATCCGGTGAAGAATAAGGGGTCCCCCGGCCGGAGGCCCGCGATGAGACGAGAGCCTCACCAGCTCCACAGGACCTGACGCTTCAGGACATCATGGCCGCAATAGCTGGAGTGCGCACCTCCTTGGAGATCCGAATCGATGCAATGAATGTGGAGGTCTCGCTCATACGGGCAGACCTTTGGAAGATGGACGATAGAGTCAAAGAGGTTGAAGGGGTCACAACGGAACTCACAAAAGAAACCTCCCAACTTAAACAAGAAGTACAGCGGCTCCGGGACGCCCAAGCCAAGATGGAGGTGCAACTGGATGACTATGAAGGGCGGGCGCGCCGAAATAACGTGCGCATCCTGGGGGTCCCAGAGCGGGCCGAGGGCCCGGCTGCTGACCTCTTCGTCGAGGACCTAATCTCCAACCGCCTAAAACCAAAGGGACTATCCAACTATTTCTCGATTGAACGGGCTCATCGAATCCCGGGGGGGAGGCCTAGGCCGGGGGCTCCCCCCAGACCGATAATAGCTAGAGTCTTTAACTTCCGGGATCGTGATATTATCCTTCAGGCGGCGCGGTCCAGCCCGCCGCCCACTATAGAGAACAGTAATATCACCATCTTTCCAGATTTCACCACGAAAGTCCAAAATCAGAGGCGCAGCTTTTTGTCGGTCAAAAAGGCACTGAGGGAACGAGGCATTAAATATGCAATGCTTTTTCCAGCAAAGCTACGTGTTGTGGCAGAGGGGAAGACTTGGTTCTTCTCCTCCCCTGAGGACACATGGGACTGGCTTGAAGGGTGGCGTTGAGTGGGAAGATCCAATACCGAGAAACAATCTGGCCTACGACACACCAAGGTGAAGCCCGCTACTGGGTCTCGGACTGAACCCACCTCTACAGTCAGCGAGCCGCCCCCCGGAAGCTGAGGATTTCCTCGGACTTTGGCCCACTATCGAGTCGATTCCTGGAGATAAGTGACTCTTGCTGCGCCTATGGTGTATCCGTGTGTGAATGTTAGGGGTCACTCGCAGGGAGGTGTTGTTAAGACACCATTGAACTGTGAAATACGTTGCAATGTGTTTACTCACTGACTTTATAGGTGGGGGGTGCACCTTCTCTGATGTGCCTGCCATGTAGCCTATTTTGAGGGGCGGTCCACGTTCTCTATGATGCTCGTATACTTAATGATGTTCAGATGTGGGTGGGGGTGGCTGCTCACCGGCACCTCGGTTATTGTAGGAGGGGCGACAGGCACTCTGCCTTGTTGGGGAGTGGGTAGTTTTAGATCCACTGGCAGGGGAGCAGGGAGGGGGGGGTGGAGGGGATGGGGGGGCTGTTATGTTTCTTGTTTTCACAGTCCACTGTTTGCATCACTACACCCAGTCACGGTCTTCATCGTCACTCAGGCTCACTGTGGTTTCCAGCCACTTTCTAAATGCAGTATGCCTACATACTGCCCCCTTTCCAGTGCCTGGGGGGGAGGCAAGCGCCTGTCCGGGATGCCGGATGGGTTCACGCAGGGGCTCACACACAATTACCCTTTCCGCAGTCATGGCTACTAACTCTACTGAGACATCGCTCTCCGCCCTGACGTGGAACGTCAACGGGCTGGGGGACAAACTGAAGAGAGGCCTCGTGTTGCAATACCTCAAACGTCATGCCCCCGATCTAGTCCTAATACAGGAAACTCATTTGGTGGGCAATAATTATAAAGCTCTGTCCCGCTGGGGCTACAAACTTCTTGTCCATGCAGGGTATACTTCTGGTTCCAGGGGGACAGGTATCCTGGTAAAACGGAATCTCGCACTCACGCCGATGCGCACGTGGGCGGATCCACAGGGCAGGTTCGCGGTGTTGGAGGCTAGCTGGGAGGGGAAACCCCTCAATGTGGTTTCGGCGTACATTCTGCCAGCGCTGGGCAGGGAGGCGTTGACTGACCTGGGGAAACTCCTGCTGGATCTCCCGACAGGCCCGCTGATTCTCGGAGGGGACTTTAATATGACTCCGAATGACCTGGTAGATAGATACCCGACACGCCTCCAACACCGTTCCAACACACTCATGTCGGACTTTTCGCAGCCATGGGCGTCATTGACGTATGGCGCTATTTTCACCCAGATCTGACACATTACACCTACCATTCTGGTGCCCATGGCAATCTCTCCCAAATTGACTTCTTCCTGTCCCAATCGGTCCATATTAATAGCTTTCGGGGCGCGCGCTGTCTACCCCGGGGTATTTCGGACCATTCCCCAGTATGGGTGTACTTCACACACTACAATTGGCAACAGCGCAACACCATAGTCATTCACCCTTGGCTGCTCCAGGTTCCGGATCTAAAAGAGAACCAAATCTCACAATCCGAGAATTATTTTAAAGAAAATGTTGGATCGGTGAGCTCAGCACAGACAATATGGGAGGCATTTAAAACAGTGGTGAAGGGTCAGGCGTTGGCTCTCCAGGTGGGGTATACCAGGAAACAAAATTCACAGCTAGAACAGCTCGAGGGCGAATTGTTCCAACTTGAGATGGCACATTCTCGCTCCCCCAGTGATCTCACAGAACAGAGTCTAACCACCAAGCAACTCGAATACAAATCCCTGGCCCGGGAGCGAGCTGGCGCACGACTACTGGCCACGCTTCACCGACTTTACGAACTTGGGGACCGAGCAGGCAAGATGCTTGCGTGGTTGGAAAAAAGGGAGCAGTCGGAGCGATGGGTCCCCTGCCTTACACTTGATGACTCACAGACGTTAGTGGACCCCCAGGCAATTGCGGATGCGTTTGCGAATCACCTGGAACGGATATACACACTCTCGGCCACGGCGGAGGACTCTCGCCACTTGTTGGCGGAAATGCGTCTGCCTGTTCTGTCCGAGGCGGAAAGGGCCGAATTGGAGGTTGATCTCACCGACGAGGAGATCGGCTCTGCAATTAACAGTATACAATCCGGGAAGGCTATGGGGCCCAATGGGGTCCCCATAGAATTTCTCAAGTCCACCGCCTCGCTTGTAGTACCCCACCTGCGAACATGTATACTGAGAGCTTCGAAAAAGGGTTCCTGCCACCGGATCAACAACTGGCATCCGTTGTGGTAATCCGTAAGCCGGGGAAACCCGCTGACAGCTGCTATTCTTATGGACCGATCTCCCTGATTAACGCAGAGGCCAAAATTCTTGCGAAGCTCTTGGCTGCCCGACTCACCCATGTCCTTGCATCACTGGTCCACGCCGACCAGTCTGGCTTTATGCCAGACCGCAACACAGCCCTAAATATTCGTTGCCTTCACAATGTCCTGGGTCGTAAACACGTCATGGAGGAGGATGTTGTTGTGTTGTCCTTGGACGCCAAGATGGCGTTCGATTCCATCGAGTGGTCTTACCTTTTCGAAGTGCTGTGTCGTTTCGGGTTCGGCTCGAAATTCATTGGGTGGGTTAGGCTGCTCTACACGGACCTTAAGGGTCAGGTAAGGGTCAATAACCGTCTCTCCAGACCGTTCTCCTTGAGACGGGGCACGAGACAGGGCTGCCCCCTGTCCCCATTGCTTTTCTCATTGATTTTGGAGCCATTGGTGTCATGGGTCAGGGGAGACCCAGTGCTGCGAGGACTGAAGTGGGCAGAGGGAAGACAGGATATCCCTCTACGCTGATGATATCCAGTTGTATCTGGCACCTCCCACACGATCAGTGCATAGACTCCTAAATATCTTCGCTAATTTTTTACTCGGGTTATTGAATTAACTCGTCCAAATCCTTAATTTTCGCCCTCCATGGCCAAATTCCGGCACTTCCTCCCGTTTGCGACATTGAGAGGGCAACTGAGGGCTTTCGGTATTTGTGGATCTATGTCACCCCTGATCCTACATTGTTCCATGCCAAAAACCTGGCTGTGCCTCTGGACAGATTGCGCAGTGACGTCCGGCATTGGCGAACACTACCCCTTTCCCTACTGGGCCGAGCTGCACTTTATAAGATGTTGGCTCTCCCCCGTTTCCTGTATGTACTTCAGAACTGCCCATATAGGATCCCTGACTCCTATTTTAAAAATATAGAGAGTGAGGTTCGGACCCTGCTGTGGGATGGGAAGGCACCCCGTATCGCCATGACTAAATTAACCAAGGGATGGTACGATGGGGGTATAGCGCTCCCGGATATCCGACTGAACTATTGGGCCTCACAGCTGGTGGTAGTGAACCACTGGTTGTATCGCCCCCCGACGGACCCCGCCTTCCTTCTAGACAGCTACCAGATGGGTAGAGAGGGATACCTGGGGGCCCTTTATTCGAAAGCCAGGAAGGGACGTTTTCTAGGCCCTACGGCCCTCACGGTGGATATCTGGCGTCGTGCAAACCGAAGACTTGGTTGGCTCGATGTGTTGACCAGGGCTACCCCGCTGTGGTCGACCCAAAAGCTGGGTACCCTTTGTAACCAGCCCGGCTTCGATCGCTGGGATAAAGGGGAAAATATTGCAATTCACTGAATTAAGAAAGGAATACCAACTCGCACAGGGAGAGGTCTTTCGTTATCTCCAGATTCGTCACGCTCTTACAACGGCTCTCCGAGGTATACCACCGAATTGCCGGAATCCTCTCCCCTTGAGGATCGTCTCCTCTCTGAGCCGCTAACTAAAAAAGCAGTGCCACTTACATATCGAAATCTCTGTAATAATCTACCAGACCCGTTTCAATCTCTTAGAGATAAATGGCATGCAGATCTGGGGCAGTTTGAGGACGATGATTGGCAAACAGCGCTGATGTCACCCAGGGAGGCGGCCATCCCTCTCCGGCTCCGTCTTGTTCAATTAAAGGTCCTACACAGGACATACCTCACAGGCATTACTCTCGCAAAGATCGGGAACCGAGAGGACTCTCTGTGTCTCCGCCGTTGCAATGGGGAGGCAGCCTTCTACCATATCATATGGGAGTGTCCACCTATACAAGCCTTATGGAAGAAGGCTACACAACACATGCAACAAGCACTACAGAAAGACATCACATTGACTCCACAATTAGGGCTTCTCAATGACCTTACGGAGGTGGAGCAACAGTGGGTTGCCCTGGGATACACACTGGTGAAACGGAACATAGTCACAAAATGGGGAGCAGCTGACACCCCATCTTCTAGACAATGGGCGAGGGATTTGGATAAATGCATGGTCGCAGAAAAGGAAGTTTTTAAATCTAGAGGCTGCCCCAAGAAGTGGGATAAAAAGTGGGGAAAATGGAATGTCTATAGGGGTGACATATGTGTATCGCCGACCATGGAGATGGAATTGACGGAGCACCGATGGAACAGGAGGGATGCAGATGGATAAAGGAAACCGAAAATGTGACTAATGAAACTTGTAGACCATATATTGTGCAACATATACTGACTAATATTATGTATGTGACTGATAATGCTTTATTCTCAATAAAAACAAGTAAAACAAAGTTTTTAAAAAAAATGAGAAGATGTTGTGCAAACTGAATGTGTCAGCAAGTTGTGAAGTGTGCAGACAGATTGTTTGAGGCTGACCATGAAAAATAACTCAGTCAAGCTAATGCTAAGTGTATTTAAAAATGGAGCCTGGCTCAAGAATCTATATGACTACCTCAGTTTGGACCCAGCCATATACAAATCAGTCTTGAACCTGCTCCAGTTGGAGCAGTCCATCCAGAACTGCCTGGCCAGGTCCTCCCTGTACTGGAACACAAGCAACACAAGACCAGTTTCACTCTTACTAGGGTCTCATCAGTCGGGTATAGCTTGGTTCCAGTGGCACAGTGTGCAAGGGGCCCACATCTGGGCATACCCATCCCACTTTGCACTGAAGTAAATAAAAAAGTGATGGATGGAATGCTCGAATATTCTTGCGTGAACAATGTATCTGTAGTCCATATTCTTACATTGAACCATCTAAAACCAGACATCACTGAGAATTTAAAAACTGATGAATTCAATGCTTGAATCAGCCTTGTTTAAGACCAAGGCCCACTCTCAATTCCGTTCCCGGAGTCAATGGAGCCTCTTCAGAAGTTGGTCTTCGTCATGCTCCTTGCCCTCAGGTAAGCATCAGATACACAAGAAATCAAAGTGGAACTCTTCCCCCCTTGTGCCACTCGCATTCTCCGGAGCAAGCGTGGGCGTTGCGCCACCCTTCTCGATCTCGCTCCCGAGGTCAGTCAACTTCAGAGCGGATCCCGCTGCTGGGTCTAGCACAACCCGAATTTCCAGGCTTTCAGCCACGCCACGCCACGTCAGATTGAAAAGTTCTGTGCAGCCATGCTCAAGCTCTTTGGGTCTCTGCTGACTCCCTCTGGCATGCCTTTGGGCCCCAGGGAGCCAAAATGTCTTCCACCTGTGACAAGCTAACCCTCGGCGCCAACTGGACCCTGCGCACTTATCTTGCCTCTGACTCGCCATGACCCCCGCCGGCCCCCAGACACATTACCGCCGATGGTGCCGTCGCCACCTGAAGCAGTGGGCGACACATCTTCTGAGCCCCTTCTTCCCTTTAAAAATGGCATTGATGGATACCTTACTGGGGGTTTGGGCCAAACCTTGCTCTGGCCCCCCAGTCATTTGACAAATCGCCAGGTGCCATCGCCCTGCCCCTGGCGACCCTTTTTTTTCTTTTGCAGCACCCCTCTCCTGAAAGCCAAGTGATCCAGGCTTCCACCAGCTGCTCTAATCCCAACACATTTCCTACTACTACCCCTAATAAAGATTCTAAGCGAGTGTAAACATTTGGCAACATGTCTTTTCTTCTACCAGCTTGGCCCTCTGATCTGTTAACACCAGCTGTTTGTTGGGACGCTACTTGCATGCCCATTGGGATTCGGTGGCACAAGTCCCCTCAATGGTGTTCCCAAAGACCTTCATCCCATACTATCTCAGGCAATGTAAGATGGTTGTGATGCTGCCAAGTTCACAGCTCATTGTGGCTTGGACACCACCAATTCCATCGGACGGGCCATAGGCACTAGCGTTGACATTCGCTGCCACGCGTGGCTGCCATTGACTTCATTCTCCAGCGATTTCCTGTCCTCCTTGATTGACATACTCTTTGGTGGGACTCGCCTGTTTGGGGAAACAGCTGATTCTGCTCTTAAGTGATTCAAAGCAGAGCATGGCTACTGCTCACTCCCTGGGCCTTTCCGCCCGGTTCGCCAGCCACAAGAGTTTTCCCATTCCTTTCTCGTCATTGGTCAAGGTGTCCCTTACTGCCAACTTGTCCAACTCTCACAGGGAACCCTGCAGTAGAGGAAGTGGTGTCTAACACCCCAGTGGCCAAGCTCACCGCTAAACTCCTTTAGCGTGCCCTTGCAGGAGCACAGCCCACCGGTGGGAGGCAGAATCCACCGATTCTTACTGAGCTGGCAGGCAGTCATGTCGTACATGTGTGTCCTACAGATTGTTCGCAAGGGATATGCCTTACCCTTTCTCTCTTCTCCGCCACTCCTTTCACTGTTCCCTCAGCGACTGACGGAGGACCATTTCTCCATTTTGCGGCAGGATGTGCATGCCTTTTAGCCAAAGGGGTTATCAAGCGGGTGTGGGTGCCAGAAGTAGGACTTGGTTATTATTCCTGCTACTTTCTGGTACCCAAGAAGGATGGAGGTCTTTGACCTATTCTATATCTGCACCCTCTCAATGCCATCCTCTTGAAGGAGAAATTCAAAATGATCTCCCTGGTCCATGTCTTGTCTGCCTTTGATCCTGCAGACTGGATGGTAGAGTTGGACCTGCAGGATGCCTGTTTCTATTTTCCTGTCCTGCCGGCATATCAGCACTACCTGCAGTTTGTGGTGGGAGAGGAGCATTTTCAGTTTGCTGTGCTGCCCTTTAGTTTCACCTTTGCCCCTTGGGTGTTTCACGAAAGTGATGGCAGTGGTGGCAGCACACCTTCAGAGGTCAGGGGTCCTACTCTTCTCCTACCTTGACGATTGGCTGTTGAAGGCAAGCTTGGCCCAGGGTGTCGTCATCAGCCTCTAGACCATAGCGAACCTCCTGTCGTCTTTGAAGTTCTCTTTCAACGTGCCAAAGATACACCTGACTCTTTCTCAGACACTCCCCTTCATCAGAGCCATTCTGGACATGGTTGGGTTTTGTGCCTTTCCCCTGAGAAAGAGAGTTCACGACATTCAGGCTATGATTCTTATCTTTGAGCCTGGGACCTGGATTTCCATGA
The DNA here is from genome assembly GCA_963921515.1 of Calotriton arnoldi. NCBI lineage: Eukaryota > Metazoa > Chordata > Amphibia > Caudata > Salamandridae > Calotriton > Calotriton arnoldi. The sequence continues at coordinate 1,618,908 of CAWUFW010000341.1, forward strand.
GGTCGACTCTGAGACTACTGGGATGGATGGCGTTCTGCATCCAGCTGGTCGAGCATGTCAGTTGGCATATGCAGGCTCTGCAGTGGGATCTGAAGTCCCAGTAGGCTCAACATCAGAGGGAACTCTCAGACCACATTCAGATTTAGGAGGAGGTGGCACAAGATCTGCAGAGGTGATTACTGGACAGCGATTGGGTTAGGGGCAGACCCTTCTCCCTTCCCCACTCAGGGCTGACAGTGGTGAATGATGCATCACTTCTGGGTTGGGGTGGCCATCTGAGGGAGGTGGAGATCAGAGGCCTCTGTTCTCCAGCAGAGTCCAGGCTCCACATCAACCTTCTGGAGCTGAGGGCCATCCGCTTGGCGTTGAAAGCCTTCAGGCTGTCCATGTTATGTTATGTTATGTTATGTTAGCAAAAACTTCTAAAGCGCACGGTCACCAAAAGGTTTCATGGCGCTAATCTTGAACAGTATTGCGGCGCACTAGACTATGCGTAAGCTTGCTCGAACAACCAGGTCTTGAGCACCTTTCTAAACCCCAGCAGGTTGTCGCACATCCTGATTGCCAGAGGTAAGGAATTCCAGAATTTAGGGGCAAGGTAGGAGAACCTACATCCACCCTGACGTTTAAGTTTAATGGCAGGGGTAGTCAGTAAATGAGAATGGGCTGACCGTAGGTTACGAAGTGGGGCATACTTCACAATCATACTGCTGACAAATTTGGGGCTCCTACAATGCAATGCCTTAAAAATTAAGCACCCTGTCTTAAAAGCTGCACGTTGTGCGACAGGTAGCCAGTGGAGTTTGGATAACCAGGGTCTGGCGGATTGCCATTTAGGTTGTTTATAAATTAGTCTCGCAGCCTGATTCTGTACCAATTGTAGGCGTTTAAGTAGGAACAGAGGCAGGCCCAGATAGATGGAATTTGAAAAATCAAGGCGCGAGAGAACCAGAGCTATCACCACCTGAGTCAGGGCTGAATGAGTCAGCAAGTAGGCAATCCTCCTAATCTTTCGCAATTGGAAAAAGCAGGAGGAAACCACTGCCCCCACTTGTCCTCTAAGCGAGAGGTCTGCATTTATAATGACCCCTAAGCTTTTCACAGAAAGAGAGGGAGTAGGGGGGTTTCCTAATTCTGTCGGCCAATAGTGAGGGCCCCACGAGATCTCACTCTTCCCAGGCAGCACTAATTCCGTCTTGCCCGGGTTGAGTTTAAGATGGTTGAGATCCATCCAATGCTGAATATGAAGCATAGTAGCTTGGAATTCAAGAACGGAATCAGGAGAATCCAAGGTAAAAACAAGCTGGAGATCATCAGCATAATTAAAAGAAGTTATCTTTCTATTCTTCAATGAGTGGATCAAGGGCATAAGATAAAGATTAAATAAGTGGGGGGATAGGGACGAACCCTGTGGCACCCCGCATGTAGTAGCGAGCTTAGAGGCAGTAAATGGACCAAGTCGCACTGCTTGAGCTCTGCCTTCAAGGAAGGACCCTATCCAGTTGTAAGCGGTGCCCTGTATACCGGCCTGCCCGACACGGTCCATCAAAATTTTATGACCAACCGTGTCGAACGCGGCCGACAAATCCAGGAGCACCAGGGCCTGGGGAATGCCCTTGTCCGCATTAGCTCTCAGAGTGTCCAGTACTGCAAGAATTACAGACTCAGTTGAGTGGGCAGGTCGAAAGCCGGCTTGTTGTGGCTCTAGATGATCTGACTGTTCGATGAAATTAGAAAGGCACTTGGCCACATGAGCCTCTAAAATCTTGGCCAAGAAGGGAAGGAGAGAGATGGGACGATAATTCGAAGGATTGAGGGGGTCAGCCCCAGGTTTTTTTAAAAGCGGGACCACAATAGCATTCTTGAAAGCACTAGGGACCTTGCCCTGTGCAAGAGACTCGTTAAGAAACGGAAGTACGCTGTGAGATAGGGCAGAAAAGGCGTCCCTCAAAACATGAGGTGGGCAACAATCGGTGGGGGACCCCGATTTTACACGGGTCATTAAATCTAATAGGGTCTGAGGACAAATGCCTGGAAAATGAGCCATAATGGCTGAATTAGTTGGCAAGTTGTCCAAGTGTTCTGTACTAACAGTAGTGGGAATACTAGCTTTGATTATAGAAATTTTGTCCAGGAAATAATTGTTCAGAGAGTTACATAGCTCTTGGGTAGGCGTCTGACTGGGGAGTGTTCTCTCAGCATTACAAAGGTCATTAACTATCATAAATATTTCCTTCGGTTTATTCTGGGCATTTAATATTCTAGCTGAGAAATAAGCCGCTCAAGGGAATGCTGATGTAGGTGCTCACAGACAACACCCCGCCATGTGGTACTGCAACAAACAGGATGGGGTGGGGTCACGGACCCTATATCATGAGGCTTTGCACCTCTTGAAACGGCTGGACCATCGGGGAATTTTCCTAGTGGTGAACCACCTGGCAGGATCATTGAATGCCATGGTGGACAAGCACAGCCGCCGATGCCTTACGGATCATGAACAGAAGCTACTCCCAGAGGTGGCTTATGGTCTCTTCCACGAATGGGAAGAACCTTGGCTTGATCTGTTCACCACCACTAAGAACTTCCATTGTCAGCAGTTTTGCTTGTCGGAGTTTCCAAGGTGTCTCTTGCTCAGAGACGCGTTCTGCCTTAAGTGGAACTCTGGCCCCTGTATACCTTTCCGCCAACACCACTTCTGCCCCGAGTTCTAAAGAAGATCAGGACAGACTGGGCCCAAGTCATTCTAGTGGCTCTGGATTGGGCGCAGAAAGTGAGGTATCCCGAACTCCTGTATTTGCACATATGTCCTCTAATCCGACTGCCTTTGTGGGAGGACCTGCTGTCTCAGCAGCAGGACAGAGTTCTGCACCCAGGCCTTCACACTGACCACCTTCATGCTTGGAGATTGAGCAGCGACAGTTGAACACCTTCGACCTTCCACTTGAGGTGGTCGATGTCATGTTGGCAGCCAGATATCCCTCAACAAAAACTATATAAGCCTGTTGGTGGGACAAATTCGAGGCTTGGTGCGGCATATGCCAGATTGACTCCCTCCAGGCCATTCTGTTATTTGTTCTGTCTCTTGCACAGCTTTGCTGTGGGCACGGTTAAGGGTTATCTTTTGGCCCAATGCCTTCTTAATGTTGTCACACCAGCCCTCGTTTTTTAAGTTGCCGGTTGTGATGCAATTTTTGAAAGAGCTACAACATATGTTTTCCCCTTCTCCTGTTGTCATGACCCAATGGGCCTTAATCTGTTCCTGACTTATATGATGTGCACTCCTCTCAAGCCGCTTTACAACTGTCTTTTACGACTCCTTACTATCAAGACTGTGTTCCTAATTGCCATCACCTTGGCACGGCGTATGAGTGAGCTTCAGGCTCTTTGTCTCAATCCACCATACACTTCCTTCTTCTCAGACAAACTGGTTCTGTGGACACGGGCATCCTTCCGGCTGAAGGTTGTGATGCCCATCCACGTCTGTCAAACCATCTTCCTGCAGGCGTTCTCTGCTCCGCCTCACCGCCCCTAAGGCGGCAGAGACACTTCATTACTTGGAGCCCTAGAGAGCGCTAAGCTTCTACATAGATGGTACCAAAGACCACCAGTTGGACGATCAGCTCTTTGTGAGGTTCACTGGAAGAGAAAAAAGGCAAAGCAGTGCATAAGAAAACCACTTTTTTAATCTAGAGAATCATTCAGTAATCTATCTTGCAACTGAAAGGATTTGGCAATTTCTGTGCCCCTTTTGATGTGAAATGTGAAGGCATGTTTGATCTGCAGGTATCTAAAAGTTTCGGATTCCGCCAGTTGGTTTTCCTGACGGCGATATCCAGGAAAATCATTTCATCACCCATATAGCTCAGAGTTTACTCATTCCTATGAGGTCCGATCACAATCTCTTCCGTTTCCCCACTTCTGTGACTGCGTCACTATCCCACAAGGGTGTCTCTCTAGTGAATGCTCCCCTCCATCCAACAAATTTTATAGCTTCCTTCCACACTGACGCTACTGTTCGCAAATGGGTTGGTAATGTTGTGGAAGATCTGTTTCTATTCAGTCATGCTGGATAGCCTCTGCTCCCCATTGCATGTGTAGCAACCCTAATCGAAGGTTCATCCCGTGGTGCAACCCCCCAGTCATCAATGTTTGTCAACTACGTGGCCCAGTAGTATTTTTTAATGCCTGGAAGTGGTATACCACCATTATAAACTCCTCTTGTCAATTTATTAAAGGCTATGCAGGGCATCCTCTCATTCTACAACAGCAACTTGACTTCAGCCGCCAATTCCTTGAAAAAGTCTTCTGGTATTTTGAACCAGGTGTTCTGAAGAGCATACAAACATTTGTTTAGTGAGATCATTCCAAACCTGGCCACCCTGCCCATCAGCGAGAGCAGCAGGGCCCTCCAGTGTTTGACGTCACTTTTAAACTTACCTTGCAATTTGTATAGTCTTCATTCAAGAAAGATACAGATGCCCCTATTTATGTAGATCCTAAGGTATCAGAAGCCTTGTAACAAGATTTGCAACTGGCAGCTTCTTGATAATTTCAGTATCTCCCCCGTCAATGACCATTAGAATTCTGGAGATACTTACCTTGGGTTGTGCCATCTATAGCAACACATCATCTGCATACAGTGAGATTCTATTATCCCATGTGTCCTCCCATTTAAGGGTCTGATCTCTCCCATGCTGCAAAGCGTTCAAGTACCAAACTGAAAATCATGGGTGAAAGTGGGCATCCCTGCCTGGTCCATCTGTCTAATTGGAATAGGCGTGACATAACTCCATCAACTCTCACCATGGCCAGCTGTAGCTTGAATAAAGATCCACCCTTTGTCCAATTTGGCATCTCAATCCCGAAAGGACCAACGCCTTGCATCCGTATTTCTCCAGTACTCTACAACTGCTACCCCTTAAATTAGTCTCTTGGAGCATAACTGGATCTGGGCAAAGTCGCATAACAATATCTCTCTCTTTATTTTACTGCCCAGAATATTAACACTCCAGGTTAGTACCTTTAGTGGTATGGTAACATTGATGTCTACGTGATGTATTGCCCACTCACTTTCCAGCAATGCCCTGTTTGTGGTCAAATCTGTTATTCTCTTGTTTTTTGTGCTATTCCAACTTCACTCCGGTAACTGGCATAACTGTGTTAATCAGATAACCAAACTCCTTCTCCCCCTTGCCCAACTCCCCTATCCCTTCTGTCCTGCTTTGCAGGCTTCTAAGGGAAGCAATGACATTATTGGATCTCAGGTTGCTTTACACAAAGCAGCTTTATTAAATGCTCACCGAATGGCAAACATATTTGTAGTCCAGAATTGCTGTTTAATTCAAGACTTTACCAAGACACTGTCTTTACAATGTGTAAATGTTGTGTATACTGTCCGATACATTCCTCATTCACCAGGATATCTTGGAGACACTTTCACTAGCTTCTGATGATGTTGCTTTTGTACTATGGTGAACTCTTATTGTCTCTTATTTTGAAGGTGCTCGCTTTATTACTGGACATGGTGTACAGAAGTGATGAGAAAGAAAAGGCTGTGCCATTAATCTCACGTCTGTTATACTATGTGTTTCCATACTTGAGAAATCACAGGTAATGATCTTCTTTGTTCAGTTTTTGTATTCCTGTTTTTTTCTTTGTTTCTGCATGATCTGATGTCTTTTGTAAGTCTCCGTAAAGGTCCATCTATTCATGTTCCATATCGCACATCCTGCCTTATTCCTATTGTTAATATTATTATTATTGATAATTGTCACTTGTTCTCAGTCACATCTCTGTATAAACGTACCTCTAGGACATCTGGATTGTAGTCAGTAATTTATACAAACTAGTAATCAGGCCTTTTGTCTCTGCGCACATCATAATTTATTGCTTGAAGGGAGTTTTTTTTCCTCTTTGCTCTCGTAAAAACCTGCTGTTGCTATAATATTTAAAAGTAGTTGTATCTCCCAGTCTACTTAGTATGAAAATCAGCTTTATATCTCTTTAAACTTTTGATCGTGCAATTTCTAAACATATCGCTTAGTATTGTACAGTCACTTTCTTTCCATTAGTAAAGGCATACCCTATTCTTGCTGTGGTAAAATCTTGTATAAAACAAATGTGCGTCTGTAGGAAGGGAAATGATGTCAGCTACTTGTTTAACTCTATTGTAAAAAATATGCTGAAAATATCCTAGCTATCAAATTAAGTTTAATGACTCAAGCCAATCCTAAGCAGGTGTCGGTGTTCAGGTGTCGGTGTTCCCAAAGTTGGAATTACATGGTACAAGAATATGATGCCCAGTTTTAGGAGGTGCGGAAACACATCTCATAAAACCATCAGGTCTCTGGAGCTGAAGAAGGGAGTGGAAGCTCAGCGCAGACCCCAGCGACCCATTAATCTGCAGGGGGAAGGACGTTCAACCCAGCCAACTTATATCTGCCCTGATTCTTGCTGAAATCAGCAATTCCTACCCCAATACATCCCCACTTAACTAAGGGCCTTAAGAGGGATAAAGGACATCCTTGCCACCTTCCTTGGGTTAAGAAGAATTTTCCATGAGTGATACCCCACTCAGTAATATTTTCACTGTTAGATATTGTCCCGACGACACCCAGCTGATCCTCTCCCTCACCAACGAACCCACAACCGCCAGAACCAACTTCCACAGCGGAATGACCCGGGAACCAGCAACCACCCAGTCTAGTAGTCAATTTGACAGACAAGACTCTATCATCAACCCAACTCAAAGTGCTGGTAAAAGGCCTAAGATTTGTCCCTACACCTAGTCTGGATAAATTCAAATTAAGCTGCGAGATCAACGAATTCATTCGCAGAATTAAACTACAGGTCTTTTTCGCCAACAAACTAGCAATTGAAACCAGTGACAGTGACACAGGACTACACCTAAAATCGAATTTCACTCCACCATCGGCCACATTACCCGTGGAACTCCTAGCTTTTGAAAAAGCGATTCTGAAAGAAATAGGGGAGATCGATCCAAGGACCATCAAAATCTTCCATAATATAAGCAAAGAAGAACAGTCGGCCATCCAACAACTGGCTAACGACAAGGATGTGGTAGTGAAGCCAGCAGACAAAGGGGGGGCCCATTGTCTTACAAACTACGGAAGCCTATCGCCGTGAGTGCATGCGACTACTGGAAGACGAGAGGAATTACCAACGCATCAGAGACGATCCCACAAAACACCTAAGGATACGGATCACGAGTATGGTGGAGGAGGCAACACTACATGATTGGATCACTAAGAAAGAAGGGGATTTCCTGATTAACACACACCCGGTGACCCCCTATTTTTACACAATACCCAAAATACACAAATCTTTGGAAAACCCACCAGGGCGACCGATTGTATCCGGCATAGGTTCGATACTGAAACCTCTTTCAAAATTTGCTAACGCCTTCTTACGTCCTCTAATACAAGGAACAGACACATACCTACAGGACACTAAGGCAGTCCTGTGTCTTCTAAAGGACCTACAGTTCAACCCTGCACCAGCATTCTCATAGGGTTGGACGTTGAAAGTTTGTACACAAGCCTCCCATACAAGGACACTTTGGAAATCATCGAAGAAGTCCTGTATGAAGGGAGCTGGACCTACCACACACCAAGACACCTGGTGTTAGAATGCATCAAACGTGCTCTAACAGAGAATTTCTTTCACTTCGAAGATACCTTGTTCCGCCAACAACACGGAACCAGTATGCGCAGTACTTTCGCCCCTAGTGTGGCGGGATTATACGTACACCATCTAGAGAAACATAAAATCCTGGCTGACACCAACCCTCATCTCGAACTCATCACACTTTGGAAAGGTGTATAGATGACATTCTACTGATTTGGGAAGGAGACGAGTCCAGAGCAGATGAGTTCATAACCTGGCTAAATCTCCAGGACACGTTCCTTAAATTTACTCATACTATGAGCAGATCTAAACTGGTGTTCCTGGACCTCAACATTATCGCAGCTGAAGGCACCCTAAAAACAACAACACATGAGAAACCCACTGCAAAGAACTGCTTATTACTACACGACAGCTTTCACCCCGGGCATTTGAAAGACAATCTCCCCTTCGACCAGTTCCTTAGGCTAAGGAGGAACTGCACAGAGGTCAATGATTTCAGAACACAAGCCGAGAAACTGACAGACAAACTTCTGGCAAGGAACTACCCCAAATAGTTGGTGTCTAAAGCAAAGAAACGAGCAGTGAATAATCACAGAGATTCTCTGCTGGAAACACGCCAGAAACAGAACACTGTTGAAGACAAGAGACCAATCTGCATAACTACCTTTAACATAGCCTCTGATCAAGTCACCAAAATCATTGGAAAAAATTGGCGTATTTTGAACAGTGGGCAACTTAACATCCCAAAACCAATGTTCTCCCACAGAAGGGGGAGGAATTTGAGAGACATTTTGGTACATACACGCCCGAACTCAGGAACCAACAGAGAAAGGAACCAAACTATGCTAGGTACACCACCTACGGGTCATTATCCCTGCGGGAATTGCAGTGTTTGCCATCTTACTACCGCCACCAAAAAAGTGTCCTTCAATAATGGAATGAATTGGGAGTTGCGAAAGCTAACAAACTGTAGCACAGCAGGAGTGGTATATCTCATCACTTGCCCCTGCAAACTATATTATGTGGGTATGACCACGAGAAAAGTAAGCACCAGAGTGTGCGAACACCGCAGTAACGTCCGGTGTCAGCGTATCACCACAAAAATGTCCTCACATTGCAAGGAACAGAAACGCACACCCAATGATTTGAAGTGGGTTGTCCTTGAACACCTGTGTTATAGTGATAATCTGGAACACAGTCTGGAAAAAGAACAGCGGTGGGTGTACAAACTCCACACTGACACCGTGGGACTTAATGACAATATCCCGTGGGGCCTCTTACGTTGAATGCACAACATTGAGACTAGTGGAGACATCTTTATGAGTCTGTATAACTAAGTATAACACCCTGGTTTTTTAGAGTATACGATCACACGAGGACATAATATTTCGAGACCCATCTAACAATAACTATGAAGGAGTCCCACACCAAAATATTGTGTTATAAAGACTAGACACTTTAAAACAGTGACCCCCTGCTTACACATGATTAGTAATACAGGATTCTAATATACATCTGTCTAACAATGGTACAGCTGAGCGTGATAAGAGTGCGTTACTATTCACCAGGAATGCATCATTGAGAGATCCTTCAGATAACATCTGTACGATAATGGGACATCTCAGCGGTTAAAAAGAACCCACGAAGCAGCCATTAGTTTGAAATATGTATTGTAAAATACTGACCACTGTGTCCACGGGTACATGCATGCAGTAATAAGAATAAAACTATCATACATGGGAAGCATCCGCTCAACATTATAAGCGAGTAGCCTGGTTGAAGTAATATCACACTTAGGTAGTAGCCATTACATCTAACCACCCCCGAGTAGGACTTGTTTTCTGTGCAGGAAAACGGCGAAATACTATACCTGTGTAATTCCCAATGTTTTTGTATGCATATAGTTTGATTCCATTCTGCATTACGTGAAACATTTTAATATCAACTCCTTTCCTCATACATTTCCAGTAACTTAATGTTATTCAGGATGGGAATTCTCACAACATGGCGCTGCCACTACTCCGGCAACGGCGGCCATTTTGAACTAACCGAGCGGTCTAGTACTACGAAGCAGAATGTCAGGGCGTTTTTTTTCCTGCCGCATGGTTAGGAAAGGGCTTTATAAACGGAAACGGCTCATGCACCAGTTAGTATGCGGTCTCCAGGGAGAGAAGTAGGTTACTGTACCAGAGGCGGCTTTGACGAAGTAAGTGGCAGGGGGCTTCCTTTTTTTCCTACTGATGGAGTACGCTACCCACTTGTTAAGCAGCAACAAGAGTAAATGATATATAGACCTTTTTCCCCCCTCCCTCTTTTAGAGTGTGACTACACGCCCCTCTACCCCTGGCTTTGACCATGATGCAATAATATAGCATCTACAGAAGTACGTCACAAGGATTATTTTTTCTATGTTTTATGTTGTACTGTCACGTGGTGTCTTGTTTCACGAGTGCTATTTTACGAGTGGTGTCACCCATTACAGTGTGTGGCATGTTCATGACACACTATTTGAGCACATAGGATACACCATATGAGCACCCACAATATACGGGTGCGATATTTTGATAATTGCATGCACAATCATGCTAATGCGACCTGCCAGCACGGCTGACAGGTCACTGTTTTTAATACATCTTTTTGCTTTCTAATTACAGACACGGATTAATCACTAGAACCGTATGTATACAGTGCGCATTAGGTGTGCATGGTTTGTGTCCTTATTACAGGATTCACTAGGAGTGGTACACACCGGGCTGGACCCCGTGGAGTCCTGATGAAGCGCTATTAGGGGAACAACTCGAAACATGTTTACAAGAACACATTACTGAGACAACCAGACTCATTAAGGTCAGGTTTCTTCTCAGTAAACGACCCCTGATCTTTAGCCATACCAAATAGGGGCGGGAATAAAAGAGTGGCCAACTAGTTAGGTATTTTTAAATTTTCTTTCCCTTTCCACTCCACATCACTGCACTACACATAGTCTACAATAAAAAGTGCTCCTACGTAATTCGCAAGTCGCAGCATGCCTCAATCCATAGAGGATTGAGAGGAACCCCAATGATGAAGCATGCCACCTAGGGGCAACCCTGGTGTGTGAGGGGTCTCTAGAAAAAAAGTATTTTTTCTAGACAAGGGATTACAACGAATTCTTGCTGTATCCTATCTAATTCCCTAAGGACAAGTTTTCTTCGATATACTCGATTTTTGTCTAACTAAGTAATTTTGTACATCAAATAGTGGTACTCCATGGCAAAATAGAAGCCACCGGACGAAATGCTTACCCATTCCACCAGGGCAAAATCGCCAACCTTCGTTTTGGCCTGGCATGTTCCTTTTGCTGAGATCTGTCAGGCGGCGACCAGTGTTGCCAGATTTTCGATCCCTCCACTAGCCCAAAGCCAACCAAAATGTAGTCATATCTAGCCCAACAATGCTCCTCCATGGAAGGAGGGGCTGGGGCACTGTGATGCAGGCAGAAATGAGCACGGGTGGCTGAGCTGGCATACAGAGGTGGTGTGCAAACTGCCTCCTTCTGCTGGATGCTTCTCTTGTCCCAAGACTTTAAGACTGGCATAAGTGTGAGTGACAGCAGCATTTGATGTAAATTAGGCCTTGGTCATAACACTCATGTATAACAACAACAAAGAATCCGCGGGTCCTGAGGAGGGATATATACACAGACGAATAAACAGTACACCCCCACAGGAGAACACAAAAAGAGGGGAGTCTCAATTAAGAGGACGGAATCCCATCACCCACCGAGGTGGCATGCTTCATCATTTGGGATCTCCTCTTGGCTGCACGCTAGTGCAACCAAGGAGCTACAACTCCTTGCTAGTGTAAAGGAGGAGCTCGCGGATGTTTTGATGAAATCCGAAGCTAGATCACCTAAGATCGATGAAGCAAAAAGCAGTGTGGTGAGAATACGTGATGCAGTGTATGTAATAAGTGTGTTAAAATTGACTACCAGGAGAGAAAAAGGTTTATTAGATATCTCATGGTGTCAAGGGTTAAAAAGCAGTAAGGGCGCGATCTGAATGAATGTGCGAGCGCGCTGGTGAGAAGGTCTACATGTTTCAGCCAACCTTGATCTTACATTGATCGTGGCTTTCTTCAGGACCTAGTTGTAACTACTGCACTCTAAATATGTGAAAAATTAACACAAACACAACCTTATAGGAACAATACAACCATATACCTGTGTAATGTTTTATGTTGAAACTACAGGCATAGGTGTTGCACTCCCGTATTCAATCGGGAGAGAACCCACCGCTCCTGGCAACAGCTCAGGGCGTGAGGCAACGCTGCTTTTTGCTTCATCGATCTTAGGTGATCTAGCTTCGGATTACATCAAAACATCCGCGAGCTCCTCCTTTACACTAGCAAGGAGTTGTAGCTCCTTGGTTGCACTAGCGTGCAGCCAAGAGGAGATCCCAAATGATGAAGCATGCCACCTCGGTGGGTGATGGGATTCCGTCCTCTTAATTGAGACTCCCCTCTTTTTGTGTTCTCCTGTGGGGGTGTACTGTTTATTCGTCTGTGTATATATCCCTCCTCAGGACCCGCGGATTCTTTGTTGTTGTTATATATGGTTAGGGGATTCATCCACGCAGGTCTGTAAACTTTCCTCAGACCCTCTTTTCTCATCTGGTATTATATCATAACACTCATGTGCCAGGTTGGCTTCTTGACATATGCATACCTCTCACCATTTTGAAGGAGCTTGGTTGGTGACACCACCAGTTTTGGAGGGCGGGTGATTCCCCATTTTAGGTCGAGCCTGGGCAGTGCATGTGCTGCTCTGCGAGGCATGCTGTATTCGAGTATGGACTTGAAGCTCCGCCCACTCTCCGCCCATATTTTTCTTTGGCTTGTGTCATTGTCCTTTGTAAATGCTGGCTTTTGATTCATTAATAGGCTTGTTAGTCCCTCCTTAGTACCACCATGTCTTCATTTGTAACCTCCCATGAGGACTGGCCCTTTTACTTCTGTTGTTACACGGTATGTCTTATTAGGTCTGTAAGCACTATTTTCTTTAATGAGTTTCTCCTACTGCAGGCACGACATGCTTTCCTGCAACATTCAGCGTGCCATGCGCGCTTTCACTTTCCAAGCAGCCCGGGACAATTGCAGCTGCTTCTTTGAAATGAAATAGGTCTCGCATTTACAAGAGTTTGAACTATTGGCATTGTAAATGACAATGCCTTTTATTTAGGTGCTCCGAGCACATGGCCATTGCTGGCATTGGTTAGAGCAGGAACGACTCCATCTGTCACCAGCTGAGCCCCAGGCAATACAGTCTATCATTAACACCTAGTCCCTACTTTAACTTAAAGCCCTAGCCCAATGCCCTAAAGTATAGCAAAAAGTATTTTTTAGAGTAGCCCAATATATGAGTACCCGAAAAAATCATTACTTTCTTGCACAACTGGGAGCAATTTAGCCCAATTGCACAAGAACTCGCCCAATCTGGCAACACTGGTGGGGACATGGGTTCCTCTTTACACCTTGCCCAAGCACTATTATTTGGTCTCAGAAGTGCGAAGGATGGACATTTCACACACTTGGTGCTCCAGGATTACCTTCAGACCCCATCTGATAGGTACTACTTTAGAATTTATTCAACAGGTGAGGAATCTGTAGGTAGAAGTATCCATCAGAAGAAAAGGTTACTTTCCTTCAGTAATGACCTGTGTAGTTGATACTCTACATGCCTGCAGATTCCTCACCAATCTCACCCTCCTCCCCACTGGAGGATAGTCATACGTCCTAGTAAAAAGGTTCCAACTAGACTGCTACACTGTGCTACTTAAATTGAGGTCTTTCCTCATCTCGGCCTCTAAGGACACAGAAAAAAGAGAAAGGAGACTGACGTCTATGCACTGGGGTGAGCGCTGTACGGCTCCAGTGAGTCACCCAGGCGTTGCTTCCAGCACCAAGATGGAGTTAAGCGCCCCCTGCCAGTGTGCGAGAGCTATGAAAGTTTCCACATTCAGTCCTACACCTGGGGATAGTCAACAGGTGATGAATCTGCAGGTTGATACAGTATCAAATAGAAATATAGTTATCAAAGGTAAGTAACATTTTCTTCTGATGGATACATCTTAATGAAGATACATCATGTCCTGAATGAGACCCTGACAAATACCTTTCTGGCATGTGGGATTGAAAAGTGCTGATTAACCAAGGAAGTCCTGCAGCACATCTCTGGCAGAGTCCCAGTCACTGCATGCTGTGAGGTTGTAATGCTTTGCAAAAGTATGTAGGGACGACCACGTTGACGTCAGGCAGATTTCAACCACGGGGTCACTCTGGTGATAGCCATGGGAGCATTCATGGCCCTAGTGGAGTGAGCATGAATACCCTCTAGAGGATATTTTTTAGCTAAGGCATTGCAAATTTTGATACAAAAGGTGACCCAATGAGGTCTAGTGTATTTTGTCACCGACTTGCCCATTTTAGCTCCGGCAAAGCCTACAAAGAGCTAATCATTACTCTGTCCTGTTGAGTGTGATCAGTGAAATATGATACAGCACTCCTGTGGTGATTGCCGTTCAGGTGTTTTTCATGGTTTGCTATTGCTTGGAAGGGCTTTCCTACAAGACTGTGGCATTTCATGGATGGTTATTTTGTCCCATTTGCACTCCTATTTGGTGTTTGTGATGGGTCATCAAATAGTCCTTTTGGAAGATTACAGCCAGTGTCTCATCTTTGATATGCATTTACTTAGCTGAAACAACAACATTTTAATTGCTGGTTTATTGCCTTTTTTTTATCTAATAGTACTTGTTTGTCTACTGTGTCATAAAAACATAGTGCTATTTATCCTAAAGCTAATCACCCTCATGCGTTGATTTGTTTTAGTTTGCTGTCATGTTGGATTTAGTTTTTTTGTTAAGAGAAAACATGCACACACATAGGCTTTCCTAATGATGCAAAGAAAATGCTTTCATCTTGTCGAACATATATACTATGCAATATTTTTCTGCGTGTGCCCTTTAAGTATCTCTTACAACACAGATTTACTCTTCTGACTCCTTTTGAGGATTATCTTAACTCTGCTAATGCAATTCTTTCTGCAAATGGCCCCTAATGTTGTAAGCCAAGATGCTGCTTCATTATCGCATGAGCTTTCTAGTTTAGCTGGTGATAACACAAAGTATTGATCAGCTATTACCAAACTGTTTCACTAACAAAAAGCCAGATTTATTGTCCTTACCAGTGCTCGCTATACTTGCCATAGCATTAGGATTGTTGGATATTTTAGGAAAATGTTGGTGTGTGTTTATAATTATAAGTGCATCTTTAGATATTCAGTAAGTTTATATGATGTCTTTTTAGTGCCTATAATGCCCCCAGTTTCCGAGCCAGTGCAATGCTTCTCAGCAGTTTGAGTGGATACGCATACACCAAACGAGCATGGAAGAAAGAAGTTCTGGAACTGTTCATGGAACCAGCATTCTTCCAGATGGATTCCTCCTGTGGACAGTAAGGAGCAAACTTCTGATAGTTTTGTTTTAGTGTAAAACATTTCAGTGAAAAATACCGGTGTTCCAACAATAGAAGCAAATCAGGGCTGGTAGTTAATACTTTTGTTGACAATTTGGAAATCTGAACAATTCCATGGCAATAAAGTCATGATGATAGTGTTACGGTTGTTGTTATTGCTTTATAATCTGAAACAACATGATGGGAAAGAAAATTATGTTTGAATAATTTTACCATTTTCATAATTGTTTGTGCTCTTCTAAAACAAATGTTGGTACAAGCCATGAAGGACAAATTATGTTATGGGGAGAAACTGCTGACATAACAGGGATTGACCTTTTCCGTACTCCATGGTGAATTCATGCAATTTTTCAGCTTCATGGTACACTGCTAGTCAAGGAAAAGTCAACAATGTGATGTATAGAGTTACAACACTGCATGTCTCTAAAATGAGTATGCATCAGATGCAAAAAAAAACCACCTTTTACCTCTTACTTTTCGAATCTCATAATATCCAACATTTCCTTATTAGCCGCTCTAACACCTTTAAACCTAGGAGAATTTCAAAGCAACCCAACCTCAGCACAGAGGCCAATTCTCTGACACTCTTCTTTGTCCTGTAGCTCTACTATAAACCCCACTATAATAAAATCACAATGTCTTCATGAGGCCTCAGAAAATTACTATACAAATTCACTTTTGACCTCTCCAGCAATTATCCAAGCACTCATACTCTCTTTGCTTCAATACCTAAATCTTCGTAGCATGTGTATACACATGCTCTGCATACTCCTGCTTTCTAGTGTTGGGCTCGGATGTTTGCAACTTTTTTTTTGTCAAAGAATTCTCGCGAGTCACGAGGTATATGGTAACTCCTCCTTATGCCTGCATTGCACAATGGCACAGACTCCATTTTAGATTGTTTATTTCCGTCATCAGGTTCGGACATGACGACCATAGCTCCAGGATCGACACTTCCCTCTACCATTCCCAAAACACCAATCAAAGCAGAAAATCACACACTGCTGCCAACTCGCTACTGAGACCTCCACCACACAGAGGATGAGCTGACCTTTTACTGCTGCGGGCCCAGGTAGGGTCTTTGAGCCCCGAACCCTCTACTCAACGTTTCCTTCTTCGAGAATTTACACCTGGTAATGGAATGGACCTCATTTCAACACTGCCCTGTTGTAGCGCAAAATACCCCTGGTCTGATCACCACCAGGTGTGTAATTTAGGCTTATCGCCTCAGCATGATGACACCAAGTGTGAGGCCTGTTTGGTGTTTGATCCAAAAAGATTCTTCATCACCAAAGGGACTGGCGCTGGGCACACCATAAGATGTACAGAAACTCAATTGAGGGCACCCCGGATATCTTTGGGGAAGAAACCCTTGGTGCCAAGGACATTGAAGTCAGGCCTTCGGACATTCCGTCCAACAAATCGTCGCCACAGGGGGTTTTCTCCTCTGGTACAGATGAAGAACAGAAACAATCCCACCTCCACATCAAGGCAACAGGACCATGCAAACAGACGATGCCACGGGCTGTGAGTATGGCAGACCCTCATACCAAGATGACCAAAGTCCCTCGAGAGGAGGCAGAGCACCACCCTGAGGAGGTCAAGCCATTACCCCCTCAAAGTTGATCCAGCCCTTCTGGGCACCACATGGCTGTGGTGCAGGTCAAACCCATGAGATGACCATGGATCGGGACCCCCATGCATCCACACGCTGTCAACATTCCAGATCAAATGCCAAGACTAAACTTTTAACCTCCTCTGCGCCAAAGGGTATGCCAGCACCAAAAACACTAACAGGCCCCAACACGCCACAGATACTGAACACTATCTTGGAGCCAACCCCACCTTCAGGCCGATACACTGGGAGCCAAGACCTACCTTGGCATTGAGACCGACGACTTTGAAGGTGTTGCTTCAGGACGTCAAAGACCACCAGCTCCGAAAGCCCTGACTAATCTGAGCATCCAATACTCCAGCTGCTCCCAGCATCGCTTAATGCCCGGCAAAAGATCAATCAATCAATCAATCAATCAGGGGCTTTTAAAGCGAGCTACTCACCCTTGAGTATCTTAAGGTGCTGGGGGCGGCGGGGGGTGCAGCTCCGGATCAGTCTTAAAGCCAGGTCTTGAGGCTCTTCCTGAAGGTGTGCAGGGTAGGGGAGCATCTGATGTTGACTGGGAGCTCGTTCCAGGCCTTGGCCACGACGTAGGAGAAGGCTCTTCCGCCTGCTCTGGTTCTTCGGATGCACGGGGTCTCTGCTAAGGCGAGGTCGGCAGAGCAGAGGTTTCTTTTGAGTACGTGGAATGAGACTCTTTCGTTGAGGTATTTGGGTCCGATGTTATGGAGGGATTTGTACGCGTGGGTGAATAGCTTGAAAGTCACTTTCTTCTCGACGGGGAGCCAGTGGAGGTCTCGCAAGTGCTGGGTCATGTGCTCATGTCGTGGGGTTCCGAGGACGAGTCTGGCTGCGGTGTTCTGGATGATCTGGAGTTTGTGTAGCAGGGATTTGTTGATTCCGGCGTAGAGGGCGTTCCCGTAGTCCAGTCTGCTGGTTATGAGTGCATGTGTGCCGGTCTTTCTGACTTCGGTGGGGAACCACTTGAAGGTCTTGCGGAGGGAGTTGAAGCAGGTGGAGGCGACGGCGTTGATCTGGCGAGTCATGGTGAGGGAGGAGTCTAGAATGATGCTGAGGTACCGGGCATGGTCCGTCGGGGTGGGTGGGTTTCCGAGGGCCACCAGGTGTTGTCCCAGGCGGTGGGGGAGGGTCCGAGAACGAGGACCTCTGTCTTTCTCCGAGTTGAGCTTTAGGCAACTGTTGCTCATCCAGGCTGCGACGTCTTTCATTCCTTCCTGGAAGCTGAGTCTGGTGTCTTCGGGGTTCTTCATGAGGGAGAGGATGAGCTGAGTGTCGTCGGCGTAGGATACTATACTGAGCCCATGCTGTCTGACGATGGCGGCGAGGGGGGCCATGTAGATGTTGGGGGAGCGTGGGGCTGAGTGAAGATCTTTGGGGTACTCCGCAATTGATCTCTCTGGGTTCGGAGAGGAAGGGTGGGAGTCTGATCCTTTGGGTTTTGCCGGCGAGAATGGAGCAAATCCAGTCGAGGGCGGTTTCCCGTATGCCGGCGTCATGGAGTCTGGCTGCAAGAGTGCAGTGGGAGACGGTGTCGAAGGCTGCAGAGAGGTCTAGCAGAATGAGGGCCGCGGTGTGGCCCTGGTCGAATAGCACGCGGATGTCGTCGGTGGCGGCAAGGAGGGCGGTCTCGGTGCTGTGGTTACTGCGGAACCCGGACTGGGAGGAGTCGAGGATGGCGTACTCTTCGATGAAGGTGGTCAGCTGGGTGTTGATGAATTTTTCGGTGATTTTGGCTGCGTAGGGAAAGAGAGAGATGGGTTGTTAGTTTTTCAGGTCCGTCGGGTCAGCCGAGGGTTTCTTGAGGAGGGGCTTGACCTCTGCCCGCTTCCAATCATCAGGAAAAATGCCGGATTCGAAGGAGGCGTTGATGGTGCGGCCTAGTTCGAGTGCTATGGTGGCGGCGGCTCTGTGGAAGATGTGCGCCGGGCAGGGATCCGTGGGGGCTCCTGTGTGGGTGCTCTTCATGGTCGTGGTGGTATCTTCGGTGTTGACCGGTGTCCAGGTGGAGATGGTGGGCTGGCTGTCATTGCTGGGGGGGAGGGTGGTTTCTGGAGTCTGTTCGCTGAAGTTGTCGTAGAGGGCCTTGATTTTCAGGTGGAAGAAGGAGCCAAGCTTGTTGCAGAGGTCCTGGGACGGCGTGACGTCCGTGGCTTCGCTGGGGGGTTTGGTGAACTGCTGGATGACGTTGAAGAGTTCCTTTGAGTTGCTGGCGTTGGTGAGGATTTTGTTCTGGATGAAGGTCCTCTTGGTGGCTCTGATGAGTTGATGGTATTCTGTCATGGCATTCTTGTAGGTGTTCTAGTTGTCTGTGGTTTTGCTATTTCTGGCTTCTTGGAGGTCAGTGGTGAACCAGGCGGCCTTCCATGGGGGTTGTCTGTCGGGGTGGCGGAGGGGTGCGAGCTTGTTTGCGCAGCTGGTGATCCACTGGTGTAGTTCCTTGGCTGCGGAATTGGCGTCAGTCGTGGTGGATGGGGATTGTCAGCAGTGTCTGCAGCAGAACTGGCCATAGGTGGTGTTCGGCGTTGACCGCTGGCAGTTGTTCTTCCTTCCAGGGTTGAGTGCGAGGAGGGCAGCGGAGTCGTAGCGGTGGGAGGTCAGAGATCCAGGGTCCCTGGAGCTGGTCGCAGTCGGGTCGCGGACGGGTGCAGATTGGGTTGCCTTTGGCGCAGCTTCGGCGCAGCCGCCATTAAATAGGGAAGGTGGGAGGGAAGCGCAGCTGAGAGGCGGGAGCGGGAACTGGCAGGGGGGAGGGGATGCTGGGGCAGCAGCGGCGGGAAAGGGCACGGAGAACATTGGGCACAGGAGAAAACAGGCAAAAACGGCCAAAATGCAGAGGTCACAAAACAAAAAAGAAAACACAGGCACAATAACAAGGATGAGGTGCAGACAGTAAACAGATAGAGGTAAGACAGAAAAACGGGCACAAAAGATAGAAAACGGGCACAAAAGACCGAGACAGACAACAGCCGACCAGCAGAAGAGCAAGGCTCTCCCACTGGACCACCAGGGATGAGGCGCAGGCAGGAGCCTGCGGTGGAGGAGGGCCTCAACACCTACCTGCACAGGGACAGCGGCAGCTGCACAACAGCGGAGCTGCTGGGGGAGAGAGCAGGTCTCTGACCAGGAGGTCCGAGGTCTAGTCAAAAGAGATTGTATATTCACCCTATTACGGAAAAGATTGCTTCAGTGCCAGAACTGACTCCCATGTATAAAAAGAGACTCAACGACAAGAGCACCAGCCCTATCCACTTTGCCCCTTCCACACCTTCTCCACCTACTCTGGCTCTTTTTCCTCCTGCTCCAACACTACCAAAGGCATGCACACCTCTGGGTTCACCAAAGTCCTTGCCAAGATCACATAGACTCTGCCACAAAGATGAGCCATATGACATAGCTGGGAAGCCAGGTGAGTGGGGAGACCCCTGGGATGATTATTCTGCAGACCCTCCTGGGTACCCCGACCCAGATCTGTATGCCTCCAAACCCTTCCTCTAAGTCGATGCAACCTCATACCATAAGGTAATATAACGGGTGACCCAATACCATAAAACGGACCGCCATGTAGTTCAAGAGGAACACTACTTCTTAGTTGAGACTCTCTCTCTCTCGAGCGCACTATTCAGTGTTTACCCATGTTAAAGGACATGCTCAAACCAGCTACAGAGCCCTTTTAGGACCCAGTCAAAACCAGGGCAGTAGCCCTGAGTGTAGAGAGAAAGTACAAGGCCTCATCTTGTGACCCACCATACATCAAGGAACATGTAGAACCTTCATCACAGCATCCACTTGATAGAGGATTATCTTCCAGAGCTGGACAACGACTTACCAGACCTACTCAGCAGATCAAACCAAGAAGTCCCTGAGCGGAAACTCAATCCCCAAGTACTAAACCGCTACTTCAAATGCTAGGGCACGCCACAGATAGACCTGTTCACTACCCCAGATATCCTAAAATGCCTAAACTTCAGCAGCAGGCTCCCACACCCACAGTCCATGGGCAATGTACTGTGGATGAACTGGTCAGGGATATTTGCTTACGCTTTTCTGAATCTCTAACTCCTTCCACTGGTAGTGTATAAGATGAGACAAATGTCCCAGACAATCCTTGTACTCCACTCTACTCAAAATGTCCATCGGTCCCCACAAAAACCTCCTCAACAGAGCAGACCTTCTCACCAAAAACCAGGGACAGATCAGACATCCAGACTCCAAACAGCTCAAGCTAGCGATCTGGCATCTGAGGTCCTAGAGTTTGACTACTTATGCGTCCCACAAGAGTGCATGGATATCCTTAGAGAAGCCCGCAGACCGACTAATCTACCTTGCTATGTAGCAAGATGGAAATATTTGTCTGCTACTCTATACCAAAGCATATAGACCCACTGAACCTGCGGTTCAGGACATCATATGCTACCTCCTTCACCTTTAACAATCGGGGTTAGCATACACTTTCATTAGACTTCATCTAGCTGCCATAGCTGCTTACATGCAGAACAGACAACATTCTTCCTTGTTCTTTATGCTAGTCATCAAGGCTTTCATGGAGGACCTCAAAAGAGTCATTCCCCCAATGGTGCCACCAGCCCATCAATGGATTCTGAACATAGTCTTTTACCAGACTCATAGTTCTCCCTTTAGAACCAATGCATTCCTGCCCTTTGCAGTTCCTTTCATTCCGGTCCACAATGATAGAGTAGTATTATGCACCAACACAAAGTTCCGGCCCCAGGTTATTTCTCCATTTCATCTCAACCAGACCATAGAACTCCCAGTCTTCTTTCCACAACCACAGTCAGTGACTAAGAGAGCCCCCCACACTTAGATGTCAAGAGAGCTCTCATGTACTACATCGACAGGACCAGCTCATTTCGTAAGGCGTACCAACTCTTTATTGCTTTTAGCGATCCCCAAAAAGGTCAGCCTATTTCAAAAACAAGAGTTGCTAGTTGGATCATCAGGTGTATTCAAACCTGCTACCTTAAAGCCAACAGATTTCTCCCTGTACCCCCTTGACACAAACAAAAGGCAGCTTCCATGGCTTTCCTAGGAAACATCCAATTAGCGTGTAGCAGCTACTTGGTCAATCCCAAGCAGATTTCCCAAAGACCCCTGTGTAGATATTCTTGCTAGACAGCAAGCTCTAGTTGGCCAGACAGTCTTAAGGACCCTGTTTCAGACATCTGCTTCATCCACACACTAGCCACCGCTTAAACGGAGGGACTACTTTACTGTCTGTGCAGATCATGTGTATCTACAGCAACACATGCTACTAACAGAAAATATTACCTTTTAGGCATCTGTTTGTAATGTCTAGTGATGTAGATTCACATGTGCCCACATTTCTCCCTGGACGCGTGGGACTAAGGCTGCAGATCTCTTTCTTTTCTTTCTCTTCTATACTTACCTATTTAACAATGCACATGTATACCATCTTCTTCTACCACTCCTTACCACTTCACCCGATGGGCAAAAAACAGTCTAAATTGGAGTCGGTGCCCATGCACAATGCAAACAAAGTGCAAATGTCCAAGCCCAACACTAGATGGGAGGAGTATGCAGTACATGTAAATCTGCAGCACTATACGCTACGAACGGATGCTTATAAGGTAAGTAACATTTTCCTGATGTTGAAATAAAAAACTGAGGTCACTGCAGTCGTCAGCTTGTTCCCAATGCAGAAGGCAGAATGATTGCTGGACTCAGTACATTAAGCAAGTTTCTAACTCTAGTTTAATTCCACTGTCTATCAATAGACTTATATATACACTTATTTATCATTGTGTGGGCTACAGTACACATAAGGATGCTTACAAAATCGCTTCAGTGAACAACACTGTACAACTTTAAATTGGAACTCAATTTGAAGCTGAGGTCTAAATTAACACCTAACCAAAGGGAAAAAGGTTCACAGACTAGTGGGCAGCACCATTTCCCAAAACACTACGGGCTCCCACTCTTGAGACCAAATACAAATATTCTGTTTGTTTGATTGATTGTAGAAATGTACGTAAATCAATTAACAAACAAAAATCACTAACCAGATGGATTATCAAGAGATGAAAACACATGCTAGTCTACATTTGAGGTGCGCAGCTACAATGGAAAATTGCTTAAATTACTGACTGCAGTCCAGCACGTCGTGAATTGTTACTCAAGATGGTGGTCAGTAATAGCACATCAGGACCCTCACAAAATGGCTTCAGTGGAAAACATGGTGTAACTTTTAAATTGGTACACTATTCTTTAATTATAGCATTTGGACCTGTCATGATAGTCATTGTTTCTTCCTGCTGTTACTTAAAGTTGCAGGTATATTTTTTGTTTGTTTTTATATAGCAAATGCAAGGCCCAGAGGGTGCAGATTACTTTACCATAGGATACAAAAACAGAAGTAATAATATGTTTATTGTTTGATTATTTAAAATATTTACAATAAAAAGCAATGAAAGTGCAACATTAATACTGATCATTTAAAATTCCAATAAAACCATGTGATTTAAATAATCAACCATATGTTCCTTTTATTTTATTTTTTTATACATCAATGAGAAGACAGTGTGATGAAATTTGTTGGTCAAGGTACATTTTAGAATGACAAGGTGGACGGGTGAAGGGTGCTTTGTTGGCACTGTCCAGGGAGATGTCTATTTCCTCAAACAGGAAGCGGTTGTCAGTCTGTTGTTAGGGTAGTTTGGAACAGGAAAACAGAAGTAAAGAAGTATGAAAACAGTCATAAATGAGATTAGCAACTAGTTTAAAAACTGGCAAAATTATTACATGAAGTCAAATGATGAGAGGAGAGAAGGAAGAATAAAACAATATACAAGGCAATTGGTCTGTGAATAGAAGCTTTCTTCATAGAGGGAGGAAAGAGAAAGATGATGGGGGTGTACACAGGGTCTCTTGAGCACAAGACATTAGGGCCAAGAGGAAGCAATGGGAAAATGAAGGTATCCTGGAGCGGCAAAATCATTTGATAGTGATAGCTAGATTTTAATGCAATGATAGAAAACTTAATGCAGAGAGGAGAGGTGTAATGCTATATTTTGAGAGCCCAATCAGAGAAGGATTGAGTCAGGATGCACTATTTCTTTTAAATGCAGAGGTTTTAAATATCTCAGGGAGCAAAGACCACCAGAAATTTTAAGATTTTAAGTATACAAGAGAGATGGTGACAGGATGCAGAATGAAGGATTTTAAGCACCAGAAAGGTCACTTTGACGATGCCCCTTACTTCAGTTACGGACTAGGGAAATGGAATAGCAGGATTTGGTGGGAACAATTCCTGCTCAATGCAAGATGGGATTCTGCTTGCTAGGTATCTTTCATTGGACGATGGTGGAAATTGCATAATGGAGTGAGAATGGAATTCTGTAGTTGGGTCTAAAGAGAACCAGCTACTAAAAAGCTGTCTTGAAAGCTTGTTTGGAAGGAATGGTTGAAGATTTTGCAGTGGCCTTAGCTGACAATGTGCACTTTGTCCATATTAATGTCACTATGCCGGTTGAATCTCCTATACTGGAAAAAGTCAAATAAAATTGATGTATTCAATATTACCCGGTGCACAGTGAGAGACTGAACGAATGTAGCCAGGACTCAACAAGAATATGTCCTTGGTCTGTAAAGATTTTAATTCCTTACCGGTGTGGTATCATTTGCATGCTATCCTTATGGACTAACTCTCCCACAGAGTCTCCAAAGTAAAAAATTTAAAAACCTGAAGGTGCTGGAAAGTTCCTTCTGGACAAACCAGCTTTTATGAGCTGTGCTGCCACTCTCTAATACTAGACGTTTCCAGAATATGTTCGTAAATTTCATCACTGTGAGTGAAGTTCCCCAGAGTACCTTCCCTACCAGCTCGTTCCAGGCTGGGTTTGACACTTACACTGAAATATGGGAATAGCAGCGGCATTCTTGGCCTCATGGTCCTTGAAGACCTGGGTTAGCATTAACGATCTTAGTAGCAATATGAGCAAAAGAAGTTTTCATTTATGTGAATGACTCTGGTTTTTCTCCCATCCAGGGTTTAGTACAGAATATGTTCTGATGATTGCACAACATATTCTGCCTCAGCGTCTGTCTTCATCTGGATGCGCCCCTAAAGGTCGACATTCTTGACAGATTGCACCCTAATCCTTTATGCAGCCAGACATTTCACATCTAATAAAAGCAACTCGACTGGACTAGAAATCTGTTATTAATGGCGTAAATCAGCATGTTATAAAAATGTGTTCATATTATCAGGGTATATGGTCAATTATGAAATTGTAAATAACTAGTGTGAAGCACTTGACAGATTTTGACGATCTCAAGGAGCACCTTATAAAATATCACCTATCCTAGCATCCACATTTTATGATCGGCAGTAGGGGTATTCTGAATTTACAGATGTCTTCACAGAAGATCTCCATCGCTTGGGTGCCCCATCTTGGTCTTTGATTTTCTTCTCACCCATGAATAACTGTCTACTCGAAAACAGTCACCCTAATCCTTATAGACTCAGATTGTTAGCAGTCCTTTTGCAGTGGTTGATTGTTAAAAACTAGGAATCTCACACAGTCTTAGTATTATGTTGTAGATGCTGGTATTCCTACATGGAAGAATATGAGGTGTGGTTGGGATCCTTTTTCCTGTGTTCACTGAGGCGCTGCCATCTTTTGCATATGCATACATCCAAATCTGCTCATTGTTAAGACATCTTTTTTGTTTTGTGTTGCTCTTGTGACTCCGTTGTCATAGGTACCTGCAACAAATATAAATGTGATTGTATCGCAGTATTTTTTGCCACTTTCCTTTGTCTTACAGTTGTAAAATCAATTGAAACCGAAGTTCTGTTTAATCTGCAATTACAAGACCTTTATTTCACACACACTTTATTGTATCTTCCTAATAGTTATTTTTGTTTCTTTTTTCCAGTTGGAAATCTATAATCGACCATCTTTTGACACATGAAAAAACAATGTTTAAAGACTTGATGAGTAAGTAGGGTAAAGTTTCAATATGTCTAATTCTCGGATTAGTTTAGTTAAATATTCTTTACAAACATCTCAATAAGTAACTAAATAGATCTAATGTGTATTATCTGTTTAATGTGTATATATGTGGCATTTCTATTGTGCAAACTTAGTCAAATGTCAGTGTAGCACTGAAAATTGTCCAAAGTAAAAGATAAGGTGAACATGTGATTGGAAGTGTATCTGGTTTCTGAGAGTAAAAATGGACTGCAATGTGATGTAGTGATTTTTAAAAAGGTGTGTCTTCACCTCTTACCTAAATTGAAGCAGCGTTAGGGCATTTCTGATGGATACACGGATGTCCTCCCAGATCTTGGGTGCATAGATGGAGAAGACATTATGCCTTGTTTTTTTTGTTTTTTTGCTGTTTATTTATGGTGTCCTGGCTGCGAGGGTGCCCATAGCCACTAGATATGGTAGGGTTGTCAGTCAGGCTGCGGTGCAGGTCATGATGGCTTTTTGTAGATGATGTACTCAGTTTAGAAGAACGTGTGACATGGCAAGGGGAAACAGTGGTGTTTCGTCAGGGTGGGAGAGATGTGGTCATATTTATTCAGGCCCTTGATGCATTGTGCTGCAGTTTGTAGGATGTCCTTAATGAGGGCCACTCCTGTATTTGAGAGGACAAAGAGCAGGACATTGCCACCCTCCAGATGCATGAGTGCAAGGGCTTGACCATCAATTGTGAATTAGCTTTCTGGGAGGACTAGGTTCACGTTCATTAGTAGAGAGAGCAAGTACCAGGCCATCTTTATTTTCTTGGCATGGTGATGTCCCAGGTGAAACCGAGTGACTTGGTGTCTGTTATATTTGCATAATTTTTGCATAATCTTTACTCATTTATCTAATTTATAGTAACCTGATGTCTTTTAAATAGTAAGCAATGGCTGTGTAAGTAGGATTGGCCTTTTGAACATTTATGCATTGATTATGCAATTGTTAGAAATGTGGTACTTGACAGGTGCGTCACTCCTGGGATGGGGGTGGTCATCTTGGAGAGGTGGAGATCAGGGACACTGGTCTCCCTCGGAGTCGAGGCTCCATATCAATTTGTTGGAGCTTTGGGCGATCCGGCTAGCATTGAAAGCATTTCTTCCCTCTGTAAAAGGGGAAGTTAGTGCAAGTGTTCATGGACAACAGCACCACCATGTGGTACTTCAACAAGCAGGGCGGGGTGGGGTCGTGGACCCTTTGTCAAGAGGCCCTGCATCTCTGGACATGGCTGGAACAGCACTGCATAACCCTGGTGGTTCAACACCTGGCAGGTTCTCTGAACGCCAGGGCAGACTAACTCAGCCGTTGATACTTAGTGGATCACGAATGGCGTCTCCAGTTGGAGGTGGCGCAAGGTCTCTTTCCAAAGTGGGGAGAGCCTTGGTTAGATCTGTTTGCCTCTGAAGAGAAAGCGCAATGTTGGCAGTTTTGTGAACTGGAGTTTCGGAGGCGGCTATCGCTCGTCGATGTTTTTCGTCACGAATGGCGCTCAGGCCTCCTGTACACCTTTCCGCCCATACCACTTCTGCCCAGAGTTCTGAACAAGATCAAGAAAAATTGAGTCCAAGTAATTCTTGTGGCTCCAGACTGGGCACGCAGAGTCTGGTATCCAGAGCTTCTTCGAATGAGCATCAATCCTCCGATCAGGCTACCTCTTCAGGAGGATCTTCCGTCGCAGCAGCAGGGAAGGGTCCTTCACCCGAACCAGTCAACTGTCCGCCTCCTTTCGTGGAGATTGAGCGGCGACAGTTGATAGCTTTTGACCTTCCTCCCGAGGTATGTGATATTATTTTGGCGACCAGGCAGCCCTCCACTAAGACTTATTCTTACTCCTGCCCAGCAGGGCTCTGCTTTGGGTATTCTTAAGGGTTATCTTTCTGCTCTGTCCGCTTGCTTGCGTCTGCCAGACCAATCCTGTTTATTCAAGTCCCCTATTGTAATTAGGTTCTTAAAAGGGCTTGTACATGTGTTTCCACCTACGCCCTTTATCATGCCGCAGTGGGGCCTTAATTTGGTTCTCACATACCTTAAATGTGCTCCTTTAGAGCCATTGCACAATTGTCCCCTCCATCTGCTTACCATCAAGACAGCCTTTCTTGTGGCAATAACATCTGCCCAGAGGGTGAGTGAATTGCAGGCTTTATCATGCAAGCCTCCCAACATGATGACAATTGTGTATAAAGTGGTGCTTCGCACCCGTGCCTCATTCTTACCAAAAGTGGTGACCCCATTACATCTGGGTCAAACAGTCACACTGCCCACCTTTTTTGCTCCCCCCATCCCTCTAGGGAAGAGGAGCGTCTCTGCTGCCTGGACCCAAAAAAGAGCGTTGTTGTTCAACCATGACCGTACAAAAGAGTTCCGGGTGGATGACCAACTCTTTGTGGGTTACTTGGGAGCTAAAAAAAGGTTGGGCAGGGCAGAAACGGACCATTTTGTGCTGGGTTGTTATCTGCATTAAGATCTGCTATGCCCTGGCTAGGTAGCAGCCTCCTGAGGGATGGCGGGCCCATTCTACCAGGGGAAAAGCTGCAACCACAGCGTTGGCTCGGGATGGCGCAGTACTTGACATCTGCCAGGTAGCAACGTGGGCGTCCCTGCACACGTTTGGCAAGCACTACTGCCTGGACAGTCAGGTCCGCTGGGACAGGCATTTCGTCCGTTCGGTCCTGCAGGACGTTTTAATGTAGAAAATCTGTCTGCAGCCCACCGCCAGAATGGTATGGCTAGGGTATATATTCAAAGGTGTGGGGAGAGGATGTGGCCTAACGGCTAGGGCGGTCGCCCTCGAAGCTGGGGAACTGGTTTCGAGTCTCGGCAGGGATGCTCAACATCCTGTGATTCTGGGCAAATCACTTAATCTCCCCGTGCCTTATAAAGATGAATGTGTCCGTCTGTAACGCAACTGGTGCACATGTAAAGTGCTCTGATACCTTCGGGTGTAGTTCGCACTATATAAAACTCCCCCCAAAAAAAGGTAAGGAATCTGCAGCTAGAAGTCTCTATCAGATGAACAAGTTACTTACCTTCGGTAACACATTATCTGGTAGAGAATATATCTAGCTGCAGATTCCTTACAAACCCACCCATGCCTCCCCGCTCTGCGGACTCATTTGATAGGGCTAGGGTTGCTCCCTTTTCAGGGCCCTAGTTGTGACACACACAAGTCAGTTCACTTTATGGCTCTGCGCTTCTGGTGTGGAAAAGTGAAAAGTAACTCACGTCTGCGCGCTTGGGTGGCGCCTATATAGGTGACCGCAACGTCATGTGCACTTTGAGGAAGTTTCAGGCATGCGTGAGGATTGGGAGGGGTCCATGGACCCTTTAAACATCAGCTAGATGTTCTTGTGGAACAATTGGACTGGTATGAGGATCTTGGAGAAGCCAGTGGACTGGACACATCTCCAGATACTGGTATGTTCTCTCCACCTAGTGTGGCTACTGAGGAGGGGGCATCTTATACTATGGTGGAGAGGAGGGAAGCAGAGGTCCTTGGCCTGGAGCTGTGCTCGGTGCAGGTCAGGACTAATCTCTTGACCGAGGTGCTTCAGCCTGGGGCTTCCACGTCCGAACCCCTTTTGCTCTTTAATGAAGCACTTATAGATGTCCTTCTAGGCACGTCGTCCAAGCCTAGCACAGGGACTCATGTGAACAGAACAATTGCACACTTTCATTGCACCAGGCGATCCAAGGTTCCCCAGCCAGCACCCCTGGTTCAGGATTCAACGTCCCTTGGCGCATTCCCTTCCGCCGCTCCACATAGGGAATCCAAGAGGTTGGACACACTTGGGAAGAAGATGTTTTCTTCTACCAGCCTGGCATTGCGGTCGGTAATTACCGCATGCTTATTGGGCCGTTTCTCTCACACCCTTTGGAAACGGTTGCGCAAATGCTGCCACAGGTCCCAGGCAGTGAAGGACGGGACAAATGCAGCAAAATTCACCATCAGGTGTGACTTACACACGACTGAATCGCTGGGCAGAGCAGTTTCGTCGACAGTGGCCTTACGGCGCCACACCTGGCTGAGAACATCTGGCTTCTCAGGCGATGTCCAGGCTAACCTCATGGACATGCCCTTTGACGGGACTGGTCTTTTTGGTGAGAAAGCAGACTCGGCCTTGAAACACTTCAAGGAAACTCATGCTACAGCCAGATCCTTAGGCCTCTCGTTTACACCTTGTGAACAGTCTAGCTTTCGTCCCTTTCGTAGCAATGGAAGGGGTTTCAACCGCATCTGCCACATCCCAGCTACCATCCTGCGCAGATTCCCTAAGTTGGGCGAGGATGTGGATGCAGTTCATTCCGACCTCGTAATGGTAGCCAGAAGTCGTCTGTCACCCAGCCCTCGGCAGCTGCAGCCTCCAAGCATTCCTAGTTTGGTTCTGCAAGGCCATGTTATTCCAGTCGGAGGGAGAATTCAACACCATCTCCTCCGCTGGAGGTCCATAACATTAGACAATGGGTCTTGCAGATCATTCAGGAAGGCTGTTCTCTTCCTTTTCTTTCTTTTGCTCCTCCTTTACAGCCAACTCAAGAACGGCTAGCGGAAGAGCATCTAGTATTACTCCAAGAGGAAGCTCTCTTGGCCAAGGGAGCTATAGAAAAGGTTCAGATTTCAGAAGTAGGCAGTGGTTGTTACTCCCGCTACTTTCTGATACCGAAAAGAACAAAGGTTTGCGGCCCATTTTGGACCGTCAATCTCTTCCTCAAAAAGGAGAAATTCAAGATGCTCACGTTGGCTCGGGTCTTGTCTGCCGTAGACCATGGAGACTGGCTGGTAGCGTTGGACTTGCAGGATGCCTATTTTCACAACCCCATCTTCCCTGCCCCCAGGCGTTACCTGTGGTTCAAGGTAGGCCACGAGCACTTTCAGTTCACTGTGCTTCCAATTGGTCTTGCCAGTGCCCCTTGGGTGTTCACCAGGGTTTTCAACCGCGTCAGCCATATCCCAGCCACCGTCCTGCGCAGACTCCCCAAGTTGTGCGAGGACGTGGACGCGATTCATTCTGACCTTGGAATGGTAGCCAGAAGTCTTTGGATTCAGGTCAAGTACAAATGCAAGTTCAATCCTCACCGCTGGCTACCAATGTTCGAAATGGGGCTCTCTAGTTTGCAGTGGTGTACACCCTGTCCAAGTAGGGACTCTTCCGTCTAGTCAGGGTAAGGGGATTACACACCTAGAGTGAATGCACAAACAGCCCCTGTCAGTCTAAAACCAGAAAGTGAATCCACAAGCAGGTAGAGGCACTCAAGATGGTTAAACAAGAAAATGCCCACTTTCTAAAAGTATACTGCAGGGCACATGCGTCGCGCACCCGTCTGTCGCACTGCGGCGTGGGAAAGCATCCCTCATGCTAAACCATTGACTCTTGAGTAATCCATTATCATCGCTAGATACCAATAGTTGTCCAATTCCTTTTTCATAAACTTTTCCAATTTTATCAATCACTGCGGAGACAGCGTGGTTCCATCTTGTTTCTTTATTTGACTTTCTCATATGTAACCTGCGTGCCCATCCAGACATTACACAGCAACACGTAAGAATCAAGATGAAACGTGCACCAAAGTTGGCTCATTGCTTTATACCCAATGCATTTCGAGCCTGAAAGGCTCTTCGTCAGGGGTCTCTGCAACAGAAGAGAACGACAGCTCAGCTAACTACTCACTGCTTAACCTTCATTGTATAAACAAAATATGCCACTCCAAATAACACCTCCCTCATTCCCCAGCAACTCTCACTTAAAAAAAACCTTTGCTCAAACAACATACAAATCCATTCCCCTCCCATTCCTCAGCCCCCTCCACCCACTCACTCAAACAATATCGTAATGCGCTGCTAAATAAACATAAAAACTCATCAGAAACACATATGCAACTCCCAATGTGCTAAATCCAAACCCCTCTTTCAGCTACTGATTCTCCCCATCTAACTGTGAACTTTACCCTTACAAAAACTACCCGTGTCCCTTCTTATCAAAATCATGACAAATTACCTTTCAAAAGCCTTACACAAACTGCAACCGGCAGCCTGACCTTTCCATCCACCTATTTAAAAGCTGTTTGGTCTTATTTCCTGTCAGTCCGTTATTTTATTGAATTGAAAAAAGGAACATAACCCACCCATGTGTTTTCAATTAAACTGAGTGCTACCCGGCTCTAACCCCGTGACCTATTCAACCTATGGCTATGCTCCGTGGTTGAAAAAGTATAGCATAAACTCCAAACCCCATAATGCACTCCCCAGTGCTTCAACCTAGTTAAACTAAATAAAACGAAGTGAAAAAAAAAAAAACACACCCTTTTACTCTTTCACCAGTAATCAGTAGCTGAAAGAGGGGTTTGGATTTAGCACATTGGGAATTGCATATGTGTTTCTGATGAGTTTTTATGTTTATTTAGCAGCGCATTACGATATTGTTTGAGTGAGTGGGTGGAGGGGGCTGAGGAATGGGAGGGGAATGGATTTGTATGTTGTTTGAGCAAAGGGTTTTTTTAAGTGAGAGTTGCTGGGGAATGAGGGAGGTTTTATTTGGAGTGGCATATTTTGTTTATACAATGAAGGTTAAGCAGTGAGTAGTTAGCTGAGCTGTCGTTCTCTTCTGTTGCAGAGACCCCTGACGAAGAGCCTTTCAGGCTCGAAATGCATTGGGTATAAAGCAATGAGCCAACTTTGGTGCACGTTTCACCTTGATTCTTACGTGTTGCTGTGTAATGTCTGGATGGGCACCCAGGTTACATATGAGAAAGTCAAATAAAGAAACAAGATGGAACCACGCTGTCTCCGCAGTGATTGATAAAATTGGAAGAGTTTATGAAAAAGGAATTGGACAACTATTGGTATCTAGCGATGATAATGGATTACTCAAGAGTCAATGGTTTAGCATGAGGATGCTTTCCCACCGCCGCAGTGCGACAGACGGGTGCGCGACGCATGTGCCCTGCAGTATACTTTTGTATGAGCTGTGACCGGGTGGTTCACAGAATCTGATCGCACGCATCTACAGATGACAGTATATAATTTTTGAACAATGAATCTATCAAGGGAAGGAGTGCATTCTTATCACGTATTTTTCTTACTTTCTAATAGTGGCATTTTCAAACACACAATTTACAAACCACCGTTACTAAAAGGTGTGTTGTTAAATTCTGAGTTCAGAGAGCCCAAACTCCAAATCTCTAGCTGTTCCAAATTGAAAGTTACACTTGTAAAATGTTACAAGGCAGCTCCAATGATAGCCTATGGGAGAGCTAGTCCTTGCAATAGTGAAAAATTAAATACTCAGTATTTCACTATCAGGACATGTAAAACACACCAGTACATGTCGTACCTTTAACATTCACTGATCCCTGCCCATGGGCGTTCTTACATGTAAGAAAAGGGAAGGTTAGGGCCTGTCAAGTGGGTGCCAGGTCGACATGGCAGTTAAAAATTGTGCGTGCAGACACTGCAGTGGCAGGTCTCAGACACATTTGAAAGGCTATTTGTGTGGGTGGCATCAGTGCTGCAGGCCGACTAGTAGCATTTGCTCTACAGGCCCTGGGCACACACAGTGCACTTTACTAGGGACTTACCAGTAAATCAAAGATGCCAATCATGGATAACCAATCAGAATCGCAATTTACACAGAGAGCATATTAACTTTAGCACTGATCAGCAGTGGGAAAGTGCCCAGAGTACTAAAGCCAACAAAAACAGGTCAGACAAAATAGGAGTAAGGAAGCAACAAGTTTGGGGATAACCCTGCAAAAAGGGCCAGGTCCAGCAGCAATGATATACACTGTATGTTTGTACATTTACCAGTTGTTTTTACCTGCCCAGAGATGTGGAGATAACTGCCAAAATAAGTTTCCAACCCATCATAAAAACATATGTTCAATTTCGAAGACAAAAAAAAGGCAATTCAGAATATTAGCTAAAGAGCCACAAAGCAACCCTCATATTGAGTTTTTTATGCATGGGAAAAGCTTATTTTTGGGATTTACTTTTGGAGTGCACAAACACTATAGGAAAAAGTGATATCAGGACAAACTAACCCCGAGTGAGAGATTGAGAATCACTGAGAAGATCATGAAGCAGCTTCAGTAGAGCAGATGTACAACAAAAGCAGAAAGAGAGAAGGTGCGCTGAACACAAGAGGCCATTGGAGTATATACATTGCTTCCAAATCCCTTGAAACAGAAGCACTGTGTGGGCAGGTTAGAGGTCGTGTTGGACTCATTAAGTTAACCTGTTTGAGTTTGGGATGAAAGGTTTAGTAGCAGTGAGAAGTAGTAAGGGGGTGATAAAGTGAAATGGTAACTGAGCAAGAAGTAAGAGAAAACCAAAGAAAGGGCGAACCTCCAAGGCAGAGGGAAGGAAATTGAAAGGGGCATTAGAGAGAAAGAGACGGGGGGTTTGACAAATGAGAACGAAATTGTAAGAGAGAGACGGGCAGATTGAGATCACTTTCAATCTGGCGAGAACAGAAGGGTTCATGACTTCTGAGAATTAAAACGTGAATATAAGGAAGGAGCACAAAGAATGCAAGAGAGCAAGCAAAAGTGAGAACAAGAGAGTGGCAGAAAGAAAGAAGGTAAATGTGGGAAAGTTGTGAAGAAGCCTTTATAAAGTACCTAAATCTGAGGAATTTATTGTTTGGAATGTCTTCATAATTTATTCCAAGCCAGAATCACAAATATTTGTTTGTTAGTAGTGGTGCCGTACCCTTGATTTAGGTGTTCTTACTGTTTTAAAACTCTTGTTTGTGGAACAAAAATCTTTGCAAATCAGCCCTGTAGCTCTGCATATATCAAGGTTGAGCGTCTACTGGCAGTGAACTGCTGGTCCAATTTTCTACTTTATTTCACTTGATTTCACTAATATTTAGGAGAGCCTTGTGGAAAAAAATAAAAAAAAATGAAAATTGGATCATCCAAATAAGAGTCATCTGACCACCAAGAATCGTACATTAAATCCATTAATGGGAAGGTTTTTTTTCACTGTAAGCTGGGAAAATGAGGGCTAACAAATGTCTCTAATTAACTCATATTGTCCATTTTTATCTGCAGTCATCCACATAATTCCACGTGTTTTAGGACGACTCAGCAAGCAAAGCCTAGTCAAACGAGATGAAAGTTAGGTAGTGGGTGGAGTTCCACACACCTATCTAGGGAGTCTGAAGGAGGCTCTATCTCCTGTCCCTTGTGCCGTCACTTCACAAACTGTCACCATCAACAAGATCCCTAGTGGACTTAGAAACTTTATTTCATACAGTTACAGCTGTAGTTAGACCATCAGCATATTGGCACAATATTTTTGTACTTAAAATCCCACCATATTGTAGTTCTTTGTGGAGAGAATCAGGAGGTATAACCTCTTGAAACCTCATTTAATATTGTCATCTCTGTGGACCATATCTCCAAAACATATAATCTTGGCTAGGTGTCTGAGAGTGTACCCTCTGACTAATACCCCTTGGACATGGGGCAGTAGGTGCATGGCATGGCTAAAGGCCACACTCTGTGCACAGTGCCTGCACTTCCAAAGTCCTACCTTCTGGGAGGGAGAGTGCATGTGTTACATGCCCAAAGCCCACAATCTGCACCAGTCAGGTACTGAGGTCAGGGTATTTAGTCAGCCATGCCTGGCAGCCAAAACTGTTCATGCAGGCTGTATGGTGAGAGTGCTTTGGGGCAGGCACCTTGAGCCTTCTGGGTATGGATGAAGATGATGTTCTTTGGGATTTGAGGACAAGTGACCTTGCAAAGTGTGTGGTTGAAGGCCATGTCTTTTTGCCAGTTCACACCCTTTGTCAAGTGAGAAAAGCTAATCGCATGCCCACTGGCCTCTAGGAGCCACAAGATCAGGGAACTTTATGTGTGGCAAAGTTAATTATAACAAAACAAAAGAATACCTTTAAAGTGAAGTTATAAGTTGTTTAGTCGCTTTACAAAATAACATGTGTTTTAAAAAGAATTTAAACATAGAGTCTCCTGAAATCTCATTTTAATATGGTTACAGTCCAAAACCTAAAAACCCTTGAAATGTTTAGTTATTATGAGCAATGCAACCATAACCCCCAAAATACTGAGGTTTTCCTCATAGAAGGTATCAAAGATTAATTACATCATCAATGATCTCCCTGATGATATCACACGCACATCACCATTGAAGTGTTCACTGGCATCATTGTTGCTGCAAGCATTTGGTCTTCTATTCACCACTTTGCTGCAATTCAGACCTTTTCTTTATTTAACAACTGCAACAGAAATGGGAGTGCAGTCTTTTAACAGTAATGGGCACGAAGCTCGGTATTGATAGTGGATAGCTGCAGTACCCTTAACAAAGACATCTACTTGCTGACACTAGCACTCCATCCTTCCAAATCCATTTACAGGTTAGGCCCTATGCACAGACAGCTGTCAGTGCGATGTGTCCGCCAGAGTTCACTGCGCACAGGGCATTTCCAAACACCAAGCTCTGAGCTCAGAACCCACTGGACATGGTCAGCAAGCTGTATGAGAAGGGATCCTGAATGCAGGCCTGGCTAAAATCCATGTGCTGAGCCCAGAACCTGCTGGACACAGCCCTCTGAGCTCAGAACCCACTGGACATGGTCAAAAAGCTGTGTGAGAAGGGATCCTGAATGCAGGCCTGGCTAACGTCCATGTGCTGAGCCCAGAACATGCCCGGACCCAGCCCAAAATTGTGTCCTTTGACCTCTGGGATAAGACCATTTCAGTAACCAGTGATGTCAGTGATGATACAGTTGATGATGTACTATCACAGGCATATCGTCTCACTTAGCATTATTCACTGAGAGGAATGAATATTGTTGAAATGTTTCAACTAATCTTGTGCACTGGTAATTACTCTGGGCGGAGTACGAGCCCACTCTGTTTTTTGCTCACTATGCCACTACAGACAGACAGGGAGCAACCATACAAAATCAATTTTGTTCTGGCCTGCAGGGGTCAATCCACCCCAAAATGCTAGCCAGGTCACCTCTGTATGAAACCACAAGCAACTCTTGACATGTTTCAGCCTTGTTAGGCCTCATCAATGCGAACAAAAGAAATGAATGGAATGCTAGAATCAATTTCAGGCATTTGTAACCGAGGAACAGGTCATTCAAGCCATTCTTAGCTGTCTTTCAGTGAAATATTTTATCACTACCACTTGTGTAATGAAAAAATTGTTATTCTATTTGTCGTGTATCCTCAATTTGGGGGATTGCCAAATCATGGTTTAGAATGGCTTCTCCAACGAGTAACTCGTAAGCTACTGGTAGCTGTCCAGCTACCTGTGAGTAGCTCTCCTGTGTGCAACCTAGCATACTAAATTAGAAATTTTTACTTGCTGGAATTAATATGTGTATACCAAAACTGAAAAGTGTGTATTTGAGACGAAAATGGGTGTATTTTCAAAACCCATAATTTCAAAAATATATTTATTTAAAGCTGATATTTGAATGATAAATCATGTAGTTTGGGGAGACTTATTACTAACATTATTCCCTTTGTGCTAGGGTACATTGCAGCTGTTGCTGTTATGTATTACACTTGTAGAGGTATTCCAAACTGACTAAGCCTTTTTACAGTATTGCTAGCAATCCTGCACTGAGGTGATCACGGCTGGTAATCTTGCATAGGGTGACCACTAATGTACTCTCCTCTGAAGAGTACAGCACTGATAATTTTGGTAGCTATGGGCGATTTTTGTTGAACAAAAGTAGCTCTCATTAGTGAAAAGGTTGGAGACCCTTTTAGATTATCCTTGGCAGCCAAGTTCTTCTGGAGGGTTTGAAGCTGTTCCTGTCTTCACTATTCACTAGTGAATAGTGTAAAAGCACAATACTGCACACATTGGTCACCATCACACTGTAATCAGCAATAGTGAAATTATAGTGGATTGACAAGCATTGATAATGGGAACAAGTCAGGGAACCAGAGCCTCGAGGTCTCCTGGAGAACTAGAGGAGCTCGGTAGCGGTCAACCAAGTAAGTCCACCACCCCCGGGGTAGGGACAGATTCAAAGGACCTGGATATACTAACACAACAGGCGACCGGTGGTGTAGTAGGGTTATGGGAAGAGTTCCCTGGACAACTAGCTGCCACAATCCCTGTTCCACCAAACATAAGCGACATGAGGGCAGAAGAACCTATTAGAATACTTGGTAACCTCCCCTTGGCCCAAATAGGGGGTACTCAAATCCCTGATACCTATGTTTTTGATGTTACAATCGACAAGCACAACCCAGGTAGTAAGCTGAGGTGCCTATCGTGGAACGTTGCTGGTCTAAAAAGCAAACTGTCCTGCCCTGATTGGGGGCTTTTTGTGGACCAATATGATATCTGCATGTTCCAGGAAACATGGGCACGGGAAAACTCTGCAAGGGTGGGGTTTGCATCATTTAACGTTCCTGCCACTTCGGGGGGTAGGGGTAGACCGTCCGGGGGCCTATGTATTTGGGTTGCCTCACACCTGAGCTGTAAAGTTGACCAGCTGAACCCCTCATGTAATGACATTCAATGTGTAGCACTCAGTTTTTCCACCAAGCTGAAATTGGCTTTCATTAACATCTATTCCCGGCCTGTCGTGCAATGGTCGTACAGCATCGGACACACCGGGGAACCTAACATTTAACAGAATAGGCCAAGCCTCTCTCCTGGATTATATTCTAGTGGAGACCAGGTTATGGCAAAGGGTTCTTGACCTTGCTGTCCTTCCACGGCACGACAGCGATCACAACGCTTTGTCCATGGAATTGTAGATGCCGGACCTTGGAACTGCCATGGTCAGCAGTACCCCCCAGATAATAGACTAATACTCTCCAATAATAGGAGAAGAATAAAGTGGGGGGCAATCCAGCAGTCACCCGAAAAGCTGACTGCATTATACACAGCAATTGTTCCAGTCCTACTAGAATTTGGAGAAGCTGCCACAGTGGCGGGTAATTCACTATCCATTAACAGAGTTGCAGATTTGCATGCAGATCTGGCATCTAAACTGGCTGATATATTCTACCCAAAGATACACTCTAAAGTGAAAAAACGGGTTACTCGATCCTGGTTTAATGATAATTGCCGAAAGAAGAAACGGGTTTTTTTAGAGGCCATCAAAGCTAAGGATAAGTCTCTAACTAAACACATGCGTGTGCTGTATAAAGAGAGCACCCGACAAGCAAAACAGACCTGGGAACTGAATAGATGGGACGCCCTAATAACCGCCCTATCCAACAAAGATACAAAGGAATTCTGGTCCATAATTTGCACAGGCAGTAGTGAAGGAAAGCCAGCAATTGAACCAAACATAGCAGCAGAAGTATGGAAAGTACACTTTCAGACTCTATATACCACGAAGGAAGCATTCGGCCTCAATGACGATATACCCACAATTCCGCTAAGGGCCAGTTACGAAGAAGCCCCCGAGATCACCTTGCTCGAAGTTTCAAATGCAATAAACAAGCTTCCCTCCGCCAAAGCACCGGGATTGGACAAGCTACCGGGGGACCTCTTCCGGGAAGAAACAAAAATATGGGGACCCTACTTATGGGTTTTATTTAATGCTATCATGAAAGGAATGCCGATCCCTGAAACCTGGGCAGGGACAGAAATCGTCCCAGTTTTTAAAAAGGGCTCACCACTTCTGCCTGCAAACTATAGACCGATTAGTTTGATCGATGTCACACAAAAACTGTTTGCACGAGTACTTCTTGATCAGCTCCAGGGGTGGATGGAAGAACACGAAATATTGAGCCCATATCAAGCCGGATTCAGAAAGAACACTTCCACCGTCGACCAAATATATAGACTCCAACTTTTATTTTGGAAAACGGTGAGAATAGAGGGTGGCAGCCTCTATTTAATCTTTGTGGATCTGAAGACGACCTTTGATTTGGTGCCCAGAGTTAAATTATGTGGGGTACTTAGAGACCTGGGGATCTCCCCTTACCTTTTGAGTATGCTCATGAGATTGCACGAAGGCAACTTCGCCCAAGTAAGGTGTGGGAAAGGCGGTGAATTAACTTCCCGATTCCCAGTTGACAGAGGAGTAAGGCAGGGGTGTGTGCTCGCACCCACCCTGTTTTGCCTCTTTGTCAACGCATTGGTTGTCCTTTACTGAGGAAAAGGACAATGACTCCCCGAAGTTAGCAAGCAGAAAGGTCCCAGCAATGATGTTTGCGGACAACACCCTTTTAATGTCAAAGTCGCCCATGGGCATCCACTGGGTTCTTGATAGCTTTGTCATCTTCTGTAACAACAGGGGGCTGGAGATTAACACCGAGAAGACCAAGTTCATGGTCTTCAACCCAGCCAACACATCCCGCTCCAACCCTTGTCTAAATGGCACTATGCTGGAGAGGGTGTCGGTATTTGAATATTTAGGTGTCACCCTCACAGAAAACATGGAGTGGGGGCCACAAATAGCCAAAGCTAGGCTCAAGCTAGCCCAGACCACCGGGGGAATTGTAAAATTATATAGAAATTCCTCCCACAAACACGCTGGGCAATAGCAGAGATTTATAAGATGCAAGCCAGGAGCGCGACAACGTACGGGGCTGAATTATGGGGTCACTGTTGTTCTAGTAACGTGAGCAAAGTAGAGAATAGTTTTATGAGGCAGATTTTGGGCCTCCCCTCCAGTACCCCCCTAATCCCCCTACGGCTGGATTTAGGAATTATACCAATTGGGGATGAGATCGGTCTCAGACCCCTAATTTTTTGGCGCAGATTGTGGGCGACCCCGGAACTGGCAGTTTATCGGTCAGAATTAAAAGAGCTATTGTGGTTCCCGGTTGTAGAAAAAATCCCTTGGTTTGCATACGTAAAGGATGAATGCAGTAGGCTGGGAAAACCAAGTCTCTGGAGCAATCCAGAAGAAGCGTGTCTTGCAACCTCACGCTCAGAATTGGTAAAAGCCTATAGAATGAATTAACTTGCAGCCATCCAAGGGAGTTCGGCTTTAGGACACTTGACAGCCGAATTCCTGATAATTAAAGATGTGTACACAATAGAGCCCTTCCTGGATGTTATCCAACCAACCCTGGCAAGGAAACTATACGTCCAGTTTAGATTTGGTACCTTGCCGCTCCGTGCCTTTTCCTGCAAATGGTCAAAAACTGCCTTGGGAGGGTACCCTGCCTGCAAATGTGAGGAAGAGTCAGAGCTCCATGTTTTCTTTTTTTGCCCCGGCTACAAACCAGCCAGGCAGCGCTGGCTTATCCAGCTGTGCAGGAATTTAGGGTTCGTGCACTGTGAGGAGGCATTTAGAGTCCTGAAGTTTGACACTCGTAAGCCCATTGTTTTTGCTGTATCCAGATTTTTAACTTCAATGTGGCGCATGCGCTGGACCTTTTTAAATCTGTTATCTCAGTCCTAAATGTATATATTGTTTCCATTTGCTAATAGTTTTATTCAAATATTTAATCCTTTTAACGTCTCAAATTCTAAATCTGCTGATGAAATAAGTTTTTTATTCTGTTAATTGTATGTGCAACTTTTTATCCCTGAGGTGGCCTTTTTTTTAAGGGGAAAGATTCTTGATAGTTGGTTGGGAACTGGTTTGAGACACGATTTGCTCGGATCCACCATTTTATGACCTCTGCAATGCACCTTAACGCTGTTAAACCAAAAACACTTGTGTAGCTACCAATGATTGTTCTCATTTTACATGGTTTTATGTGCAAGAATTTTCCTTGTATGCACTTTTATGGTCCAAGCTGACCGAAATAAAGTTTTTTTAAATGGAATGGGAATTATAGTATCTTTCACTCAGCTTAGGTGAGTTGTCCAGAGTGTGATATGAGTGATACTTTACATCTATTTACAAAAACCTTGAGCACCTAGATCTCAAGAACTACAAAGGAATCTGAATAGGTTAGTAACCTCTGGAAAGTCTTGTGCCCTCATAATCAACAGGATTCGGATTAACACTGGTAACAGAAATATTTGTCACCAGTCACAGTACCACGTCCAACATTTACATTTTGTGTACATTAATAAATGTGTCCACAAAAATTATATAGGGAAAATAATAGCATGCTTTATCGACTACTAGAAAGCATTTGACTCAATCTGACAAAATGGACTCCTCCTACAACCCCTCAAAAGTGGTAAGGAGTTATACCTCCTTCTCAGTCTTTAGTTTATTGAATAATTCCTCACCAGTTCATGATTACTCTAACAATGTGATAGAACAGGCTACTGAATTAAACATATGTTTTTCAAATGAGGTATGCTCAGCTGTTTTTAAATTGTCTATTACATATACTCTAAATGTACGATAAAAGCTGTTTGCAGTGGTCAGTATTATTCGGAAAATATTATACTTGAATAAACTATATTGCTGATGTCTTTAGGGTTATGCCTAATGCTAGACATGTAATAAAGACAGTGGAGCATCTATTTTGGACTTTGGCTAAACTAAAATCAAATTGAACAGAAGATTTGCAGAGACACAACTTGATTGTTGACTTAAGAAGACAAATATTTCATTGCATTATTATGTAAACTTTCTTAAACTGGACTGGAACTCCGGTTAATTCATTCCACATTGTTATTGGTGGCTAAAAGAGGATTTTGAAAAGCTGCAATATCTCCCTCTGTAGATGACTGGTTTATATGTCAACATCAAACAATTCCCATTCAAGGGTAAAATTGCCTAGGGAAATTCTGCTTCATTTGGGGCAAAATCAAATCCTTATAGTTTGGAAATATTCATCTTCTCTATCTTTCTTAATAAAGTCAATGTGCTAGTCTACCAGTATACTTCCTCAGAGACGGAGTGAGAGAGCGAGATAAAGGGAGTTTCTATGACCGCCTAATGTTTAAGTGAGTACAATATGCACTGGAGGCTGTATGAAATGTTTCGATTTTGCTTGTTCTTCCTACAGTAGATAATGCACAGATAATGGTTGAACTGGAGGCCATCAGGTCAAGTAAGAGTGTTACTGTGTTTAGCCTCTGTTTTATTTATGTACTATTGTTGTATCATATCTATTTTAAAAATTATTTGAGAAAAACATACCAGTATCTCTGACACACCACAAATCCATAAGGGAATGATGTCTCTGGCTATAGTTGCTACCCCTTTTGGAGACGTATTGTTGCAGGCAAGTAACATTTTCATGCTTATTTCTTGCAATTTCTAGTGAACTAACCTGCCTTTGATTGAAGATATAAAATGAATAATTTCCTCTCCCTAAAGAGTGTAGGTATTTAAAAACAAACCTTAAGTCAAGTCAAACTTTATTCGGTTTATGACATGTCAAACCTTAAGTCAGAAAAGAAACATTGTTAACTAACCTTTTTTCATGTTTTCCAAAATTACTTTGTTGTAGGTATGCAGAGCAGTTCCTTGAAACTTTTTCCGAGCAATGAGCAAAAAGCCATGTTGTTAAAGCGCCAAGCCTTTGCAGTGTTCAGCGGGGAGCTTGATCAGTATCATCTTTTCCTACCATTGATACAAGGTAGAGCATTTTACAGTTTTTAGATTGGGCAGGAGGTGTTATCCTTAGAGAAGTGCTGTTTACATTATTTCATTGAGTACTGTTCTCAATAAGATCGCCTGTGCAAGCATAACACTAATTTAAAGTACATTGCTTGTATGTTCCCAAGTCTAACACATATAAATGATATGGGTACTAGAGTTTATTTTAATAAGAACAGTTTTCATTTTTGGCATAGGGTAAAACGGCATTAGGTTGTTATGCTTTCATTTAGCCTGACTAATGAACAGTAACCCATAATGTAGGTAAGAGTAACTTATTAGCCCAGTAATAATCTGTTAAAAGGAGACATCAATCACACTGCAGCTATAAATCCATCTACAGAAGAGCCACCATTTATCACAGAATTCTCCTTTATCTCTTAAAGATTGTGGGACAGTGCCCCAGACCATCAATAGCTCCATAGGTAACCCCTGAGCCTAGAACAGAGCAGTATCATACCCATTTTAAATTAGTAACCTAAGCTAGGTGGTTATTTATCATAGAACAGCCAAATGTTTGCATGTTTGTTTATATCACAATTAAAAATGTGCACAGTTGTTCGGAACACGTAATTAAATCCATTACTTCAGTGCTTTTCGTTCATATCAGTACAGTCTATGACCACAGAACACACCATAGAGGGAATGGTTCCAAGCAATTTGCTATTTATTTAAATATATAATTATTTATGACATACACACTCTCTATATTTAGTAGTCCTAATCTACATTGCAGGCCATTAGACATTCACCACATAATAGATCTCAATTCATAGAATTAGTAGCTAGCGGCGTGCAGCTTGATGAGATGGTTAAACGTTGATGTACGTTTTTACCACTACAACATACTCTAGTAAAAAATAGTTCTTGACCCATGTTATCCACACCTAGATACCATTTCAGGATATTGCCATCTCTAAGGTTTGTACATAATGTGGAGCTCCTTTGATCTATAGTCGCAGTGACTTTGAACACGTAGTACAGAATATGATCCCTCTAATCTTTTGTAGTTGTAGCCTCTGCTGCCATGTTATATAACTCCACCTAGTAAAACATATTCCACACCATATTTCCTATTGGTGTAGTGTGGAAAGAAACCTAGATGGCGAATTCTGAATGTATAACTTCACCAATTTGAAGCACCTGGCGGTGACCATAGTCTTCTTTTGACCATATGTAGTTATCACTGTATTAGTCATCTCGATTTTCTTGTAAAGGGCCTGTAGAAAGAATGATAGTAGCTTATGGGCGAT
Source organism: Calotriton arnoldi (assembly GCA_963921515.1). Classification (NCBI taxonomy): domain Eukaryota; kingdom Metazoa; phylum Chordata; class Amphibia; order Caudata; family Salamandridae; genus Calotriton; species Calotriton arnoldi. The sequence continues at coordinate 1,663,435 of CAWUFW010000341.1, forward strand.
AACCGAGGGATGCCAGAGACCATGGAAAGATATATCTTCATTGAAAAGTACAGAATCATGGACTAACTTCTCAAATCTCCTCCCAAGTTATTTAGGATTTACAGATTAACAGAATCTGGCCACAAGCTGCAGAGCTGCGATATTATTGTTTCTTTGCAACTCTTTGACATCACTGGGCCCTTAACTAATTCACAATTTACACACATTAAAATGAATGTAAATACAATTACACTCCCCCTTTGCCCTTCCTCCCTCCAGCCTTCACTAAGGGAGGGATACGCCCCAAGACATAATTCCTGATTTGTATTTGTCGGTCTCCTGCCTGACATGAAGTACATTAATAGACAAGTGTTGAGGTTCCTTTGATATCTGTGGCTGAGTAGGCACAATGTAAGCGTTTTTTATTAGTTCACAGAGGCCCTGCTGATCATGTTCATCAGCAGCATTTCCTGAGAAAGTTGCCAGAAGTCTGGTTGCATACACTAGCACCCTTACCTACTGTATTCTGATGCTGTCAGGTGTGGGGGGGAAAACAGAGGAAAATACCCAGTGCTAATGGGTGCGTACTACATTGCTCAATCCCAGCTGCTGAGGATGGGTCAGACTGTGCCCAGTTGCATATTTGGGACACATAAGCAAGTGTACCTTAGGTCCATTACCACTTGCCACACTCTACAAGCTGATGCATGTTCTTCAGCTTCTGATTGGACATGAAAGCAATACAGTTATGACTAATGTTTCGGGGGTAGAACATTTTTGTGCCTTGTTCGGGTGACATGATGAAGCATGCAATAGAAGAAGACTGGAAGCAGAGAATTCTTCCGGTTTCATTCATCTTCATCATCTTTGAGATTATTTAAATCTTCAACCAAGGCACAATGAGCGATCTAACCACCAGCTCTTTATCAAAGTCCCATGTTGGAGCATTCTCATAAAGGCAGCTGGACTACAGAGGTAATGGAGAGGGTTGTTGCTGGAGAGCTCCTCCAATGCACCTTAGTGCTGAGCATTTTAGATTTTAGGCAGTGCACCTCCACCTGTGGTCGTAGTTTTGCAAATACACATTCATGTGAGTTCCCATATTTTATTACTCAGGAATTATTTGTTATTCTTCACTAATGTTAAAGAAAATAATTTTCATTTTTTACAGTGTTGGTCTCAAAACACATGGAAAACCTTTACAATAAAAAATAATCCTCTTTCCTCCTCACATTTATAGTGTTTAATAGAGGATCCCAGAAGTTTAACCTTGAATTAATTTTAATCCTTGAAAACACACACCCAAGTACACATACACCTCACCCAAACGCTTGGCCCCATTTGTATGCATCAGCTACAGATAGCACCGGGCATAGATTGACTTTCTTTGAAGATTTTTTTATTTATTTTTGCAGTTTTTATATAGCGCAAAGTCGACCTGAAGGCATTGGAGCGCTTTACATGAGCACCAGTTACATTACACAAGGGCACATTCATTTTTGCTAGGCACAGGGAGATTAAGTGATTTGCCCAGAATCACAGGCTGTTGAGGCAACGCCGAGACTCGAACCTGGTTCCCTAGTTCCAAAGTCGGCCTCTTTGGCAATTACGCCACATCCTCTCCCGTGGACAAATAGCTGTCAAGATGTGATACACTGGCATGCGATTGTCTAAATGATTTTATATTTACAGCCTGAAGACATTGGGGCAATTATGTGCATGTTTTTATACGCTAGACTAATCTTGTTACTACGTATGGAATATTTAATAATGTCTCCTCCTTCTTGAATTTTTATTTCATATGTCTCAAGAGATGATTTTGCTGTATCAATTTGTTTCTTTGGAAGTCTTATTGGAGTTGGTAAAAGAAACTACACATAAACAAGGAATTTCACTGCAGCTTTAATCCACCAAAACTGATGCATGCAGAAAGGGGATTAGAAGGCACAAGGCAGTGACTCCTGCAGTAAAAGAGCTTTGCGGTTGCATTTTTTTAAATCATCAATGACAAGCTGGAGCACTGTTTGCAACAATGCCTTACCAGTAATCATTGGTATGTTGGGCCCTTAACTTTTCTCCTCACAGTCCTTACCACTAAGCTCTCTTCCATCCTCCCTTTAATGTTCAGCAAACCTGACCGCAGAGGTTACTCCATGATTCATTGACTTTAGAACCATGGATTGGTGGAGGACTATGTATCTTCCCTCATGGGAAGTGGAAACAAATTATTATTATTTCTTTTTTTAAGTAAAGCCAGCAGATATGTTGTTTTTGTAGAGGGTGCATCGTGTATAGGGCTGATGCCATATAATGTGAGGAATGTCAGTAAGGCTCCTTTTAATAAGAATTAGTCTTACCTAATTGGGGCATTTTCTGCTTTGCAAGCTCACACCCAAGCCTTTATCCGAAAATGGAACAGAAAAAAGAAGTCAAAGGGATAGATGCCCCAGAATAGATTTGAGTAATGTTCAGCCTAGAATACATTTCTTTTATCAGTGTCCCTCAAAATATTGCAATGAATTTGACATTGTATCAATGTGCAATAACAATCTTTATAGTTTCACCAGAAGAAATAGATGCAAGGTTATTGGCTTTATTCAGATTTAATGCGCAAGGATCCTAATTCGAGAATTAGTTTTAATTTCGAACAAATTAATAGAAATTCTTGCAAATCAATTTGATTCTTTTGGTGTTTAATAAGTATCTTATATTCAGCAGAAAATGTTTTAAGAAAAGTTTACAATTTCCAAATTTCAAATGTAGCTTTCTTTGGTTTTGCTAGAGCGACTGACTGAGAATTTGCGATATGGACAGAGTTCTGTAGTTGCTGCCCAGATGTTTCTCTTATTTCGAGTATTGTTGCTTAGGATTTCTCCACAGCACCTGACCTCACTGTGGCCTATAATGGTGACTGAACTGGTAAGCATGAACGTACTAACAAAATGTTATTAAGTGTGTTTTGGTCTCTGTGTCATTTTGCCATCTATAGTGTGTGTTACTGTTGTGGAAAGTAAGTAATAGCACCTCTCTTTTGTCTGTTCCTACTTGAAACCAATGCACCCCTATTGCTGGCCAACCAATACAGCTAGTCATATTTTATTTGTTGGTTAGGATGACTATATTAAAATAAATGTAAACGTATTACATTTATAGATTAGTTTTCACCTTAACCTTCCCAGGGTGTAGGCATGAGATGTCATCATCATGATTTGTTTCATTGTATTTGGTAGCTCCTTAAGAAGTTAGATTTATGGGTGCATTGAGTCTGCCTCTGGCTTAGTTTACAGAAAATATGTGTTTGAGGCATGTGTGGCTGTAGATACACATGCTGTCCATTCTCCTTACCATTTAGTGTTGGGCCCTGATGTGGGCAAGGTGTTTTTCTTCAAAGAAGTCATTCAAGTCACGAGGTACAATGACTCCTCTTCTTGTTGGCAATGCGCATGGTCATCAACTTCATTATTAGATTGTTTTCCCGCACGCTGACTGAGGATGGAAAGTGAAGCAAGGCGTGTATAGAGAAATGTCCATGCAAAAGAGGGAAAAGAGATAGTACTGGACACTGCAACTGCCACAGGCGTCCACAACGGAGGTGGGGTGCATGTCAATCTACAGCACTACATGCTATGAACAGATGTTTACAGGGTAAGTAAAAATTTTCATTCGAAGCATATGTGGCTGTAGGTACACATGCAGTGCATAGACTGTAAAGCAATCATCCCATCGGTGCTGCAGTAGATTGAAAAAGTGTACGTATCACTGCCTGGCCAACATTGGCTTGTTGGCGGGCTAGCTCATCCAAGCAGTAATGTTTTGTAAAAGTGTGTGGTGTGGACCAGGTAGCTGCTATGCATATGTCAGCTATTGGAATGTTCCCCAGGAGGGCCATAGAGGCTCCTTTTTTCCGAGTTCAGTGGGCTCTAGGAGGATTGGGCAAAGTCCTTTTAGCTTTAGCATAGCATGTCTGGATGTATCTCACGATCTATCTGGCAATGCCTGATTTGGACAGGGCTTTCCCTTTATGGAGTTTGGAGAAAGCAACAAAGAGTTGTTGTGCGTTCCTAAAATGGTTTAATTCTGTCGATGTAGTATAAGGGCTCGTTTCACATCCAAAGTATGGGGAGCCTGTTCCGCAAATGAGTCTGGTTGCGAGAATGAGACAGGGAGTTCAATGGATTGATTAAGGTGAAACTGGGAGGCCACATTAGGGAGAAATTTGGGGTCAGTGCGAAGGACAACCTTATCACTATGTACTTGGAAGAAGGGTTCTTCTAAGTTTAGTGCCTGTAGCTCATTTATATGTCTAAGTGAAGTGATGGCGACCAAAAATGCCACTTTCCAGGAAATGAACTGAAAGGGGCAGGAGTGGAGGGGCTCAAACGGTTGAACCATGAGTCTTGTCAGTACAATATATACAATATGACCTACTCATAATATGGCACGGAACACAAGATCAGTTTCTTGAATACTTCAAAGTCCTATACAATAATGATTGTGTGTTGCAATTCACTTACACATTGAGCAAAGAATATATAAACTTCTTGGCTCGAACACTATATATTGAGAACAATATAATTGAGACCACCGTCTTTAGGAAACCTACAACAACGAACAGTGTCTTGCATGGCACTATAGCTTCCATCCAAGAGCACTCATCAAAAGCATCCCAGATGGGGAGCTGCTAAGACTTCAGTGAAAAATGTGATGAAGTCTCCAAGAGATTTGCAAAAAGAGGATACAAATGGGGGTACAGTAAAAAAAAAAAGGCTTGTAACAACTTAAACACACCACACACATGCAAACCTTAATCACAAAAAATAGGAAACAACAAAAGAAGATATTGATCCTGACGTTTAGCAATGAAAGCCAAGACATAGTGAGAATTTTCCAAAAACATTTGCATCTAATATGTAAAGATCAAGACATTGGTAAAAAGCTGGGACCGACACCTAAAATAACATATGGAAAAGCACAACCACTTAAAGATCATCTAGTCAGAAGTAATTTCAAGAATAAACCTGACACAACTTGGATCAGCAAAACCCAATTAGGATTTGTAACATTTTCAAACTGTGAGGCATGCAAAACTGAAAAAAAATGCAAAACATATCATGGGCAAAAATTACAAACCCATAACGATCAAGCATGAAATAACATGCAATTCACAATTCGTAGTATACATTATTGAATGTGAGTGTGGGCTTCAATACGTTGGGAGCACACCATGCACCCTTAAGAAAAGGGTCCTGGAACACATAAGAGAGGTGAAAACAAAAGATGAGAGCTATGCTGTGGCCTGACATCAGTTTAAATATCATGACAGCATTTGAAAATCATTAATCTATTATGGTGTTGACACATTAATGAAAAATGAGCGCGGAGGAGACAGAACCAAACAACTTTGACAATTAGAATCTAAATATATAATCCAACTCCACACCAAACAACTGTTCTGGCTTAACAACGATGAAGAAATGCATCTACATCTATAAAATAATATGGCAACTTCAGCTATCGACAAATGATAAAGAGCTGAAAACTAGGGTGGCAATTGAAGAAGTAAACATGGTCATTAATAATGAACAATATCATCAAGGCTGCGTCACATATACAGTAACATTACATGGGTGCTGTAGGATGGAAGTGGATAAGATGCTGGCCTTCCTCCGACGCAAGAGACCATATTGATAACAAACTAAAATATGCCTCTGAGGCCGTTGATTTAGATAATGTAAACGTCTTGTAACTTCATACAGTATGGGTGACATAGGAAGTAAATAGATAGAATGCTGACATCCCTCTGTTTCAAGAGACTAATTGAGGAACCTGTGGACAAACTAGAATTAAGTCACTGAGGCCATTAATGGAGATAATGTAAAACCATTGGTATTTCATGCGTAAAAATGTAGATTATGCAAGCTATGAGAAACGCCACTAGGGAATTTCCACATGCCATCAGGAATTTGAGAACTCAATGGAGAATTATTAATGTATTTTTGTAAACATTTGAATATCAGAGGCCATTTAGCGATGAATGATGATAAAATTGGTGATTTTTTATTTACACCATAATTTTTGGTTTTAAAATATTGATTGTTTTGTTAAAAGATTTTATGTTTATTTAGTGCACTGAGTAACGAAATCATGTGTCTCATAGAAAGCAGGGGGGTTGATAATTTGGAAATTAACAATAGACTCCCATCCAAGAAAAAGACCACGAAGGTCTAAACACGTTGATGCAGTCGCTTGTGAGTGACAAAAATTATTATTGATACAAGTTCCTGCAGTGCGGCAGTTGTTTGTTTCGGAAAAAGATTATACATCTCTCTATCTATCTATCTATCTATCTATCTATCTATCTAGATAGATAGATAGATAGATAACATTTAATTCTAAATTCTCTCCCCACCACTTATTTTCCTTTTGTTTTCTTTATTGGGGGGGTACTCCCTCAACCCCCCATTCATTAATTACCTTTACCACCCCATCACCCTACCCACCCCATCACCCTAAAATACCCTTACCACCCTCTACCACTACCCACTCATAAACCCTAAAAATGCCCTTACTACATTGTACACCTACCCACCCCTAAACCCTATAAATACCATTACCACCCTATACCTCTACCAACCCCCCTCTAGCCCCTAAAAATACCTTGATCCACCCTATACCCCTACCTACGACTAAACTCTAAAAATATCTTACCACCCTATACCCCACCCACCCCTAAACCATAAGAAAACACTTACCATCCTATGCCCCTTCCCACCCCTCTCTATAACCTAAAAAATAACCTTACCACCCTATGCCCCTACCCATCTCCAAAGCATAAAAATACCCTTAACACCCTGTACCCCTAACCACCCCTAATCCCTAAAAATACCCTTACCACCCTATACCACTACCAACCCCAAAATGTTTATGCATGGTAAAGACTGCGTGGTTGCAGATGTTTCCAGACTGGATGGTGTCCTTGGACCTGCAGGACGCATTTTTTGATATACTCCACCTGTGGTCCCACACGCGTTACCTGAGCCCCGCTTTTCACACCCCTCTGGTGTTTCGCGAAGGTGGTGGTTGTGGCACACCTTCAGAGATTGGGTGTGCCAGTCTTCCATACCTCAACAACTTCTTGTTGAAGGCGGGCTCACCATAGTCAGTTGTAGGCCACGCCCAGATGACGGCGACCCTCTTAATATTGTTGGGGTTCACAGCCAACGAGCCAAATGTCGCACCTGATTACATCGCAGAGGCTTCCTTTCATTGGAGCTGTCATCATCTACTCTGAAAACAAACAAAAACACAGTTGAGTAAGCTGGATGCCACCTCAGACGAGGCTGGACTGTTCCCATTGGGTGCAGGGTCAAGAGTGATTTGCATAAGGCTGGGTCCAATCTGGAATGGCATGGGGAGCAAAAAAACGATGGATTTAGGCCTAGATCTCTGTCTATCAATTGTTCTTTTTGCATACCTCAGACGAGGGCTCCTTTCTTGGGCTCCTTCTGCGATGCCTGCACCATTAGATAGTGTTTGTGGTGTAGTAAAACGTAGCTCATAATTTTAACAGAGCTATACCTTTTTCTTTTTAAAGATCCAGGCATTTGTACAATTGGAAGAAGAACTCTCTGTAGAAGATGATTCATCAAGGTAAGACATGGTTCTTGCTTATTGGCCTAATAAGTGTGAGGCTAGAGGCCACACATTTGCATACATGGCTATGATGTGCAGAAAATAAATATAGTGCTTCAGCCCAAAGAAAGACTGTTAATCTATGTTTTGAAGTGGCAGTTCTATGTACATTTCAGGTTATTAATTTTCGCACAGGATGGGCACAAATACTTTACATTTCTGCAGACTGCTATTTGTGGACCTTTAAAAAAAAAAAAAGAGGGTGGAGCAAGAGTTTTAAATTCTGGGAAATCCAGATGCCCGTGCCCAATAGCTGAAGGGTATGGCCTTTGGGTGTTACGGACATAGGTCATGTGCACAGTGCATGGTTGAAAGCAATATCTTGTGATTACTTCAGCTGATGGGCATTCCTAGCCAAATACTCCTGCAGATGTATAATTTACCATAGTTTTGAGGGAAGGGCATGGTCTAAAGTCATGTCACACGTGCAGTAATCAGGTGTCATGGCCACTGGTACTACAGTCATTTTCTTAAGTATATCATTGCAAAACTCGAAAATATCCCTGAAAAAAGGTCTGTCTAAGAACAGAAATTACCAAATAGTATAAAAGACCCTAATACTTCTTTGCAGTTTTTGTTGCCTAAATAAATAAATGAATGTATCAGGACTTCAGTCATCATAACTCACTTTATTGATGACCTTGCATTTGATATCACTAATTAAATAATACATGATGCAAGCTATACTGTGTGTGCCTTATGAATCCTTATGGTGTGCACACATATGCAGGTGTGTCTTATACCCATGCATACTGTAAGCCATGCTGTATTTTAGCAGCGTACAGGACATTGCCAGAGTCCTTGTCCTTTGTAGGTCTCGCGCCTAGCGTTGCAGTGCGTAGCACTGCTCGCGCAGCGCGAGACCTTTAGAAAGGGCTTCTGAAAACGACCCACACGCTCGTGCGTGTGGTTTTGTTTTCGGAAGCCCACATTGGCTGGAGCCTATGTTTTTTTTACGGAGACGGCACGCGATTGGTCAAAGGCGGGCGCATGTCCCGCCTTTGCCGCGCCCATTCCCGACGGTGGCCAGAACGCGCAGCAGCGCGCGTTCGTCTCGCTTTGCTGCCACGCTCCCTCCCCTGCTCCTCTGTGGTGCGCGCGCACCACTGGTTTCGATTCCCGCGTTCGTCGGGTTTCGATTCCGTGCTTGTTTACATTCACCGTCTCGTCTCATACTACGCTTCCTGTCCCAGCTTCCATTTGCAGGTACCGCTCAAATGTTCTGTCTTTGTCCTATATCTCTCGTCTTTTAAATGTAGGCCCTACATAATCTGGTAAAACTCTGCGTTTCAAGTATACAAGGATGATGCCAAAACATTGACAGATATCTGAAATGCCATGATAGGCAATGTACGTAGTCCAATAGTTTTGCTTTTGTTTGTTGATGGCATACTTTGGGGGCTGCGAAAGTCGCTTCTTTCCTTCCACAGCGCCGATTTTGCAGCAGTTGGGAGGAAAGTGAAAGTGTTCCGAACTTTCTCCCTCGTCCCTGAGTGGAAGCTTAAGTAAATATTGGCAAGGAAATTAAATTGCTTTGTTCACAGTAGCTCTTTATTAAAGTTAAGATAGCTTGGTTGAGGTCTGCTGCAGATAACGTGTGCAGTGTACATGTCGTGTGTTCAGTTTCTGGAGGGGCTTATTGCATCATTGAGGGGGTGTGCAAAAATGACTGCCCTTCAGTAAGTTAGTATTACGTATCAAAATGAAATGTAAAGATATGTCGTTGTGTTGCATGTGCAGTATTGAGAACGACCGAACTCAATATAGCGTCAAACTGGTTTCTGCCCGAAAAACAGGGTCGTTCCCAAATCCACACGTCTGTTGTGTGTACTCAACACCTACTGGGTGTGATGATTACTGTGTGGGTGTCTGTTGGTAAAGGGCTTCTAGCTGCAACTGTTCGCCGGCTGGGAGACCTGCAGCAGGGAAACCGTCTTCCTATACCACAAACTTCCATAACCCTTCTCCCTGTGCCCCCCTGTGTGTCACAGTGCTGTGTTGTGGTGTATCGTGCTAATACACAGTAACTGCAGCTGTCAGACCTTCATCCTATACCATAAACTTCCATGCCTGTCCTCCATGAGCCCCGCTGTGTGTCACACGGTGCTGTGTTGTGGTGTATCGTGCTGATGCACAGTGACTACTGCAGTCAGACTTTCTTCTTATGCCATAAACTTCCATGCCTCTCCCACTGGGCCCCGCTGTGTGTGACACGGTGCTGTGTTGTGGTGTATCGTGCTGATACACAGTGTCTGCAGCGGGCAGACCTTGGCGGACTAACCCTGCTCAAGGCGGCATGCTTTGCACCCAGTGTGTGTGTCCACACATGGATGTGTTGTTGCTCACCCTGCAGTGGCAGCGCGAGGGCGCCAAGTGCAGTGTGCAGGTCGGGGCCCGCTCGTTCCACTGAATTATAAAGCAGCAGGGCGTGGGTAGCAGCAGCCTGACTGAAGGGTGGCACTCGTGTGCTGCTCGGAGCTGCTAAGACTCGAAGTAACGCGGACCTCTGGTAAAAGAACGGGGGGTCTCAGCGATAGCACGCACGTGTTGTGTGCCTGTAGACGTGTACACCCTATCTTGTGCCCTCGCAGTGTGCCGAACCGTAGTGAAGAACGGCAGCCGCCTGGGAGAACAGAAACGAGAGACCTGTCTTCATTCACCGTAACGCGCCCCAATTGAGTTAAACTGCAGGTTCTTGAAATATGGTGTATTGAAAACAGCCCATTTCCTGTTTGTCAAACACACACATGCCTTCACTGTGAATATAGGACCGGCCTGTGTAACTTTGTAAAGCTTGGCTGCCGTGTAGTTAGTATGCTGTCCTCCAGACAAAATGTTCAGAAAGTCTGCGGCTCCAGTGTTTGCATGAAGCCTCTAACTAGGCCTGCTCCCCGCCTCCACCTTGTGGCGTTGTTAGTGAAGTGCACTCTCCTGTAAAACAAAACAAAACATTAAGTATATGTGAACTCTGCTCTCGTCGGTCCTAAAAATAGAGCTCGCGGTTGTGAGACATTTCAGTTGAGACCCTATGCAGAAGGAGGCGAATGTCATTCTAAAAAAGCCCCCAGTAAAACAAAAATAGCGGCTTTAAAACAGAGGTGGCAGTCTGAAATATTCTCAAGTATGCATCGAAGCAACTGCGCGCCAGCCCTTTGACAACAAGTGCTGCCAGGATGGGCTAGCTCGCCTACTTCAAGCAATGCACGCAAAGATGTTTAGGCATGAAACTTGAGAGCTGCTGTCTCTGCTACAATATCAGTTCACGGCGTTCGCACAGCTCGAAGATCCAGTCTTCAGGGCGCATTCCATACAGTTGCAGAACTGCACAGCCATAGTCTGATGCGTCGAGGGATGTTTTCATAGACATACAATGGAGGAACCCCTTTACTTAATCTAATGCTTAGAACAGGATTTTTCTGCCGACATGGGTAAATCCTGCCAAAGCTTTGAAGCTTCTTTACCTGTAGAAGAACTTTTGATCCCACTGGAAAAAGGAAACTACCTCCCAGGAGTGTAGTTCAGCGTAAGAAGATGCAAGTTAACTCTATTTTTAAGGAAGAAACGAAGAATGCAAATAGCATCTTGCTTGTTGCACAACTGTCCAGCTCTTTTTAAATAGTTCTGTACTTAACTTACAACCTTGCAGGCGCTCAGGCAACCCTGTGTCACAAAGCCGTGCGTTTCAAGCTGGTCGAACACTGGTACGGGTGGGTATTGCTCTCTCAGTAGTTTGTTCATTGAAAGAAAGCAGGTCTTCGGAACTGGTGCTGGAACCAGAGCTCCACACGTAAATAAGTCATAGATGCTATGCTGTATCTGTAATTCCGTGCCACATAGTGGCGCTTTACTAGCTGGCATGTGAGCCTTACCTGGCCCAAGAAAAAATAGAAGTTCAAATATATTCCTCTCTTCTTCCTCAACTTGCAGCCTTCATTTAAAAGACTGAATGTAAAACCTAGTGCTTGGGTCTATGAGGAGTCCTGGGAGATGGCGTGCTTCTGGCTGTGAACTGATTCGGTTGAGCAATTGTCTTTTTAAAAAAAATGTTTACCTATCTTGGCAATAGACCCTTCATAAACTCGTTTCTGCTTTTGTGGAAAGTGTGGCATTCTTGCCGTTCTGCTTATGTTTAATCAAAATTAGGATTTCCATGTGATTTCAAATGGTTAGACTTATTAAAAGCATTCCTTCCATCACCGTTTGTGATTGGAGTAATGGTAAGTGTAACATTATAGCCCTTCTGCTTATGTTTAATTAGACATAGGGTGCTTGTGCATACACATATGTGATATTTAGAAAGATGACTGTTTCCATTGTTTGAAAGGCTATTAGGAGGTGCTGCAAAGGGCCACTGTCCTAAACTGACATTTTTGGTGTTAATAGCTACGTTAGGCTACATTTATTGCGTCTCGTTAACATCTTATTGAATGTGCCCTTTCACCAGGCTTTAAACGCACTTGAGAGAAGTTTTCAGACTTTTGTGTAAGCATTCTGTGTGCTCAGTCTGTGTGGGGGATTGTTACAAGGCGTGGCAATCTGAATATATGTATTCACCTACCTTCTGGAAATCTGGGTGCCACAATCCGAACTCTGCATTGGATGTGCAAGTATTCATAAACTTCAGATTTGTATTAAGCCCTCTCTGTAACCTAGTGATGTACCACACACAATGACGCTGCAATTTAGCCGTTTACTGTCACTTTAATTTCAAAGCAGTATGAAAGAGTACCATTTGACAGTACGTTGTAGCAGAAGACCTTGTCTGTAGGTGGTCTGAGCAAATTTTCTGTGTCTCAAAAGAAAAGGTTGGCTCGACAGGGCATTGTCGGAGATTCTTTCTCAATTACGTTTTGTAAGTGCCTTGTGATATATTGTGCTCGTCACCGAATAGCCTTTATTCACAAGTTAAGTTGGTCAGTGGTAGCTTATCACCCCCTATCTGTTATCCTTTTCCGAGCCAGTTCGAAGTGGTCTGCTAGACTTTTCAGGTTGCTGTTTTTGGGTCCCATGTCTCTTTCTGAAAGATGTATACTTGGGAAGTGGTCGGAGCTGATTGAGTACCCTCAGGCTTAGCCCACTTCTGTGTTGTAGGCGTCATGTGGTACATGATGTCATAGGACAGTCGTACAACAAAAGGTGTGCTTTAAATGAATCTTAACAGTGCCTTTGTCAGCTGGACGAAATGCTGAACTACTTAACATAGACTTTAGAGTGGATTCTAAATCTATTTGAGAGTGAGCTGCCTCCTGATTGGTCTCGTACTGCTCTGCTTCGGGATTCACTGGTTGCTATTGAGAATGACATAGAAGTGATAGAAATCATACTCTTCTTAAAGCACTGAGTACCTTCTGTTTTCTTCACTCCTTCCCCTTGAAGTGATTGAGGCTCCATTCTCCACCTTGCTGCTTTGTTGTTGCACCCTAAATTGAATCACCTGTGAGGTACACCTCACTACTGCAGGTAGCTGCAAAAAAAAAAAAATGGGAGGCACAAGGGAACTGGTCAGCGCTGCAGGTATCTGCAAAACGTGGGCACCACTCACTGTTGCAGGTAGGGCACATCGCACTGTTGCAGGTGCTGTAAAACTTGTGGGCACCGCTCATTGATGCAGTACCTGCAGAACATATGGGGCACCGCTCACTGCTGCAGGAAGCTCCAGAACTTTTGGGCATCTCTCACTGACTGAGTATAAATGTATTTGTTGATTAATAAAAATCGTTACAATCGGAAAAATACACATAATAGAATAAAACATTTTGTTCTTAAATTAGGATAACAACATTACATCAGAGATTTTAGCAGCAATAATAAATAATGCAACACCAATAGCTCAAACTTTAATAATGCGAGACCTATTGCATTGCAAATGCTTGTTTGCCTTGTGGGCCTATGTTTAGAAGGTAGAGGGCATGGCATTGGGCCATGCCCTTCACATACTACATGCTGATGTGTTTGGTCCCTGTCACCACAATCTAAAATGCATGCCTGTAGGCCATGACCAGTACACCTGCGTCCTTTTTTTAGGGATAATGATTATCTACAGTTGTATACCATACAGTTATACTCTTTTCCCCAGTGCCTGCTGTATACAGACCTTGATTGAAAGTCACGTTCAGAATGCTTTACACTGTTTACATACTGCTTACAATGTTCTCTTCCTAAACAATATGAACTCATATAATCACCTGTGGACTCTATGCCCTGCATTAAGTATTGGAATGTTGTTGATATCATTGATATGATTTGTGATGCCATTAGGAGGACATGGGGGAGTATGGTTTTGCAGCTCATAGTAACTAAGGAATTGAATTGTTAGGTTTTGAATTACAATCGTAGAGTCACATCAACTGACATTTGTTTCAAGGGACTTTATACATTTTTTTGTGATCTTATTGGAGAACAATACTATCCCTTAGACAAACTTGAGCCAGTAAGATATAAAACCAGCATTGGCATAGCCAATAGGTCTCGCCTTTTGGATCTTATAAGTGTTTAGCCATGCATCACATTATCCTGGGTACTGTACCCCAGGGATTGAAGAGCTATAGCAAAGCTGTACTGGTCACCTGTTTGCTTTTATTGCTATATTTGGGTGTTAAACTGGTGCTAATGAGGTGCAACCAATGTCCATTCAGTGTTACCAAGTTTAAAAGGACGAAATAATGAATAAGTAAAAAAACTGAGTGAAGACTTCACGTTTACATTTACTGCATCCTAAATACGAAGTAAATGTAAACGTGAAGCCTTATACTTCAGGGTTTTTTTTTTACTTACAAGGTCCCAAAGGCGAGACCTATTGGCTATGCACAGAGTGAAATAGAGTGGAGTACAGTGTCAGTTTGGAGGGACGTAGGGTGGAGTAGCATAGAGTGGAGTAGCATAGAGTGGAGTAAAAGTGTCGTAGAGTGGAGTGGCATAGATTGGAGTAAAATGGAGTAGAGTGTCATAGAGGGCCATGGAGCATTGTAGTGTAGAATGTCAGATTGGAGTAGATTGTATGCTCCGTTCGCGGTGTTTTCTGCACTCTGCGGAGCACAATGAGTTCCGAAAAACTGAGTTTTTTTTCCTCACTCGCACTTGCCAACATTAAATTGGCGAGCGAGGAAAAGCCAACGCTAGACCATCTCCCAGCAAGATTTCTCAACGCTTGTGGTCGCGACCGCTCGCGTTCAGAAACCATCCGTTCGCTTTGAGGAAGCTGCCACTCGAGTAGAAAATCTACTCTAGCAGCAGAAAGAAGCAGCGCCCTCTTGTGCTGCGCATGGTACAGTTCGCGCCGATTTTCCAGCACGGGAGAAACACCTGGCGCTAAAAATAAGAGCGAACTAACGCACTCCGCCACTTGTGGGACTCCGCGTAGCACTGCAGAACTCCCCAAACTCTGCCCAGGCCTAGTAGATTGTCAGAGTGTCATAGAGTGGAGGGTCAATGAGTGGCTTAGAGTGGGGGTTGTAGAGTGGTGTGGCACAGTGGGGCGCGTAGAGTGGCGGGGCGCAGAGTGGGGGGGGCGCAGAGTGGGGGTGGCAGAGTGGAGGGGGCAGAGTGGAGGGGGCAGAGTGGAGTAGAGTGTCAGAGTGGAGGGGTGTAGAGTAAGCGTAGCATAGAGTGGAGTGAAGTATTGTCAATGAGTGGAGTATCAGAGGAGAGTAGAGGGGCATAGATGGACACAGAGCGGAGAGGTGGGGCGTATAATGAAATAGAATGGAGTAGAGGGTCGTGGAGGGGCATATGGTGGCATAGAGTAGAGTAAAGTGTCAGAGTGGAGTAAATTGAGCGTAGAGTGTCTTAGAGGGTCGTGGAGTGTAATAGAGAAGAATGTCAGAGTGGAGAAGCATTTCAGAGTCATTGAGGGTCAAAGAGTGGAGTAGCGCGGAGTGTCATAGAGAGGAGTGGAATGCAGTAGAGTGTCAGAGTGGAGTGTCGTATAGTGGAGTGTTGTAAAGTGGAGTGACCCAGAGTGGAGTAAAGTGAAGTGGCATAGAGTGAAATGTAGTGGTGTACAGTGGAGAGGCACAGAGTGAAGTGGCATAGAGTGGAGTGAAGTGGCATAGAGAGGAGTGAAGTGGCATAGAGTGTTGCAGAGTAAAGTGTAACGTTTATAAAGCATGCAAATGTGAGCACCAAAACACAAAGGCAATGGTAAGCAAATGGGCGGAATGTTTTCCCAGGAAAGCTTTCAGAATGTCCTCAAGATGTCTTAGAAAATTGTAGGCTTCGACCTAAAAGTTACAAGGGAAATGCTGCGCTCAGAGGACAGTATAAGTGTAGAAATGCCCTAAACAGACGCAATTTTAGGTACGCTAGTGACCTAAGCAATGGGCATTAGGAAAGAGCTAATGCCCTCTACAAAAGTAATTCCAGGAGAGATAGTATACGAAAACAAGTATGTTTGTGTGTGTATTCCATTAAATCTCGAACGCTATACCGATATGATCATGCCCTTAACATGAGTTAGCCCAAGGACAATGGGGCCTGTAACAGTAGGGGGAGAGAAGTCTGCCCAGAGTCATTCCAGGGGTAATGATGCCTTCAGAGGTCACTCTAGGTGTGACCATGGAGAGCAATTCACATGTGAGATGGTCATAATAGGTCCATCCAGGGGCGGTGAGACCTCGCAGGCTGCTCGAGGCGTGACGGTAACAGGGGCAGTCCTGTAGCTGCGATCATGTATGTGTTTAATGTGCTGCTGGGCTTGGCTCTCTGTGGCGCGTGGCTCAGACTAGAACGAAAGCCTCGTTAGCCGCCCTATTCAGGGACAATTCACGTTCAGGGTTCCCCGTAGATGAAAGCTACGTTTACACCTTCAAAGGGTGGTGGGGTGTCACCCCAGTGATTTAAGGTGGACACAAATAAACTGTAACTTGGAAAGGGCGTGGGGAGATGGGGCCAGTTGCTTCACTTCACAAGAGGGCAGTACACACTGAGGCGCCCTCACCTGTAGGAAAGCGCGCCCTCCATAGCGACAACTGAGGCAAAGGCTGATTTTCACATAAAAAGAACTGCCTCACAGCTTCAAATGCCAACCACAAGCCACAAAAGGGCAATTTATTGTCGAGGAAGGGCACACTGCAAAACACATCATTATGAATCTGATGTCGCAACAGCCACGATCATAACGCGTGTGAAATGATTGATCTCCTGACGAGAAAAAGCTTCGCAGAAGGTAATCCAAATGTTCCGGGCCGCAGCCGCGGACAGAGCGTGGCGGAAGCAGTCCCGTCCAGAGCTTCAATCACCAATCCAGTTACAAAGCACGGAACCCGACCGCGATTTAACTACTGCGCAAGAAGTGGGGCTTGTGTAAAGTAATGAACAGATTTCAGCCTGAACCAGAGCGCGACCAGAGAAAGACGCCTCGAGCGGCACGAGAGCGCGCACACAAAGGTCTGCGGATCGAAGTGTTTCAACAAAGCATCAATAAATCTCCCTCAGTCCTGAGGGCAAGATGGAGGAAGGGTGTGCGGCTCCGTGTGTTAAACGTTCGCCGCTGATGTCTGCCGTGTACTGCGCAGAAAGTGGAGCTATTGTGAAAAGAATGAACATATTTCAACCTGAATGGCGCGGGTAGCCCGTACGGCATGTTGAATGAAGGGAATGAGACTGTATTAAATGTTCGCCACTGACATCTGCTGTGTGCTGCGGGTCACCAGCTAGGATCTGGTAAGTCCAACTAAGGTTTCTATCCTTCTAAGATCCATTAAATTGGGCAACACCAGCTCCTTACAGGGCTTTGAAACAGTAGTATGCGGTGCTAAATTAATTATAAAAAAGTTGTTACTATTCTATATAAGCAGAAAACATAGAGCAGCCAAGAAAGGGGTTCCATTTTAAGGAGGCATTCATCTTTTTTGTGTCCCCTTCGAGTTAAGCGCTCAGAAGATTGTCAACCACACTAGTTTAACAAGCAGCAGCTGTTTTGAAGCACACTCGTGCTTATGGCGGCATCCGCCTTGCGGGAGCGAGCAGCGGCCAATTAGCACGCGCGCTGCTGCTCGCTCCTGCAAGGTGGATGCCGCCACAAGCACGAGTGTGCTTCAAAGTGAGCAGACCGATGGCTAAAGGCCCTCCTAGAGCAGCGCATGCGCGCTGCCTAGGCGAGACCTAATAAAAAGGGTCCTAGCTACAGTGGTTTCTCACTACAACACTTGAAAAGATAAATTCTCAGAAGCGGTGAAATACATCACTTAGGCTGCGTTTTAACTCATCGTGAATAATACATTATTGGTGATGTTCTGTGGTGTGTTCGTAATTATTCATGGTAAATTAAGGCAATTTCTGTTTCTTTAAAGCATGTCCGGTGCATGCAGAGCATGTCTGTGCATGCAGAGTCAGTGTCTGTAGTGCATGTCTGGTGCAAGTCAGTACTTTTATAACTTAACTTTCTGATTGTTGTTTGCACTAATCGAAGCCTTATCTACAACTGAAACTCATTTTATACATTTAATGTATATATAGTGAATATCTGTGAATGAGTTGTGCAGCTCACGGTACACAGCTCACCAGCCTGAATATATACTCTTCCCATATTTGTTCAGGGATGCATATGTATATGAATAATGTATTTTTCCTGAAGTTGTATAGTTTGTTTTATGGCCTGTTCACATTGTACATTTCTTGATTCCAATGTACACTTGCAAGCACAAACATACATTTGTTTTTCTGAATGTACATACTGTGAGAGGATAAAGATTTCCTCCGATGTATGTTCATTTTTAGTGTGAGTTTGCTTTCATTTGTCCAAATGTACATTTATGAGACCAAATGTGTATTAGCTTGGACTCAGTGCCAGATACTGTAGACAGTTACTGAGGTACAGGCTCATTACATATTGTTTATAAAGACCTTTTGTAGTACAACTAATTAACAAACATTTAGAGCAGTTGAAAGTTATCTGTGGATTGCATTATAATTTATATTATTTAACTGTTTTATAGAGCCTGCCTGCACCCTGAGTGGTATTGGGCACTTTACATGGAGCCAGACCAACAATAAAATGTTTTGCAGGATAAGAAAGAAGAGCAAGGTCAGAACACAACGAGTAGCGAGCACAAGTTCCAAGTGACAATAGAGTAAGAGGGAAGAATTCAGTCAGACAGAAGGCAGCAGACAAGTGAGTTTTTATGTTAAGCCTGAAAAGATAACCATGTAGGGAAAGTCAAATTGTTGTAGCTGGAGGTTGCAGCACTTGTGAAGTGTTGGGTTTGGGTTAGAGAGTTTTTAAAGTTTAATGTCCTGAGGTCGAGGAAGTCTCTGATTCTAAATCCTCACGAGCCCCCTGCGCTGGTTAATATGTGAATCAGTTGTGGAGGTTTATTCAAGCAATAGCAGTGTGAGCCAAAGAGCGGATTTATATAATTATGCTGGCTTAAACTACAAGTCATTACAGCTGGCTCAATCATGGTCATGTTTCATTTTGAGACGATAAGCCTGTCTGCAGAGTTCCTGATAGACTTGAGGGGAGCAAGCACTGATGGTGGTGTACTTATAAATACCACTTTGACTAGTCTTGCAATGACAAGTGATAGTATCGCTGTGATAGGAGATGCTTTAGCTTCATGAAATTTTGAAGATACATTTTGCAACCAGGATTTGTGATTAATCTTGGAAAATAATAATGGTTGAGTCTCGGATTGAGTATGAATTCCATTGATTTGAATGGAGGTGAGAGGGAGCTTTTAGAATCCATACTCATGTAGCTTGTTCAGCAGTAGCATGCTAAATGTTCTCCTCATTTGAGGGGTTAATAAAAAAATAACTGTTATTTGCAATCTTGACATAAAATAGCTTGCAGGGACAGGAATGGAAAGAAAGGATGTCCTAAAACTCTAAAGTTTTTTGTTATAGTGGAGTTTATAATGGATACTTCTTACCTTAGATTCCTCACCTGTAGATTATCCCCTTGGAGTCAGATTGGATCCAGAAGATTTAAACAGCATTACTCCTATGCACTGGTAGGTGGTGCCATGCAGCTCTGCATTGATTTTGTTCCGCTCCAGAAGTGACTAGCAGCGTATAAGTACCACCCTTACATGTCGACTTCAGTTCCTTTCTTCCTGTGCCTCCGTATGCAGATCCAGAGCTTGTTCCCAACTTTTTTCGCATCAGTTGATTACTTTTTTCTTTAAAAAAGTTGGTGTTTTTCTACTGTGCAAGGGAACTATGCTCCCTTATAAAACTTCAGTGTTTAAACCATGTAAGTACTGTTGCATATGTCTGTGACAGATCCCCATGAGGTTTGCCTCTGGTGTTTGGGTTCGGGGCACGACTCCAAGTCCTGTGAGGAGCATGCCCTTATGAACTAAAAGGTGATCCGTGAAGACAAATTAAAGCTGTGAATGGATAAATACCATAAGGACTCAGAGGTCTCATTCTAGTTCGAAGTCTAGGCCATGGGCCCATTCCTGCAACAGGTCCTCATCGTTTTCCAGCTCTTTTGGTAAGTTGAAGTTAGAGGGGAAACACAAGAAGGCCAAGCAGGTTTGTCCCAGTCCCGCCACTACCTGTGAGTAACAAGTCGTGAGGACTTCATGGTTTTGCGCTATGTGGAGTGGATTTCACAGCTGATCCCGTTGCACCCAGAGTTTCCATGGTCATCTGTGATGTTGCAGAAGATTAAAGCTTTTCGAGAGGCCATGTTGCAAATGTTTGGCATTTTTCTGGCTCACTCTGGTGCCAGAAAAATGTCACATTGCCAGGCACCACAGGCCGACTCCAGGCAACATTGATTTCTTGGCACAGCACTCTGTGCCAGAAAGTCTGTTGGTACAGGCTTCCGCCAGCAAGCTGAACCCCCAATTCATTGAACATTACTCCCCACAGATAGAGAGTCAAAAAGAATCGAGGCATCTGGGAAAGGTTTGTTTTCCTCAGCTAGCCTTTTCCCTCTTGTCAGTTAATGCCAGCTGTTTGCTGGGTAGATATTTCCATGTCTTATGGGACATGGTTGAGATCTTGCCCGCAGTCCCTTAGGAATTTGGGGTCAACCTTGTGCAAACCATCCAGGATGGTCAGCATTTGGCTAAATATTTAATCCGTACAGGACTGGACACTACTGACTGTATGGGCAGAGCAGTCAAGACTAGTGTAATGTTTCTGCGCCACACTTGTATGACATCCACAGACTTCTCTGGGGACGAGCAGGCGTTTCTGATGGATATGCTTTTTGACAGATCTCACCAGTTGCGAGAAGGTAGAATCAGTTTGAAGCACTTCAAAGAAAGCCATGCCATGGTGCGCTCCATGGGCCTTTCCAATCAGGCAATCCAGCACCCTTAGCAATTATGCCTCTTTTGAGTCTACTCCAGAGGTTTGGCGTACTAGCAACGCCAAGGGCCACCTCCTTGGCAACAGGTACCCCAGTCATTCCGGAGTGGGGATCAAGCAGACAATGCCCAGGCCACCCGGTGCAATCAGCTTCTCAGTGTCCTGCCCCTGCGACATCAGTCTCCAAGCTGCTTAAATTGGGGGTGCTGGATCAGATATTTCCTCCAAGGGTGGCAAAATACAACATCAATAGGTGGGTCCTTAAGGTAGTTCAACAAGGCTATGCCCTGCCATTACTTTTTGACCCACTGCGGCTTCCATCCTAACCAGAGCATGTTTTAGAGGAACACCATCTTGCCCCATGAAGTGCAGGTTCTTTTGGCCAAAGTCCCTTTAGAGAGGGTTCCGGTACCAGAAATAGGTATTGGCTCTTACTCCCGCTGTTTCCTCATGCCGAAGGACAGAGGTCTTCGTCCTATTTTAGATCTATGCCCTCCAAACGCATTCTTGAGGACGACAAATTCAAGATGGTCGTGTTGGCTTAGGTTCTGTTAGCCTGGGATCGCCTACATTAATGTGCCCATCCTGCAATTTCACAGACACTACTTGCAGTTCCAAGTGGCCCATGAGCACTTTCAGTGTGCCGTGGGTGTTCATGTAAGTGATGGTGGTGGTTGTAGCACACGCTCAGAGGTTGGGAATTCCAGTTTTCCGCTACCTCGATGATTAGCTAGCTAGGATGGCAGGCTAGCCGCAGTCAGTCTTAGACCACCTCCAGATGACGCCGAACCTCCTGACATTGTTGGGGTTCACTATCAATGTGCTGAAGTCACACCTAGCTCCTTCACAGAGGCTTTCTTTCATAGGATACAGTGCAGTTCTGGGTGTTCCCTTCATCATAATGAGTCCAAGTCATTCGGGCTGTGATCCCAAACGTTTCTGCCTTTGTCCTAGGTCTCGGTGAGAGTGGCTCTGAGGCTTTTGAGCCTATTTGTCTCCTCTGTCCTTCTCATTGGTTATACCAGGTGGCATATACGGGCTCTGCAGTGGAACCTGAGGTCTCAGGCCCAGCACCAGGGGAACCTGTTGAATTCCATCCAGGTTTTGGAGGAGACTGCAAATGACCTGCAATGGTGGCTGTGCAACTTCAATTAGACAAGCGACTGGCCCCTCCCTCTGCCATTTGCCTGACACTGAAAGCCTTTCTACAGTCCATCAAACGGAGGCAGATGCAGGTTCTCACAGACAACACCACGCCATGTGGTACAGCAAAAAAAAAAGCAAGGTTGGGTCCTATGCCAAGAGGCGTTTTGTCTCCGGAGTTGGTTGGAGTGTCAGGGTATTTCCCTGATCGGGAACCACCTAGCAGGATCTTTGAACACCAGGGCAGACAAACACGGCCTGCAGCGCCTGGTAAGTCACAAATGGCAGTCACATCATGAGATGGAACAGGGCATCTCCCTGCAATGAGGAGAACCCTGTCTAGATCTTTTTGCACCTCCAAGAATGCATAGTGTCAAAAACTTTGCGTGCTGGTGTTCCCAAGACGGTGCTCTTGGAGAAGCATTCTGGATAGAGTGGAATAGAGGACTCCTGTAGGCCTTTCCAACACTTCCTCTCCCACCTCGAATTCTAAAGATCAGAAACTCCCGGGCCATAGTTATCCTAGTGGCGTCAGATTGGGCATCGAGAGACCTGGAACGTCTGGGCATGAGCATGCATCTCTTTTCGGATCAAGCTACCGCTTCAGGAGGATCTCCTGTCGCACCAGCAGAGTGGGGTCCTTCACCCAAAACCTGTGCCATCTGCACCTCCATGTATGAATATTGAGCGGCATCAGTTGGCTACGCTCAGTCTTCATTCAAACGTTGTGGATGTCATCCTTCCATATGGGCATCCCTCTACAAATTCTGCCTATGCCTGGCACTGGGAAAAGTTTGTGACCTAATATGGCACCTGCAATACAAACCTGTTACCTGCCAAACTGTCCGATGTTTTGTTGTTTGTTTTATCTCTGGCCCACCAAGGAATTATTGTGGGCACAGTTGAGGGTTATTTGATGGTTCTTTCAGTCTTTTCATGTTTACCAGGCCATCCTTATTCAAATCATCTGTTGTTATGAAGTTTCTAAAACAGGTCTTCAAACTGTGGGGGGCACTCCCCCTGTGAGTCTGTGGCTGCATTCCCAGATGGGTGCAAATGCTTCAGTTAATACTTGTAAATGAAGATTGCCTGAAAGTGCGACTTTTTTATTTGGCAAATTTCTAGGCTGTCTTCATTTACATGCATCAGTTAAAGTACATAAAAATAGCATGGAAACTGTGATCCTCAGTGCCATGGGGCGAGGGTCGGTGCGTGTGGTGAAAGTGTCAAAGATGTGCATAAAAAGAACAAAATACTCTGTAACTGTTTTGTTGCCTTTTCACCTCTGGTTAACTGTATATAAAATAACGCACAATGCAAAAATAAATGGAAATGAATCAGTGGGAAAAGCACTCTTACGTTATGAAACCTCAGTTGGTTAATGCGATCACTGCTTTGGGGGGCGGGGTCTGCCTGTGTGTGTGTGTGTGTGTGTCTCTCTCTGTCTCTCTAGAGAGTCACAGTACTGAATCCTGGTTAGTGCAGTGGAGAATAGTGACTTGTGTATTTATAGTACTACGAGGTCCCAGTCTGGTAAAGAACTGTGAAAATTTAATTATTTTAAAATTGTATTATGCTCAGCAAAGGCTGCAGCAAAATGATGAAGGCCCAGATTTACATAGAGCTAACGCAACCAGCGCAGCAAGTAAAGTTGCTGTACTGTGATGCATGAGCGATACATCTGCTAAGATGTGGCGCTGTTCTGCTCTCTCCCTGCGCTGGCACACTTTTTGCTGCAAAACACCAGCGCAGATACCCTTGCGCCATAGTGCAAGGGTATTTGCTTTATGGGATGCATAGGGTTCGTCCTAGAAGGGTTCCTCTCCAATGCACAAACTATGTTTTAAGACATTTCACACTTTGTATGTGTGCTGTACACTGCACCAGACATGGAAACAGGGAAAAGTGAGGAGAAATAAAATTATGTTCGAGGCATATGAGCTGTAGATCCTATACTGTGCATAGATCGCCATCTGGTGTTGGGCTCGGATGTTTGCAGTTTGTTTTTGTTCGAAGAAGTCTTTGTAGTCACAGGATAGGTGACTCCTCCTTACGATGATAGTGCGCATGGGCATTGACTCCATCCCCAGATTGTTTTTTTCCGCCATCGGGTTCGGATGTGATTTCTTGCGCTCCGGGTCGGTATCGTCTTCGAACCCCCTTCGACGCGCAATCCATCACCGCTCGACGTATTGTCTCGATCGCATTCCCCTTTCGACGCGCATCCTCCAATTTCAAAATCCTCGACTAGGAACTTCGACCCGGGCCGTTGGGCCTAGCCGCGCCGACCAATACGGCCGTCGATGGAACGGACTCCGTTTAAAAAATCCCCCAGGTGTGGTGCTAAATTCCCACACACAGACTTACACGAAGTGTGTAACCTCCGCCTCTCCCCGAGCACGAGGAAAACACTGCGAGGCCTGTACTTCGCTCCAGTCGAAGAAAACCATCCGTGATCGTCGGGCTCAACGACACGAAATGTCTCGCAGCAGCAGCTCGATTCCAGACATCTTCGAAGCAGGTTCCACAGCCCATTCAAAACTTCAACCTGCAGAAGAGGATATCTCTGTCTCCGAAGCCGACGACTCCGACGAAGACGAGCAGACTGTCACCCCGGCTCAGCGGATAGTGAGTACTACTACCCAGCCCGCTACCAAACCCAACCCTCGGGCTCAGGTCGACACCGTGTTCAAACTTCAGACGCCCCGCCCTCGGGCCCGGCTATGAAACCGAAACCAAAGCCTTCCAACTCGGGCTCGAGTCGGCCCCATTTCGGCACCGAACATACACCGTCGGCACCGAAGCCTAAAGCCAAGCTGGTGCCCCACATTTCATTGCCGGCACCGAAGACACCTTTGACGCCGAAGACCCCGACTCCGAAGCCACCAAAAGACAAAGCTTCGGAGCCGAAACAGGACAAACTGAAAGCTTCGGAGCCGAAGCAAGACAAACCAAAAGCTTCGGAGCCGAAGAAAATGTCGGATCCGAAAACTCTTTCACAAAAGATTTCGGAGCAGAAAACACCTACAAAACCGTCACAGCTTAAGCCCGTTAAGGAACACTCTACGGCCAAGCTGCCGGCGCCGAAACAGGACACGCCACCCACAGAACTTTCTCTTCTACAATCTTCGGATCCAAAGCAGAAAACACTCCATATTGACCCCGAAACTGGCAAACTTATCACCAAACCTCCTAAAAAACGGAAATTAGACCTTCCAGAGGATCCTCCCATACCTCTAAAACGCAAGGACATGGGTACTAACCCTTCTCCCCCTTATATACCTCCCTCTCCTCCTCCTCCTGATCCTAACTTATTCATCTCACCAGCAAACTCACCATCACCTACACACTCACCTGTGCCACAAGAGGGTGATGATGGTGGGGATGGGGATACAGTAGGGGATGATGACGACCAGAACATACCACAGGACCCAGACCTATGGAAGACTATGATAAAGATCCGGATCTCCACAATGACCCTGATCTTTATCCCTCCAGGCCATCACCACCTGATGATAACATTGGGTTTGCACAACTTATCAATAGGGCTGCTCACTACCATGGGGTGGAACTACACACTGATCCCCTAGAAGAGGACTTCTTAGTGGAAACATTCGCACCCTCATAAAAATCCACCCACACCCTGCCTATACTAAAAGGCATGTTAAAACATGCACCAGAAGTATTCAAAGACCCTGTTAGAGCCCGAATACTTACACCAAGGGTGGATAAAAAATATAAAGCAGCTCCTACAGACCCAGTGTACATCAAAGGCCAGATACCCTTAGACTCTCTTGTTGTGTCTAATGCACGCAAGAGGGCTAATTCCCAGGCGACGCCCCTCCTCCTGACAAGGAGTCAAAGCTTATAGACGCTTCAGGGAAAAGGATTGCGTCACAGGCCGCAAACCAATGGCGCATCGCCAGTGCGCAAGCTCTCCTAGCGCGCTATGACGAGCTGGAAAAACTGATGCAGAATTTACCAGACGAACACAAAAACAAGGCCAATGAACTCATTCAAGAGGGAAAACTGATAACTAACACCTCCATAAAATGTGCCCTAGATGCGGCTGATACAGCAACCTGTGCCATTAACACCAGCATATTACTGCGTCGGCACGCTTGGCTTCGAATCTCCGGATTCAAGCAAGAGGTTCAAACCACCATACTCAATCAACCCTTCGATCAAGAGCATCTTTTTGGACCTACAGTCGATACTTCATTGGAGAAAATGAAGAAAGATACCGAGATTGCTAAGTCCACGGGGGCCTTGCAACTCCCTTCCAACAGGGGTTCCTTTCGCCGCTCCTTTTACAGGGGTGGCTCCAAAACAATATCATCAGAAAATCCCTCCAAAGCATCCCTCCAAAGCATCGTCCAATGTCATCAGAACATCTGACCCTCCTAAAACAAGAGGTTCTCTCCCTTTTACAAAAACATGCAATAGAACCAGTCCCCTACCTTATCAGGGCACAGGGGTTTACTCACTATATTTCCTAATTCCAAAAAAGGACGGCTCTCTCAGGCCAATACTGGACCTCAGACCACTAAACCTCTATATTCAGTCAGATCACTTCCACATGGTCACCCTCCAACAGGTGCTCCCATTGATTCAACAAGGCGACTTTCTTTCCACTCTAGATGTAAAGGACGCCTACTTCCACATTACCATTCATCCAGCTCACAGAAAATATCTCAGGTTCCTGGTAGACGGTCAGCACTACCAGTACAAAGTCCTCCTCTCGGGTGACCACAGCACCCAGGGTCTTCACCAAGTGCCTCGCAGTAGTTGCGGCTCACTTAAGAAGACAACACATTCACGTGTTCCCATATCTGGACGACTGGCTCATAAAGGCCAAGTCACACAGCAGCTGCGTTCACCACACCCGAAAAACAATTCAATTGCTTCACAACTTGGGATTCACCGTAAATCTCACCAAGTCCCACCTTCAACCATCCAACACACAAACGTATCTAGGAGCTACAATAGACACTTCCAAAGCTCTAGCATACCCCAACCCAGTCAGAATACGCAACATACAGGCTCTAATATCACAATTTCAGCCTTAACACATTACCAGCTCGAGTGTTCATGCAATTAATCGGGATGATGGCTTCTTGCATTCTAATCCTTCCTTATGCAAGACTCCACATGCGTCATCTACAGGAATGCTTAGCACGACAGTGGAACCAGGCTCACGGTCAGCTAACAGATCTGGTGTTGGTGGACAGCCGCACATATCGCTCTCTGCACTGGTGGAACACACAAAACCTTTCCAAGGGGCGGCCGTTCCTCGACCCGGTTCCACAGGTAGTGCTAACAACAGACGCATTGCTCACCGGCTGGGGAGCTCATCTCCAAAACCTTACCATTCAAGGCATATGGACTACGAAACAAAAACAATTCCACATAAACCACCTGGAATTACTGGCAATATTTCTGGCATTGAAATCCTTTCAACTCCATCTAGTAGGCAAAGTTGTCTTAGTTCGTACGGACAACATGACAGCAATGTACTACATACAAAAGCAGGGAGGAACACATTCTCTACAACTTTCACACTTAGCTCAACGCATATGGAAATGGGCCATTCCACAAAACATATATCTCCTGGCAGAACACCTCCCAGGAGTACACAATCAAATCGCGGATCTACTCAGTCCTCAACCACAACAGATCCACGAATGGGAACTTCATCCTCAAGTTCTTCTTCCATTCTTTCAAATGTGGGCTACCCAGAAATAGATCTGTTCGCCACACACCAAAACGCAAAATGCCCAACCTTCGCGTCCAGGTATTTACACCCATTGTCCAAAGGCAATGCGATATGGATGAACTGGTCTAGGAAATTTGCTTACGCTTTTCCACTTCTCCCACTCATTCCGCTAGTGGTTCGGAAGCTCAAACAGCATTCCCTCACACTGATCCTGGTTGCTCCCACATGGGCTCGACAACCCTGGTTCACAACACTCTTGGAAATGTCAGTAGTTCCTCATCAAAAACTACACCTCTCTCCCAAACTTTTCACTCAGAACCATGGAGAGATAACGCATTCAGATCCCAATCAACTCAACCTTGCAATCTGGCACCTGAAGTCTTAGAGTTTGGCTACCTTAATCTCCCGCCAGACAGCATGAACGTCATTAAAGAGGCTAGACGTCTTACTACTAGAGCATGCTACGCAGCAAAGTGGAAACAATTTGTAAGTTACTGTACAAACAATAAACTCAATCCACTAGACGCTTCCACTCAAAACATTATTTGCTATCTATTACACCTACAACGATGTAACCTAGCATACACATCTATAAGACTACATCTAGCTGCAATAGCAGCTTATCTACAAAACAGACAACACTTGTCTTTGTTTCGAGTCCCCCGCTATTAAAGCTTTTATAGAAGGACTTAAAAGAATAAGTCCCCCTACAGTTCCGCCCTCTCCAGTGTGGATTCTTAATATTGTCCTTACAAGGCTCATGGGCCCACCATTTGAACCTTTGCACAAATGTGAACTACAATTCCTCACTTGGAAAGTAGCCTTCCTTATATCCATCACATCTCTTAGAAGAGTGAGTGAGCTACAGGCACTAACCATACAAGAACCATTTATGCAAATTCATCATAACAAAGTGGTTCTCGGAACTAATCCAAAATTTTTACCTAAAGTTGTGTCTGTCTTTCATCTTAACCAGTCTGTTGAACTACCAGTTTTTTTCCCTCAACCAGACTCAGTGGCAGGAAGGGCTCTTCATACGCTAGACGTTAAAAGAGCACTACTCTATTACATTGAACGAACTAAGTCCTTTAGAAAGACTTAACAACTTTTTGTTGCTTTTTCCCCACCTCATAAAGGCAATCCCATTTCAAAAGCAGGCATTGCACGGTGGATTGTTAAGTGCATCCAAATATGCTACCTCAAAGCCAAACGTACATTAACAGTTCCCCCTAGGGCTCATTCTACAAGCAAACTAGGGGCTTCTATGGCATTTTTAGGGAACATTCCCTTAGACGACATCTGCAAAGCTGCAACTTGGTCTACACCACACACATTTACCAAACACTATTGTGTAGATGTGCCAGCAAAACAACAAGCTAATGTGGGCCAGGCTGTCTTAAAAACACTCTTTCAAACCACTGCAACAGATACAGGTTAGCCGCCGCCACAAACAAAACTGCTGTATAGTCTATGCACAGTATATGATCTACAGCTCATATGCCTCGAACGGAAAATGCTACTTACCAGTATGCATCTGTTCTTGACATGTAGAGCTGTAGATTCATATACGCCCACCCGCCTCCCCGGGGACCTTTATCTGTTGCAGTGTTATCTTACTTAGATACATCACACATGGACATCTCTTTCTATTTCTTACTAACTCCATCATCACCCTTTATGGCGAAAACAATCTGGGGATGGAGTCGATGCCCATGCGCACTATCATCGTAAGGAGGAGTCACCTATCTCGTGACTACAAAGACTTCTTCGAACAAAAACAAACTGCAAACATCCGAGCCCAACACCAGATGGCGATCTATGCACAGTACATGAATCTACAGCTCTACATGCCAAGAACAGATGCATACTGGTAAGTAGCATTTTCCTTCTCCTTGTTATGCCTACCTCAAGTAGGCGCAGCATTTTGGCTCTAATCCCTTTGTACACTTTCTTCGTACAGTATTTTGCATCAGGTTGACATTAAAAAAACTAACGCAAAGTGTTTGTAAGTCTCGGCCTTAGTGTTTTAATAAAACAAGTGCTTTCAAAGTATATATTTTAGCAACACGTAATCAGACTGTATACGTAATCAGACTGTAACCAATACCAACATTTTTTTGTGCCCATTAAAAGGACGCATTGCATAGCCAAAGTCTGTGTCCCATGGATTTGTCTGCGTGATTGTAAACCATTGCTTTTTTCCAGTTTCACATATGCCAATAACATGTTATGAAAAAAAAAAAGAACATATTGCAGAACCCCATTGAATAGCACTCTTGCATAGCCTCTCAGAAAGAGGAAATAATAACCTTCAAGAGTCTCCCACAATTAAAGCACATACTGGGTCCTAAGCAGCCTTTACATTTGCTGATTAACTAATTGCACACATTTACATTTCTTTCATGTAGTAGTCATCCTGATGAGAAGGTCTGTTTCTTCTTTAGCTCTCTGTCCCTCCCTAGGTTCCTCAGCACAGGAGACCTGCCACATCCTCTCCCTCTTACCAGCCCCCCGACTCCTTTGACTTTCAGCAAGAAGCACCTCAGGTTTGAATTAACCGTTCAGGGATAGGATTGTAGTGTCTGTTTTTTTAGCAAAGTATTGAAACTGTTTTTATAAAATTAAAAAACGTAGGTACATTGGTCTCCATAGTAGATCCTGCCCACTTCCATTTCTGTTTACATGCGGATTTTCCTTGCTAGTATTAAGGCGCATGTATCCCTTGCTGCGCAGAGCACAGGGCCCAAGCAACAGTGGTGTGAAATGTGTAACCTTTTTTCCTTCATTTTTAATTTTTCTTCAAACCAAGGGGAGGACAGCCTGCTTTTGGCCTTAGGCCTAGGAGTGATGGCCCCACAGTTGTGAAAAACTAATTTAGGAGTTTTTCACTACCAGTACATGTAAAAGGTCTTGTCCAACTTTTTAAATACACTTCACCCTGCTTTATGGGCTCTCTAGGGCCTACTCTAGGGGTGTCTTATATGTGTTAAAAAGGGAGGTTTACATCGAAATGACAGTTTGAAACTGCCCACACAGTCCTCAGTGGCAGGTGTAGGACATGTTTAGAGGACTTCTTAATGAGGTAGCAGAAGAGGTGCTGCAGGCCCGCCAGTAGCATTTAATTTACAGGTCCTGGGTGCAGGTGGTACCACTTTACTAGGGTCTGATAGGTTATTAAATATGCCAATTGGGTTGAAGCCATTGTTACTATGTTTTAGGGAGCTAACACAACCACTTTAGCACTGGTTAGCAGTGGTAAAGTGTGCAGAGTCCCAAGGCCAGCAAAAACGAAGACAGCAAAAGCATGACGATTAAAGGCAAAAAGTTGGGCAAAACCACACCAAGGATTTCAACGTGGAAATGTGTATCATTGCGGAAGTGAATGTGGATGTTGTGCGGTATAAGGTCATACAGGAATGAAACAGGTAGTGGAAAAGGATGCAGGAAGTTCTAAAGTTCATTGTGGTAGGCCGGCCAAGAGAGAGAAAGTGTTAAAATAAGAGATTCAATGAATTGTCTGAAGTAGATGGGTTTTGTTGAAGGGAGAAAAGTTAGATCCGCCAGAGGGCATTCACAAGAAAGTTTTGTGTGTGGGGCAGGAAGAGCACATGGGTGCAACCTTCAGCAAAAGAAATGTATGAGGACATGCCTGGTAGCCGAAGAATGTGGTCAGTGTGCTTCTAGTGATACGCATCTTGTTGGGATGCCTCCTCAAGAATAACCTGTCATTTGCCCCAGCAGTGTGTGCAAAAGGTAGGGTTGGAATTTTTTTAGGTCCCATCGAGGTGCTTCCACATGGAATGCAATGCATGCTGGTCCTGATCAATTATCTTTCACACTGCATGGAGGTCAAATGTGTAAGTGAATCCACAACTGTGAACGTCATCCAAATTTTACAGGATATTTTTAATTATATAGAGGGTGCCCCAGAAGCTATTCTCAAAGATAACAGGGTTCACTTTACTTCGAAATCTGCAACTGCGTTTTGGAGAAATTGAGGAATCGCCCATTGAAGAATGCCTTTGTGTAGAATGCAAAGCAATAGAATGGTCTAGAGGTTCACTTGTGTCTTAGTAGATTGTGTGCAGAAGTACATACATATAGCAGTAGAGGACGTTTTGCTGAAGCGTTGAGGAAATTATTGTGGGCTTATTGTTTTTAGTGGCTGGGAAAACCCGGGGGGCTGTTTTTGTGTGTTTTTGCTCCTGCTGAGGAAAGGGTTATGTAAGTTTCAGGAGCCTGCAAGTGTGCTACAGGTACTGGAGTGGGTATTGAGAATGGCAATCTGGGTGCATGAAGAGACTTGCTAAAGCCATGAGCGCACGTCCTCTGGGTGTTGTGTCATCTCAGGATCCTTGTAAGATTCTTCTTCACCATAGCAACCTTCATGATGGCTCAGTTGATATCTCTGTTGCCACTAAGTCTTCTCAAAAAGGGCTCGACTTTTGCTCCCCATCGTAGCTGTTGCTTGTTGCAGCTGGCTCGGAGACTGCTAGAGTGATGTTATTTCCTCTTCATCTATTACGGTGCTAAATCTTTGATGTATTTTGCTTGTCTAGTGATGGTGTTTCATCTTTATTTCTAAAGTGTTCTTCTGCTATTTCTCGTGTATTGTGCTTTCGGTTCTGAATGGCGATGTCTGGTGATTTAGTGGTGTCCCATGATGTTACCACACTCAGTTAGTGCTGATAGTCGGACTACCCGGGAACCAATAGACAGGTTGTAACCTTTCTACTGTGTCCCTATTAAACTTATATTTTTACTCAACTAGCTGGTAGTAGCAGAACCACCTTGCGTTGTAATCTGTAACCAGAGGCTCAGAAGTGTAAGCACGCCCTCCAAATGCTCACCCTTGCTGCTCCATAGCATTGGAAAACTTCTTCGATGAGAACTAAATCATTGGCAGGCATGGGATGTTTGGGGGAGGTGGAGTTTCCCCTTTTTATTTATTTTATTTCTTTATTTAGGGTTTTATTGAGTGCGAACGTGACCCGTTAGGGTATCAGAGCGCTTTACAGGGATAACACTTTATATACAAGTTTGACATAGGCAATAAACACGGATACGGATAGAAGGAAGTGACTACATTTGGGCATAACAGGGTATATACAATATTCAGAGCAGCGACTTGTGAGCAAAATGCAGAGATAACCAGCAATTACATTTGAGGGAGTAAAACGTCAGTACAAAGACAAGAGCAACCGAGCAGACAAGAATTTTGCAAAAAGCAATGCCACAGAGCGGTGTGCGCAATGAATAAGATTTATGGGAGGAACTTGCTCATTAGGAAGGATTTAGCTTCCTTTTTAAAGATTGACAGAGAAGGTATTCTTCTGATGGAGGACGGCAGCAAGTTCCAGATTCTTGGTGCGGCCCCAGAGAAGGCACGATTGTAAGTTTTTTCCTTACGGAAGCAAGGTGGCTGGAGCACAAGGTCTCTGACAGACCGGAAGTTTCTGACTCCCCCAGATACCAAGATTTTCTGGGCGAGATATGCAGGGGAATTCGCGTGTAGCGCTTTGTGCGTGATGCAGGCCAGTTTGAGTTGGATTCTGGCTTCAAAGGGAAGCCAGTTAAGCGCCTTCAGATGCGGTGAGATGTAGTCAAATTATTTTGAGTTTGTTAAGAGTATTGCTGCGGCATTGAAGCAAGCTTTTAGGGGGGCCGTGGAGATCTTGGGTAGGCCAGATAGGGTTGAGCAACCGTATTCAATTCTGAAAATAACTAATGCCTGAACTGCGGTTTTTAGGTCAGAAGCATCAAGGAAAGGTTTTAGTTTCCTCAAGTAGCTTGGGTGAAACCTGGCAGTTTTGGCCATCGAGTTGATGTGGTCTCGCATATTCAGGTTGTTGTCCAGAGTTATACCGAGAGATTTGGCAGATTCCACTATGGTCGGTGTGCAGTTTAGTGCTGTGATCGAATTAGTCCATTCAAGAATGTCAGTAGTACTTTTAGCGTGGGAGATGAGAAGGAACTCCGGTTTTTGTGCATTTAGTTTGAGCTGGTTGCTGGCAAGCCATTCAACAGTCAACTTCAGAGCCTCATTTAAACAGATGATCTCCTCTAGTGATGAGATTTTGATGTATATCTGAGTATCATCGGCATACATGTGGAAGGAGATGTTGGCGGTACGGAGTATTACAGCTAACGGTTCGAGGTAGGGATTGAAGAGGGTTGGGGACAGAGTTGAGCCTTGTGGGACTCCGATTCTTATTGGGGAAGGAGCAGATAGATTACTGTTGACTAAGGATCTCTGGGAGCAGTTCCAGAGGAAGGAACCAAACCAATTGATGACGGTTCCTCCTATTCCCATCCTGTGTTCGAGGCGTTCAAGAAGTTTCTCTTGGTTGACTGTGTCGAATGCCGAGGATAAATCCAGAAGAAATCCTGAAACCAGATTGGAATTCGTCTAACAGGTTGAAATTAGAGATGTGTTGGCTCAGTTGAAGTTGCACACATTTCTCCAGCACTTTCGCAAGAAGTGGAATATTGGATATTGGTCTGAAACTGTCTGGAATAGCAGGATTCAAAGTGGGTTTTTTAAAGATGGGGATGACTTGACCGTTGATATTTTTTGATAGTCAACTTTATTGATTTTTGGGAAAACAAAAAAAACAACACGATTAGTCATTAGCAATTGGCACTTTAGCGAGTACCCGCAGTGGGTTTGTGCAAACATGCATATCGGTCGAGTTCCACAATGCATAGACGGTAGAAAGACGGGGAGGGGGGGAGGGCGACGAATCGACGATGGTCAAAGGAGGACGACCAAAATAAACAAGCATTGGCATAGAGGGAGGAGCCAGCTCCCATCATGGCCGCTCGGAGCTACTGCTCCGTTGCGAACCCTCCTACAGCCACTGCTCCTGGCCCCCACCCGACATAAGCTGGTCACTAAACTCTACCGCGCTGCTAAAGACGACAAGACCCTCCCATGTGATAGGAGCCTCGTCAGGTGGAATGAATATCTCGTCCCACAACTCACGCAGAAAGACTGGGAACTCTGCTGCCAACTCACTGGCGCCCTCACCTCTAATGGAAACGTGCGTATCATACATTTTAAATATCTCCATCAGGTTTACTATACTCCGCATAAACTTTTTAAATATGGGCTCCGGGACACGGATGCTTGTAAACGATGTGGGGCCAGACTTCTGGCACCTAGCTTGGACCTGCGGGCGGGTGTCGGAATATTGGGCTGCTGTGATTACCACATTGTCTAAGATTATTGGGATTGTGTTGCAGTGTTCCCCACAGATATGCTTACTGGGTCTTGTCCCCTTCCTAAAGGGTGTCACGGGCAGGCTGACTAGAGTGGCATTGCTTATTGCCAAGCGACGAGTGGCGATGGTGTGGGATAGTGCGCTGAGCCCTACAGCGGAACAGTGGCTTAGAGACTTGGTATTTTGCAGAGAAAATCTAGTGTTGTATGCAGAGGAGCTGCCATCGTCCTCCAGGCCCAATGACATCTGGGAGCCCTTGTTGGTATATTTGCGTTCTGTTGCCCAGCCAGATCCCCCTGACAATGAGTCCCTGTGAATACATGTGCCACACGCTATATGTAATAATGTCAGTATGTTTATCATTGATCCCACGTAAGCTTAATGTACAGTCACGTGCTGTTTTTGGTTATATTTGCATATAGTTGTACCAAATGATGTTCTTTTTCCTCAACTGTACATTGTATGAGACATTATAAAACTCAATAATAATAAAATTTTAAAAAAGCATTAGGTATAATGGTACAGAAGCCAGGCATGAGTTGACCCCTCCTAGATCCATTAAACACCATCCCTAGAAAAGGTATGTAAGGTATTGGTACAAGGGTGTAGTCAGACAAACAGATTAAGTGCTGGTACATGGAATGCAGACTTTGAACCTGAATGCACCATAAAGCATGTGGGGAGGGTCTGCATGGCTTGGTATATGAGCAGGTTAACTTACTAATAAAACTTAAAGCTACAAAGCTGGTTGTAACCAATTTAGGTAAAAACTAGCAGTGTAGGGAAGTGTTATGAAATATGATTAGGAAATATTGGACCTTCACCTTAATATGTATAATTAGTGCGGAGCGGTTTATAATATTCACACTCATTCTAATGCCCTGATTTATGGACAAATAGTGCATAATAAATAATCCTATAGTGAAATACCCCCAAAAAACCCTCCTACAGCCCCCAGAACGGCGTTTCCACCGCTTTTCTTCACCACCCGCTTTTAAGTTTCCGAAACCGGAACGTTGGCGGCTCACTCGGAGACCAGTTCCGCCTTTCTCCGAGCGATCTATGCAGATATATTTGCCGCGACCTCCCTCCCACTGAATCAGCCAAGATGGTGCCCGGGGAGTTTTGAGCAAGCGGCTGATGCCGATTGAAGCGCGCTGTGATGCCACCGACCTCCGTTCCAACCAGCCATCATCGCCCCCCTCCCTCGGTCCTCACCTTGATTGTGCCTGCTGACTAAGCCTGGGCGTAGTTCGCGAAGTAGCGCTACGCGAAGCTACGCAAAGTGCAGTTCGCACTACGCGAGCTACGCGTAGCACTACGCGAACAGCGTAGTGCACTGTTCGCAATGATTGCACAGTGCCGGATGCTTGTCCGCACTGTGCAATCATTGAAAACGGCATCTTGCACAGTGCGAGCTGTCTTTTACTGCCGCTCGAGTAGATTTTTACTCGAGCGGCAGCTTTCTCAACGCGGACTGGTAGTTTCTCATCGCGAGCGGTCGCGAGCATACGCGACCACTCGCAATGAGAAACCTGACCTCCCCGCGTTGAGAATCTCGCCGGGAGGTTTATTTTCCACGCTCACGATCGGCAACTTGATGCTGCTGATCGCGAACGAGGAAAAAGTCTCGCCGGGATGTCATTTTGCTTGCTCGCGGTCGCCAACTTGACGTTGAGGACCGCGAGCAAGCAAAAAATGACCGCTGCGCTACGCTACGCGTGTTTGCACTGTGCTACGTGCAATTCGCGTTGTGCGAAGTAGCGCAAACTTCGCAAACTACGCGAGCGTAGCGTAGTGCTTTGCCCAGGGTTACTGCTGACTCCACTGGGGTGATTCCGCTGCCTTGTGCTATCTCGCTCTGCTTACAAGGTACGGTTGCGGCTGGAGAGGGAGGGGCACACGAGCGCGACCTGCAGTTGCTCCCTGAGACCCACAACGGACACGCTTCAAAGGCGGTGAGTGGGGGAGCGGTAAACTGCCACATGCGACCCCAATGGGGCTTCAGAGGACCTGCTGGCGCCTAAACTAATCCCCTATTAAACTCAGCAAATACTGTTAAATCGAAAATCGACGAGCCTGACCCCAAAATGGCGCCCTCCAAGGTAGTCCTACCGGAAAGGGAAGATGTCCCATTAGACAAGGGGGTCCCGATGTTCCACTAGGAAAATTGAAAATTGGCTCAGCTGAGTATTCAAACCAATGAACTAGAGACAATCCCAGCTACAGAGTCGTGGAGATCAATAGACTCGACTTGCCTGACTATAAGATGGCAGCCAAGCTACACACCCTTGCCTATCCTGCCACTCTTGCCATCTCCACTCGCCCGTCACTGGACTCAAGACCTTCGGTCTCTTCCTGATCCTCACTCCTATCCGGCGGAGTCCGAACCGCATGACCGACTCCCGGTGGAGCTGCTCCGACAGCTATAGGGGAGACTGGCTCTGGCACACCGCTACGGCCGTCACCTACCCAGCCGGACTTTGGACATATGTCTCGTCTCTTTCTCCGCTGCTGTCTCCTTCCCATGGACTCCCAGCCCTCCCTAACCTTTTGGATCATGATTTTCATGTTCGCTAATAACTCCTGTATTGAATGTGTAATCATTCTGTAATTAATGTGAATGTTTTTGCAACTTTTAACTCGCTGTTTTCCTTATGTAAAGCGCTCTGATACCTCCGGGTCTAGCCAGCGCTATATAAAACTCAAGTAAATAAATAAATAAATAGACAATACAATCCATGTGTTTAAAAAGACATAAGACCCAATCATCCCAATTGATTTAACCATTTGCCCCAGATTTGTGCTTAGCCGGGCACCCCCTGGCCTCAAATAAGGGTTTCTCTTGGGCGGCACACCAGTCCACTCCCCTGTGCCATTTAGCTAATCTTGGGGGGTCAGATTGTGCCCATGCCGCGGCTATGTCGAGTTTGCCCACCATAGTAGCTGTCCCCAGGAAGAGTTTATCTGCTCGGGACCCATCTAAGCCCACTATGACTCCCAGGATGAGGTATAGGGGGTTATGGGGTACCTGCCAACCCAGGACATTTGTGAGTTCAGATTCTAATGTATCCCAGTATGGGGTGAGGCGAAAACAGGACCAGACCATGTGATAAAAGTCTGCCGGCTCTTGTCCGCAGCACGTGCAGTTCGGTGAAGGGCGTAGGCCTGCTTTATAAAGGCGCTCTGGGGTGAGGTAGGCGGTATGGAGATAGTATAGTTGAATTAAGCGGAGTCTGGCTGAGGTGGTAAGGGTCTTGGGGCCCGCCAGTCTTCCTCCTCCAGAGGGCCCAGCCACCCCTCCCATTGGCGTGTGGGCGAGTCAAGCGTTGTTGGGCCTCTTATTAGTGAGGGAGCTGTATATCCGCGATAGTCCCCCCTTTCCCAAGTTCGCCATCATGACCTGTGCCTCCAGCGGACTAAATTCGGGAAATGTGGTGCCAGTTGATAAATGGGCGTTGAGGGCGTGTCGTAGCTGTAAGTATTTCTAAAATTGTTAACAATGGAGGGTGTAGCGTCCCTGCATGTCCTGGAATGTTCTGATGTGGTCACCCACCCATATGTCGCCTAGCTGTGATATACCTATGTGCTCCCATCCTTTGAACCCCTCTAACGCTGCTACCTCCCCCAGCCGCATGCCCTGCCAGAGAGGTTGACTCAGTTTGTTATCCCACCGTGTATGTAGCAAGGCCGAACGCCAGGCCAGGAAGACCGCTCGGGCCACCGACGTTAGTGCTCTGGGTACTGGACTGCCATATAGAATTGCCTGGATTTGGGGGAATCCCATGTCTTTTAATTCGGTTCTGTAGGCCGGTTCAGACCAGCCCCCGTTAAACCAGTCGTGAAAGACGAGCAGTCGGGTGGCTAAATAATACAGATAAAGATCAGTCATGCCCATGCCTCCATCGATGGGTGGGATCCAGCATCGAGTGAGGGCTATACGAGGTCTCGTTCCTCCCCACAGAAACTTAGTAGCCATGCTATCTAGATCTTTAAACCAGTTCTGTGGGAGGTGGAAAGGAGTGTTTTGAATAATGTACAAGAAGCGAGAGAGGATCATCATCTTGAACAGAGTCACTCTTCCAAGTGGATTTAGTGGTAGGGTTTTGCCAGCGTTTGAGATCCTCTTTAGCCTTCATGACAAGTGGGGTAATATTGAGCGCCCATTCTAGTTCCGGAAGTAAGGCTATATATATTCCCAGGTATTTAAACAACTGCCGCCTGATGGGGTTGGTCAATTGCCAGTCGAAACATTCCCTGGAGAGGTGAAGGGGTAACAAGGTCGATTTTGCCGGGTTGAGACAGAGACCCGAGACCTGCTCAAAGGCCCGAAGAACCTGGAGACACCTGGGTCCAGAGCGGGCCGGATCCGCCAGGAAGAGCAGGACGTCGTCCGCATACAAGGCGATTTTGTCAACGTGGTGGCTCCCCCAAGACCAGCCCTGGATCAGGTCATCAGTCCGAATAAGGCACGCCAAGGGTTCCATCGCCAGCGTGAATAGGAAGGTGAGCGGGGACAGGCCTGTCTTGTACCCCTTTGAATCGGGAATGCCTCTGAGAGGGCCCCATTGATAAGTACCCTAGCTCTGAGGTTGGAGTACAGAACCTGGAAGAAGCAGAGGAAGTGCTGACCCAGTCCCATCACTGTTAGTACGTCTTCCAGGTAAAGCCAATCAACCGTGTCGAAGGCTTTTTCAAAGTCGACAAGGAGGAGCGCTAGATAGGGGGTAAGTGACTGGCGATTTGCGAGGGCAAGGTGAAGGTGGCGTAAGCAATGCCTGGTACTACGCCCCGGCATGAAGCTGCATCGGTCTGGGTGGACCAATTTATTAAGGAATGGACGCAGACGTTGGGCCAGGATCGTAGCATATATCTTTACCTCTGTCTTAATTAGTGAAATCGGGCGATATTCTGCACAGGCCGACGAGGGCAGTTAAGTCTTGGGGATGACCACGATGGTTGCCACGTCCGTCTCAGGGGGAAATCCCCTACCTCTGCGACGTAGTGAAATAGTTTGGAGAGATGGGGGATCAGTAGGTCTCGATAGGCAGCATAATATTCTTGTGGGAAACCGTCTGGGCCCGGCGTTTTCCCGGACGCTATCGAGGAGATTGCATTGCTTATTTCTTCTGGGGTGAAGGGAGATCCAGGCCGGCCGCCTCGGTCTCTGTTAGGCGGGGGAGACAAACATTTCTCTGGTCAATCAGACCAGGAAGGGAGACTTCAGGCCTATGGGCAGAATATAGTCGGGAGTAATAGTAAGCGAACGCTTGTGCTATCGCGGGTGACGTGTGTTGGATGGCCCCGGAGAGGTCGCAGACCTCGGGGACTATTCGTTTCACCAGGGGGTATGACGCCAATCTGTGCAACAATTTCCCGTTCTTGTCACCCCAGCCATACACTCGGGCGACAGAGGAACGCCATAGCAACTTGGCCGATTCTAGCGAGATTTGCTTAATCTCTTCGCATATGATCGCGAGTTGCCTGTCACGTGAGTCATCTGGCGTCCCAGTTAATCCGGCATCCAGGCGGGCTACCTGCGCCTCAAAAGGGCCAGTCGGTTATTCTGGGATAGTCGTTGTGCCCGGAGCTGATCTTTGGCTACTCCACGGATAGTGGCTTTACTTGCCTCCCAGAAGGTGCTCAGGGAGGGAACTGAGTCTAGGTTGATGAGGAAGTATTGATGGAGTTCTTCTCCTATTGCTTTTTTGACCTCTCTGTTTTGTAGGAGCCAAGCGTTTAGCCTCCATATAGGCCGAAGCGTGTCGGAGGAGTCGCCTAGGTGCAGTAGAAGGGACGGGTGATCTGAGATTCCTCGGGGAAGGATAGCAATGTCAGTTACTCTGTGGCATTCTGGGGCTTTTTGTTTGTGCTTTCCTGCAAGGAGACGGTGTGCCCGTGGTGTCGAGCTCAGGCTGCATGACTGCATTAAAGTCGCCCCCTATTACCGTCTGTTCCAGGGGCAGTGCAGAGACGATATCAGTTAGTTGTCGCAGTGATGATGTGAATGTGGCGGGCGGGACATATGTGGATATTAAGTTGAGGATGTTCCCCTCTAGCGTCCCAGATATAGCTATGAACCGGCCTTGTGAGTCTAGTGGCGTGGGTGAGAACAAAGGGAAGGTTACGCCGCAGAAGGATAGCTACCCCCCGCGAGCCTCGCTCGAAA
The DNA here is from genome assembly GCA_963921515.1 of Calotriton arnoldi. NCBI lineage: Eukaryota > Metazoa > Chordata > Amphibia > Caudata > Salamandridae > Calotriton > Calotriton arnoldi. Next base: position 1,704,620 of record CAWUFW010000341.1, read on the forward strand.
CCAGAGTGCCAGGAGGTGGGTTTCTTGGAGTAAGAGTATGTCAGGGGTGTGTCGTTGAGCATACTTCAAGACAGCTGTGCGCTTGATTCTATCAAGCATCCCATTGACGTTCCATGATGGAACTCAGAGGGGATTGCCCTTGTTAACTGTCTGCGTCATACTAAGTGTGCGGGGTCAAGGAGTCACGGGGCGTTACCCCTTCCGGGGGCTCGAACTGAGTTTTGAGGGGTTGCGGCTTGGGTCTCAGTCTTGTAGTGCTTGGAGTCGAAATGCATGTGTGTTGGTCAGATGTTAGAGTGCTATGGACATTGAACAAAAATAAGAAGAAGCACAAACCTAAACAGTGCACAACAGTCCTGGCCCTCCCTTCCCTACCACCCGCCACCCTATACTTCTGGAACTGAAGCATCTGTCGCCTATGAACTCAAAATGAACAGGCTAAACTAGAACGCTTAGCTTAGGAGTTGCGTGGTGGACCCCTCTCTTATACCGGATGTGGCTGCAGCATCGGCAGATTTCTCTGAGTTCTGTAGTTCGTTGGGATGTGTATCCCGGTTCCCGGTGGATTAAGGCCTCTTGGCACTGTCGTTATGTGTGCCCGTAATTCTTTAGATCGTAGGGCTTCGGGAAAGGTCGGAGGCCACAGCCATCAGACCCAGAGTTCCTGGAGGGGCTTCGGTCAGTGGACAGGTTATCCGTGGATCCATCTCGTTGCCGGGAATGGGAGCCCGTCCGGCTGGTGGTGCTTTTGGGGCCTCGGGCGGCTGAGCCGGGTGATCTGGCTGCGTCTTTGCGGCCTCCACGGCCCCTGAGTGACTGTGTGCGCCTTCTGCGCTCTTTAGGAGATGGTGGTCCAGTCGCCTGGGATCGGGGTTGCACGGGTGGGGATGTGGGACGAATCCTGAGGGGTCGCTTTTCAGTCAGCCAGGTCCAGGCAGATTGTGGGGATTCGAAGAAGTGCGCTTTGGCTTGAACAACAACTCGAAGACGGGCCGGGAAAAGCAATCTGTATTGGAGGCCAAGAGCGCGCAACTTCTGTGTATGAGCGTCTTTGGGCCTGGACCTCCTTGGTGTAATCCGGAAAAACCATTATGGTATGGTTTTGAAAGGTCAGGGTGCCATGGGTCCGGGCCTCCCTCAGGATAGCGTCCCAGTCTTTAAAGTTGAGGATCCTGGCGATGATGGGACGGTGCGGAGCGCCAGGTGGTGGTTTAGGCCCCAGGGACCGATGTGCCCATTCTACAGTGAACCAAGCCGATAGTGTGTCTTTGGGCATCCACGACTCTAGCCATTTCTCAATGAAAGTTGCCATTTGGCCTTGCTCAATCCCTTCAGGAAATCCCACCAGGCGGAGGTTGTTGCGCCATGATCGATTTTCGGCGTCTTCAGCCCTTCTATGCAGTTCTTTAGTGTGGGTCTGTAGGTGGGTTACCTGTTCTTTCAACTGGCGGACATCATCCTCGACTGTAGAAATACGGGATTCCGCTTCAGAGATGTGGGCCGTGGCGTTACGCAGGTCTTGCCGGATGAGGGTCATGTCCACTCGGACCTCGCCGATTTTACCTTCCACTGAGGCTTGGGACGTGCTGATTGCACGTGAGGTCGCCCCCGGGGAGGGATGAGCCCCCCGTTGCTCCCTCCGTCGGCCCGGGTTCGTTCGTGGTGAATTGGTCCATTTTGGTTTGTGTATGCGTTGTGGATGGCTTGGGAGCACTGTCCTTTCCCATGGTGAGTGGTGATGGAGGTTTTTAACAGGTCAAGTGACAGTGTCTCGCAGTCTTGAGCCCGATCTGTATGGGGAGTCAGGGATGGGGGGGTGGTCTTTGCCCTGTCCTTAAGATGGTGCAGTGGAGAGGATTGGGCCCTGAGCTCCGCGACAGGAGTCCAAAGTCACTCGGGGCCTGGCAAGCAATGTTCTGCAGATCGTGTTTGTGGCCTCCGGGGCGGATGGTGCCGATAGCAAGGCTGGATGCGGGGGAAGTGCGACTCACCGTTCCCAATCTGGCTGGTTGGTATGGGGGTGTCCCCGTTTTGTGCCTAAGTGTTCGTGTCTGAAGTCCAGGATAGTGATGGGACAGGATCCTCCAGCCCAGGCGCACGTCCGGTCCGCAGGGTTAGCCCACGCGGAGCAGCTCTCAGGGCGTCCACGAGGGACCACAACGGAGCCCAAGGAAATGGCGGTGTCCCCACGCGGTAGGTCCAGGCAGAGGCTCAGGGACACGGGGTGGGCGATGGATTCAGGTCTCAGGAGCACCAGTCCCCGGCCCCCCCCACCAAGTCCGTCCCAAGGCCCAGGCTCACCTCTATGCTGCTTCGGAGGGGCAGGCACCTCTACGCAAATCGATGTATGCACCTGGTCTTGAACAGGTCTTTCCGGCAGTTCGGCTGGTGTAGGCCTTGAAGTGAGGAGGTCTGTTGAGGGTTCCCGCCTGGGCCTACTTCCCGGCTCCAGGTGAGGAAGGGCCCACAGGACCAGTCGTCCCGGGTGCTCGTATGGGTCCGCAGCGGGGCCCGGAAGGGAGGATGTAATTTTGTGCGGTGGCCGCACCTCAGGGAGCAAGTGACTCGGGGCAGCCAGCGAAGAAAGCCCCGCGGAGCCCGCTCTCATGGGGCCCACTGGCCCTCCCGGACCAGCCCAGGGCTCCGACTGACTCCCACGTGGGTTCGGATGATGGCGGGTTCAGCCGGGTCGAGATACGTTCCTGGGCCTGAATGGCCGGGATCAGTGTCACGTTTGCGAAAGCGGTGGCTACCGGAGGTGAAGCAGGGGGTACCAGTGTGAAGTTGGCGGGTGTCCCCTTGGCGCCCCGCTAGGCCTCAGTCCACGGCCGCTGGCCAGGAAGGGCCCATTGATTCGTGCCTCTCGGAGGGGCTCTCTTGGTTGCAGACCCCAGGGACAAGGCGGCAGTCCGCGTTCTTCCTTCGGGGTCGAGAGCCCCCGGTTGGTCTGTGTGTCAGAGAGTCGCTAGAGGCGGGAGGCGCCCACCGCCGCTCCGGAGGGGTGACGTGGCACGGAGTCTGGCGCCAGGACCAAGTTGCCACTTCGGCTCACTGCGAGTCGCCTCGACGTCGGGAACTCCCCAGGGCCCGCAGGTGAGACACAGGGCTTCAATGCACCTCCGCCCCAGCAGGTGCGATACAGCTCTCTGCCGGCGGTGCCGGCGCTCCCCAGAGTCGAGGTTTGGTCCGCCACGTTGCAAGGGCTGCCCTGCAGGCCTTGGGAGTAAGGCGGCGGCCGGCGGGTGTTGCAGCGGCCGACCGCAGGTCGTACTGGCATCGAGCGCTCACCGAAGTTCGTAGGTAAGGCGCAGGGCGTCTGATGTTCTCTGGCCCCGGCAGTTCTTTTACGGTGTTATATGGGGTTATATGGCCCTAAGCCACATTGTCGACATTGCTAAGTTAGCATGAGTTTTGCTTGCCCTATGCTGCTGCTTTTGCGCACGTCTCTGCTAAGCATTTGTTTTCGCGACACTTTGCCTCTGCCCTGTACATGATAACAGATTGTTTTTCACGTTCTTAGCCTTCCCTTCAATTCTGTCTGAACATAATGTGCAAGGTCGGTCAACAATGTCTCTTGTTATTCTGTTCTGGTCAGTCCCTATTACCTAGACAAAACATGTAACCAACAGCTGCAATGCGGAAGAATCGTGCTTTGATATAACGTTCTTGCATGTTTTTGAAACTCACTCGAAGAGAGCTGTTCTATGGAGCTGAGCAATGCTGTTCCTATGATGTAAACCCTTGGGTTTAGGCTTTCAGGTAGGGGTCTGCTAATAATGCCTAGAGATCTTCTGTTATATAAAATAACTTCTTACTGCCTTGTGGAGGGTGATTAGGCCTAGTTATTTAGCCTTTTTCACAGTCTTTATAAAATGACGACTCCTTTTATATTCTATGGTATTGTAACAATGCTAACGATTTTTGCCTTGTGCATTTTGCTGCTAGTTGTGGTTCGCATACTGTATCATGGATCACTATAGTCAAAATAAACATTTTGAACTTGTTTAGTGACTGATTATTTTATTGTGGACAAGTACGTGAGAGCGAAAGAGTGTCTTGTTCCCGCGACTCTGAGGTGAGTCGGGAGTGCTCGTGTTCAGGGTTGTCTAAACATTCGTAGCTTCTTGATATTTGTAGGAGACCGAATGAGACACTATTGCTAGTCGGTTGGGATTTTGGGTACTAAGGTGATAGGAGGTACCCCCCGATTTACTGAGGTCCTGTTTTCTTGTGCATAGTTCTGTGTATGAGCAGAATCCCCACAACATGGCGCCGCCAACGCTTGGTCTGGTTCTTATCTGCGAGACGCTTGAGTAGTACTTGTGCTGGTCCACAATACCCTCACTTCTGTTTCCGGAGACAGCTGTGACGGAGTAACCTCCTATATTGACATTTTTATAGGTTTATTCAAGCTTGAAGTTTTAAAAGGTATTTCTTTTCTTATAACCCGTGTTTGCGCTGCCTGTACTTTAAGTTGTTCTACTTTCTACTATAATGGCTGCAGTAGATATTCCGGCTCATAGCAGAGCCGCGCTGAGAGCGCACTTGACTCATTATGCGGTTCCTGATGCTGGGGCCGCACTTATTTTTGTGGTGGAAGCCGATCCGGCTCACCAGTTTGAAGTTTTTTACTCTTGGGTCACCTTTCCGGCGGTGGATGGCACTGATGATTTGTTTCACACATATGCTGCCACCGCCGTTCCTCAGCAATATCAGCCTTATAGAGCTCTTGAGATTCCGCTTACAGCTTGGCAACACCGTATTTGGTTTAATGGCGCCCTTCCTCACCCGTTAACGGTCGTCCGTTTAGGCCCTTTATCTATAGATGGGGCCACATGGCCCGTTTTGGCTGGGTTTACCCCACACCCACGTGCTTTTACAACTGCTACTTTGGCAGAGCTCCGCGTCTTGCATACTTCGTTAGTGCTCCGCGTCTTGCATACTTCGTTAGTGCACGTATATAGAGCTGTTATACAGTACGTCACACGCACCGTCCAGGTGGGACCACCTGGCGCTGCAGTACAACCTGCGGGTCCTGGTGGCGTAACCATCAGCCCCGTTATTGTTAATTCTATCATGGGCAAGCGCCCACAGAATAAGGATGAATTGCCTTCTTGGCTTGCCGAGAAATTTGGACAGATAGAAGCTGTCTTTCCTAATACCACTCCTGTGGATAAACACAGGATCTTAACTATTAGTTTGCCTGAAGACTTAATTCCCGAATTGGCTGATTGTAACACCTGGGGCAGGGTGTTTGCAGCGGTATATTCTATGTGTTTCAGCAACCCCTCCATGACCGTACTCCCCTCTGTGATTAAGCGCGTTCAAAATGAACACAGAGCCGAAGCGGCTGTTGAACTGGGGATGAGACTGGTGGGGGTGTTCGACGTGGTTGCTCATATGATCCTTGCGAATGTCAAGGGCGATGCCGTTAGCTTTCAAGTAGCAAACCGCTTAGAGGCGGTCGCAGAGGCTGACAAACCACGAGAATTACCAAAGATTATTGCGAAGGCTTATAAAACCATAGGCCGCAATAGTCTGGGAAATAAGCCTGTCATTCAAACACAAACGCAGTCTCAAAAATAACCACAGGCCCAACCTGATAAGGATGGGCGCCCTTTCTTTCCTAAAAAGAATTGGCAGAGAAATAAAAAGCAGGGTTCCCAACAACAGAAGCAAGGTTCGCGTGCCAGTTCACCGACCCCTGATGCTTCTGAACGTACTTATGACTTGCGCGATCGCGCTAAAATTAAGTCTCCTGAACGATTTCAGGTTCCTGATCAGCGTTCTCCTCGTTCTTTACAGGAAACATCGGGCTCACAAGCCGGTGGAGGGGATCGCCAAGATTGGGGGAGAGGTCAACCTGCGTCACACCTTCGTGAACAGCCTCGGCAGTTTGACGTCAAGGACAAGCAGGGTGATTCCGCACGTACCCGTCCTCCTTTTCAAAAGAAAAAGGTTGCTGCTTTAACAGCAAGATATGCCACAGATGGTGAGGACGCGACTCCTGATCAGACATGGGCGGTGACTCTGCTCGACAGTGCGGCGGAGGTTACCATAGTCAGGGAGGCTCTACGTCCCCGTCTGGATGTGACAGCAACTGACACATTTGTAACCATTGAGACTGCAGATACCCGGGTTGCCCCCCCGGATAGACTACACAAAGTCCTTTTCCTAATTGAAGGTGATATACTGTGTCCAATTAGGGTTGTGTTCTGGGAGAATCTGACCGCTACATATGACATTTTATGGGCGGAGAAAGATTGGCCTCCACCCTTTGTGTTAGCCTCTTCTAGAGGGGAAGATGTGATACTTCCGAGGTTTTCATGTTGTGTCCCTGAGGAACAAGCGCAGGCTCTTGCAGGGGAATGGGCTTTGGCCTTAGCCCCAGCGGTGTATCGCAATCAAGTGGGTTGAGACGTTGATTCTCCAGCTCATGAAATACCATTGCGCTCTATGCCACAACCTCAACCTCAATATCCCATCAAACGTGAAGCGAAGGCTTCTGTTTGTGAAATTCTAAGAAAATTGGAGTATCAAGGGGTCATTGAGTCATGTCTATCACCTATGAATAATCCTCTTTTTACTGTCCCTAAACCTGATGGTTCTTTTCGGATTGTATTGGATTATAGAAATTTGACCAGCCATTGCCGCACCTTTGCGGTACAAAACACACACAGTTCTGCGCTTGTGAATAATATTGTTCGTAAGAAATACAAAACGACACTTGACATTTCCAATGGTTTCTACAGTCACAATCTCGACTGTGCGAGTGGTGACCTGACAGCATTCAGTTGCGTCGGAAATCAGAAAAAATTTACACAGTTGCCTATGGGGTACAAGAACAGCCCCGGGGCATTTGCGGCACGCATAGTTTCTTTGTTGCATGACATTGACCCTGAGGCCTTGTCGTATGTTGATGACATCTATTTGACTGACGACGACCTCGCGCCGCATCTTGACCGAGTCGACCACATAATTTTGTCTTTTGCCGACTATGGTTACAAGTTTAATTTTGCAAAGTCACACATTGCCCATCTGGCAGTGCTCTTTTTGGGCTACGAGCTCAATAATGAGGGAAAGGGTCTAGCACCTCATTTCCTAGAGAAGTGTGCACATTTGCAACCACCTTCTTCTTTGACAAAATTACAATCCCTGCTGGGTTTTTTGAACTTTGGGAGGACTTACATTCCCGACTATGCCCAGCGTATCAAACCGCTTTATGCGTTGATACAACCTACGTTCTCTTCTGCCAGCTGGCTTCCGGAACATACTTCCGTCCTGCAGTCTTTGCAGGCGGATTTGCTTGCGACTAACTTCTTAATGACACGTGATAACACCACCAACCTGGTAATACGTATCGTTTCTGGGGCAGTGGGTTTCACGTACTTAACATTCAATGAAGGAGACACAATACCTATTGCATACAACTCACACTTGTACACTGCGGCTGAAATGCGTTTTTCATCTGTAGAAAAAATCTTAACGGCAGTGCAGATGGCGATTCTAAAGGAACGCTCACTGGCGCAGGGCAAACGCATTCTTATGGTCACCCCCTTCCCTGCCTTGGAAGTGGTGACTAAAGCTAGTTTGCCTAACTCTAAGGCATTGCACCCACGTTGGATTCAGTGGGCAACTTCTTTGACCTCTTCAGATGTCGCATTTGTCTTTGAACCATCTCTTCAGACTCAGAAGTTTTTGCAGTATGAATTTGTTCATCCTCCTCCTTTGTCCCTTCTTCTTCTGTGTGAATACAACTGCATCATATACACCGACGGCTCGGCGCAACCGGCCACGGGTTCCAAACATGCTTATTCAGCGGCTTGTGCTATTGTGGCTGGCTCGATTAAAGATGGAGAGTTTAAGTCGTCCATTGTGCACACACAGGCACTAGGAGACTGTACGGCGCAATTGGCCGAGCTGCGAGCTCTTGTTTTAGCTCTAGAGTTTGCTGATCCTCTAGTGAATACTCTTATTGTGTGCGATTCTTACTATTGTGTCCAGTCGTTCAATGACAACTTATTCTTTTGGTCTCAAAATAATTACCTCGATTCTAAGGGCAGCGCAATTAAGATTAAACGCTTTGGGTTCGAGTGGCAGATCTTAAACAATGTCTGCCTCTCACACATGTTATCCACACTCTTGGCCACCAGCGTATCGGAACACATGCTCTTGGTAATTCTCTGGCTGATGAGGCGGCCAAGTCTGCAGTAGCCACGTGTTCCGTAGCAGCAGTTACAAGATCTATGACTAAGGTTGATAATGAAATTCTGGCAGCGGTTGCTGCAACTAGGGAGGGAGGTAATTATCCTGTGGGTTTCCCTTCTAAATACTCTTATCATGTAACTCCCGAACAGGTTCCTTATGTTACCATTCCTTCGGCTGGGGATCGGCTGATTCCCAACTCAGACCGCAGACAAGCTTTGATCAAGGCCGCACACAAAAGCATTGCTTCGGCACATGCTGGTGTGTCGGCAACAGTCACTATTCTTCAGCAACGTTACTGGTGGCGTGGTTTATATAAACAGACTCGTAACTATGTTCTTTGCTATGTTGTTTGTCAACAAATCAAGCCTTCTACAGTCCCACGCCCGCCACAAACTATATATTTCTAATAGACCTTTTGGCTGTGTCTATCTTGATCACTGCGGTCCACTTTCTTCTGATACTGCATACAAGTATATCTTAGTTGCGGTTGATTCATGCACTCGATTCCTCTGGGTATGGCCACAACGTAGTGCTGACGCTCGAAATGTCATCAGGGATTTGCGTGTCTTTATCGGAATGTTTGCCTGTGGTACCTTCCATTCTGACCAAGGTCCAGCGTTTGCCTCTAAGGCTTACAAGGATGCGATGAAGTCGTTGGGGGTACAGGTGCAGTTTTCGTCTCCATACAGGCCTGAGGGCAATTCAGTTGTGGAGCGAATGAACCGTGACTTAAAGCAATCCTTGACAGCTAGAGTCTTAGGTAGTGGCAGGGACTGGCTGTCCCACTTGTACGGGGTCCAACGTGCATTAAATAATCTCCCTAGAAGATCTCTGGGTGGGCGGACCCCTTACGAAGTGCTCTTTGGCTTTCACATGTTTGTTCCTGACCTTGATGGTCTGGACATTGTGGCGGCTGCCTCTAAGTTTGACGTAGATAATCATTCTGCTATGTTACAGGATCTACAAAAGTCCCGTGATGCTCCGGCAACTGAGCATTTACCATCTTCGTCTGCTGATGCACAACTGATTCCTGTTACCGGTTGGCTTCCTAAAGTTGGAGATTAGTGCGGGAGAAGATTGAAAACAAAAAAGAATTTGGTCCCTCTTATCGTGCTCCGGTTTCTGTGCTTGGACTGAAGGGTACTCGTACTGTCATTCTACCACCATTGCAAGGTTGCAAAGACAACAGATTCATCTCGGTGGACAATGTCAAGTTACACCGTGTGGCCGATTCTGAATAGTGTGACACCTGCAGTTTCGTGCAACGCAGTATCCTTAACACCGTTCACTTTGTCGACACCTGATGCCACTAGGATGTCTACTCATATGATGGACACTGTAATTGACCTTCAACCTGTGCGACCATCATCTTCTGCGATGGATCTTGTGTGTCCTTTTCCGGTTACTGATTCCGTGTGTGAGATACCATCTAGCCCACATGTACAAATAGAGGATTCTACGCTTTCAGCTTTGCTTCCAAGTCCTGTGAGTGCCTCTGCTGGAGGACCGGCACCCCTTTCTTCTGCCTCGTCCTCCTCTACATCCAGTTTGCCTGATGCACCTAAGTCTAAGTTGCGTATCTTTTACTCCTGGTTCAAAAAGACATATTTCGTTCCCCCGTGGACCTACATTTGGTTGGTGCTTCTCCTGATATTTCTTTTCATGTCAATTGGGTTTGTGACAGTGTTCTTTTTGCTTATAAATGGCCATTACCTCCATGAACGCTCTGCAGTAAGAATGGTCGATGGAACTTTGGCTCCGCATACATCGTCCCATATCATGAAACGTGACAAGACTTTTGTGAATATTTCAGCTTTTCCAGTTCATGATGGCATCGTTTGGGACAAAGTTGCTTACGAAATCCATGGCCCGACAGAGGTCATTAGAGTTCCGTACGTATTTCGCGTCTCATTAGGAGATGTGGTGACACGGGACATACACTCTGATGATTGGGATGTGCAAGCCGTTCATGCATTGTTTTCAGATTTGAAATATTATGCTGCATTTGATGCTGAAGATTTGTATTTAAATTCTGCCAATTATGGTGATCTTTTTTGCTATCAACATTATTGGCATCATTTTTTACACAAGTCTAACACCATGAGACCTGTTTTTAATTTTACCCAATGGGAAGATTGTCCCACTCCCTTAAAAGGGAGTTCTAAAACGCTTAGGGATAAGTTCACGTATTTTTCTACCTATGATTTGACTAATCCGGAATCCTATTATTTTCGGCTTCAAAAAACCCCTACATCGAAGTACCTATTTTCACACACTAAACTAATTTATGCCAACTCGTTTAGAACGCAGTTGGCCGCACATGGTTATGACCATTGGAAACAGACTATAGATTTAAAATCCATCTGGGGCACAAAGCCGTGGCAGGTTCAGGGCACTGAGGCATTACATCGTGCCTTCCTGATCCCGACACAAATGCTGTTTTTGAATGAAACCATTTAACAAGACTTCCTGTTATGGCCTTGCAACTGTCAAGAACCTAAATACCCCCTCAATTCCGGCATTAGCTGAATATAATAATTGGCGGTTACATAATAACCATACCGTGGAGGCTTTGCAGACTCTACTTCGGAATGCCTCCTTTAATGTTTCTGAAATCGATCCATTGGGATGGTTGTTGTGGCAATCTAATGCTAATGCATGCCAGTTGCGTTTCTATAATGTTACACCTGGTTTCTTTCAGACTAAGCCTGACCCTCGTTATCCACCTCATCATTCTGTGACAACATACTCGGTAGGTAAATTGTGCCAGCAATGGCTGGAACACTCTAACCTTGCATCTGTCAAACAGCACCTTTCCATCCTATCGAATGATATTGATTAGGCTGATTTTCTTCTAGGCCCACGTAATCCAAGGGCCAAGAGATTTCTTTATGCCTCTTATAATGAAATTTGGAAACTTTCGCAGATGGAAGCCGCCTTCTGTCTGCGTCAAATTGACCAGGCAAACTTGGAAAAAGTCCTTGCTGTAGTAGACAACAGCATTAATACGCTTTCTTCACGCATTTACACCTTAGACAATATTGTTTCTTCTGTAATAGATATTGTGCAAAGTGATGTTTCTGTGTTATATCATGGTCAAAATCAGTTAAGGTCGGTCATGCAATTCGCTTGGACATTGCAGACACTGAAAATGGGTAAAGTGCCTTGGGATTATTTAAATGCCACCGCTTTATTTTTGCCTTTTAACCTGACTGATAAACAGAAGTTTATGTCCATGATAGATGCTGTATACACGCTGTTACATATTGAGCAATTGGAGCCTTTGCCGTTCTCCGTAGCGGAAACGGACTCTGCTGTTTGGTTAATTCATGGCGTTATCACTTTGCCCTTTTCACTTTTTCAGTTTAAATCATGTATGCAACACTTTCCTGTTGGCCGCTTTGAATCGCTTGGCACTGCCTTTTTGCATGAATTATGGGTCCTGCCCTTTGCTTATCGGTGTTTGAGGGAGGATAAGGAAGTTTTTCTCACAGGGGAGGAGTGTGATTCTGTACTGGGTCACTCTCTTGTATGCAAACACGTTAAGTTGCACGGCGAATGTAACGTGTCAGCGCCCAATCTAGCTTGCTTTTTGAAAGGGAGCCCGGTACCATCTATCACGCCTGTCTTTACATTGCTTACTAACGGCAGCTATCTCATTTTAAACAATCAAGACTGCTGTGGTTTGCGGGCGGGTGTTCCATATTTAGTAACTGTTACCCAGCGCGTAACTTGCTGTAGCAATGTCCTTTTCCTGCCCCCGCATGGGAGTTTAGATTCCTCGCTTTGGCCTTCCATTCCGACTTTGAAAACAGAGTTCAACAAGTTGAGCAGGCTCAAAGTCCTTTTATTCCAACAGGAGGTGGCCCTCACTTCCGCATGTGAAACATTCAGGTTGCAGGTGGCACGGACCTCAAGTGAGATACAGTCGCTTCTTAACACTAACCTCCCACTTCATTTTGGGGAACTAATTCACCAAATATTTAATGCATCTGATACGACAGGCGTTGCCCATTTTTTTAAATGTGTGGGATCTGGCCTGGTCTCTTCCTTCCAAACTATATTCGGGGTAATACCGGCTTTTATTCATTCTCTCTTTTCCAGCGTTTTCGGAGGTTTTTCGTTGATATTGGCGCTGGCTGCTGGTGTCCTGCTTCTCCTCCTTGTGCTTCGCAATGGCTGCTCGCTTTGTGGCTCTGCACAGCCCGGCCCAGCTACATCTGTATCGTGATCGCCTATATGAAGCTTTTGCATGCTTGCCTTTAGCCACACTTGGCGTAACGTACGACTTGACATTCCGCTTTGCCTATTTTACTTGCGTGCAACCAGTGCTTCATTGCAAACGGTGTCATTTTTCCTGGGCAATGGAACTTTGCTTATCAAACACGTGGTGTCCAATCCCTGATTTCAGCCGGTTGATGGGTCCCTTAGAGACGCATGACGTGGCTTGTTCTGTGGATGGTCCAATGGCACGTGCAGCTTTGCTTGGAATCTTGGATCAATGGTATATCTGTGCGGCTGCGCAGACTTTCCTACAACGAAGTTTCATTGAATATCACGCAAGTTTGCCTTTTCTATTTCTGGATGCTCCTGTTTGTAGGGAACATGATTGTTCCTTCGACCTACTCAATTGGATGTCTTCACTTTTTTCCACCGATTGCAATGATGAACTATTGGAAGGGATTGCATTCCTTTGCACCCAAACCTTTATGGATTGACTGCTTAGGTCATCCGTACTCCACTGTCTGACATACAGACTCTCCATTTCTCTTTCCCAAGCTCAACGTATTGTTTTTCTCTGATTTTTTCCCTTTGCTTTTCTCCGATTTGGTTTTTACCGATATTTTTATCACTGCTTGACTTTTGAACTCTGTTTTTGTTCTTCTGTCTATGTCCTACTGACTTACCAGGGGGAGGGTGTTATATGGGGTTATATGGCCCTAAGCCACATTGTCGACATTGCTAAGTTAGCATGAGTTTTGCTTGCCCTATGCTGCTGCTTTTGCGCACGTCTCTGCTAAGCATTTGTTTTCGTGACACTTTGCCTCTGCCCTGTACATGATAACAGATTGTTTTTCACGTTCTTAGCCTTCCCTTCAATTCTGTCTGAACATAATGTGCAAGGTCGGTCAACAATGTCTCTTGTTATTCTGTTCTGGTCAGTCCCTATTACCTAGACAAAACATGTAACCAACAGCTGCAATGCGGAAGAATCGTGCTTTGATGTAACGTTGTTGCATGTTTTTGAAACTCACTCGAAGAAAGCCGTTCTTTAGAGCTGAGCACTGCTGTTCCTATGATGTAAACCCTTGGGTTTAGGCTTTCAGGTAGGGGTCTGCTAATAATGCCTAGAGCTCTTCTGTTATATAAAATAACTTCTTACTGCCTTGGGGAGGGTGATTAGGCCTAGTTATTTAGCCTTTTTCACAGTTTTTATAAAATGACGACTCCTTTTATATTCTATGGTATTGTAACAATGCTAATGATTTTTGCCTTATGCATTTTGCTGCTTGTTGTGTTTTGCATACTGTATCATGGATCACTATAGTCAAAATAAAAATTTTGAACTTGTTTAGTGACTCTGATTATTTTATTGTGGACAAGTACGTGAGAGCGAAAGAGTGTCTTGTTCCCGCAACTCTGAGGTGAGTCGGGAGTGCTCGTGTTCAGGGTTGTCTAAACATTCGTAGCTTCTTGATATTTGTAGGAGACCGAATGAGACACTATTGCTAGTCGGTTGGGATTTTGGGTACTAAGGTGATAGGAGGTACCCCCCTATTTACTGAGGTCCTGTTTTCTTGTGCATAGTTCTGTGTATGAGCAGAATCCCCACAACAACGGCTCACCTCCAACTGCTTCGGCGTTTCTCGAAGTTGAAGTCTGGACCGTCATGTTGTGAGGACTGCCCCGCGGCCGCGAAGCGAGATGGCGGTGGTTGGCCGTAGGCGGGTGTTTCAGCGGTTCCACTCGCCACAGAAGGTTGTCACCGCCGCGGTGGGTGGATGTCTGTCACCGGGAGAAGGATTGGGCTGCCGATGGCTGTGGAACTCAGAGCGGATGACGGAGGGGTCCGGAGCACTCTTAGAGTGCGGCCGCCATCTTGACACTCCAAGTCAGGCCCCCGACTTGACCGGTTTTTAGAGAGTCAGGTATAGACCCTTGTTGTAGGGAAGCGTTGATTATTGTAGTCCAAATGGGAATGATAAATGGGGAGGTCGCTGCTCAGCAGTTGGAGGGGAGAGCGTCATTAAAGTAGTTATACGGTTTTAAGGAGGATAGAATTTTCGAGATGGAATGGTTGTCATATATCTTGAAGTTGGACCAGTGTGCTTGGTTGTTGGGTGTTGCCTGGGGGGAATGAGAAGAGAGATGGGTCCCGGCAGGAGGAGGAGGGATGATTGTGGCGGAATTAAGTTACATTTTGGCTGTAAAGAAGGAGGAGAACGCCTCACAGGTTATTAGGGATTTTGTCGTTTCTTTGGAGGTTTTAGCCAGTTTGTTTGATTCGTGTTTGACCATTTCAAAGAGCTTACGAGGTCTGTTCTTAGCGTTTTCCAGTTCCGATCTGAAGAACTCTTTTTTGGATTTGAGGATGTTCCTGTTGTATGCATTTCTAGTCTGTCGGAGAAGTTTTAGTTGGGAGGCTGAGGGGTGCTGTCTCCAGTTTCTTTCTGTTAGCCGGAGAGCTCTCCTTTCATTGTTGAGGGATCCGTTGAACCAGGGGTTCTTGTCTTTGATTTGGGATCTTTTTAGCTTTAGCGGGGCGAGATCATCAATTGTGGCAGACATAGTCGAGCTGTAGTGCTCTGTAAGGTCGTTGACCTTAGATAGACTTGGGGGAGGGGGAGTGGAGGTCATTCTCGAAACGAGCAAGCCAGCTTCTTGAGGTCTAGGCTCTTAGTGTCTGTGAGCCAGAGTTTCGGTTTCACAGGTTGCGCTAGCCTTTTCTTGTGGATGCCAGGCATTAGGAAGGTAATAGCGTGGTGGTCTGACCAGTCGCATGGATCTATTGAATTGAGCCTGACCGCCGTTGCCTTAGCAATGATCCAATCCAGCGTGGAGCCTTTCGTGTGAGTTGGTAATGTGCAGGCTTGAGTAAGTGATTGGTCAGCAAGGAAGATTTTGACGGCGTTGACCTGGGGGTCATTGAGGTCATTCCAGTGCAGATTAAAGTCACCGAGGAAAATGTCATTGGAGTGGGGGGAAACCGTAGCAGTAATGATTTCCATGAGGTGGTCGATGAATGTGTTGTTCTTGCCTGGCGGGTGGTAGAAGATTTGCAGTTTGCACAACTGGGTAGCGTTGTTACGTATGGAGAGTGCGAGATATTCGCAGGAATCGGTGGGGTTGGCGTGAAGCTCTGTAACGAGAAGGTCTGAGCGTGGATGCAAGCAATGCCTCCCCCTTTTTTTATTTGCCTGTCGAGCCTTACGATGTTATAATTTGGCGGGACCAATAAGTCTAGGTAAGGTGACGATGATTCATTGAGCCATGATTCGGTTAGGATAGCTACGTCAGTTTTTTGGATTAGGATGAGTGCGGCGATGTCGGAGGCATGCTTCACTGCTAAGTAGGAGGCCAGAGAGAGGAGCGTTGGGGTGTGTGTCGTAAGTAGGAGAGGGTAGGGGTACTGCTACGTTGTTGCTGTTTACTCCTCAGTTACGGAGAGTTAATGATCTATTGGTGTTGATTGAGACCGTATGAATTAAGTATTCATCTTTCTTGTCTGGAGGACTGGGGTGTCGGGAGAGGTCTTATAGGATGAGAGGAGGGCTAGGGTTTCGTCCTCCGAGAGGTAGTTGGGATGCTTGCGAGGGCGAAGGTGTCTAATGGCCAACAACATGGATTGGAGGAAAGGCCTGGTGAGTAGGGGAAGAACTGAGTTATGGGAGAGCTTGATGTTCGCGATAGAGTATTCAGTGAGGTGAAGGATGCTCTTCAAATCGAGAATGGATTTATGGATCCTCTGAACTATGTTGGATGCTCTGATGTTCAAAGTTTCAAGGTCCATAAGTGATGGTTGTACTTGCGGAAAGGGGACCTGTGGGTCAGGACTAGTTTTGCTGGCATAAGGGAACTCCCCAGGGCCCGCAGGTGAGACACAGGGCTTCAATGCACCTCCGCCCCAGCAGGTGCGATACAGCTCTCTGCCGGCGGCGCCGGCGCTCCCCAGAGTCGAGGTTTGGTCCGCCACGTTGCAAGGGCCGCCCTTCAGGCCTGGTAGAGGAGCTCGACCACCCTGAGGCTCGGTTTCTGGGAGGAGGGGTGTGAGGAGGGCTAGGCGTGCTCAGCAGGGTGGTCACAGGGCTGTTGGGGCGGGTGTCCGTGAGCTGTGAGTGACGTGTGTTAGTCACTAAGAGTGTAGGAGAGGAGCGAGGATTGGTAGAGGGGGGCGGCGGCATTGCCTTATTGTAAGATGCTGGAGGTTGGGGGGAGTGGAGGGAAGATCTCTAACAGATCTAGGGGAGATGCAGCCCAGAGATTCATTTTGAGTGGGGAACATATTGGGGAGACCATTGGTCTTTTAGCTGTATTTACCGGAGCTATGACATGAGTCAGATGGCGGCAGGGGCCACTGGGGGTGCGTAGAGGGATAGGAGTTATGTACTTGCTTTTTGAGGATGGAGAAGAAGTCAGCGAATTTATTGAGATCTTTGTCTGGCGCTTGGATCATAACGATGCCGTTTTTATATAAGGTAATGGTAAGGTCATTTTGGGATTTTGGGAAGGCACGATCATGAGTTTGGCGCAGTACGGAATGTTCCTGGATTCATGTACGCTAATTAGGTTTGATGTGGCTGCACGCCATAGTGCTGTTTTTCTAGAGTAGAAAATAAGGTCATTGGTAATGATGCCCTTGTCGGTGGTAATGATGCCCTTGTCGGCGTTGAAGTACAGGTCTGAGATCAGGGTCTCTGGGTGTCTTCTCAGGAGGGAATGTTTGAAGGTTTTAGCAGCGGTCCTGGAGAGGTTAGGCGGGTATGCGATGGTGTAAGAGTTGCCCCCTGTTGCATTCAGGCAAGACCCTGCCATAATGGAGAGAGAAGGGGAAGTAGGTAAAGCCAGGAGGACGAACTGGTGGGCTGCAGGAGTGGGTCAAGCATTAATTCAGAGAGATTGCTGGTCTGATGCACAATTGGCGATGGCCGCTGAGTTGCAGGGAGTCAGGAGTGGAGGCACCTGCGTTAGATTCTGAGCCCAGGTCGCATGGGCAATACCCAATTTGGGTTCAGGCAAGGGAGAGACAATTTCAGAGTGCAGACAAGACTGAGTTGCGGGGCGTCAGGAGTGGAGGCACCCACGTTAGATTATGAGCCCAGGCAGCATGGGAAGTACCCGTTTAGGGTGCGGACAAGAAAGAGATAAATTCGGAGCGCAGGCAAGGCAGAAAGGCGGCTCCCCAGGAGGGGGTCCACGAGCTGAGGCTCACCAGGGAGGAGCCAAGCAGGAGCTCCTGGGACAGTGCAGGCAAGCAAAATTAGTGGAGTAAGTGAGGCGAAAAGGCCGTGAGGTGTGCACAGCGGGCAGCGGCATCTGAAGGAAGAACGCTAGTGGGGGCCCCCTACCGCCTCAGGCAGGGGGAGGGAAAGAATTAGTAAGATGTTGATGAACCATAAACAGCTGTCACAATTTTGATAATCCAGATTCAACAAAAACAAAACTTCACCCAGGTGCTGCCTCGGTTTGTGGGAGGCAGAGATCCGGCCACACTCCGGGCTGAGGCCAAAGAGGATTGATATTATCGGCAAACCCCAGATTCAACAAAAACAAACTTCACCCACGTGCTGCCTCGGTTTGTGGGAGGCAGAGATCTGGCCACACTCCGGGCTGAGGCCAAAGAGGATTGATATTATCGGCAAACTCCAGATTCAACAAAAACAAACTTCACCCACGTGCTGCCTCGGTTTGTGGGAGGCAGAGATCTGGCCTCACTCCGGGCTGAAGGTGGGGGCTGCGGCCAAAGAGGATCGATATTACCGGCAAATAGCCATATGGGGGGAGGCGCCGTAGTCAGAGGCAGTTAGCAGCAGCCAGCGGGGGACAAGGCCTTACTCTGGGCTCCGTCCGGGGCGGCAGCAAACCGGGCCGCCCCCAAGTCAGGCGACCGGGAAGGGTGAAAGGCGAAAGGCAGGGCCTCACTGCAGTGGCAACATCACTGAGCGCCGGTCGGGCAGCAAGGATCACCGAAGCGGCCAGCGGGGGGCAGCAAGAGACGGGGAAAGACAGCCTTACTGCGGCCTCGCTCCAGGGCTGTAAGGATCAGGGTCGCATCCAAGGAGACAATCAGGCTGGGTCGCAGGATTCAACGCAGCAGCCGGCGACGGGGGGAACGGCCTCGCATAGTGCCGTGGGACAGGGCCGCCGTCACGACAGGCGACAGGCTGGTGCGAGCGGTGGCCACGCTCCGACTGCAGGAGTAAAGGCCGCCTCCAGAGGGGTCGAACAGGCTGGGGTGATGACGGCCTCGATCCAGGGCTGTAGGGCACAATGGAGACGAGAGCGAACGGTTATCTCTCAGGTGCTAGTGCTACCATGTTGAGGAGGGTTATCTGGTGATATAGAAAAATGAACTATAATAGCAATCTAGTATAGCCAGAACTGGGCTCAGTAAGATGACATAAGAACTAATACATAGGATTCAGTGTGCAATTTGCTATACACGACGGTTCGAAAGAATTCTAACTTAACGCAAAGTGGAAACTGCAGGCCCAGTTAAAAAATCCATTTGAATTCCAACGTGACATCTAGGTATTTAAATAGCATCACTCACTAAGTTTACTTGTACCCACAACCCTGTTGCAGGTAGTTACCCCAAAATAGCTGTTTATGAGAGGGCATAATGGGAAGCGGTTTCTCCACGAGGAGAAATAATTCCCCTGTTGAGAAATAGAACAAGCATTTGCAATGCAATAGGTCTCGCATTTGCGCAAGTTTACCCTATTGGCATTGTAAATGACAATGCCTTTTATTTATGTTTTCAAAACCAATACGTAAATAAAAGGCATTGTCATTTACAATGCCAATGGCTCAAATTCTCGCAAATGCGAGATCTATTGCATTTTAAATGCTTGTTTTCATTGGCTGGGGGCAGTCGAAGGGTGATGGAGGCAAAGGGGGAGAAGGAAAGAGTTACGTTTAAAAGGTAAATGGAGAGGGTCGGTTTAAATGAAAAGGGCTGTAGGAATCCTCCTGGGTAAATTAAAAATAAAAACGTACTCTCTGCATTTTAAATAACAAGCATTTGTAACACACGGACAACGGGAGTTAGGACGTGAGAGCAAAGCAAATGGGCAGCCTGTGAAGATTTATGGCCCGATGAGGGAGATAAGCTATGCATGGTGTCACGGGGGATGTTGTGAGGGCTGGAAGGGAGGGGCCCCAGAAGAGAGACTCCGGATGCGAGGTGCTGTATATTTTAAGTGAATGTGCTTGTCCTGTGCTGGCTGGTGCTCAGAGAAACAAAAGAGAGGAAGGGGTTAAGGGTGGGTGCATGGTGGGAGGGTGACTGAGGGAAAGATAACCCACCCCTAAACAAAGGTGATACATTTGTAGCGACGATGTGAAATGCAGACACCTCGGTATTACAAGTTTAGTAAAGCGAAAGCCTGCTATTTATTGTTGCCTTTGTACGTTTCAAAGGGGAGGGCAGGCAGATGCAGTGGCGCGTGAATACTTGTGATAAACTAAAAAAAAACAATCCACATCGTGATGTAATCCGAGCAGCGCTTGGTTTGTTAACATAAATAAATACATTACTTAAAGCGCGCAGTGTGCTGTGATGTCACATGTGACGTTCAGATCAATAGGCAGGCCTGGGAGACCGATATTAACTTCCTAGGATGTTTATTGGAGTCTCCGGCTGTTGGAGTTATGCCACGGTCAAGGGAGTGTTTGCACCTCAGCCCCTCCCTGTAGTTTTGCCAGTTGTTGGCCCTGGCACCGGTCTCTGTTTAGCTGTTAACATGCTCAGGTGACAGACTTCCACATGGCGGATGAAGTGCGCGCCACAGAACGCTCCCAAAAAGTAAAAGCAGCACACACGATTCGGAGCCCACAGACTCATTCCTAAAAAAAATGAAGATTACTCGCACCGGAGGTCTGTGCATGGTCATCTGCTAGCCCGCGCGCGCTATAAGGAAAACAAGCAAAAGCGCGGCACCTTGTCCGAAGCTATCGCTAACCCTCATAAAATGTAAACAAAGAATGTACATGTTGTTCACACTGGGGGAATCTCTTAGTTCGTCATTGCGGTTTCTCTTAGACAAAGACATGTTCAGCAGCGTAGGCATCCATTCAAAAAAATAAAATACCAGACAGCGGAATAAGCGACCCTGAGGTTTATTGTTGTCATTGTTCACCAGAGCCGTATTTACTTATTTTGAAAGTGTGCGTGTCCGATGGCGGATGAAGTGCGCGCCACAGAACGCGCCCGGAAAGTAAAAGTAGCACACACGATTCGGAGCCCACAGACTCATTCCTAAAAAAACAAGCACGGCCGCAAAAGTGAAAGCGGCCCACGCGGCAAGTCGCGCGGCAAATTAATTAAATAAACGTCAACTTAATTAAATAAACAAGCGCGGTCCCTAAAGTGAAAGAGGACCGCGCTGCAAATAACAAAAAAAAGTGCTTACTGCCTTATGGAGACTGTGGGTGTAACGCTGCAAGTAAACGATCCGAGTCCAGATGGGCGGTCCCAAAAGGAGACAGGGCGGTAACAAAGAAGCCTCATTTTCAATCACAAGCCAGCGTTTACCATAAACGATGACGCCAGCCAATAAAAAAGATGGGCGGGGCTTCAACTGCACTTCTGAAATCTCCTCTAATACAATATGCCTCGCAGAGCGAGCAGCACATGCACGCTGCAACGCTAGGCGAGACCTAAAAAAACGGACCAAAGCCCATGTGTGTTACTTTTGCACATGTGGAAATAAGCACCCGCCTTCCAAATGTCTATAGTTTTTCGGGTGTGACTGCGCCAGGGAAGCTGCAACAGTCGCAGAGTCCTGGGAATGCTGCTGGATTTCTTTGTATATTCCAAGTCGAGAAATTGTTCCAAAGTTTTGCTCAGATGGCTGTGGCCGGCGCTATCGGATGAGGGGGGGAGGGGTTTGTGGAATACTAAAGTTTCCACCTCATGCTTCTTTCATCCTCCATCAGACACCCCCGGCCCCTTTAATTCACTCTTGCGGGTTCTTTTTAACCCTTTCTCTTTTTCTCTTGCTTTTTCTTTCCCCTTTTGTATCTCTCTCTCTCTCTCTCTCTGTCTCTCTCTCTCTCTCTCTCTCTCTCTCAAAAAACCTGCACCGGTGCAGAATAAAATGCCTAGATAATGCATATACCATTCCCTGCGGCTGCAGATCACCCGGTGTGTGTGAAGAAGAGCGGCGACTCTTCTAGCGAGCGCTGTCGTTATGCACTTCAAGATGCGAGTCTTGCTCCCTGGGGGAGCTATCTTGCTATTCATTAGATAAGTTAAATGTAATGATATTGTATCCTTAATAGGCTCAATGTAGTGCTTTGGAGCCGAGTGTATGGAGGCGTTAAAAGCGCCCACTTTTTACGTTTTCAGAAGTGAAGCACTAGAGTCGATCCTATCACATGCTCGCTGTGCGCTCTTCGACAAAGACGCACATTTGGGTACAGATCGGTGTATGGTTAAATGAAGTTAGCCACTTTGAATCCTATCCCTTTATGATACAGTTTCCATGTTTCTGAAGTCACTGCCCGCGTTAAAACATTTACAGGCTCATAGTCGAAGCTGGCTTTTTACAGGCTGACAGACGGATCCTGTTGCGATACTCGGAACGGTTTTAGAAATGCCTTTTTGTTCAATTGGACTTTATGCAACGTTACGTTACGAAATACCAGTTACGAGTGATTTAGAAACCCTGGTATATTATCTACCTTTCAAAGGCTCACCACCACTCTCCCATGAAAAACGAAACTACAGAGATCTTATCTGGGAAGAGGAAAGACCCTCAGGCTGTAGCAAATCCGCAACTCTGTGCACCCGGCCAGTAGCTGCCCTCAACCCCGGGCTTCGGCCGGCCTTTTTTAGGTCTCGCCTGGCGTTGCAGCGCGCATGCGCTGCTCGCTATGTGAGGGCCTCTTGGAATCAATAATGTTTTTGAAGTCGTGTCTCTGCTCCGCCTGTAATTGTTATTGGCGAGCGTCGTTTGTCGTCACTAATTATGCTGAACCTAGTTTGTTGATTGCACCGGAGGGTTCTTAGTCCCTCCTGGTTGCCATCCTATCCACTTTTAGCCACGCCCACCCGGACTGGATCGTTTACTGGCGGCGTTACACTGTCTTCTTCAATTACTCGGTAGGCACTCCTTTTTAGGTCTCGCCTGAGCCAGCGCAAGCTGGTCTGGCGAGACATTGAGTGAGTGGGGGCTTTAGAAATGCGACCACAAGCTTTTGCTTGTGGCCTAAGGCTTGCTGTTACGCGGCGTGCACGCGCACAGCAGCCATCTGCCTTTCCTATCTCTTCCTCATTTCCTCGTCATGGCTCATTAACTCTCTCGTCATGGCATCTGTCACGACTCTGATGTTTCGATCGCAGCAGCAGCTCACATTACCAACTGACGGCCCTGGACTACAGTCACATGAAAAACAACAGCATTCTGCTGTTCTGCTTCCCTGTAAACCTCAGTCAGGTTTTTGAAGTGATGTAGTCTCCCAATTCTCCTCTCTGCCCCATCTCCAGACTGATGTCCCCTCTGGAACCGGACAGAAAAGTCAACTCTTTTCTACAGGCGCATCTGCAAGTTTATTCTTTTATTTTTTAGTGTGACTGTGTTCAAAATATTCTGACTTCATGTTTAGCACTGTTGAAAAAACATTGAAACCTATATCACCGAAATGCTTGCTTATTTAGTGCATACTTATGTATATATTTATATTTAACATGATTGACTAGTATTCGCTTCCATTGTGTGCGGTGCAGGCGTTTCTCCATACCATTTGTGAGAAAGCACTTCTGTGAAGTACCTGGGCCGTGTGCTCAGCTGAATGCACTTAAGCAGAATTGGGAACTGTGCATTGTAATAAAATGGCTTTAGGACTCTCAGCAGAAATGAAGTAGCCATAATTTCCGAAGCATGATATATATCTTCACTCTCTCTCTCACTCGGCAATACCACAGCATCACTCAGTGCAACCACAGCATCACTCAGCGCAACCACAGCATCACTCAGCGCAACCACAGCATCACTCAGCGCAACCACAGCATCAATCAGAGCCAGCACAGCATCACTCAGCGCCACCACAGCATCACTCAGCGCCACAACAGCATCACTCAGCGCCATCACAGCATCACTCAACGCCATCACAGCATCACTCAACGCCATCACAGCATCACTCAACGCCATCACAGCATCACTCAACGCCATCACAGCATCACTCAGCGCAACCACAGCATTACTCAGCACAACCACAGCATCACTCAGCGCCACCACAGCATCACTCAGCAGCACCACAGCATCACTCAGCACCACCACAGCATCGCTCAGCACCACCAGAGCATCGCTCCGCACCACCACAGCATCACTCAGCGCCACCACAGCATCACTCAGCGCCACCACAGCATCACTCAGCGCCACCACAGCGTCACTCAGCGCCACAACAGCGTCACTCAGCGCCACCACAGCGTCACTCAGCGCCACCACAGCGTCACTCAGCGCCACCACAGCGTCACTCAGCGCCACCACAGCATCACTCAGCGCCACCACAGCATCACTCAGCGCCACCACAGCATCACTCAGCGCCACCACACCACCACTCAGGGCCAGCACAGCATCACTCACCGCCACCACAGCATCACTCAACGCCACCACAGCATCACTCAGGGTCACCACAGCATCACTCAGCGCCACAACAATATCACTCGGCACCACCACAGCATCACTCGGCACCACCACAGCATCACTCGGCACCACCACAGCATCACTCGGCACCACCACAGCATCACTCAGCACTACCACAGCATCACTCAGCATCACCACAGCATCACTCGGCGCCACCACAGGATCACTCGGCGCCACCACAGCATCACTCGGCGCCACCACAGCATCACTCGGCGCCACCACAGCATCACTCGGCATCACTCGGCACCACCACAGCATCACTCGCCACCACCACAGCATCACTCAGCACCACCACAGCATCACTCGGCACCACCACAGCATCACTCGGCACCACCACAGCATCACTCAGGGCCACTACAGCAATATCACTCAGCGCCACCACAGCATCACTCAGCGTCACCACAGCATCACTCAGCGCCACCACAGCATCACTCAGCGCCACCAAAGCATCTCTCAGCATCACCACAGCATCTCTCAGCATCACCACAGCATCACTCGGCACTACCACAGCATCACTCAGCATCACCACAGCATCACTCGGCGCCACCACAGGATCACTCGGCGCCACCACAGGATCACTCGGCGCCACCACAGCATCACTCGGCGCCACCACAGCATCACTCGGCGCCACCACAGCATCACTCGGCATCACTCGGCACCACCACAGCATCACTCGCCACCACCACAGCATCACTCGCCACCACCACAGCATCACTCAGCACCACCACAGCATCACTCAGCACCACCACAGCATCACTCGGCACCACCACAGCATCACTCGGCACCACCACAGCATCACTCGGCACTACCACAGCATCACTCAGCATCACCACAGCATCACTCGGCGCAACCACAGGATCACTCGGCGCCACCACAGCATCACTCGGCGCCACCACAGCATCACTCGGCGCCACCACAGCATCACTCGGCATCACTCGGCACCACCACAGCATCACTCGCCACCACCACAGCATCACTCAGCACCACAATATCACTCAGCACCACCACAGCATCACTCAGAGCCACCACAGCATCACTCAGCGCCACCACAGCATCACTCAGCGCCACCACAGCATCACTCAGCGCCACCACAGCATCACTCAGCGCCACCACAGCATCACTCAGCGCCACCACAGCGTCACTCAGCGCCACCACAGCATCACTCAGCGCCACCACACCACCACTCAGGGCCAGCACAGCATCACTCACCGCCACCACAGCATCACTCAACGCCACCACAGCATCACTCAGGGTCACCACAGCATCACTCAGCGCCACAACAATATCACTCGGCACCACCACAGCATCACTCGGCACCACCACAGCATCACTCGGCACCACCACAGCATCACTCGGCACCACCACAGCATCACTCGGCACCACCACAGCATCACTCGGCACCACCACAGCATCACTCGGCACTACCACAGCATCACTCGGCACCACCACAGCATCACTCTGCGCCACCACAGCATCACTCTGCGCCACCACAGCATCACTCGGCGCCACCACAGCATCACTCGGCGCCACCACAGCATCACTCGGCGCCACCACAGCATCACTCGGCGCCACCACAGCATCACTCGGCGCCACCACAGCATCACTCGGCGTCACCACAGCATCACTCGGCGCCACCACAGCATCACTCAGCGCCACCACAGCATCACTCAGCGCCACCACAGCATCTCTCAGCGCCACCACAGCATCTCTCAGCATCACCACAGCATCACTCAGGGCCACCACAGCATCACTCAGCACCACCACAGCATCACTCAGCACCACCACAATATCACTCAGCAGCACCACAGCATCACTCAGAGCCACCACAGCATCACTCAGCGCCACCACAGCATCACTCAGCACCACCACAGCATCACTCAGCGTCACCACAGCATCACTCAGCGCCACCACAGCATCACTCAGCACCACCACAGCATCACTCAGCGCAAAGACAATATCACTGAGCACCACCACAGCATCACTCCGCACCACAGCAGTATCACTCAGCATCGCCTTTGCACTAGTACACCACCACATCATCACTCAGCAAGACCTGAGTATCATTCAGCATCACCTCAGCATCGTCTCCGCACCAGTCACCACCACCACCACCACTACCACCTCAACATCACTCAGCACCACCTCAGCCTGCTCTCGGAATCTGGCATCTGTTAATTCTCCCCTAGCGTCTGGCCGCTGCTAGTGTTATAATACAGGTACAAGTTCCCAACCTTCACCCTCCGATTGTTTATGCCCCCTCAAAAAAAAAGCTTTAACAAACAACCATTGGAATAGGCAGAAACAAGTTGCCAGCATTGCAAGAACAAAAAAAAACAGAGGACATTTTTTATTGTAAATACTTTTTTAATATGGTCGTTCAGTTTTACATAATGCCTTCTTGGTCATATATAAAGTAACAAAAATGCTTCTGACACTTTTTTATTATAACTTTTCAGCATGCTGCACAGCAGCCACACTTCTCTACAGCACAGCTTGAAGACATTGGAAAAGTCAATTGCTCTGGCTAAACACTTATAACGCCCCAAAGGCGAGACCTATTGGCTATGCCAATGCTTGTTCTTCATTCGGCTTTGTCTAAAGAGTGCGGCTCCCGCTAGGGACACCGCGCTCACTTTATTTATTTATATTTTACGTTTCGCGCAGCGCTATGCGCTCTAAATTGTGTGTTTTATTTATTTATTACTTTAATGAGCGCGGCGCCCGCTAGTGACACCGCGCTCACTTTATTTATTTCATTTTTATGTTTCGCGCATGGTGGATCGTCATCCGGTCCCGATCACTCAGAGGCGCTCACAGACTTCTCCCCGGTCCGCAAAACAGACTGACTCGATGTGTGCAGCCGGTGCCGAGCGGGCTCTGTGTGTGTGTGTTTATTTACGTGCGTGGTTAGTTGGTCTCCGGTCCCATGACTCCGAGGAGTTTACAGACCTCTCCCCGGTCCGTGGGTCAGACTCGCTGCCCGCACCAGTTCCGGGTCTGCGCGTGTTTGCAGAGCTCCTCCCGGTTCCGCGTAACTCGCCGTGTGCATCCGGTGCCGAGCTGTTTGTTGACACGCGCGGGGGGGTGGGGGGGGTTGACCGCCGGCCCCATCTCCCCGGTCCCAGGGAACAGATTGACTCGCAGAGAAGATGAACCGCTCTGTGCAGCCGAGACCCCGGGAAGAAAGGCAGAGAAGAATAAGCTGCCCGTCTCACTCCTCTCATTCCGTGACACTGCCCCAGTCTCTCATTTCACATCCTGCAGTATATGGCCCTCTCAGCCCTTCTGACACTGCCCCACTCCCTATCCTCACCCCGTGCAGTATACTGCCCGTCTCACTCCTCTCACCCCGTGACACTGCCCCAGTGTCTTCTCACATCCTGCAGTATACTGCCCCGTCTCCCTCTTCTCATCCCGTGACACTACCCCAGTCTCTTCTCACATCCTGCAGACTAAACAAAAGAATAACAAAAGCTTCAAAATTATTTAATGAAATGTGTGCATTTTCATGGAAAACTTTATAAATCTGTTAGAAATTAAAAATAAACGAACCAAAAATGATATAAAAAGAGCACTTTTTTTTTTCAAAATACAGGACAAATGCTGATAACAGACAGAAACAGTGAGGGACAGCAGGACGGAATTTCTCCCTGCACTGCGATTAGTTAAATAACTTCCCTTGCACCGGCATTAGGAGGCAGAAGAAAACACAGGCGCAGCCATGCAACGCCGTGTCGTGCAGTTAGCAAACACTTGGCTAGCAGACCTGAGCCCCCCCTCAGATCCCTGGCTGGATAGAAGGCCCTGATCAGCAGCCCTGATAGCGCTCACATATTCCATTAATGCTGCAGTGTGGGTGCAGCTGGGGTGTGCTTATCTGGCAGCCCCGGCTCCCATTCATTGCATTAAACAGAGCGTCTGGCGGGGGAGGAGGCTTGAAAAATGCGACGCTCAGTAATGTATCCCCCCCCCCCCCCCATGTCTCTCACAGCTGGCACGATGTTATCATGCCTTTCGCGAGATATTACTTTATTTATTTTATTTTTCATTTGGTGCCCGGGTCCGCAGCCAAGCGGTGGTACCGGCCACTTCTCTTCAAGACCAAGACCCTGTGTTGAGGCGCTTGCCGCTTCGATGCGCTATTAATGACACCGCTGTTCTGAGGATAGCACTTCAGCAGGACGGCAAGGTGGCAGTGTGGTCTTGCGTACATCATAAATTCATAATACTGTTGGTTTGCCTCTTTGTCCTTCTCTCCCACCCCCCACCCCCCCTTTTCTAGCTCGAGCGTTCGGAAGCCACCTGCAGAGGCCATGTCACTGCGCCACTAAGATACGGAAACAAATGCAGGAGTTGTATCATTTTATGTGTACAAATTAATAGACTGGTTTTGCACCTAGTAACATTGCCTTGCATTTTACCGCACCTCATTACAGCGCACCGCTGCTGCTTTTTGTGTGGCTTTCTAACGTTCATCTGCGTCTGTGTCTCTTTACGATAGTGGTAGCTTCCTTAAGAAGGAAATACTACTCGCAGTGTCGCAATGGCCGCTTGGATATTGCCTACAACTACATCCACATCATACGATAAACTTGCCACCCAAAAATAGAAATGTTAATGTATTCCGACGAGAGCTTGAAGCTGATGGGGGAAGGGGTGGTAGACCACTTACACTGAGCACAACTCAGTGGGCAGTCGAATGTGTTTTCATCAAAAGTGTTATTAAACAGATTAAGCGCAGCGAGTTTGTCGACCTCGGAAGTATGAATAGCTGAGTCGGGTCGTGTTGCTATTTAAAATCGTAAAATAAGTCAGGCCTCTTGGGATAACAATCTCTGCTCTGCAGGTTATACACAGGATTCGCTGCAATGGCAATATAACCCTCTGAGCTCCCCCCAGCCTCTGTAATAGAAAGAAACAAGCCACAAGTATGTGCACATAAAACGCTTTGTTATCGTGATTGTTATACCGGTAAAACACACGGGGCAGGATACTGAAAAATGAGACGAGAATAACAAACAAAAAAACTGGAACTAAAGACATACAGAAACAAAGCGGGCTCCAAAACAGGACAGCCTTCATTTGTGCTTCTTGAGAAACATGCACAGAGCAAAGAAACACCTGCCATGCAATTCAAGTTTCAAATGCTTTACAATATCCCTCACCTCCATCCACGCAGTCGAACACACTGAAGAATTTACTGGAGTACATTTTTTCTCAGTTCGATGACAGAGCAAACGTAGCCTTAAATCTTTAACAGCGAACACGAGTGACTGTTTGCCCGAATTAAAGCATGACATCGAGAAACAGACGGTTTCTTTTAAAGAGAGGCCTTCCTGGAAATGGCGCGCATGCCAACAAGTGGTTACGATAAACCTGCATCTGTGGGAGCCTCCCTCCGTTGAGTTTGGTATGCACTGTACTCCCCGGGTCAAATATGCAAACAACTCCCCATAAAGTTTGTGCACACCCACAAACACGTGAGTTGGCTCCAGGGGCCGATCGTGCGATGTGAGCATCCTATTAAATATATTTACACCAATGAAGTAGTTAGTTTATTTCCTATTTTCTGTAAATTGGGTCAGAAAAGGCTGCCAGCGAAATGCAGAATTTCCCGCACTCTCACCGCCACCACGTGCATCCTAAAGCTTTCCAGACACTAAGCTAATACGCTGCATAGCTAAATACTTATAAGGTCCCAAAGGTGAGACCTATTGGCTATGCCAATGCTTATTTTTGTTGTTGTAGTTTTATATAGCGCGAACTCGGCCCGAAGCTATTGGGGCGCTTTACCCGAGTACCAGTTGCATTACAGAAGGATATTTCATTCCTTTTTGGTAGGCACTGGGAGATTAAATGATTTGCCCAGAATCACAGGATGTTGAGCCGACGCCGAGACTCGAACCTGGTTCCCCCGTTCCAAGGTCGGCACCTCTGACCGTTATGCCCCATCCTCAAACAGCCTAGGAATGCGTGAATCTCTCTGGAGCTCCTGTGACTGTAAAAGCCACATTTGTGTTAACCACAGCATCCTGTTTCTGGCTTAGATGACTCGGAAGAGCAGTGGTTTACGAGCCTTTGAGGTTTGCTTGAGGGTTGTGTTGCCGAAACCATTTATGGGGTCCGGGTCAAGCCATCTCATCTTTATGGCCGTTGCCAGGGGAAATCTAAGTCCTGGTGGTATGTGTGCGCCTCCACGCGTCTGCTGTTGCATGACGGAGTTTGTGTGTGTGTGTGTGAGAGATTATTCTTGTTTTGAACAGTGTTCCATTTCTATCCTCGTTCTTGGACTAGAACCGGATCGAGACGGGTTCCTCAGTTTATTCTCCTGCCGCTTATCCCCGGCTCCCTGGATACAAAGGCCTCATTCAGGGATCCGTGAATTCTTTTTTGTGATATATTTTTAAAAACTATCCGATTTCTAACACATCGGTTAGTTCCTCTTCAGTTTGACACAGACGGTGGTTGTGCTCGCCTGGCCTTTTGTCCCCATGGTTTGTTTATGGAAAGAGGAAAATGTGTTTTCCGATGACCAAAGCATTTCTGTTTACGTTTTCCTATAGTGGATTGAACTCGTTAAGGAACCATGCTATGCATGGCCATTGATTGTAGATTGCAACGTGGCCGTCCCGTGGAACGGAGCACCATAAAGGCATCT
Organism: Calotriton arnoldi; assembly: GCA_963921515.1. NCBI lineage: Eukaryota > Metazoa > Chordata > Amphibia > Caudata > Salamandridae > Calotriton > Calotriton arnoldi. The sequence goes on from CAWUFW010000341.1 coordinate 1,735,355, forward strand.
GCATCATTAGACACTGTCCTATTCATTACTCGTGTAGGGTTTAATTTGACCTGGTGCATTAACTTTTTTATTTTATGATGTACAAGCACTTATATCTTTGCGATAATTTTTTACGTGATAATAAGGAGGCTTTGATTGACCATGAACACAAGTTTCATAATAAATTGAAGCCAAAAACCTAAACAGGGAAGCTCTGAATTTGTTGTCATTTATTTACAAAGAGGTCATACGAGACAGGGTGGTAAAATTATGATTGTAGGCTGTAGCAATTGCTAAGGGGCAGTAGAGGTGGGGCGGGGAGAGTGGGTGGTTAAAAAAAAAAAGAAAAGGAAAAAAAGAAAATGTCACCTACCTGCTGGCCGCTGCCTCTACTCCGTCCTCTTCAGTCGACGCATGAAGCACACAGGCTCCCAGACTCCCCTAAGCCAATCATGACTCTGCTGTGATCAGCATGACAGCAGCGTCGTGATTGGTCTGAGAGGCCTGGTTTGGCGCTCAGACAGGTAGTGGGAGCCTGTGCATGTTCTCCACCCGGCTGTGCAATACAGCCAGGTGGAGAATATTCTAAGTGTGCATGTCTGTTTGACTGGCCCAAGACGGCTGTCCAAACCCTCATGCGCATTTAGAAAGTGCCCACCACTCCTCCCCCTGCTCTGTGGGCAGCCCAGCCCCACCGCACCTAACAGAAACACAACAGAAACAGTACTGAAAAATAAAATGATAATAACATGATGTAATTATCATTTTATTTTTCCTGTGGGGCGACGCTCCTCCGCCTTAGCGGGGGAGCCGCAGCTGAATTTGTAGCTAGTTTTCGCACTTTCCCTCGTGCCATTTGGGCGTTACCGCTTTTTTACTTGAGCACAGAGAAAACTTCTCCACGTGTAGTGGGAGTAGGCAGTTGTTTTTCATGTGCCAAGTAGCTGCTATTTGTTTATGTTGGTGACTATTTGTTGAATGGCTAAGGTGTGACATGCGTTTCGCATTCCTGTCAAGCCTTTGCAGCGGGTCATTGGAACTTGGAAGTTACCAATAAGGTTGCTGTGCTGCTAAACTGGCTGAATCGAAGCAGCTGTCTTGTCATTGTTTCAATAAGCATGTGCTGCTGTTTGCTAGCTCTAGTATGCATTTGCAAATAAAAGTGAACACTGTGCAACGATTGGTCTTTTATGACTGTCACTGCTTCCCGGGCTGTGAGAGCATGCAACGCTACTGCCACCGCCGCAACTGGGACTCGGTCCCCCAGAAGTCTCTGTGCCTGCCAGTGAGGGGGAGGAGACCCTCTCGCCTACATCTGCGCCGCAGGCATCCCGCAGCACGGGTCCTGCTTCCCGGGCCATGAGAGCCCGCAACGCTACTGCCACCGCTGCAACTGGGACCCGGTCCCCCAGAAGTCTCTGTGCCTGCCAGCGAGGGGGAGGAGCCCCGCTCGCCTACATCTGCGCCACAGGCATCCTGCTTCCCGGGCCGTAAGAGCCCGCAACGCTACTGCCACCGGCGCAACTGGGACTCGGTCCCCCAGAAGTCTCTGTGCCTGCCAACGAGGGGGAGGAGCGCCGCTCGCCTACATCTGCACCCCAGGCATCCCGCAGCGCGGGTCCTGCTTCCCGGGCCGTGAGAACCCGCAACGCTACTGCCACCGCCGCAACTGGGACTCGGTCACCCAGAAGTCTCTGTGCCTGCCAGCGAGGGGGAGGAGCCCCGCTCGCCTACATCTGCGCTGCAGGCAGCGCGGGACACGCGCAGGCAAGCCCGGGCCAAGGGCGGGCCCGTCCAAAGCCCGGACAAGGCTGGGCTGGGCCACCCCCCCTAAGGCCTGCCGGAATTCATTGGCATTCACGATGGTATGCGGCCCAAGGTACAGTGTTTTGTCTCCTTATTGAAGCAATAAGAGTGGTGGCTGGCCGTATTTGCTTGGTCTAAATTACGCCCATTTATTCTGCTTACCTTACTTCTGTGCTTGATATACGCCCTCCTGCTAGCCAGGTCTTCATAATGGGTAAGAGAAAGGGTGCTTCAAGTACGATACCACCCTCCGTACCCGCTCGACAATTGACAAATACCTAACTCGAGCTGTGGACATGGTTACAAATTAGATCCGGTTGGTAGAGCGTCGCCTTTCCCTTACACCGGAAGAGATCACCCACCCACCCACCGATCAAAGTCGCTGTGATCTGCTATCATCACAGAGTGTATCAGTGGCAACAAGCCAACCTGTGATACTACCGAGCCAGGCTTGTTCCGTGTCGCTGGTCCATAAATGTGGGTGAAGGTCAAGACTGTGCGGGGCTTGTCCCTGGAGGGGGGCCTGTGTCTAGCTCAATCAGTATAGACGGTGGTGATCAGCTTTGTGATTCTGGAGGGGAGAGCGGCCCAAGAGCTAAGCGGAGGAGGAAAATTGCTAAATCTATTAAGCCAAAAAACTCTGTCAGAACCAGCAAAATTCCTCTGCATAATAAGGCTACAGATGGAGTCCTGTCTCGGGGATCGGTTGAAGTTAACGAGAATACTTGGGGTGGTCTGAGTAAATGCCTTGGTGACCTCTTGGACTCAAAGCTACGCCCCATTTTTGATCGATTATCTAAAATTGAATCCATTCTGGCGAAGTCGCCGGATTCCAGGTCTTCCACTTGTATCCAGTATTCGGTTTCCTGTATTACTTCTACTATTCCTCCTCAGGGCAATGCCGCCTTACAACCACGTGACAATGTACCAACAATCAATCCTGTCACACAACAGGCATCCCGTGCTCCTAATCAGGCCATTTTTCCCGTGATAGACCTTCCCCCAGCATCAGCACCGTACGTCGTTGCACTGACAAATGTGCCCAAGCTTACAGGAATCAACATGGAAACCTCCAGAGGCCTAATGAACAAAACCATCCATTGGCTTAAAAACAACATCACTGGTAACTGGGACACATCTAAAGATATTCTGATGGCTAGACGGGTGGGAGGCATTGAGGGCAGGGGCCATGGAAATAATGGAGATGTCGTCGTGGTTAATTTTCGCACCCCAATGGTAGTCAAGGAAATATTGCATAAAGCAAGTATGGGAATGGTCAAAACTAGCTCCGTCAAGATAGTCCCACTTGGTTTTTTCTATCAGCACTTTGCGAATCAATATTGTACTCCTGGTAGTCTTGGTCTCGGTGACTCTGCTGCCTAGACCCCCTCCTTCGGCATCACTCAATTTGACTAATAGATTTGCCCCATTGGCCGGGCTGGAAGATATTGATTGACGGTTTAAGGAGGTGGTTGTCTGTTCTGGCCTCCAGGAGGTGGATGGGTCATCTGATAATATATTTTTTGCTACCCAACTGCTACCCTCATCCCATCACAATCCCCTGCCCACGGTGATTGGACCTATGGAGAAGGTTGGGGTTCCTTGCATTTCAAGCTTGGCGGTACAAGCAAATATCCCTCTCCCACATGATCTCTTGGGAGTAGGACCCTGCAATGAGAACCCTAAGGAGGCTCTTGCTAGGCTATCTTCTACTCCCCAACTGCCCCCCGGCCCCTTACAGAACATTTTCCCTCTAGGGGCCAGCCTATGTGGGGGGAATGATGAAATCCAAATAGACAGCGTATGCTTGAAAATTTAAGTTGGAATATAGCGGGAGTAGCGTCAAAGATTATGCTGGAGGGATGGCGATCCTTCATTATGACTTTTTTTTTTTTTAACACAAACTTTATTGGGTATTTCTGGTGTACATTTCATATTTAAGCAGTACTTCATACATGTTATTTTTGTAAAGAAATGGTCTGTAATTTATAAGCATCACATTTCACATCCACATGTCACAAGTTGTTCATATGCTCCTGCGCATAACCATTTTACTCAAACCAAGGAGAAATTCACGCATATTGACATTATAATATCACAACATATACTTCGTGCTTGAGGTATATTATAACTAGAACCCAATGCATCCTATCTACCCTATCCCACCCCTGATACCAAACCCACAACAAGAAAAACAATTGCCGCTGTGAAATTATTATTTCGTATCCTGGCAGAAAGTACCAGGTGATAAGTACAACCTATAGTGTTGGGGAGGACAAGGGAGGGGATGCAAGAACAATACATGGGGCCAGGGAGAGGAGAGAGGGAGGGGAATGATAATCCACTCAGAGGTCATCTGCTAAGAGTCCAGCCGCTGCGTGAGGGGGGATCGACTAGCCACACCACTAGTAGTTCGTGGAGTTCGAGAGTCTCCTGAAACCTCCTCCGTGTTCGTTCTAAAAAGCTCTACCAATTGCGCCCATTCTAAGGATATTGGACGTTTTCGTAGTCCCCTGTATTCCTCCCGCTGCAGCGCCTCCCTCTCTGCAGTAGCCCAACGGAGGACTTCCTCCTTACATTTACCCGCACGTGGCGGTGTGCGAGATTTCCAGCGCTGTGTAATCAGCCTTTTTGCAATCATCAGGGCTAAACCTGCAAAGCGGCGCTGCAACTTCGATTTCTTGGGAAGTGGGAAAAGGCCTAAAATGCAGGCTTCTACAGTATCCCATGGTGTGCGTTCTGTTAACACAGACAAGTTCTGGATAATTCCCATCCAAAACCCATGCAACGCCGGGCAAGACCACAACATATGGATAAAATCAGTGTCTTGGGCGGGGCATCTGGGGCAGTTCGGGGTGGCAGTAGTGTACATGTTGTGTAGTATTTTCGGGGTGAGGTAAGCCCTATGCAAAATAAATAATTGTATTACTTTCAATCGGCAGGTACGAGATACCCTTCTAGGATGCTCCAACATTAGGGTCCATTCCCTATCTTCCAAATCCCGTGATAATACTGTTTCCCATTTATGTCTGAGAGGCCCCAACAGGATATTCAGATGTTCCCGCAACCCTCGGTACAACCACCGAGCCATGCCCCATTATGTGAATGGACTTCAACAAATGAAAGGTGGGAGGTTCTCTTTGATCCACCAGCCAATATTTGCGGATGAAGTGTGTAATCGTGGCATGGATGAGGAAAAGGGTGTCAGGCACCGCATTGGTGCGTACAAAGTCATCGTGTGGCATCAGGTTACCACCATGAAAGAAATCTCCAACTGTCTCAATCCCTAGCTGTGTCCAAACTCGAATTTGTACCCTTTTTATTATTCCACATGTTGTGGGTAAGCCACAGAGGGGGATATTCAGGGCATATGGGAAAGGTATTTTCGCATATTTATGAGCTTGCCTCCAATAGTGAAGTGCTATGCGTAGAAGAAAGGGAGGGTTCTGCACTTTGTCTGCCCCCGGGCACAGCAACGCCTGCAAGGCACCACGTCCAAGGCGGTCCTGAGAATACGCTATCTCAAATAAATTATGGCCTGCCAGCCAATATGCCAGCCACTGCAATTGCCCAACTATGCAGTATGCTTTAAAACCGGGCGCTCCCAACCCGCCTGCAGCGCTGGGGAGCTGCATCTTGGCTAATGCCATTCTATGTCTGCCCGAACCTCAAAGCAAGGAGGTCAAAAGGGTGTCTAGAGTTTTAAAAATCCATGCTGGGAGGATAACCGGAAGGTTTACAAATTGATAAAGGAGCCGGGGCAGCATGACCATATTGGACACCGCAAGACGGCCCGCTACTGTGAGCGGTAGAGTATTCCAAAAGGAGACCTGGGACCGAAGGGAGTTGATGGTCCGCACTACGTTGCCGGCTATTGTGTCTGCGGTGGTTCTGTATATATAGATTCCTAAATATTTAAAAGTTACGGGTTCTACTCTAAACTGCAACTGGCCAAAACTTAAAAAGGGGTCAGCATACGAATTATTGAAAGAATATGCTATTGACTTAGAGGCATTGAGATGTAACCCCGATAGCTCCCCGAACTGTGAAAACACGTCCGCTATTACCTGCATGCTATTCAAGTCCTGGAAATACAATAACATGCCATCTGCGTAGAATGACACAAAATGAACTGTACCATGTATGGGAATACCATAGGGGACCATAACTTGCCGTAGATATTGGGCTAGAGGTTCGAGCTCCAGGACAAACAATAAAGGCGACGGGGCAGCCCTGTCGCGTGCCTCGATGAATAAAATACGCTGGCGATATGATCGAACCAGTTTTTGCGCGGGCTGTAGGGTTAGTATAGAGTAATTTTATCCAGTTACAGTATGCCGGAGGTAGTCCGAACTTGGTCAGGACAGCTAACATATATGACCAACTCAGTGTATCAAAGGCTTGGCGTATATCCAGGGATAGACAGCCAGCGCGCGGGAACTGTGCCGAGGTCGCATGTAGTATGGCGTGAAATCGACGAATATTTAAAGAGTGCTACGTTTGGGAACAAACCCACACTGATCTACATGTATGAGTTGAGGGAGCAAGGGAAGAAGCCTAGACGCTAGAAGTTTACTGAGTATTTTATACTCCGTATTAAGGATGGAGAGGGGTCTGTAGGATGTCAGCTCAAGAGGATCTTTGTCAGGCTTCAGCAAGGAAGTGACTAATGCTTCTCTAGTTGTGGGGGGTAGTGTACCCTCAGCCAGCGAGGTAGTGTAAAGCTGCAGCAGTTTAGGCACCAGCGCTGTCGAAAAGGTTGAGTAAAATTCAATAGGGAGCCGTCAGAGCCCGGAGTTTTATTACGAGCTATCGCCATATTAATTTCTACTGGTGTAATCGGCGCTTCTAGGTCTTGGACGTCGGAGTCAGAAATAACTGGGAGGTCTAACTCCGCAAGGAAGCGAGTAGTAGCGTCTATCATGTCTAGATGAGAAGCAGCATATAGTGTGGTATAGTAGGTTTGGAATGCGGAATTTATCTCAGCCTGTGTGGTGACCTGCGTTTGCTGAACATTATTAATTGCCAATATGGGAGTGGGGGTTGATGGAGGCGCAATGAGCCTCGCCAATAAGGTGCCCGAACGGTCCGCCTCAGAGTACGTACGAAGTGTGTATATGTTAAAGTCAATCAATCTTAAATGTTCCAGCAATTCTGCATATTTGACCCTAGCTAATTGTAAGCGTTCCACCCCATCCCCGTCCATTTGGGCCTCCACTTCCTGTGCTTGCAGTTTGCCCTCCAGCTCTGTGAGGTCTCTAATCGCTTCCTTTCTAAATCCCACCAAGGAGCTCAAGGAGACGCCCCGAATTGACACCTTAAATGCCTCCCACTCCAGGGATCGGGTCGTGGCTGTACCTTCATTAATTGTAAAATATGTGGTTATGGCAGTGGCTAATGTGGCCCTATACACCTGGTCTTCCAATTGTATGGGTTGCATACGCCAGGTCGGGATAGGCGTGGGAAAGCGTCCCCACTTGAGGTTCAGTTCAATGGGATTGTGGTCTGAGATTGTCTTGCCTAAGTAAGTACAGTGCGAAGTGGTCGATGAGAGCTCGGGTGAGCACAGGAAATAGTCCAGGCGGGTATGCAACATGTGGGGGTGAGAATAGAAGGAATATTCCTGCATGATTACGTGCTGGGAACTCCAAACATCTATTAAATTCCATCCTTGTGCCCAGCGCGACAGCGCCGCAGCCTGGGAGCGCGCAGTGGTATTTAGCAAAGGAGGGGGAGAGCGGTCTAGGAATACATCAAACACTGCATTCAGGTCCCCCCCTAGTAACCATGGATATCTGAAAGAGACACGTTAGTGACAGATTCCTTACCTTAGAATATCCCCAGGCGTCAGGCTGGATCCGGAAAGTTTTTGCGTAGCAGTACCCTTGCGCGTCGGTAGGCGGCGTAGTGCGGCTCCGCGTCCGTCGTCGGCGTCGTGATCGCCGGGATGACGTCGCGGGCAGTACTTAGGCGCCGCCCCTGCGCGCTGACGTCAGTTCTTCTTTTTCCGCGCCAGCAAGCGCAGATCCGGGAAGAGCAGTGCCCTAGTCATTTTTTGACTAACTTTTTTGGTGAATTTTTTCACTGTTTTCTTCGAATCGACTTGAAGGTGTCGTAGGGATGCCCGGTTTTAAACGTTGCGGCGCCTGTGCTCGGATGATGTCCATCACAGACCCGCATCGGGAGTGTCTCTTCTGCCTCAGCCGAGGCCACGACACGGAGTCGTGTTCCGACTGCCGGGCCCTCAACCCGAAAGCTTTGCGAGAGCGGTCTCGAAAGCTCCTCGAGGCCCGGCATTCGGCTCCGCGCCACACCAAGCCCCGGTCGCGTGAGAGGTCGAGGGGTCGGTCGCGGAGTCCTCACCGGTCGTCGGCATCGAAGTCTTCGTCGTCCGGTAAGTCCAAGCACAAAAAGTCCAAAAAGCATCGTCGCTCTAGGACTTCGCCTCGCTGGTCTCGCGACTCGGCTGAGGCCCCTCCCGGCACCGTCCCCGCCCCGCGGCCCCGGACATGCCTGTGGAGTCGCCCCCGCAATACCCGTCCTTCCCGGGTTCGGGGGCGGATCCGGCCCAAATACAGGAATTCCTGTCGGCCATGGCCCGCCTCTTCGGGCCTCAAGGTCCCTCCGGTGCGCCTTTGGGCCCCGCGGGCCCTGATGGGGTTGCCCCGACGTCGCCGACGGCTCCGGCCCCAGCGTCGCCCGTGCCTCCAGCCTCGATCCCGGCTCCGGCCCCGGCCTCGATCCCGGCTCCGCAACCCCTATCGACGCCGGTCGACCTAACCACGCCTCCGCCGACGTCTCCGGTGCCGTTCTCGACGCCGCATGGGGCTCCGGGCGGCGTCGTCCCCCAGTTCCTTCCGGCTCCGGACATGGACCCGGACCGACGTCGCTCGACGCCGGTTCCGGCGCCGATGAGACCTTGGGTCCCAAATGTCCCTCCTCCTCCTTATTTTGAACCAGAGGAGGACCAGGAGGACTGGGAGGGGTCTGATGACCCTCTGGCACAACAGTGTCAGTACGATGAGGACTGGACAGAGGGTCTAGGGGATGCCAGTGATCTAGATACTTCCCCTGACACTGGCATGCTGTCTCCTCCCGTGGCTACGGAGGAGGGAGCCAATTTTGCAACGGTGTTGCGTAGGGCGGCTGGAGCCTTACATCTCCAACTCCCTACTGTGGCGTTCAAGACTAATCTCTTGACAGAGGTGCTTCAGCCGGCAGCCTCCTCTACGGAGACTGTGCTGCCGTTTAACGATGCCCTCACTGACGTTCTTTTGGGCGCCTGGTCCAAGCCCAACCCAGGGGCTCCTGTGGATAGGAACGTGTCCCGACGCCATCGCCCAGCTCCGGGCGACCCCCTATTTCTCTCCCAACACCCCACTCCTGAGAGCTTGGTTGTCCAAGCCTCCGCTTCCCAAACCGCCTTCCCTACCGCCCCTCCGGATAGGGAATCCAAACGCCTGGATCAATTTGGGAAGAAGGGTTTTTCTTCCTCCAGTGCTGGCTTGCGGTCCATCAACACCGCTTGTCTTTTGGGCCGATATACCCACTCCTTGTGGGATTCGGTGGCGACTGTTTTGCCCCAGTGTTCTGAGGAGGTCCAGACACTGCTTTCCCGCGCCATTGCGGAAGGAAGGGATGCGGCCAAATACATAATACGATGTGGCCTTGATACCGCCGACTCGCTGGGCAGGTCTATTGCAACGACGGTGGCGCTGCGACGCCACGCCTGGCTGAGAACCACTGGTTTTTCAGGGGATGTCCAGAATACTCTCATGGACATGCCCTTTGATGGAGTCGGTCTTTTTGGGTCCAAAGCAGACCATGCGTTGGAGCGCTTTAAGGACTCACGGGCTACTGCCAAGTCCCTGGGCCTTTCTGCTACACGCCCTCCGCTGACTTCTGCTTTTCGCCCCTATTGTGGCCACGGAAGGGGCGCCCCGTCACGTCAGCAGCCCAGCCACCGGCCCGCGCAGCAGCGTCTTCGCGTGGCCGAGGACGTGGATACCGCCGTGGCGGTTCGGGCAACCAGCGTGCGGGTCAGGCCACCACCTCCAACCCGTCCGCGGCCTCCAAGCCCTCCTAGTCCCTCCTTTCAGGTGCACAGCACGCCAGTAGGGGGCAGGGTCCGCCATCACCTTCACCACTGGCGTCCCATCACCTCGGACAGGTGGGTCTTGGACATTGTCCGAAGGGGCTACTCCCTCCCCTTCGAGACCACCCCCAGCCATGCCACCTCAATTCCACCGCATGTCAGGGGATCACTTGGTACTTCTGCAGAAGGAAGTCACGGCCCTCTTGGCCAAGAGGGCCATCGAGCATGTTCCGACCCCAGAAGTAGGACGTGGTTGCTACTCCCACTACTTCCTGGTGCCCAAAAAGGACAAGGAGGACATGCGTCCTATCTTGGACCTCCGGAACGTCAATCGCTTCCTCCGGAAGGAGAAGTTCAAGATGCTCACCCTAGCTCAGGTCTTGACTGCCCTCGACCCTGGAGACTGGTTGGTAGCGTTGGACTTGCAGGACGCCTATTTCCACATCCCCGTCCTGCCGGCCCACCGGCGTTACCTTCGGTTCACGGTAGGCCTCGAGCATTTTCAGTTCACCGTGCTCCCCTTTGGCCTTACCAGTGCCCCTCGGGTGTTCACGAAAGTGATGGCGGTGGTCGCAGCTCATCTGCGCCGGGCAGGGGTTTCAGTCTTCCCCTACCTCGACGACTGGCTGCTGAAGGCGGGCTCGTCCCAGGCAGTCGTCTCCCACCTCCAGACTACGGCCGAACTCCTGCACTCGCTGGGGTTCTCCATCAATGTGCCAAAGTCGCATCTGATTCCTTCTCCACAGCTCCTTTTCATCGGAGCAGTTCTGGACACGACGCAGTTTCGGGCCTATCCTCCCGAACGGCGAGTCCGGGATATTCAGGCTATGATTCCGATCTTTCAGCCTTTATCCTGGGTTTCGGTACGGATGACCCTGAGGCTGCTGGGCCTCATGGCCTCCTGCATCCTGCTGGTCAATCATGCCAGATGGCATATGCGGGCTCTGCAGTGGGACCTGAAGTTCCAGTGGGCGCAGCACCAGGGCAACCTGTCCGATCACGTCCAGATCTCGGAGGGGACTGCAAGACAGTTGCAGTGGTGGCTCTCGAACCGGCAATGGGTCATGGGCAGATCCCTCTCCCTTCCCCAGCCAGAGCACACAGTTGTGACGGACGCGTCCCTTCTGGGATGGGGCGGTCACATGGGAGAGGCGGAGATCAGAGGCCTCTGGTCTCCGGCGGAGTCCCGGCTCCATATCAACCTTCTGGAGCTCCGGGCGATCCGACTTGCACTCAAGGCATTCCTTCCCTCTGTCAAAGGGAAGGTAGTGCAGGTGTTCACAGACAACACCACCGCCATGTGGTACTGCAACAAACAGGGCGGGGTGGGGTCGTGGACCCTCTGTCAGGAGGCTCTGCGCCTCTGGACATGGCTGGAACATCAGGGCATGTTCCTGATGGTTCAACACCTGGCAGGTTCCCTGAACGCCAGGGCGGACGAACTCAGCCGCAGGTGCATGATGGATCACGAATGGCGTCTTCACTCGGAAGTGGCGCAAGGACTCTTTCTACAGTGGGGAGAGCCTTGGTTAGATCTATTCGCCACCGAAGAGAACGCGCAATGTCATCAGTTCTGCGCGTTGGAATTTCCAAGGCGGCACTCGCTCGGCGACGCTTTTCGTCACGAGTGGAGTTGCGGTCTATTGTACGCCTTTCCGCCTATACCACTTCTACCCAGAGTGTTGAAGAAGATTCGGCACGACCGGGCCCAAGTCATTCTTCTGGCTCCGGACTGGGCTCGAAGAGTTTGGTATCCCGAGCTACTCAATATGAGCGTAGATCCCCGATCCGTCTGCCTCTTCGGGAGGATCTTCTGTCGCAGCAGCAGGGGACGGTCCTCCACCCGAACCTGTCCAGTCTACACCTGCTTGCGTGGAGATTGAGCGGCGGCAGTTGATTCCTTTCGGCTTGCCTCCCGAAGTTTGTGATGTGATTCTGGCAGCCAGGCGTCCCTCCACTAAGGTGGTATACGCCTGCAGGTGGAACAAATTTGTGGCATGGTGCACAGCAAAGGCTGTGAATCCCTTTCTGCCCCTCTTTCTAAGGTCCTTCTGTTCCTTCTTTCTCTGGCCCAACAGGGTTCTGCCCTGGGTACCATCAAGGGTTATCTTTGTGCTATCTCGGCCTTCCTCAGGCTCCCTGATCAGCCCTCCCTTTTCAAGTCCCCTGTTGTTAACAGGTTCTTAAAGGCATTACTCACCTCTTCCCTCCTGTTCCGTTTGTGATGCCTCAGTGGGACTTGAACTTGGTTCTTACCTTTTAATGTGCGCTCCCTTTGAGCCTCTACATAACTGTCCTCTTCGTCTTCTGACTCTGAAGACAGCCTTTCTGGTGGCCATCACCTCCGCTCGGCGGGTGAGTGAGATCCAGGCTCTATCTTGCAAACCTCCCTTTCTGTCTGTTCATCCAGACAAGGTTGTTCTTCGGACGCGTCCGTCCTTCTTGCCAAAGGTGGTTACTGCTTTCCACATTGGGCAGACCATCACTTTGCCCACCTTCTTTCCGCCTCCGCATCCTTCCAGAGAGGAAGAAAGGCTCCACCGTCTGGACCCAAAACGTGCGCTCTCCTTCTATATCGACCGCACAAAACACTTCCGGGTGGATGACCAGCTCTTTGTTGGCTACGTGGGCGCCAAAAAGGTCGGGCGGTGCACAAGAGGACCATCTCCCGCTGGGTTACCTTGTGCATCAAGACCTGCTATTCTTTGGCTAAGAAGGAGCCTCCTGTTGGGCTGCGTGCCCATTCCACCAGGGCAACGGCTGCTACCACGGCCTTGGGCCGCGGTGTTCCGCTGCCGGTTATCTGTCAGGCAGCTTCGTGGGCCTCGCTGCACACGTTTACAAAGCATTACTGCCTTGACAGTCAGTTCCGGAGGGACGGCTTCTTTGGCCGTTCTGTCCTCCAGGACTTCCTTGTCTGATCTTTGTTCGCAGACCCACCACCGGAGTTGGTATTGCTGGGGTATCTATTCTAAGGTAAGGAATCTGTCACTAACGTGTCTCTTTCAGATGCACAAGTTACTAACTTGTGTAACGATATATCTGTAAGAGACAGTAGTTAGTGACAGATTCCTCACCGCCCACCCATCCTCCCCGTTCTGCGAACTGATTTCTAGGGTTAAGGACATCCCTTTCAGGGCCCTAGTATTTTTCAGACACCTATGTCAGCTTCTTGCATGGCTCTGCGTTCCTGGCGCGGAAAGTCGTGTACAGAACTGACGTCAGCGCGCAGGGGCGGCGCCTAAGTACTGCCCGCGACGTCATCCCGGCGATCACGACGCCGACGACGGACGCGGAGCCGCACGACGCCGCCTACCGACGCGCAAGGGTACTGCTACGCAAAAACTTTCCGGATCCAGCCTGGGGATATTCTAAGGTAAGGAATCTGTCACTAACTACTGTCTCTTACAGATATATCGTTACACAAGTTAGTAACTTGTGCAACAGGACCAGTCTGAGAGGGCTAGTGAGACCCGGGACAGAAAGGCATCTTGGTCTGCATTTGGCGCATAAAGGGACCCCAACACCACTTGCGTACCATCTAAGGTCCCCCGTAAGAACACGTAACGCCCTTGTTCATCTATCCTACTCTCACTAAGGGAGAAGGGAATCCCCGCCCGTATCCATATTGCAGTCCCTCTAGAAAAGGCAGAATATGCTGTGGCATAAATTTGACCCCTCCAGCGGCTCTGCAGTTTCGCGGTTTCGGTGGGCATTAAGTGTGTCTCTTGCAAATGCACTATTTGGGCCTTACGGTGGTGTAACGGTGCTGCTATACGATGGCGCTTAGAAATCGCTCCCATTCCCCTGATATTCCAGGATATGATAGTGTAAGATTTGGGAGTAGTCACTTCATTGTGACTTATAACCGTTTTTTTGCAAGAAACTTGGGAGAGTAAGGATATTATATTTGATGGGTTCACATGTTTTAGCTTGCCTGCTACTCCATCTACAGCAGGTAGAGCTTAGGGGGGACTGACGGCCTGGTTCAAAGTAGAAATTGCTGGTCTGATTGTACAGCTATCACACAAACAGGGGGAAGCACAGGCTTTTTGTCTTACTTGGAATGATAGGAATAAGCTGTATTTGATACATTTCTATAATAACTTTTCTTCCAAAGGTGACTTCCATGGCCTATTTGTGTTGATTGACAAGCTTGTGGAGAGAGAGGCTCGAGCGGATTGCCCTTTCAAGCTGTTGGTGGCAGGGGACTTCAATGCAAAATTAGGGTATCCTCCATCCCTTTCCCTTAACTTCCTTTGAGCCAATCTCCCAAGAGCCGAACCATAATATGATGGATGCTAGGGGCGGGTCCTATTTTCCTATTTACTAAAACGGGGTATGGTTAATAGGGCCCCTAAATTGACAGACCAACATATTCCTACTTTTATAGGATGGGGTGCAGGAAGCGTTATTGATTATATTTTTGTCACTTGGAGCATGTTTCCCCTTATTAAAGACTGTGAGGTTCTTATTCAGTCCTATAGCGATCCCAATCCTATCTCTGCAAAGATAGTGCTACCATATATGGGCAAAAAGCCAAAACTTCCACCTACTAAGGCACTATCCACTAAGGACGCAGGGCATAGGGTGGTATGGCGTTCAGCGAATATGAACAGCATAATGTCCCAGGTGATACCTATTAGTTCTGCCCTGGTGCTTAGCTGCAATTGTATGCCACTTGACTCAGCCCGCATTCTATCGAGTTTTGTAGACCTACTAGACAAAGTCAAAATTCTACTCTCTAGACCCATTACCCAGCCACGCCTTCATGCACATTCTTGGTTTGACAATGCCTGTAGAGAAGCTAATAACATCTTACGCAGGACTCCAAAGCAATAACCTAGAGACCAGATTGCGATTAGGGAAAGCAGGAAACTGTACAAGCTTGCCACAAAAAAAAGAAAGTTAGTCTTGAAGGAGGAGAAAGTGGGATCTAATAGTGGGCGCTTGCTGTTCCAAAGATCCCCAAGCCTTCTGGAAAGCAGTACGGTCAGTTTTATCTCCCACCCTACCGGCTGATAAGGTAACCGTTCATATATCATCTGAGACTTGGGTGAACCATTATGCTGGTCTCTATTCCATAGATTCTACTGCTACGGTTGTTCCAGTACAGTCGAACTTAGTATGTCAAAATCTTGTTTTTAATGAAGAGGAAGTCCGAAAGGCAATTGATAATAGTAAAGGCAAGAAGGCCTCAGGGCAAGATGGAATTCCATTGGATTTATTTAAGGAAGATCCAGGATTCTGAACTCCGGTACTCACTGCAGTTTTAAACTCCGTTTGTAGAGAGGGAGTGCCAAAGTCTTGGCGTTCATCAGTCATAGTGCCTGCTTTTAAAAAGGGAAACGTGCACGATCCCAAATGTTACCGACCGATATCCCTTTTGGATTCCTCCATCAAAGTCATTGGGAGAGTTGTGCTAGATCGCCTATTGGACTGGATTAACGTCAACCATATCTTGGCCCCCAGCCAGTATGGCTTTAGGAAGGGGCTAGGCTCAATCGAACAGTGCCTTAACCTCCATCTCATTTTGGCTAAATATAAATATGCAAAGGGTGCTTCAACTCATCTGGCCTTTATGGACCTGACCAGTGCGTTTGACTATGTCTCACGCTCTAAGTTGTGGGACATTCTAACAAACATGGGAGTCGACGCGGGGCTGGTCTCCTTTCTGAGGCTCCTTCATTACGATCTTTCCGCCTCAGTGAGGTATGGTAATGCCGGAGAGTGTTCAGAGTCGTTTAATATCAAGCGTGGGGTGCGCCAAGGCTGCGTCCTTGCCCCAATTTTTTTTCTCCTCTACACCAACGATTTGGAGAACACTTTAGCGTCAGTTGGGGCTGATATCCCACAAGTGGAGAAAAAGGCGGTGCCAGCGCTACTTTATGCGGACGACGCAGTCCTTTTGGCAAGGACTGCGAATGGCCTAAGAAAACTCATTGCCAGCTATGTCAGTTTTATGAAGGACCTGGGGCTGGAACCAAACTATAAGAAATCTTTTATAATGATTTGTGGCCCCAAAAATGCTAAATCCTGTTGTCTGAACATAGAGGGCAAGAGACTGGAGAGGGTTAGTTCCTTCCCGTATCGAGGCATGGAATTTGAGGAAGGTTGCACATGGAACACTTGCATAAGAAATAGAATAATACGATATACGCGAGCAGTTGGGACGACTTTCTCCCTTGCAATGGCCATAGGTAAAAAGCCCATTGCCCAAATTTTAGAGATTTATAATCGTAAATGTATACCGATTTTAACATATGGCATGGGTATTTGGGGATGCAGGGATGTACTTGCTATACAGACTGAGGAGAATAGATTTTGTCGTAGAGTACTAGGAGTTCCACCCTCATCGCCGCATTTTTCACTTCATTTGGAGTTAGGTCTTGATTATGTTCAAGACACTATAAATGCAGCACCTCTAGTCACTTGGTGTTCTATCTGGGCAAACGAAGAAGCTGAGTTAAACCGGGCAATTATTAGAGACTGTTTAAGTTGTTCCCGAGGCCTCTCTATTCCTTGGCTCCAATACATCAAAACTTGCTTCATGGAATTTGGTTGTACCTCACTGTTTGAGCACCCAGAATCAATTTGCAAAGGGAACTGACAGAGGGTGTTGGATAGCTTCCGAAAGCACAAAGAATCCTCTAGGGAATTGTCTGAAATGTCCAAACCCACTGTCAGAGATTATTGCCTTATTCAAGAACCTCCCTCTATCGCCCCGTATCTTTTATATGTAAATAATGTTTACGAAAGGAATTTGCTGACCAGATTTAGGCTGGGGTCATTTCGCTGGTTGATATGTTTCCCCTTGGGCCAGTATTCTCCTGAAACTATTACTACTTGCCCTTGTGATGAACATTCGAGCCAAACTATTTTACATTTTGTGTTTTTTTGTCAATTTTACCTTCCACTCACTAGGAACCTTTTGCTACCACTCCTGCATAGGTATACATTTTCTAAGTGCAAAGCAGCCTTGTATTTTCTCCTGCAACTTAATGACTGTGACGTTTGCTTTGTTGTTGCGAGTTTTCAGAAATGCACCTTAGCAAAAAGAAGGAGTATGTTGTTTTAATGTTTATGCATTTTATCAGCTCCTGTATTTATTGTATTTGTATTGCTGCTATAATGCTTATTAGAACATTGGAATGTTGGAGCTCCATTGAAGACAATGGAGTGCTCCCTGCTTCTACGGGCCGGTAAAGGCCCGCAGAGCAACATTCCACTGTTTTACAAAGGCCTCTCGGAGCTCGAGGGGATTTAAATCCCCTCGAGCTTCGAAAAGCCTTTGTTTTATTTGTTAGAACATTCTGCCCTCTGGTGGCAGAATGTTCTAATATCCTTATAGCCCTTCGTAGCAGGGCTATACCGGCTATTAAAGTCCCTCACCCTTGTTAAAGTCCCTCGCCTTCGGCTCGGGCCTTTAACGCGGGAGCAGGCCTTTAATAGCCGGTATAGCCCGCTACGGCGGGCTATAAGGCTATATCGTTGCTGCTAACTCGTTTACAAGACTGATTCTAATATATAATGTCATTGGATTATACTTGCTGCTATTCAGTTTACTTGCACTGCCACTTTAGCTACAATCAAACCATTGTTTTTACCTGCGATCTTTTGTATTTTAAATGGAAATTGTGTTTTTATTTTTTTTAAAAGGAGTCTGGTTTTAATGTTGATTGATATAATGTGTACCTTTTATGATCTCTGTTCGGAAGGTCGAATAAAGAAACAATTGAATTGACTGTCACTGCTATAGCCTAAGTGAAGTGATTACAATTACCGACGCCTACTAGCCGTTAAACTGCTTTCAATGTTTGTGTAAAGCTAATTTCATAGGCTTTGTTTGCAAACTATGAAAATAAATGGCATGTCAAAACACTTTCCCGAGTTCACCAACCAGGTTATCTATTTAGGAACCTGGGAATTGCAATTTATTACAGATTATGCTATGGATGTACTGAATTTAATTTAATTAATGCATAGACAACTTCTACAAAGTACCCGTACTTGTGCATTTCAGAACTTGATCAACAAGTATAAACCTTAAGTTCCAAAAAATAGATGTGGTGAGCCCTACCAATCCAACTGTGTCCATTTAATAGTCAACCTCAGTTACCGCACCTCAGAGGTCAGTCTATCGCAGACATTGCCTCTGTATTCTCTCTCTCTCTGAAATTTCACCTGAAAGCTAATGGAATTTGAAATAAAAGGGGATGTACTAGGGGCTTTCGTGAGTCCTTCCTTGCTCACTCTGCCCATGAAGAAGAGCGTCCAGCTTGAAACGCGTCGGCATAACAGAGAGGTGATTTGGGTCACAACCGGAGGCTTTTGTTCTGTCAGCTGAATACCAACCAGCGAGTGCTTCTCGCGAAAAGGCAACTTTTGGTTATATATATATATATATATATATATATATATATATATATATGTATATGTATATGTATATGTATATATATATATATATATATATATATATATATATATATATATATACATACTCCAAAACGGGTCCTTCTGAGATCACTCCCGTAGACAGGAGGTGCGCTGTGTTACCGGCGAACCCATGCCGGTTATAATAATCCAAGGTTTAAAGGTAAGTAAATCGCACTCACAGAGGTCCAGGATTTCTCATAAGTTTATTCAACCGTTACGCGTTTCGACAGAATCGTCTTGTTCACACGAGCATGCATTAATGTTTTAAACGTAAGGCACGCAAGATTATGTTATATAGTGTGATAAATAATTGAAACTATTAAAGGGGCCATCCAATGAATGACTTTACAATATATCTAAAAACCACAACTGACATCAAATAAAAAAAAATGCTTATCATAGGTCATTATTAGAGATGTAGTACTGGATAAAGGAAACTATTTTTTTCTCTACACTCTATGGTCCCATTAATATTGTACTTGGTGGTTAAAACGGTGACAGCCATATTGCACGTTCAAGTAGTAGTCTTGCATTCAAGTAATAAAGCACCGACTGTCTGGCTACGCTGTGTGTTTGATTATAAAGGCTTGGTTGGTGACATAACACTCCCAGTGACCCCTACACTGATGGAGCAGAGAAAACTCCCAATCCAAAATGGTGATGTCAGAACAAATTGTACAGGAACAACGAATGGACATAGAGCAAAGAGGAAACCTAAATAAGATCAAGGCAAATTAAACCATTAACAATTTAAAATCAGCATTCGGGGGAGTTGTGATCACATAAACACTATTCTAGCTTTATGTCTAAAGTAAAACTGGCTACCAAAACATGAGCTGCTGTTCCAGCAAATAAGGTGTTGATAACTGTTGTGCAGCTGTGAGCAGCACTCAACACACAGAAGCAATAAAACAATTGATGAATCAATCCTCTGCCATAATCCTCTTGGCTAAGCACAAAACCACCCAGCCAATGCAGCGTCCAGGATGTTCATAGGCACCTACGAGAAACTGAAAAGTGGCTGATAGGCGGGCGCAGATGTATCAGTCGTGCACCACATTTAGAATTGTTTGCAAGCCTCTGACTACCCCATATGTGTCGGGTTAGAAGCAACATTTTTACATATGACCTTGAGTTGCAGCATCTTGGTAGATACTGGGGAGAGGTGCTGGCAATTGTGAAAGCAGTAATGAAGGGTTACCATAGGCACCACACTCAAACATTGTCTACTGGGAGTAACACCCAGGCCCAAAAGACGAAAACCCAATGTAGATTCACTGCACTGGGATTATTACTGGCAAAGCACAGAATAACAGTACACTGGCTGTTCATGAGAGCTCCCACGATAGAGGTATGGAAAAAAGATGTGCTGGCGTAGGCCATGGCAGATGAACTAAGCATGAGAGCAGATGAGGGGCCGGAGGAGGATTTGGAGACATGGGCTGAAACTATTAACACATTGCGGGAGCTGCCTGGAGACATCCTGGCTTAAGCATAGGCTGCGGGAACTGATTGGGGATGTTGAAGGGTTACCTCGACGGGGTGGGTGGGTGAAAGGACCCTCTTATATACCATGTATGCCATCAGTGAGATAAAAAGAAGGACACCGATATGGAAAGCGGTGGTCATTGAAGTAGCCATAGGCTCCAAAGGCAGGCAGAGATGTTGGAAGACTTACATTAAAATTGTTGTGGCAATGGTGATGTACTGAACATCTAAGATGCGGAAGAGTATCAACAGGAGCTGAAATTAGTATTGGGGTGCCATTGCGGAAATGCCTAGTGTTACTGTTTATTTGATTCAATGTTACCTTTATGTAAAATGATAAATTGTTTAAAGAAATAATTGATTGCAGTGATTTGAATTAATCCTGCATTGTTAATATTCATGAGCAACATTCCTCCTGTGAATTTTTGTGACCACATTCAAATGTAGAGATGGAGGCCTGTAAGGCATAGCAGACCTCCATCTCTGCATTGGCAGTCACAGTGTGGCTGTATTGGCAATGACAAAAAAAGCACTTTGCGAATGGAACAAAGGGAGGAACGTGCCTATGTGAACTCTGGTTGCTCTTTCTTATGCTGACACCTGCCAGTCACAAGTTAAAAACGGTTCCTGGTGAACACCTTCTTCTGGGAAAACGTTTACCACCTGTCGGAACCTTTTCAAAGCTTGAAACCCCATATGTCATCACAAAGTATCCACACATCTCTTTACAAGTGTCAAGTCAAGGCGGTAGCCATCTGTTTGCTACTCCATTTCCCTTGCAAATCGCGTGGAATCAGAGTGTTAATATTGTGATACATTACATTTGCCACTCGCAGTGTTAATTTAAAGCTTTCTGATTTGATTTGGGCTTTCACTCTACAAATCCTTCCAGTTTGTGCAGCGCATGCATAGTGAAGATGAAGTCCCTTTAATTCATCAGGTCCTGGATCGTCTAATGGTGGGAAACTATATATTGGTCTAGAGATCACATTTTAACAAAATTATTTTGTCATATTGCGACCATGCATACATCTTTGTATCCAGGTTTTGTGGCAACTGTTCCATGCAGCTAGTTTGAGTAAGTTCAAGATATGATTAATATTGTTTTCTCCATCATGTATTTTATAGGAACAACAGTAAAGCCAACAAGCAAAAAATCACAGCTGCAGAAAGCAGTGGCTCTCTCCTCTGTGACATACAGCAGAGTGGCCTCGACCTGTACCTGGCAGCCTGCAAGTTTTTGGACACAGCACTTTCATTCCCTCCGGAAAAGATGCCTTTATTTCAAATGTAAGATGCTCGCATTATTTAGTAATTCAGCTATTTGTAGCACTTCATAATTAAAGTAAATGGTTGGTAAAATAGTATTTATATTCATGGAAATATTTGTTAAAATACTCAAGAGAAAAAGTAATATGTTGGGCTTCATTTTCATACAGTTTCCAAGATGGGGTGATAGTACAAAGGTTCGGCGTAGAGCACCCTACACCATAGCGCTATTGAATACAGTAGTGGAAACATTGAAAATGTTTCTCAACCTCTAATTTATTTTACCAACACTAGGTACCCCAAATACATACTCCATGTTTTTAGTACCCCTACCCCAATGGTTACCACAAACCTCCACATTCATGCCTTGTATTTACACCACTGGTTATGATTTGTAGGACCTGCCGTTACAATCGGTAAGCCACACCCTTACAGTTAGTAGCATCGCTTCACTGCTGGTCTCTCTGCCTTATGGTTCTTGGTGCCACGATTCCTCATGTCTCCGCATTCTGCGATTTCACATTCCTCCCACTCCTTCGATGTCGGTTTCTCTTGCTCTCACTGTTATAATGTTACCTACTTTGACCTGCCACTATACCATAGTTTAGCATAACTTAATAAAATATACAATCATCAACAGTGGCGCCTGTAGTCTGAATGAGCTCAGTCCGATGCATTGATTTGCATTGGGAACATACCTGCCCTTTACTGAATAATTAACGATTGTGCATACTCCTCTTTGAAGCAATATATAAAGTGGCATATCCCTGCACATAAATAATGTGACTGTAGATGGTCAGAAGGGGGTTATGTGTCATCTAACACTTTGCTTGTTAGTGAAACCCCAAGATTGGCTTTGTAAACTGCATTATGTGCAAGTGGAGTAATAACATGAAAATTGGTCATGTTTTTTTATACACATCACCATTCAGGCAAAAGATATCTACGGTTTAGCAGAGGTCTTTGACTATTAATTCATAGGCAGAGTGGAGTGTTGTACATAGCTGAAGTAGAGCAGGTTGCTGTTGTCAAAGAGATTGAGGTGATGTAAATCTTGAAGATTACAGGTAACAGGAGTGATCCTTGAAACACTCTGCATGTCACCTTGAAAACCTGGAAAGCATTACAGAGGATGGACTTAGTTCCATTCCGTTTGATGAAAGCGATTGGATGGGAAGGGGACAAACTAGGTGAATAAGGAGTCATACCCTACAGCTGCTTCTGAGAGATGATCAAACAGAGTAATGTGAACTACTTTGTAGAGATATACTTGTACTTGGGCTAGCTAGCAGGAGCTACCAAGGTCTTCTGGAGGATGTTTTATATGATAACGGATGTGGCAATATGGCCTGTTGCTCAGCATTCTGTGGGTTGAAGGTAACTTTTTTTTTTTTAAAGTGAAATGTCAATATCTGATAGAGAACTAGCTGCAGATTCCTTACCTTAGAATTATCCCCTGGAGTCAGACTGGAAATTGTCCACGCCAGAAGTGATGTTTGCAGCACCAATGTAGGTGCCACCCCAGTGCGCTGACATCAGCTCTTTTCTTTCCGCATCAGTCAGCACAGATCCGGAGAAGAGCTACCCCCAGTCACTTTGTGCCTGACCTTTTTCCACCTTTTGTTGAAAGGTCCCTGAAGCTCCTTGCCGCTCAGTGTGCAACGCCACCACGGTCTCGATCCCGGTTCAGAGGAAGGTCCCGGGATCAGTTCGGAGCCATCGATCATTGTGGCAGTCAAAGTCATTCGGATGTTCGGGTAAGTCCTACAAAAAGAAGAAAAACAAGAAGCTGAAGAGGTCTTCGCCCCAGCCATCAAATTGATCCAACGAGACGAGGACCCGTAGGCATTCAAACCCTTGCTCCATGGTTGAGCCTGCACCTGGGCCGTCTCCACGCCACCCCCCCCATCCCCACCCCCCAGTTTCATGGGGCACGGTGCAACCCCCGCCCAACTCCGTGAGTTTTATGAGGCCATGCACCTTATATTTCGGGGGCCTGTTCCCTCTGGTGCGTCCTCGGGCCCGCCAGGTCGGAAGGGTCCCCTACTGGTTTTCTGTCTGCGGGTTCGCCCTTGGCCCCAGTCGGTTCCCTTGGAACCATGGACAGATCCGGACCCGCACCGATCGACCCACCTTCCCTGGCGCCTGTCCTACTCCTGATGTCCCCGGCGCCGCTGGCAACCACCAGCAGTGTCGCCCCTATTCTTATCCCTGACTCTGACATGGAGCCAGATGGGCGTCGTCTGACGCAGACTCCGGCGCCGACTGGAGGCATTCCATTCAGGCCAGAACCTGTGCCTTACTCCTATGGGCTATGAATACCAGCCCTTAGACCCCAATGAGAACAACTGGTGTGAGGATTTGGCGGATATCAGTGGACTGGACACTTCCCCAGATACTGACTTGGTCTCTCCTCTAACATGGCCACAGAGGAGGGATCCTCATTTACAATGTTGGTGAGGAGGGCATCCTCAGCTGCCCTCTGTGGCTGGCAAGACGAACGTCTCAACGGAGGTGCTTCAGCTGGGAGTTACAGCTTCCGAACCACTTCTCACTTTTAATGAAGCACTCACGGACATCCTACTCGGGGCCTGGTCCAAGCACTGCACAGGGGCTCCTGTGAATAGGACCATTGCATGCCGCCATCGCCCCCCAGGGGACCCCAACCCCCTCACCCAAAACCCCACCCCGGAGAGCTTGGTGGTCCAAGCCTCCACTTCCAAACTAAATCCTGGCGCATTCCTTACCACTCCACCTGACGGAGAATCCAAGAGGCTGTATACCTTAGGAAAGATGTTTTCTTCTGCCAGCCTGGCACTGCGGTCGGTACACATTGCGTGCCTTTTAGGCCAATACTGCCATTCGCTCTGGAGTTTGGTTGCGCAGGTGCTGGCTATGATCTCGGAGGAGGCCCAGGCTATACACTCCCAAGAAGACAGGGAAGACATGGCTTGGCAGTTCGGGCTGGACTGTTCCCATGAGGCACAGGGTCAGACTGATTTGCATATGGCCATGTCTGAACTGGGGTGGTGGAGTGAGCTAAAGAATGATGATGGATTAAACCCAGATCAGTTGACTGGGGGTGAGTGTTTGATTTGCTCTAACGCTCCGTCCATCATCCCCTTTGGTATCGCTTTGTTCGCCCTAAGTTGGCAGGGTATGCCCAGACATGGGTCCCTTGCTCACTTTGCCACTGGATTCAAGATAGCCTGGCTGATGAGGGTTTTGAACCCGAAACCGGTCCCAGGATGCTTGTTTCCGGTCCAGGGAAGACATGGCTTGGCAGTTCGGGCTGGACTGTTCCCATGAGGCACAGGGTCAGACTGATTTGCATATGGCCATGTCTGAACTGGGGGGGTGGAGTGAGCTAAAGAATGATGATGGATTAAACCCAGATCAGTTGACTGGGGGTGAGTGTTTGATTAGCTCAAACGTTCCGTCCATCATCCCCTTTGGTATCATCTTGGCAACCAGGCATCCCTCCACCAAGACGGTATACGCCTACTGTTGGGCAAGTTTTTGGCATGATGTGCAGAAAAGCCAGGTTGATCCCCTTTCTGCCCCTCTTTCTCAGGTCCTTCTGTTTATTCTTTGTCTTGCCCAGCAGAACTCTGCTTTGGGTACCTTAAAAGGCTAACTTTCTGCCATTTCTGCATATCTGCGGTTGTCAGATCAGCCATCCGTTTTCAAGTCCAACACTTGTTCCCACCTTCACCCTTCATCATAGCTCATTTAAATGTAGTTCTGACGTTTCGGATGTGCGTTCCTTTCGAGCTGTTACGCAACTGCCCTGTCAGGCTGTTTACTATCAATATGACCTTTCTAGTGGCAATAACATCTGCCTTGAGAGTCAGTGAGCTCCAGGGTTTGTCATCTAAGTCTCCATACCTCAACATCTTCCCAGATAAGCTGGTCCTTCGCACTAGAGCTGTCACTCCCTTTATGTACGCCAGTCCATCACCCTGCCTACCTTTTACGCTCTGCCTCATCCCTCTAAGGAAGAGGAGCAACTCAACTGGCTGGACCCAAAAAGAGCGTTGACGTTCTACCTTGACCACACAAAAGAGTTCCAGGTTGACGATCAACATTTCATGGGTTATGTCAGAGCCCAGAAAGGGAAGGCGGTCCAGAAACGGACCGTCTCTTGATGGATCGTGCTCTATTTCAAAATCTGCTACGCATTGGCCAAGAAGCAACCTCCTGAGGATTTGCATGCTCATTCCACCAGATCCAAGGCTGCAACTATTCCGTGAGTACTTGGAGTTTGCGGGCATCTGTGCACATGTTTACCAAGCACTACTGCCTGGACAGTCAGGTCCGTAGGGAAGGGCACTTTGTCCATTCAGTCCTGCAGGACTTTCTAGCGTGAAATTATTCGCAGACCCTCCTCCGCGGAGGTATGGCTTGGCTATCTAGTCTATGGTAAGGAATCAGTGGTTAGAAGTCTCTATCAGATGGACAAGTTACTTACCTTCTGTAACGCCTTATCCGGTAGAGACTATCTAGCTGCAGATTCCTTACAGACCAACCTATCCTCCCCCCTCTGCGAATGGATTTATACACTTAGGGCATTTTCCCCTTCCAGCGCCCTACTTTTCACACACCTGTGGTCAATGTTATTCGTGGCCTCACGCTTCTAGATTGGAAAGTCGTGAAAAGAAACTGACATCAGCGTGCTGGGATGGTGCCTATATAGGCAACTACGCATGTCACTTCCAGTGCTCGCAACACTACGCGGAGCCAAACAATGCCACATACCGGTGTGCCTGGGTTCTGCTCACTAAAACATTTCCGGATCCAGTCTGATGCTTGGTGATGCTTCTTAGGTAAGGAATCAGCAGCTAGATAGTCTCTACCAGATAAGTCGTTACTAAAGGTAAGTAACTTGTTCTTCGAGTATGAGAGGGTCTGGCGATGTCTTAAAGGAGCGTCCTGAGAATGACATTGCTGGATGATATGAAGTTAACATTTTTTTTAGCTTAGTTTGAGTGGTTCTGGCGTGATGAATCAGACTGAGAATGGTCAGACTGGTTGCTAGTCTGGGAGCTATGATGCTGCTTAAGGGAATATTTGGGTGAGCATGAATTTTACTTTTGTGGCTTCGTAGAAGCACTGGATCTTTCAAACTTCAGAGCACAAAGACCAGAGCCTGTAGAGTCTCCATCTTATGCATAAAGTTTGAATCAAATATATAACAAAAAATTTATCTTCACACACTTTTTAAGTAAAGCAAATGTGTTATACAATGAGCATGGTGGATGAGGAGGAATACATGTCTGATTTTGTTTTTGCCTTTGCTGCCAAATGAATGGCTATAAAAAGCATCATAGTCTTTGTTGAAGATGTGTATTGTTTTCCTATGCAAACTACATACATAATATTTTTAATTTAAATGTATTATGCGTATCCTTTTATTGAGCAGTTCAGAACTAATTAATAGGATTAATAGGCAGTACCACTGAATGGCCCAGTGCAACTGTTTTGAGAATATGAGAATGAAATGGCAACGTGTCCTGAGAAGGGGGATTGAGAGATTTCTACCTCAAAGTGCCATGAGCAAAGAAAGGAGAGGAATTTTATTAGAAAGTTTGTCAGTCAGTCAAAATCACTTTATTTCGCCAGTTAGTAAAAACAGCATAAAAAGTATTCTACAAAGAGTAAAATCATAATATACATTTAAGACAATACTAAAAAAGAAGTTACAGTAAAACCTATAAAACGACTAAAACATAACACAAAAGGGCTGACTTTACAACTCGTTCGTTATAAATAGTGTTTACGTCTCTTCATAGCATATTGAAGAAACAGAGCCCAACAATAGCAAATATACGGGTCAGACAGCTGTTTTAAACGATAAAGGGCAGGTCGACATTGCCTCAGCCCATATGAGTGCAAGATTGGGCACATAAATCTGTTCCTCTCCTCACTGTAAAATTTACAAAAAAATAACAAGTGGAGGTCACATTGCATAGATGAGGAGTCACATGGGAAGGGGACAAGGCATTCATGGAGTATGTATTGGCAGGATGGCCAAGCATCAGGGGTATGTAATTCATACGAAACCTCGTTAGCAGAAATCTATGGTGATGGTTAGTTACAAAAGTTAGATAATTAGGGCCAGAAGAGTTTATTTTAGGGTCTAAATGATATTGTCTCAACCTTGATTTCGTGCAGTTGGCTTCCCATCTCATTTCCCTCTGTTTTTCTATTAAGAGTTTTTTCAATTCGGACCTGTAGATGGTAGTACAGGTCATTGGGGTCTCAAATAACTTGGGGAAGCCAATGGTACACAAACTATTGTTGACACATGGCAACCATTTAATTCTGCATAGCCCATCTAGCTTTAGACAATCTGATAGAATATCCTGCGTTAACTTTAAAGTTTCCCTCCTCCATACTGAATGCCACAGAAGAGTGGGGGCGGCCTGAATTTGGTCCGAAATAAAAGGGACATCCAGTTCAGTATGGCAAATATAGAAGGAGCAGGATTGGGGAACGCCTAACAAAAATTTGTTCTCTATTGATTGGAGACTATCGACAGATGCTACTCCCCACACTGCTGCTCCATAAGTTGCCACTGACATTGTTTTCGCTTCGTATATCTTTTGTATGGTTTCTATCGGTTTAGACCCCAGTTTCTTAACAAAGCTAAAAATTGCCCCTATGCTTCTTTCCATCATGTTGTGCCATGTATTTTTTTAATCGAACAATACCCCCAAATAGGGAAATTATTCAACTACTTCCAATTTCCTCCCTTCGATGTTCCAGGTAGTTTGATTTCTCAATCTGGCTCCTGCCACAAGCACAAATGATTTAGTTTCATTGACTTTCAAATCTAAATTATTCATAAAGCTCACATAGGTGTCTATTAATATCTGCCGTGCATTACTGGTCCGTGCCAGCAGTCCCTCACCGTCTGCGTAGAGAAATATGGGTACAGGGGCAGAATTAATAATTGGGACATCCTTAGTGGACCCCACCAATGCGGCTCCAGCACCATTCGTGTAGAGGGAGAATAAAAAGGGCGCGAGTACGCACCCCTGCCTAACTCCACGAGCAAGGGGAAAGGGTCGAGAACACTCCCCCTCTGTCCCCATTCACACGCAAGCCACGGCTGAGGAGTACAACTCCCGAATAAAATTAATTATTGGTTTATCTACACCCATGTTAGCCATTATGGACCAGAGTCTGCTTACATATGGAGTTACGGTGAAGTGAAGTTGAAAGATCAAGTGGACTAGGGAAGGAATGATGCTGAAAGTTTTTATAGAGCTGTTTCCCTCCCCAAACATGATCTGTAAATATTTCTTGCTGGGGCCTATTTTAACCGACTACAACATGACATTGTTATTCAAAGATTTATACAGGAAATAGTTGGAAACCAAATGACTTTCCTTCCACAGTGCAGTTTTCCCTGCTGTTTGTATTCAGGAACAGCCTGGATGCACCCTGCATATGGTAATCAAGAACAACAACAAACTAATAAGTAGGAGGGCCAGTGCAGATCCACTCCCCGTTATCACACAGCTGCACATGCATCTTCCCTACTTGATGCCATTTCTCATGGGAATTTGAAACATTTGAATTCACATAGGAGGTTTCTTGTATTATACAAGTGATATTTGTTCTGACGCTAAGCTCAGCCAATATTTTGGAAAATATTATTGATGGCATTTCTGATTTTATGTTTCAGGTACAGATGGGCATTTGTTCCAGAAGTGGACACAGAACCGCTTAAGATTCCAGTAGACCTAGTGGAAAGCCACCAAGAATGCAAACCTCATGTTGTCAGAATCATGGAACTTCTCAAACCAAAATATGAGGTAAACGTACAATTTATATTTCTTTATTTAGCACTTTCATTAAAGTATCATGAGTATAATTCATGCATATAAGCAGCTCCATAAAATAATTAAAATATGTTTAACATGCAGTTACCTGCAAATATCATAGAGCACATACCAGCTTTTGATCTTGTCCTGTGTTCTGGTCTTCACTCCCCATTTTACATGTAACACAATTATTTCACTATTACCGTTGCACACCAGCACACTGAGATGCTTCAGTTGAGGGTAGCGTTAGTGACCATGCCATTTTCAACTCCATCTGTCTTCTTGAAGGGAATCTAAACTAAAGTTCAACTCTATAATTCTACCTCCTGTTTCTTGCATGCACAATGCACATGTATACTCCTGGGAATGGCAATAGGGCCCTATATTCACACAAACGCCTGTGTAATTGGTTTATTGATCTATGTGTTGATTGTCTTAAAGGTGTTCCAGCTTCATGGCGATAAGTGCACTAAATTGGTTGACTTGGCCTTGCCAATGAGTACAGTCCACTCATCAATTTCAGCCTGGAGTGATTCCTCGTATGGCATCTGTTCCTTCCTTTCTCACCTTAGTTGACCTACACTGCCACTGGCTGACATTTTGCCAGAAAACAACCTTTACAACGCGGTTGTTACCACGCAATACCTTTACTACGAATCCATTACAACGCATATGCCTTTACCACGCATGCCTTTACCCTACATGTTTTTACCACACTTATCCAGTATTGGATCTTTCATAGATTCACATGCTTGAATCATCCCCACCATCAAGGTGGGAGTCTCACGGTAAATTTTATAATAGCAGTAATTAATCTTATAATTGGCAACAATGCATTGAACAGTCACTGCATTAGCCCATCCATATCCTTTTGTAAAAAGAACCAAAGTTCAAACACAACCAATCAGACATCAGCACCCTCTAGAACACTCCACAGAGAGGCAAGCCCTCAGATTTTCTACCGCACGTCGTCGTGACAGGGAGTCTACCTGAGCTCTGCTCAGTTTTTCTCTTCATCTTGGATATTGTGATTTCAAAATGTCAGAATCTTCAAAGAAAGGACTCTTCAGACCTTGTGGGTCATGTGGTAAGAAAAGACTGCAGGCTGAGGATCCCCACAAGGATTGTATTTACTGCTTGTACCCTCTTCATAAGGTAAAAGACTGTAGAATTTGCAGAACCTTTTCTACAAAGACTTTGAAAGATAGAGAAGGCAGACTGCTTATTTGGTTGGAGAGGCTAAAATCAAAATCTTCTGTGCTTTCTGATGAGGAAGGCAGTTTCAGTTCCGAGGCATCAGTTGAACTTTCTAAAAAGAGGGATAAATCTATGGAATCCCCTGAGGGACATAAAAAAGCGTCAAAAAAGACCCATCATGAGTCTGCGCATACTGCCTCAAAAAATGGGAAGCAGGCATTCCCTTCTGAGGACAAATCTGCCTCCAAAACTGCCACTAAACATGCAAAAATTCAGTCAGAGGCTGTAAAGCTGTTGTCGTTGTCGAAAAAGACCTCATCTGAAAGAGACAATTAGTTATAGATTCCTTACCTTAGAGTTACCCCCAGGCGTCAGACTGGATCCGTAGAATTTTATCATCAGCAGTACCCCTGTGCATCGAAAGGTGGCATTGGTCGACTCCGCGTTCGTCGTTGGCGTCGTGGTCTCCGGGATGACGTCGCAGTAGCTACTTCGACGACACCCTCGCGCGCTGACGTCAGTTCTTTCTTTTTCCGCGCCAGCCAGTGCAGATCCGGAGAGAGCGGTACCTCCAGTCACTTTTTGACTGACTTTTTGCCGACTTTTGTCAACATCGTTTTTTGAGTCTTCGACTCCTGGTGCACGGTTTCAAGGCTTGCGGCTCCTGCAGCCGGCTGATGTCGGTAACGGATCCACACCGCGTGTGCCTGTTTTGCCTGGAGCGCGGCCACGACCCCAAGTCGTGCTCCGACTGCCGGACCATGAATCCGAAGTCTTTGCGGGAGCGGTCCCGAAAGCTTCTCGAGGCCCGGCAGTCGGCTCCGCGCCGTTCGAGGTCCCGGTCGCGTGGGAGGTCGAGGGACCGGTCGCGGAGCCACCACCACCAGTCTTCTTCAAAGTCTTCGCACTCCTCAGGTAAGTCGAAGCACAAGAAGAAGTCGAAGAAGCACCGTCGCTCTTCGACTTCTCCCCGTCGGTCGGCCGACGCGGCGAGGGATGCTGGTGGTGCCCCTCCCGCGGCTCTGCGTGCGGAGCCCCAAGGGTCGACTCGGAGTTTCCCTCCCTTCCCGGGCCCCGGAGCGACCCCTGCCCAGCTTCGCACCTTTTACGAAGCAATGCATGCCATCTTTGGGCAGCCCGACTCCGCCGGCGCGCCTTCGGGCCCCCCCGGACTCGGCTGGGGGCCCTGGGCCTTCAACGCCGGCGGCTCTGGCCCCGGCAACGCAGGGCCCCCTTCGATCCAGGCCTGGATCCGGATCGGCGCCGGTCAACCTGATTACACCTCCACCGGCGCCGATTCCACCAGCACCACGTCCGCAGCCGAGGCCGGTTGTGTCCCCAGCCGGCTTCGACCCCGGCCTCCACCCCGATGTAGACACGGAGCCGGACCGGCGTCGACCGACGCCGGATCCGGCGCCGACGGGCACTTTTGTGCCCCTGTTCTACCCTGGCTCTTTTAGGCCAGATTGTCAGCCAGAGGAGGGTGAGGAGGACTGGGAGGGGTCTGGAGACCCTTTGACTGCCCAGTTGGCTTACGAACCGGACTGGAGAGAGGAACTGGGGGAAACCAGTGGTCTGGATACCTCACCAGACCTTGGTATGTTGTCTCCTCCTACCGTGGCTACGGAGGAGGGAGCGTCTTACACCGTGGTGTTGCATAGGGCGGCCGAGGCTCTCAACCTCGAGCTACCTACGGTGGCAGTCACGACTAACCTCCTGACAGAGGTGCTCCAACCGGCAGCGAGCTCTTCGGAGCCCCTGCTACCGTTTAATGAAGCCCTCACTGACATCCTTTTGGGCACCTGGTCCAGGCCCAACACAGGGGCTCCTGTGGATAGGATGATTGCCCGACGCCACCGCCCGGCCCCGGGCGACCCCACTTTCCTATCCCAACACCCCACCCCTGAGAGCTTGGTGGTCCAAGCCTCCACATCAAAAGGCCCATTCCCTAACGTACCACCTGATAGGTAATCCAAAAAGCTGGACCATCTTGGGAAGAAGATGTTTTCTTCCTCCAGCTTGGGACTGCGGTCAGTAAACACTGCATGTCTGTTGGGGCCGTTAACCCACTCCGTGTGGGATATGGTGGCGCAGGTGCTGCCCCAGTGTCCGGAGGAGGCCCGGGCTGTACTCTCTTGTGCAGTTGCCTCAGGGAGAGACGCAGCAAACATTACCATTCGCTGTGGACTGGATACCGCCGACTCGCTAGGCAGGACGATTTCCACGTCGGTAGCCCTTCGACGCTACGCCTGGCTGAGGTCGACTGGTTTTTCCAGGGATGTCCAATCCACTCTTATGGACATGCCCTTTGATGGCCGTCGCCTGTTCGGCGACAAGGCAGACAACGCGCTAGAGCGCCTCAAGGACTCTTGGGCAACGGCCAAATCCTTGGGCCTCTCCACCACCCGCCCTGCGCAGTCTGCCTTTCGCCCCTTTCGTGGCTACGGAAGGGGTGCCCCACCACTTTCCGCCCAGAGCCACAGGCCGGCGCAAGCTGTTCAGCCCCTTCGTGGCCGGGGACGTGGGAACCACCGCCGTGGTTCTGGGGCAAGCGAGCGGGCCAGTCCACCACAACCCCCTCTGCAGCAGCCTCCAAACCCTTCTAATCCGATCTTTCAGGGCCACCGATCGCCAGTGGGCGGCAGTTTTCGCCATCACCTCCCCCACTGGCGCACCATCACGTCGGACAGGTGGGTTTTGCAGATAGTCCGAAGGGGCTACTCCCACCCCTTCGAGACTACCCCCCAGCCATGCCACCTCAGTACCATCGCATGTCGGAGGATCATCTGGCCCTTCTCCAACAGGAAGTTACAGCTCTCTTGGCCAAGGGAGCCATCGAGCGAGTTCCTGCCCCAGAAGTAGGTCGTGGTTGCTATTCCCACTACTTTCTGGTGCCCAAGAAGGACAAAGGCCTGCGTCCTATCTTGGATCTCAGGAACGTCAACCGCTTCCTCCGGAAGGAGAAGTTCAAAATGGTGACACTAGCTCAGGTCCTTTCTGCTCTCGACCCTGGAGACTGGATGGTAGCGTTGGACTTGCAGGACGCTTACTTTCACATCCCCGTCCTGCCGGCCCACCGGCGCTACTTGTGATTCACGGTAGGCCACGAGCACTGTCAGTTTACCGTGCTCCCCTTCGGCCTTACCAGCGCCCCTCAGGTGTTCACGAAGGTGATGGCGGTGGTTGCAGCTCATCTGCGCAGATCAGGGGTTCCAGTCTTCCCCTATCTCGACGACTGGCTGTTGAAGGCGGGCTCGCCCCAGGCTGTCGTCTCCCACCTCCAGACTACGGCGGACCTCCTGCATTCGCTGGGGTTCTCCATCAAAGTGCCGAAGTCACACCTGACTCCCTCTCAGAAGCTCCTTTTCATCAGAGCGGTTCTGGACACGACACAGTTTCGGGCTTATCCTCCCGAGCAGCGAGTCCGGGATATTTGGGCTATGATTCCGATCTTTCAGCCTCTATCCTGGGTTTCGGTCAGAATGACCCTGAGGCTGCTGGGCCTCATGGCCTCCTGCATCCTGCTGGTAGATCATGCCAGGTGGCATATGCGAGCTCTGCAGTGGGACCTGAAGTTCCAGTGGGCACAGCATCAGGGGAACCTGTCCGATTGCGTCCAGATCTCGGAGGGCACTGCACGCCAATTGCAGTGGTGGCTAACGAACCGGGATTTGGTCAACGGCAGATCTCTCTCCCTTCCCCAACCAGAGTTCACAGTGGTGACGGATGCATCCCTTTTGGGGTGGGGCGGCCACATGGGAGAGGCGGAGATCACAGGCCTCTGGTCTCCGGCGGAGTCCGGGCTCCACATCAACCTTCTGGAGCTTCGGGCGATCTCTCTTGCACTGAAATCATTCCTTCCCTCTGTCCGGGGAAGAGTAGTGCAGGTGTTCACGGACAACACCACCTCCATGTGGTACTGCAACAAACAGGGCGGGGTGGGGTCGTGGACCCTATGTCAAGAGGCTCTCCGTCTCTGGACATGGCTGGAACATCAGGGCATATCCCTGGTGGTTCAACACCTGGCAGGTTCACTGAACGCCAGGGCGGACGAACTCAGCCGCAGGTGCATGATGGATCACGAATGGCGTCTTCACTCGGAGGTGGTGCAAGGTCTCTTTCAGCAGTGGGGAGAGCCTTGGTTAGATCTATTCGCCACCGAAGAGAACGTGCAATGTCAGCAATTCTGCGTGTTGGAATTTCCAAGGCGGCACTCGCTAGGCGACGCTTTTCGTCGCGAGTGGAGTTGTGGTCTTCTATACGCCTTTCCGCCTATACCACTTCTGCCCAGAGTGCTGAAGAAGATCAAGCGCGACCGGGCCCAAGTCATTCTGGTGGCTCCGGATTGGGCAGGAAGAGTCTGGTATCCCGAGCTGCTACACATGGCCATCGATCCCCCGATCAGACTGCCTCTTCGGGAGGATCTTCTGTCGCAGCAGCAGTGGAAGGTCCTCCACCCAAACCTGTCCAGTCTCCACCTCCTTGCATGGAGATTGAGCGGCGGCAGTTGACTTCTTTTGGCCTGCCTCCCGAAGTCTGCGATGTTATCTTGGCAGCCAGGCGTCCCTCCACCAAGACGGTATACACCTGCAGATGAAACAAATTTGTGGCATGGTGCACAGCAAAGGCTGTGAATCCCTTTTCTGCTCCTCTTTCTGAGGTTCTCTTGTTCCTCCTTTCTTTGGCCCAGCAGGGCTCTGCTCTGGGCACTCTTAAGGGCTACCTCTCAGCCATTTCAGCCTTTCTTAGGCTTCCTGATCAGCCTTCTCTTTTCAAGTCCCCTGTTGTAAATCGCTTCCTTAAGGGCATTACTCATCTTTTCCTCCTGCTCCCTTCGTAATGCCTCAGTGGGACTTGAACTTGGTTCTTACTTACCTTATGTGCGCTCCCTTTGAGCCGCTTCATTACTGTCCTCTCAGACTTCTTACTCTAAAGACTGCTTTTCTGGTTGCCATCACCTCTGTTCGCAGGGTGAGTGAGCTCCAAACTCTTTCTTCAAAACCTCCTTTTCTGGCTGTTCATCCGGATAAGGTCGTCCTCAGAACCAGACCTTCCTTTCTTCCCAAGGTGGTTACTTCTTTTCACATTGGTCAAACCATCACTTTGCCCACCTTCTTTCCGCCTCCGCATCCTTCTAAGGAGGAAGAGAGGCTCCACCGTCTGGATCCAAAACGTGCGCTTTCCTTTTATTTGGATCGCACCAAGCAATTCCGGGTGGATGACCAGTTCTTTGTTGGCTACGTGGGCGCCAAAAAAGGTCGGGCCGTGCACAAACAGACCATCTCCAGGTGGGTTGTTTTGTGCATAAAAGCTTGCTACTCTTTGGCAAAGAAGGAGCGTCCAGTGGGACTGCTCCCCCATTCCACTAGGGCGACGGCAGCTACCACTGCTTTTGAACGGGGAGTCCCCCTCAATGACATCTGTAAGGCAGCTACGTGGGCATCTCTGCACATGTTCACGAAACACTACTGCCTGGACAGCCAAGTCCGGAGAGACGGCTTCTTTGGCCGTTCTGTTCTCCAGGACTTTCTGGTGTGAACTTAGTTCGCAGACCCACCTCCGGGGTTGGTATTGCTGGGGTATCTATTCTAAGGTAAGGAATCTATAACTAATTGTCTCTTTCAGATAAACAAGTTACTTACCTTCGGTAACGATATATCTGTAAGAGACATAGATTAGTTATAGATTCCTTACCGCCCCACTGATCCTCCTCATTCTGCGAACTGACTTCTATGGTCACGGAATCCCTTTCAGGGCCCTAGTTTTGTGCACCAGTGGTCAGTGTCTTGCATGGCTCTGCGCTTCTGGCGTGGAATGTCGTGTAAAAGAACTGAAGTCAGCGCGTGAGGGCGGCGTCTAAGTAGCTACCGCGACGTCACCGGCGACCACGACGCCAACGAGGAATGCGGAGTCGACCGACGGCACCTTTCGACCCGCAGGGGTACTGCTGACGAAAAAATTCTCCGGATCGAGTCTGACGCCTGGGGGTAATTCTAAGGTAAGGAATCTATAACTAATCTATGTCTCTTACAGGTATATCGTTACCGAAGGTAAGTAACTTGTTCGTCGACGATAAAACCGCCATTGGAATTCGTTTCCCAGCAGTCGTCAACGACACCATCGTTTATGGAGGCTTCGTCGACGAGGATTAAATCGATGGAAGTTTTGTCATCGCCGACAGCACCTAATCCACCGTTGGTGCTAATCTCTTCATTGACGCCTGCTCAGTCGACTATGCGGCTAGCGTCGACACCTCCAACATTGTCAACGCCTCCACCGCCGACAACACCTTCATCGACGACACCTCTGCCGTCGATGACGACTACTTCATCGAGAACTTCTTAGTCGACGGTTGCGGCTCCGTCGACTGCACCGACGAGGACAACACCGTCGCTGACCACTGTTTTTTCCACATCGACGGTATCTGTGTCACCGCCTCAATCAAAGAGATCTTCTACCTTGCATATTACACCTATTTTGTCATCGAAATTCTCGTTGACGATGCCGTCGTCGAGAGGTTTTTTTTCACGATCCTTCACATATTTCGCCTTTACCTCCTAGTCAACTCTTAGAGGAGTCTGATGATGACGGAATGTTCAGTCCGGCTCACAGTCCTTCACAACTTCATGTCAAGTTTCAGGAGGAGGAGGCTGAGGATGAATATTATGGGCCACAGTATCATCAATCTATGGACAAATCTCAATTTTTGATGCCACGCCCGGAACCAATGGTACAGCTGCCTTTTGCATTGGTGCAAGATTTGACAGCTATGTTGCTTGACGATCATTCATGTTTCCCAACAGCAGCGGGGTCAGTGCAAGTAACAAAATCTCCACCTCTTGCTGCAGATTCTCAGCCATCTGTAACCCCTCCTCTGGAATTACAGGTTTCTATACCTGTGCAGCAAAATCAAGTACCACTGGTTGATGATGTAGAAGAAGGTGAAATACAAAATGCTCCACCAGTTATTGATGAATGGGAGGACTAATTAATTCCTATGCCTTCTCCTCCAGCACCTCCAGCTATTAAATTTCCACCTGAGGATATTGGTGGCTTCCATGCTTTGATGGAAAGAGCTGCAAATCGTTTTCATTTGCTGATGCCTGTGAAACAGTCTGACTGTTTTTTGTGTGATTTTAAGGATCAGTCTAGGAAATCAGTGCGTGCAATTCTCATTATTGATCACATTTGGGAGGACGGGATCAAAATTATGAAAGTGCCATATTCAGTGCCTGCAGTTCTTCCCAGGATCGATAAAAAATATAAAGCACCAGCCTGCTTAGTGGGACAGCCGAGGCCAGATTCTGTAATTGCTCAAGCTGCACAACAAAGATACGAAACCCTTCAGTACCTATTACTGCTCCTCCTGATAAAGATGGACGCCGCTTGGACAATATTGGAAAAAGATTTACCACCATTGCAGATACGTCAGTGTCTGCTGCCAACTCCCTAGCAATTCTAGGAAGATATGACCGCCAGATGTGGTTGGACGTGGCATCATATCTTGAATATTTACCGGACGATAAAAAACAAGAGCCACTAAAAATTCTTCTTGAAGGTGAAAGATCAGCCTCTGAGATTATTGATAAATCCATAGACATGGCTTCTCTTGATTTTAGACAACTAGCTGGAGCAGCAGTTCTCCGTCGTCAGGGCTGGTTGAAATCTACCACTTTCCTGAGGTGCAGAGCAAGATTTTAGACATTCCGTTTGATGGCGATGCGCTCTTTGGGAAGCACATTGATGAGGCTTTACAGACTATCAAAACACCTTTTTTGCGGAGCACGTGGGAGAGGATCGTAATCCTTTCGTGGAAATTACCAAAAATATCAGCCACAATCATAACAATCTTACCACTATGGGTATCAGCAGCAGCAGCAGTTATATCGAGCACCACCGTCCGCTGCATATTCCAGACAACAGCCCAGGAGGAAACAAGCTACCCAATCTAGAGACAATACTAGAAAACAGTGACAACATCCCAG
Source organism: Calotriton arnoldi (assembly GCA_963921515.1). Lineage (NCBI taxonomy): Eukaryota > Metazoa > Chordata > Amphibia > Caudata > Salamandridae > Calotriton > Calotriton arnoldi. Next base: position 1,773,442 of record CAWUFW010000341.1, read on the forward strand.
CACCTGCTATGTCTCTATCCATGACCAACATCAATCCAACAAATATTTCTCTGCATTACGATCAGTGGAGCCAAATTACAACGGACAAATGGGTCCTGGACATTATAAAGTATGGCCAAACTCTAGAATTTGTAGCAGTTCCACCTCCTCATCCACCCCTAAGATGGCTTCCATCTCATCTCCAATTGTTAAAAAAGGAAGCATACGTTATGCTTCAGAAAGGAGCCATAGAAAAAGTTCCTCATTCTCAGAGGGGAATGGTTTTTATTCCCGATTCTTTTTAATAAGGAAAAAGTCGGGGGATTGGAGACCCATTCTGGATCTCAGAAATCTAAACAAGTATCTGCTGAAAAAGTCTTTCCGCATGGTCACTCTCCAGGAGATACTTCAACTTCTCAATCATGCGGATTTTATAACAACTCTAGACTTACAAGATGCATATTTCCATTTCCCAGTAAATCTCAAACATCAAAAATGTATTCGTTTCACTGTAGCAGGTGCTCATTTTCAATTCAAAGTCCTCCTGTTTGGTCTCCGCTCAGCCTCACAAGTGTTCACCAAGTGCCTAGCTCCGGTTGCTGCTCGTCTCAGACTTTAAGGTCTTCAACTGTTTCCTTATCTCGACGACTGGCTAGTAAAGGCCTCAAAGGCAACTACAAAATGCTTACGAATGTTTCGCTCCCTGGGGCTTATGCTCAATTATCAAAAATCTGTTCTACAACCCTCCCAAAAGATTATGAGAAACTCTGGATACCGTCCAAGACAGGGCATTCTTGTCTGCAGAAAGACAGATAAATCTAATTTCATTAGCGACCAAACTAGCCGGAAGAGAGTTCGCTTCTGTACGCCTAATAAAATCCCTGCTCGGCATGATGTCTTCTGCAATTTTGATGGTACCTCACGCATGTCTCAAAATGAGACCCGTACAAGAGCAGCTGGACAGCCAATGGCTCCAAGTAACTGGATTGTTTGGCGACCTAATTCAGATAACTCCAACAATGAAAAAAGCGCTTCTCTGGTGGCGATCCTCCGAGAAACTCTCGACAGGGCTAACTTTCTGTTCCCAGTTACCGGATTTCATCCTTACCACGGACGCCTCTATAGACGGCTGCGGGGCGCATCTTCAGGATCTTCGAATAGGAGGCAAGTGGTCCAAATCACTTGCAAAAATGCACATCAACTTCCTGGAGTTGCAGGCCATTTTCCTAGCCTTACAGACTTTCCTCCCAAGAATACGAGGCTAGCTTTCATATGCCTTTACCATGCATACCTGTACAATGGGAATGTAAGTATATCGCAGGTAAGTGGAACTGCTATATATATATATATATATATATATATCTGGCACAATAATACGTTTTATTGTGTCACAAAAACAGAACAACGCGTTTGGCGAAGCCTTTGTCAAGGACTTGACAAAGGCTTCGCCGAAACGCGTTGTTCTGTTTTTGTGCCGCTGGATATTATTTGGGAGTTCCTGGATTTTTCCTGATGGAAAACATAATTAGCGGGGTTGCGACCGCTGCTGACACCGGCGTCGATAGGAGGGAGAGCGGCATTTTGCAACGATCTTCTTGGATATATATATATATATATATATATAATCTACTGGCGGTCGCCAGTAGATAGTTATAGTTACAACCTATTATCCATAGGAAATCCGCGACATTCTATTTGAAATAACTCTCTTGCCGGTTGACGTATCTTCGCAAAATTTTCAAACTTTGTGGCCCGCTCCGGTCCGCTCCTACCCTGAAAGTCTCGGGGGGATTCGTCAAGCGGGGGCCGAGAAAAAAGGGGGGTCCCAAAACGCGTTTTCCCCATGCAATTTTCCATAGGAAACTTTAGACACGGCTACAGCCCGAACTGCTGAACGGAATTACACCAAATTTGGCAAAGAGGTAGTTCTTGGTTCAGAAAGAACCCTTTTTGTTAAATGGTGTAAATCCGTTCAGTAGTTGCTGAGAAAATCAAAAGTAAAAAGATAGTGATATCTATGGCTGAGTAGGGTCCGCGTACCCTCCCGATCACGAGCTGCATGTTAATTGGCTGTCAGCTGGCTGTCAACATTCCGATTCAGGAAATGTTGGCAGCCATTTTGTCCCTCGGTAGAACCGAGGGACAGAAACAAGTGCGCAAAGCGCACAAAGGGGGCAGGGTAGAAACACCCTGACCCCCTAGGTTTGCTCAGGTGATCCCACAAGGACCCCCTGGGCAAAAAAAAAAAATTTTTTTTTTTTTTTAAATCGACAGGATGCGCTCAGGGTGCGCGAATCCTGCCGGAAAAAAAAAAATCGAAGCGCGGTCTCCCGCGCTTCGATTGTATTTTGCCCCCGGGTGGCCCAAGTCTTGGGGGCATGGTGGGGGGGGTTAATTTTATGTGTGGGGGCCTCAAAGGGCCCCAAGCCCGGGGACCGCCACCCCCGGGGCTTTTTTTTAAATGGTGCGGGAGGGCTCTGAGCCCTCCCGCAGCCCCGGGGACCACCACCTCCCCGGGGCTTTTTTTTTTTAAATTGAAAAACCTGTGTGGGGGGCTCCAGCCCCCCCACACGCCCCGGGGACCGCCACATCCCCGGGGCACTAAACATTTAAATATGGGGGTCCGTTATGGACCCCCAGAGCCCCGGGGACCACCACCTCCCCGGGGCTGTGCAATTTAAGGGAGGGGGGCCGCGCGGCCCCCCTCCTGGAGTCCTTGATGGCCCTGGGGACCGCCACCCCCCAGGGCCGGCTCCTGCAGTGTCCCGGGGTGCCTACCCCCGGGACACTGTAGTTTGCTATGGCAGGACGGGAGCCTCGCGGCTCCCGTCCTGCCATAGCAAACTGCTTTGGATATTGGAAGAGAGAGCAGGGAAACCTGCTCTCTCTTCCAATATCCAAAGCCGATGCTTTTCCACATGGGGAGCTGCATCTTAGCAGCTCCCCATGTGTAAAGCAATGCCGGCTCCCAAGGGACGCGGGGAGCCGGCGGGACTGTGGGGGCTTGGGGACCCCCCACAGTCCCCAACGGAGAGGGCCAGCCCCGGGGGATGGGGTCCCCGGGGCAAGTAGTGGCCCGGGAGGGGGGCCACGCGGCCCCCCTCCCCAAAGTTTAAAAAAATTTACAAAAAAAGGGTATGGCCGGCCCCGGGGGATGGGGTCCCCGGGGCCTTAAATGGCCAGAGGAGGGGGGCCACGCAGCCCCCCTCCAAAGAATAAAAATAAAAATAGAGGCCATGCCCCGGGGGATGGGGTCCCCGGGGCCAATACAGGCCCAGGGAAGGGGGGCCACGCGGCCCCCTTCCCGTTTTTTTTTAAAATTTTTAATTAAAAAAAAGGGGTAAGGCCCTGGGGGATGGGGTCCCCAGGGCCCAAAAACAGGAAAAAGTAAGGGGGGCCACACAGCCCCCCTTCAGGGGACAAAAAAAAAAAAAACGATCGGGCCCGCAGGCCCCGCCCCCTTCCTTCACCACTCTGCAAACGCGCCCCCTGGCGCGTTTGCAGAGGGGGAACGAATTCCCCTTGAATACTGGGGGTCCCTGGGGGCCAACTAGCCCACCAGGAACCTCCAGTATGCGCCAGGGGGCTGCGTTGCAGAGAGGTGTACAGAGGCCACGCCCCTTTTTACACCTCTCTGCAACGCAGCTCTGTGGCGCTTTTTGGATATACCTGTTGGGCTAGTTGGCCCCCAGGGACCCTCAGGATTCAAGGGGAGTTAATCCCCCGACTTAAAACGCGCCACGGGGCGCGTTTGCACAGTGGTGAAGGGAGGGGCGGGGCTTCAGGTGACATCTGTGCAAACGCGCCCCGTGGCGCGTTTTGAGTTGGGGGATTAAATCCCTTCAATCCTGAGGGTCCCTGGGGGCCAACTAGCCCAACAGGTACATCCAGAAAGCGCCACAGAGCTGCGTTGCAGAGAGGTGTAAAAGGGGTGTGGCCTCTCTACACGTCTCTGCAACGCAGCCCCCTGGCGCATATTGGAGGTTCCTGGTGGGCTAGTTGGCCCTAGGGACCCTCAGGATTCAAGGGACTTAATCCCCCAACTTAAAACGCGCCACGGGGCGCGTTGCACAGATGTCACCTCAGGCCCCGCCCCTCCCTTCACCATTGTGCAAATATTCTTCTAAAATCATCCGAAATACGAATTCCGATTTACTCACCTGTTATCAGGAGAGACCTCAGTGCTGCATCTTTCAGCCCAGTACTAATCCTGAAAAGTAATTTTAACCGTACTTACCAGTAACTTGAATTTCCTTCCATAGGATATCATTGCCTGCTTTTTGCTGAAAAAGTTTCTAAGTGTTGATTTTTGAAACATACAAATATTCCTCTAAAATCAGCCGAAATCCGAATTCTGATTTACTCAGCTGTTATCAGGAGAGACCTCAGTGCTGCATCTTTCAGCCCAGTACTGGTCCTGAAAAGTAATTTTAACCGTACTTACCGGTAACTTGAATTTCCTTCATAGGCTAACATTGACTGGTTTCACTTGGAAATTCTTCTAAGTGTGGAGTTTTGGAACTTTAAAATATTCCTCTAAAATCAGCCGAAATACGAATTCCGATTTACTCACCTGTTATCAGGAGAGACCTCAGTGCTGCATCTTTCAGCCCAGTACTGATCCTCAAAAGTAATTTTAACCGTACTTACCAGTAACTTGAATTTCCTTCCATAGGATATCATTGCCTGCTTTTTGCTGAAAAAGTTTCTAAGTGTTGATTTTTGAAACATACAAATATTCCTCTAAAATCAGCCGAAATCCGAATTCTGATTTACTCACCTGTTATCAGGAGAGACCTCAGTGCTGCATCTTTCAGCCCAGTACTGGTCCTGAAAAGTAATTTTAACCGTACTTACCAGTAACTTGAATTTCCTTCCATAGGCTAACATTGACTGGTTTCACTTGGAAATTCTTCTAAGTGTGGAGTTTTGGAACTTTATAATATTCCTCTAAAATCAACCAAAGTACGAATTCCAATTTACTCACCTGTTATCAGGAGAGAACCCAGTGCTGCATCTTTTAGCCCAGCACTGACCCTGAAAAGTAATTTTAACCGTACTTACCAGTAACTTATATTTTCTTCCATAGGAATCCATTGTCTGGTTTTTAGCAGAAAAGTTTCAAAGTGTCGATTTTCACAAACTACAAATATTCCTAAAAAATCGCCTGTATGACTTAAACGCATTCTTTCAACTGTTTACAGGAGATGCACCAGTGCTGGATCCAGGATCCAACACTGAGTAAGAAAAAGTAACGATAACAGTTTTTACCTTCTAAGTGAATTTCCTTCCATAGGATAACATTGGTGATTCTATGAGAAAAAGTTTCTAAGTGTCAACTTTTAAAGTACAATAATATTCCTTAAAAATCACGACTGTAACCAAAACGCTTTTACTCAACTGTTTACAGGAGATGTCCCAGGACTGAATCTAGGATCCAGTCCTGTGGTTAGAAAAGTAATCCATAAAGTAACTAATTGCATTTAACTAGAAATTCACATTGAGCTGAATGTTGCATTGTGTTTGAAAATGTGTTGCCCATTGCAACAACTGTAACTACTGTACTTAAAAGTCTATTGCCTATGTGCAAAGTATTTAAACTAAAGTAATTCATTCTGAGAAAGTATTTTTTGTAATGTAATGTATAATGTAATTACAATGTAATTTAAAAAATAAAATATGTTAAAAAAAATTGTTTCTAAAAATGTAGTAAATCAGTATGAAAAAAATTTATATAACAATTAATACATTTAAAAATTGTCATTTACAAAACCTTTGAAATTCACTGAAAAAACCGTAGGTTTCAGACATGTTATAGTTACAAATTAGCATTTAAAAAACCTTTGAAATTCACTGAAAAAACCATAGGTTTCAGGGGCGTTATAGTTACAAATTAGCATTTAAAAAACCTTTGAAATTCACTGAAAAAACCATAGGTTTTAGGGACAGTTATAGTTACTTGGACATTGCACTCGTACAAAACCCGTGAAATTCCCCCGTTATAGTTAGTCCAGCTAACTATAACTCGCGCCCCGCAATGCACTGCTGATGACGTCACATATTACATCACTCATGACATGGTCAGTGACATCACTGATGACATCACTGATGACATCTCAAATGACATCACTGATGACATCACTGATGACATCATCCATGTGATAATTTCATGCATCTTCTCACACCCTAATATAACCTTTGATACACCCACTCTAAATTACAGACTGCCATTCGCAAAACCATAGACACTCCAACACCAATAACTACATACCCACTCACTGATTCTTAGGTCTACACACACACATCCACTCACTCACCCGTACAGTCACTCATACTTATGGTCACTCAGTACAGGACTATCATATGCACTCATACTCCTATATAGACACTCAAACACCGCCACTCATCCATAGAGGTACTCACACACCTAGTCAGTCATGCAAATAATTAAACACACTACCATTTACTCACCTATACAGTTATACACACACCAGCTCACTTACTCATACAAATACTAGCACATTCTTACGCTCTTATACAATCACTGATACAAGCACACACTCATCCATACAGCCACTATCATAATCACTCACTCTCGCTTATAGCTATTTATATACTCCAACACACATATATACTGCCTTTCACATATGTAGTTACTCACACCTGTACCACTGGGACATACATTCACTCACTAACACACTCTTACACACACTTACCCACCCATACAGTCTATCACAGATGCACTCTTGAAACCATCCACCCAGTGAATCACCCACTCACACATCTATGCACAGAGTCGCACACACCCCTCCCACACAAACACTCAGGCACCCATACAGATACTCACACAAGCATTCAATAACTCATATAGACACTCATGTAGCTATTCAAAAACACATGCAGCCACTTACACAGCAACAGACAGACGGATACAGACATTCACCCAGTTTAGTCACTAACCCATGCATTCAGTAAGATACGTTAAATCACTCACTTATACAGTCAGTCATGCACCTACTAAATCATCCATACAGACACTTACACACCCACTCATTCTTCAATACGTCTTTTCCTATATATATTAAAAATATTTAAACTTTACAGAAACACACAGTCACTGGATGATGTCATCAGTGATGTCATTTGAGATGTCATCAGTGATGTCATCAGTGATGTCACTGACCATGTCATGAGTGATGTAATATGTGACGTCATCAGCAGTGCATTGCGGGGCGCGAGTTATAGTTAGCTGGACTAACTATAACGGGGGAATTTCACGGGTTTTGTACGAGTGCAATGTCCAACTAACTATAACTGTCCCTACAACCTATGGTTTTTTCAGTGAATATATATATATATATATATATATATATATATATATATATATATATATATATATAATAGGAGTTAGGGTAAAGGCATTTTAAGGGTTATGGGGTGGGTAAGAGTGTAGGGTGGTAAGGGTGTTTTTAGGGTTTAGGGGTGGGTAAGGGCATTGGGTAGTAAGAGAATTTTAGGGTTTAGGGTGGGTAAGGATATTTGGGTGGCAAGGGTATTTTTAGTGTTTAGGGTGGGTAAGGGTATTTGGGTGGCATGGGTATTTTGGGGTTTAGGGTGGGTGTGGGTATTTGGGTGGCAAGAGTATTTTTAGGGTTAGGGTGGGTGAGGGTATTTGGGTGGTAAAGATATTTTTAGGGTTTAGGATGGGTGAGGGTTTGTAAGTGGCAAGGGTATTTTTAGGGCTTAGGGTGGGTAAGGGTATTTTTTGTGTTTAGGAGTTGGGGTTGATTAATATATATATATATATATATATATATATATATATATATATATATATATTGATCTATACGTGTGTGTGTGTGTGTGTGTGTGTGTGTGTGTGTGTGTGTGTGTGTGTGTGTGTGTGTGTGTGTGTGTGTGTATATATATATATATATCCGAGCCAAACTGCCTTTTCCCCACCAGTTCTTCGTCGGTGAAAGCAGACACGGACCACGAGATAAGTGCAGTTTCTTTATTTCATTTCGTGTCGGCCATTACGCGTTTCGGTCCAGCCGGACCTTGATCACATGACAACGCTTGTATTTACTCTCCACCCATTTAAAGTGACTTGTGCATTACGTCATTGGTGCAATGGAGGTAGGCATAGAAAACATACTTTTTAATTTTTTCCTTTTGAATTAACATGCCTAAATGCATTCGGTAAAAAACATGGACCACACTAATTAAAAACGGATAGTTGACCTTATCTTTCCCATACAAAGTTAAATATTTATGGCTTCTTACTGACAGCCTGTAATTTATAAATCTTCATGAAATATAAAAACAGTATTAAAAATAATAAAATACCATTTATAATAAATACATACATTTCATGACAATAATTTCGAATAAATATATAAATATTCCTTTAAAATGTAAGGGAGGGAATTAGACCTAATTTTTAAAGAAAATCGGTTTTGATTCAAAGCGTTCCAAAAATCTTTTTATATTTGCATAAATGCAGCATTGTAACCGTGTTTGATGATAGTCTGGGTCCATTTGTTACGTATGTTTGCCCTGTTCTGGGCTCCCCCAGTTCTTACCTACCAAAGCCTCCAATTAGTTTCATTAAAATGCTTGTGCTACCTAAAAAATAAAAAGTCCCGTCACCTACTTAACCACTACTTTTAAAAACATGTTTTTTATTTTTCCTCATTTTTCTGATAAAAGTGCTTTGAGCGGTAATCCTTAAAAAACCATTATGTCCACGGTTTAGGTTGGTTGGGCGGCCTATACTTTGCCATAAGAAAGTTCATTTTTGAAATTTGCTTGCTGTTTCATTTGTGTTTAACATCCTGGATCTGTTAACCTATTAACACCAAGTGAGGTTAAATTCATTGGACAAATTCTAGTACTATTTTCGAATGGAATTAAAGCAGGACTGATTTTATTAACATTAGAATTTATTGATTCCTCTCATCATTTAAGGGTACTTTATAGGCAAGTATAGAGGTCCCCGTTGTATTGAGTCCTCCCGGGGCTTTACTATCGAGATTCAGTATGTATCTAGTTTCCATCTTCCTTAGTTGTCCTTCCCTGTCTCCACCTCTTCTATTGATTGGAATAGAATCAGTCAGATAATATGAGAGGTTCTTTAGATTACTTTGATGCACCTCCCTAAAATGCCTCGCAACTGGATAAGACTGGTCGTAGTTATTTATTGCTCTTATGTGTTGCAATATTCTCTTATGGGCGGGCAGCTTAGTGCTGCCCACATATTTGAGGTTGCAAGAGCACTCCAACACATAAATAGCATATTCAGTTTTGCAATTCAGTGGTTTATCAATATTGAATTCTCTATCGCTAAATGCCGACTTATATGTTTTCTTACTTACGCCATATTGGCAGGCCTTACAGTTTTTACATTTGACAAATCCATTTTGAAGCCACCATTTTCTTTGTTCTTTGACTTCCGGACTACTACTGACCAGGCTCTTATGCTTAGATGGCACTCTTTTATATGTTACCCTTAAATATGGTGATAAAGTATCCCCTATTACTGGATCACTTCTGACAATTTGCCAGTTTCGTTGCATTATTTTTTGATCTCTTTTTGTTGGGCATTGTACGTTAAAATTAATCTGACTTCCGGTGTCTGAGGTTCCATAGCCACTTCATCCCTCCTTCCCGTTTGCAGTAACTGGGCTCTGTCTTTCTTATTAGCCTTAGTTATGGCTGCCTCTACGGTTCTCCTACTGTATCCCCGTGCCAAAAATCGTTTTTACTTTCTAGTTGTGCCGTCAGTAAATCAGTGGGGTTGCTGCACACCCTTTTTAGTCTTATCATTTCCCCATAGGGGATACTTTCAATTAAGTGTCTGGGATGGAAGCTAGTAGAGTGCAACACCAAATTTCCTGCTGTTTCTTTTCTGAAAATTCTAGTTTCCAGGTTATCTTTTATGTACAGTTCAACATCTAAAAAGTGAATATTGGTCTCACTGACTGAGGAAGTAAATTTTAAATTAATGTTATTAGTATTTATAGCTGTTACAAATCCATTTGCTTCCTCCACTGTTCCTTCCCATACAAAGAACAAATCATCTATGAAGCGATAAAATACCTTCACATTTTTATCCATGTAGCTTTTGTATATAATCTCGAGGACCAGCTTCTCCCACCAGCCCATGAACAAGCATGCATAGCTGGGAGAGAAGCTAGCCCCCATTGCTACCCCACGCATTTGTTGGTAATATGTTTTGTCAAATAAGAATACATTGTTATAAAGACAGAAACTAATCATATTCATCAACATCATACTGTGGGCTGACAATGTACCATCCTTGGCTCTTAAATAAAATTCCAGAGCACGTAACCCATCCTTGTGATTGATACAAGTATATAATGACACCACGTCAAGGCTCATTAATAAATAATTTTCTTTCCACTCGAAATCTTTCAATTTTAAAATCAAATCGCTTGTGTCTCTAATATAAGATGGTAGTTTTTTGACCAGATCTTGCAAAAAATAGTCCACATAGATTGATGCATTCTCTAGGAGGCTGTTCTGCGCCGATATGATCAGTCTCCCAGGTGGCTTTGTGGCACTTTTATGGATTTTCGGGATGAAAATGGCGATCCTCCGAGAAACTCTCGACAGGGCTAACTTTCTGTTCCCAGTTACCGGATTTCATCCTTACCACGGACGCCTCTATAGACGGCTGCGGGGCGCAACTTCAGGATCTTCGAATAGGAGGCAAGTGGTCCAAATCACTTGCAAAAATGCACATCAACTTCCTGGAGTTGCAGGCCATTTTCCTAGTCTTACAGACTTTCCTCCCAAGAATACGAGGCTAGCTTTCATATGCCTTTACCATGCATACCTGTACAATGGGAATGTAAGTATATCGCAGGTAAGTGGAACTGCTATATATATATTTATATATATATCTGGCACAATAATACGTTTTATTGTGTCACAAAAACAGAACAACGCATTTCGGCGAAGCCTTTGTCAAGGACTTGACAAAGGCTTCGCCGAAACGCGTTGTTCTGTTTTTGTGCCGCTGGATATTATTTGGGAGTTCCTGGATTTTTCCTGATGGAAAACATAATTAGCGGGGTTGCGACCGCTGCTGGCACCGGCATCGATAGGAGGGAGAGCGGCATTTTGCAACGATCTTCTTGGACATATATATACCAGTGAAGAAGGCGGTTGTACCGCCGAAACGCGTCTGACCTTGTTGAAATAAATCGTCATCTATGCCATATTCTCACGGAGTCGGTGCCTGTTTGTTTGACGCTGTCAGGATGGATTAATATATATATATATATATATATATATATATATATATATATATATATATATATATATATATATTAACCCTGGGCATAATACTTCGCTACGCTCACGGAGCATGCAAAGTTTGTGCTACTACGCACTAAGCAAATTGCGCGTAGCAGAGTGAATAACTGTGCTAATTGACGTAGCGTAGCAACAGTAAAATAAACATCTTCAAATGCTTTGATAAAGCAATTTTCTATGCTAAAAAAGCATATAACCAATTCACAAAAATGAATTTTGACAATAAAATATCAAGCAATGAGAGAGGTGATGATTTTGGAGTCCCCCCTAACCTAGGGGGAGGACCAAGCAGATGCCTTGAACACAAAAAGCATATCATGTGAACGATTCAATGGTGGTCCCTTCCTCCTAGGACCACCCCAAGCACTGTTATGGGCAAAAATACAATCCCAACCAAAGGCCCTGCAAAGCATTATGGGACGAGATTAGCAGTGGGCAGTGAATATTATAGTTTCCAATATCAAAATAATTCTACAAAGAGCTGCAGTTCCACTAGTCGTTACAAGATGTCCCTCACGAGTCAAATGCAAAAGTATTGAAAACCTTTCATGAGGCTTTTGCATTTGACTCGTGAGGGACATCTAGTAACGACTAGTGGAACTGCAGCTCTTTGTAGAATTATTTTGATATTGGATACTATAATATTCACTGCCCACTGCTAATCTCGTCCCATAATGCTTTGTAGGGCCTTTGGTTGGGATTGTATTTTTGCCAATAACTGTGCTTGGGGTGGTCCTAAGAGGATGGGACCACCACTGAATGGTTCCAAAGATGTGTTTTTGTTTTCAAGGCATCTGCTTGGTTTTCCCTAGGTTAGGGAGGATCCTAAAATCATCACCTCTCTCACTGCTTGTTAATTTATCGTTTTCGCTTTTGTGTAGTAACTATATGCATTTTTAGCATATAAAGACAGAGATATTTATTTTATCATAACTTGCACTGTACAAGGTGCTTTTGGCAATTATTGTACAGTGCAGTCAAGCACACAGCTACGCACTACGCAATGTGCATAGCTACGTGTAGTTAAAAATGTACTTCACGTAGCTACGTGAAGTGCTACTACGCAAACTACGCCCAGGCTTAATAGATATATATATATATATATATATATATAATAGGAGTTAGGGTAAAGGCATTTTAAGGGTTATGGGGTGGTAAGGGTGTTTTTAGGGTTTAGGGGTGGGTAAGGGCATTGGGTAGTAAGAGAATTTTAGGGTTTAGGGTGGGTAAGGATATTTGGGTGGCAAGGGTATTTTTAGTGTTTAGGGTGGGTAAGGGTATTTGGGTGGCATGGGTATTTTTGGGGTTTAGGGTGGGTGAGGGTATTTGGGTGGCAAGAGTATTTTTAGGGTTAGGGTGGGTGAGGGTATTTGGGTGGTAAAGATATTTTTAGGGTTTATGATGGGTGAGGGTTTGTAAGTGGCAAGGGTATTTTTAGGGCTTAGGGTGGGTAAGGGTATTTTTTGTGTTTAGGAGTTGGGGTTGATAAAGTAATATATATATATATAGATCTATACATACGTGTGTGTGTGTGTGTGTGTATATATATATATATATATATATATATATATATATATATTATTAATAGTATATAATGAAGCCAGAAATTGGGAGATCTTAACTAAGGATCCCATCATTGGGAATTCCTTTACGGAAAGACCACGTATCACCTACCGCAAGGGACGGAACCTCAGAGATACCCTTGTACATAGTGATATCACCACATATGCCAGCCCCAACAACTTTGCCCTGCGGGGATTTTTTCCCTGTAGTCACTGCAAGGTCTACCATAACATTATGATGAGAAAAGAAAACCCAAAAAAACCCGAGGGACCAACATTCACATCAATCAATTTCTCACGTGTTGTTCCACTCATGTGGTATATGTCCTTGAGTGTCCGTGCGACTTGTGGTACTTAGGGAGTACCAAGCACATGGCCAAGAAACGTGTCTTGGAACACATGCGAGCCATAAGGAACAAAGACCAGCACTATCCCATTGCGAGACACTTTGAAGCATTTCATTATTCTGACAGCTCCAAGCTCAAGTACTTTATCATAGAACAGGTCCTCACCAGAACCCGAGGGGGCAATAGAGAACTGGCACTGAGCAAAAGGGAGTCGAAACATATCATAGATCTAGGTACTCGTCATCCGGGGACACACAACATTGACGAAGAGATGGCAATTCACCTGTATAACGATTGAAAGTTGTGTCACTCCCTACAGACCTATGGTCTTCTGTTCTGCTCCCTATACCTAACAATCTTTCCCTATTTTCTCTAACTTTCTCTGAAACTTTTTCTAATCTTTCTCTCATTCTCATGAGATTTTCATCTTTAGGAAACATGATCTTCCATTTCAGATCTACGGGTATATTTAACTACAATGAATCTATCTTTTATCCATTCTCTTCCCGACTCCTTTTATGTTCTTCCAGTACTATCTCTTTTTTCCATCTATATATCCCACTATCTTCTGTCACACATGTTCAACAATGTTGTTCTGATACTTAGGCCAGGCACCCTGCATCTTCATCCCCAGGTATCCCTCCTTCATCCACATTATACTATAAAGATCTAATCAGCCTCAGAACATGTGAGTCACATTGCACCCCCATCATTTTTGAAGGTCCCTTTTCCTGTCTAAAATGTAAATTCACATGCTCCTACGCGCATCCTTCTGCACCAGAGGACCAGGGCGGTAGTTCTCCTCTAAACATTCAGGTTCACAAAAGCTACTCAAAGCTCTCTCTCCCCACGCCCGGGCCTCCCAACAGAATACTAAAATTGTCCTCATCACTCAATTGTATTTATTTTAATGCTAGGTCAGTCCCTAAACACTTGATAGAAATCTGGGATCTCCTGACTTCAAGACAAGCAGACCTATGTTTCATCACAGAAACATGGATACATCAGTCAGCTTTACCTAGTATTCCCATAGCATTCCCAGACAATTACAAACTAATCAGACAAGACAGGGAACACAAACCAGGGGGAGGCACTGATGTAGCTTTAAAAAATCCCTTTAGATTCGAAATAGTTGATTCTCTCCTCACGGACTGGATCGAGATGATCATTTTTAAATCATACCCCCCAAATGGTCTCCCCTGGAATGGTGCACTCATTTACCGCCCTCCAGGGCAAAAAAAGGACTCTTGCTCCAACCTACCAGAGCGACTAGCACCCTACACACTAGCCACACAAGACTTCCTTTTGATAGGAGACTTCAATTACCACGCAGACATTACCACCGACCCCGATGTCGCTACCTTACTAACTAACCTCGAAATGTTAAACCTTCATCTCACCACGAAGAGTCCCACTCGGCTGGACATACGCTAGACCTCATCTTTTCCACTGCCAACCTCTCTCAAGCTGACATCCCTCTGCCACTAACTTGGACAGATTACTTTCTGGTCAGTTTCCGAATTCCGACCACAACGGCTCCTGACAGACCCAAGACCCAGCCCCAAGCTACCGCAAGGCCCTGAAAACAAATCAACTTAGATGCATTTCAAGCAGCCCACCCCACCTCTGTTCCAGACAATTCCCAAGACATTAATTCAGCACTGGCACAATTCAACGACTCTATAACCCATGCACTGGACATTGTGGCTCCCTACAAAGTACTACCAAGTAAATATCTGAAACCTAATGCTGCTTCTTACACGGCTTAACTTAAAACAGATAAGTCCCACTGTCGTAGGCTCGAGCGCATCTGGAGGAGTTTCAAAAACAGTATGGATAAACAACTATTTCAGGATGCCTCATGCGCCTATCACACCAAAATAAAGATGGCATGCAGACAACACATTGTTTGTAAAATTGACCAGGCAGGCAACTCCTCAAAGGAACTTTTCAAAATCGTTAAAACTTTTGTGAAACTGCAGCATGTTCCTCTGTAACCGTAGCTTCCCAATCAATCTGCAACACCTTGGCTAGACACTTTCAAACCAAAATCTATATAATTTATAATAGCTTTCAACCCACCACCAACTTATCCATAGCTACACCACATCGTCTCAATTCAGCAACATTAGATACTTTCAAGCCTATCTCACTACCACAGATGTTGGACTCCCTAACCAAAATAAAATCTGGATCCCTGGTCGATCTCTGCCCCCCAAAAGTTATCACACGGCTTGCCTTATTTCTTGCCCCTGCCATCACTACATTATGTAATAAATCACTGACTCAAGCTACGGTCCCGAAACAATGGAAAGCAGCCCAGGTTACACCCATTTTGAAGAAACCAACTGCAGACCCCAACGACCCGACGAACTACCGTCCTATATCTCTCCTCCCAATGCTGGGAAAGATCCTGGAAACCCACGGTAACAAACAGCTCACAACCTACCTTGAGAGCAACAGCCTGCTAGACATTTCTCAGTCAGGCTTCAGACCCTCTCATAGCACAGAGACGACTCTACTTGCAGTAGTCGACACCATAAGACTTTCCCTGGACAATCAACAACCAGTTATGCTGGTCTTGCTTGACCTATCTGCTGCATTCGATACCATCTTGCATTCAATCCTGGTGCAGCGCCTCCAACAGATAGGCATCCAGGGTTTGGCCCTGAACTGGCTGGTAGACTTCCTCAATGACAGGGTCCAAACAGTTCCCATGGGTACATTCCATTCCAAGACCATTCCCCCTGAACAAAGGAGTCACTTAGGGCTCCTCCCTGAGCCCTACACTGTTTAATGTCTATGTAGCCCACCTTGCCCAATTAATTAAATCCTTTGGATGTGAGACATTTTCTGACGCAGATGACACCCAATTGGTCATTTCATTTGGACGAGAAATCGAAAACGCCAAACAAAGATTTTCTACCTGCATGAAAGAGATTGCCTTGTGGATGTCTCGCAACTGTCTCCAGCTTAACGGGAGCAAGACAGAGATCATACTGTTTGGCAAAGCTCAGAACCTCTAGACACAGGACTGGTGGCCAGCAGAACTAGGCCCAGCTCCACTACCCTCCAAAACTGCAAAAAACGAAGGCATAATCCTGGACGACCAGCTACCTATGCAAGACCAGATCACTACCACCTGTGGCATCTGCTTTGCATAATGCGTCTCCTTAAAAAAAATCTTCAGATGGCTTCCACTGCACTCTCATAAAACTCTCACCCAAGCATTAGTCATCAGTCACCTTGATTGTGGAAGCACCCTGTATCTGGCCTCCATATGATCCCTTTTATCTAAACTGAAAGTGGTCCAACACACCACCGCACGAATGGTAAATAACCTGCCTCCAAGATCCTCGTCAGCCCCTATTCTAAAGGCACTACACTGGCTCCCCAACCGTAAGAGAGCACTATTTAAACGACTGCGCCTAACACATAAATCGCTCTCAGGCCTTGGCCCAAAATACCTTCAGCACAGACTTATCCTGTATGCACCTAGTAGGAATCTACAATCTAGCAACTTATCTCTTCTCTGCCCAAGACTGAGCCGTACCGCCAAACTTGGTGGCCGATACTTTTTAAACCTAGCTCCGCTCCACTGGAACAAACTTCCCCTGTTCATGCGCACGTGCTCTATTCTTGTTGAATTCAAAAAACACCTTAAAATGTGGTTGTTCTAAATGCTGCCTTTTGCACCCTTTTGCTTTCTCAGCGCCGAGATGTCCCTCCGGGGATGAGTTGTGCGCTATATCAAGTCTTAAATAACATGACATAACATAAGAAAGATATATACTAAGCTACAGCATAAGTTAAATTACTATTCTTTCTGTACTAGTCCTTAGTCATACTATTTCTAACATATCTTATCTGAGTGGCTGTGTGACTGTATCAGTGTGTGAGTGGATGTCAGAGTGGCTGTATGGGTGTATGAGAGGGTGTATGGATGTGTTAGTGGGTACGTGCGTAGCTGTATGGGTGAGTGAGTGGCTGTATTGGAGAGTATCTGTATGGGTGAGTGAGTGGCTGTATGAATGAGTTAGTGGCTGTGTGAGTGGCTGCATAGGTGTGTGAGTGGCTGTATGGGTGACTGAGTGGCTGTATGGGTGAGGGAGTGGTGTGCGAGTGGCTCTATGGGTGGGTGAGTAGCTGTTTGAGTGTGTGTATAGTTAAATGAGTGGCTCTATTGGAGAGTGAATGTGTGAGTGGTTGTATGGATGTGTGAATGGGTGTGTAAGTGAGTGGGTGTGTATGTCAGTGGCTGTATGGGTAAGTGATTGGGTGTGTGGGTAGCTGTATTGGTGAGTGAGTGGCTGTATGAGTGAGTATGTGGGTGTGTGAGTGGCTGTATGGGTGAGTGAGTGGCTGTGTCAGTTTCTGTATGGGTGATTGAGTGGGAGTGACTAAGGGTATGTGAGTGGGTGTGTAAGTGTCTGTATGACTGGATGTGAGTGGTGTCTGTATTGGCGAGTGAGTGGGTGCATGAGTGTCTGTATGGGTGAATTAGTGGGCGTGTGAGTGAGTGGATGTGTGAGTGGCTCTATGGATGTGTGATTGCTTGTGCGAGTACTGGTATGGGTCTGTGAATGGGTATGTGAGGAGTTGTGTGGGAGTGGGTGTATGAGAGGTTCTATGGTGGTGTGAGTGGTTCTGTGGATGATGTCATTAGTGATATCATTTAAGATGTCATCACTGATGTCACTGACCATGTCATGAGTGATGTAATATGTGAGGTCATAAGCGGTACATTGCGGGGGCGTACGTTAGTTAGCTCAGGTATCTAAAACTGCTGAATTTCACTGGTGTTGTACAAGTGAAATCTGAACTATAACGTCCCTGTAACCTTCGTTTTGTTTCAGTGAATTTTAAGGTTTTTTATAATTTTATTTCCTAACTATACCTGTAACCTTTGGTTTTTTCAGTGAATGTCTATGGTTTCTTAACTAGTAGTCATGTTTGTAGAGTGGTGGAGAAAGGCTCTCACGAATCCTGCTGTGTCACACTTACTAGAGGTAAAAGGAGGGCTTCTCTGCCCCTAAGGACCCTCAACTTCCCAAGAGGACTTAATCCCCCAACCAGTAGTGCGCTAGGAGGCACGTTTTCAAAGTGGTGGAGAAACAGGGCGTGGCCTCCGAAGACCTTATTTACTGGAGGTAACAGGAGGGCTTGTTGGGCCCCACGAACCCTCAGCAGCCAAGGAGTATTCATCCCCCAACCAGTAGTGTGCCAGGAGGTGCGTTGGCAGAGTAGTGGAAAAAGGGGGCATGGCCTCCAACCACCTCTCAGCAATCCCACTGTGTGGGACTTACTGGAGGTAACAGGAGGGGCTTCTGGCCCCCAAGAACCCTTAGGCGGCAAGGGGACTTCATCCCCCAACCAGTAGTGCACCAGGAGGTGTGTTTGCAGAGTGGTGGAGAAAGGGGGTGTGGCCTCCGAAGACCTCTCAGCAGTCCCGCTGTGTGGGACTTACTGGAGATAACAGGAGGGCGTGTTGGCTCCCAACAACCCTCTGGAGCCAAGGCGACTTCATTCCCCAAACAGCAGTGCGCCAGGAGGCGTGTTTGCAGAGTGGTGGAGAAAGGGGGCATGGCCTCCAAACACCTCTCAGCAATCCCGCTGTCTGGGACTTACTGGAGGTAACAGAAGGGGTTCCTGGCTCCAAGGACCCTCAGCATCTAAGGGGACTTCATCTACTAACAAGCAGTGCGCCAGGAGGCGTGTTTGCAGAGTAGTGGAGAAAGGGGGCGAGGCCTCCGGAGACCTGCCGTCCTGCATGTTTTTTTTTCATTTGTTTTTTTTCACGGGAGGGGTGCCGCGATACATTCCATGATGGTGCTTCTGAAGTACATGCTGAAAAGCACACGTAATGTTTGTGTTAGTCCTTTGTTCATTACAATAAATTTCAGATAACCAAAGAATTGTATTGTATGTAATGATGTGCCATGATGGCGTTCGCTAACATTGGGAAAGGCATTTGCCAAAACGCATCTGTTCGCACCTTTCTTCCATTAAATATTGGCTATCCATCTCCCGTGAGTGCTGACCATCATTTTCTTTGGAGCTACTATATATATATATGTATATATATATATATATGTATATATATATATATATAAGAAGTTGCCCCTCGAAGAGAACGCACTCCCAAAACAGGTTTATTTCCTCCTTATTCCACAGCAAAGCCAGCAAGGAACATCAGATTCAAATGTCAGGCCTTACGCGTTTCGAACTTTCACAGCTCTTGTTGACAGGCCAGTGTCGAATGAAGCAATGAAAAACAATACTAACACCTGTTTGCCATTAAATACATTCCGCCCCCAGTGGGCTTCTAGGTCAGTTTGTCAAATGCATTATGGTGCCGGTAGTTTTGCTTCTCATATTTATCCCAAATGGGTTTGCCCCAAGTTCAACATTAAATAAAACACAAAGTGTACAAACCCCAGTGGGTGTATCAAAAGTACATTACTGGTCTCGCCGGGTGTTCCTCAGGGCCTGTCGTCCCAAAAGTGGCTGTAAATCAAAGCCACTCAAGGCCCGCTGATTTGCACAGTGGTGCACTCTCATGGCTGGACAGGCCGTGTTAATTAATCAAAAGAGGTTGCCTTCGACTAGAATGCACACCAAAACAGGCTTATTTCCTCCTTATTCTATAGCAAAGCCAGCAAGGAACATCAGAATAATATGTCAGGCCTTACGCGTTTCGAACTTTCACAGCTCTTGTTTACAGGCCAATGTCGAATGAGGCAATGAAAAACAAAACTGACACCTGTTTGCCATTAAATACATTCCACCCCCAGTGGGCCTCAAGGTGAGTTTGTCAAATGCATTATGGTGCTGGTAGTTCTGCTGCACATATTTATCCCACATGGGTTTACCTCAAGTAAATTTTAGGAAGCACCATTCAAGAAGATGATAAGATATTTAGCCCCTTGGCATCCGCAAAGCACTAAATAGCTTGTTGTGTGCCTACTAACTCCAAGTTTGGATTGTTCAGCTAGTAAACTGTTGATTACCTTAAAATGATTTTCAGGTTTATGTTCTGCTGTGATAGCCATGGTCAAGGGGCAACAGTTGTGTGCTTTAGTTTAAAGATGGTTGTTCCTAATGCATTGTTATCCATTGTTTACCTTGACATTGTCCCACTGGTGCCTTTCCTAACCCGGTTTCACCCACAGTACTTATAACAGCTAGTAATTGAGTATTTAGCCAGTTCCAAGAGTCTTCTTGACCCTGATTTAAGGGTGTGTTTTTTACTCCTCATGTATGGACAATAGAATTAAAGTGCCTGCTGTTTATGAATACATTCATACTAGTGTCTTATTTTGTTTGAGAAGTGCTTAATAAATGGATAGATTTACACAAAATTTCGGTATTGCTATTCATGGTTTTGTTTTTATGTTTTTTAGGTTAACAATTACACAAATGAAATGACATCTAAGAAATTTGCATTTCCACTTCTCAATCTCCGTTCAATATCCAGTATCACACAGTTACTGCCTTTCTTCAGAATTCTGAGTACTGCTTTCAAAACACAAGCAAAAGGCCCACAGGATTCGATCATTTTGAATGTGGAGTACCCTGTTGAGGATGTTACAAGAGCCTTGAAAGAGCTAGAGGAAAACGTTGAATATGATTTTCTTGATAATTTAGAAAGCTAATCTTATAGCAGAATGATTCTCTTTTAATTCTGAGGGAACAGATGACCCACACAGTGACATCCAGGCTGAGCTTAAGTTCAGTAAATACAATCGATCACGTTTAGATTAGTTTCTATGGCCAAATAGATTCCTGGTTCATCTTCTTGCTGATTAGAATTCTTATTTCATTCACATTTGGTGTTAAACAGTGTGCGCCTTTTTTAATTGAATGTTTTGTTAATACCTGCTTAAAACTATTATAGGCCAAAAAGATTGCACAAAAACATCATCAAGGTGACCTATCAAGTCATTTCACAAAGAGTGACATTGAAGAATTGTAATTTTTTTTTATAGAACTTGGGGTATCAGTTTGGAGTATCAGTGCTGAGATTATTTCCATGATGAACCAGGAAGTTTTTATTGTCAAGACATTAGTATATCATGTAGCAGACTTTGATTTGAAATGTCTGTCAATCAATGTTTTTCACACTGCGTGGGCAAAATTAGAGATTACGGTTGATTGTACATTTTTAAAATTAATTTCGTTGTAACTGTGTTCACATATTTGAAGTCACTTTCCAAATATCCGAGGTTGAAGGAAGGGCTTGAAACTAATTTTTTGTTTACAATTTGCTGCTGGCTTCAAAAATATTTATTGTAGAATGTAGTCTTTTTTCAACCAAATCTTCATGTCCTTCCTTCCTTTAGGAATTAAGCTATTTACTGTTTAAGCAAGATCTCCTCTTCTGTTAAAATACATGATCATTGCGGTAGTGATTGCTAAATATTTATTTTCTTTGATTTAGTTCTGATCATTCCAAATACCTAAAGCTTCAGTGCCTAATTTGCACAGTTTCGATGAGTAATTTCTTTTCCCCAGAAATTATTGTATTTAGTCTAGATTATATTGATGCTTTATGCTCCAATAGAAGCTTATACACTATACATAGTGAGATGGCGGAATGTAATCTAAATAATAAATATGTGAATGTTTCTTGATGCATAGTTCATTTAACACAAGTTACAAACAGATTTTACACTTACAAAAGTGTACATCGTTATTTAATAAAACAGACTCTCTAATTTAAATCAATGACAATTGACAATATGAATGCTTGAGAAAAATTAACACTTTTAAAATTGTAGTGATTAAATGCAGCAGCAAAGTTAAAATCATTAACTTTAAAGGTCAGCTTCAGGAAAACTTGTTTTCAGATAAGCACCAATCTATCTGCTTTTGATGTGTAGCCAGTCCACTTAGATAATGTCAAGTCCATCTCCTTGACATGTTGAAGCTCTACTGAAGCGTTGACTTGACTCTTGTCTAACTAGTTGATTACCAAGGCACTCCCAGTGTAAGTAGTACCAAGACACTCCCCGTTTAGTTTGTGCTTTTATTATATTTGCTATATAGACAATGTATTGTGGATCTCATTTAACATGTGGGACACCCCATGAACTGTTAGGGAAGTCCCCCAATCAATGTATTAATCCAATAATTCAGTAATGACGTATTATTTGAAATATATCCAAAGAAAACAAGAGACTGAGAAGATGCTGTTGCTGCTATGTATTACACAAAATATATGCAGTAGTCAGTATGACACTGAACAGAAAGTGCAGGCGACGCAGTGCTCAAGTGAGTGCATAAAACATATATAACACACTGTACAAAGCCCCTAGTTCAATACATGATTTAAGATATGCACATTAGGATATTGTGGATCATTACACAATCCCAATTGATCACACTCAATTTGGGAACCAGGGGGGTGGGGGGGATGTTGACGCTTCAGATGAATAAATGGATCTCTTCAGGACTAAGTCATCTGGTTCAAAACCAATTGGGAGTGCTTCCTAGACTTAGTCTACTTCAGGGATGCACCACATTCAATTATAGTAATGTGCACATATATGTGACCAATCGTATGTCTGAGGCTGTATCAATTTCTTAATGCCTCTAATAGCATCACACAGACACTCTTACCATATCAAGTGTCGTGTTCAGTGCTCTTTGTCTAAGTTCAATTGGCCATTCGTATGGTCCTTTTGAATCCAATTTAGATCAGTAATCAAGCGGTGAACATCATCTGCCCTCAGTTGCTGCAAACAACTGCCTCGTGCAGAAACCTCTTGGGATGAGCAGAACGATTTTCTATGGGTGTTAAATGGCTGTTACATATACCTGCCATTGGTATAAAACATCATATCCTATAAGGTAACCCATCACATTCCATATATAGGTGAAGATATCTCCAAATGCACTCTATCTGAGTGATGTGATTGTCTACCAACAAGGTAGTACTGAATAAAACATACCATTAAAACATATCCTCATAGATAAACAATAACATTTGCTAAAGAGAGACGATAACAATTACTGAAGAGTTAACATTCACTTTGCAATATGTAAGCTAAAACACATCCTGATAGGTAAACAATAACAACTGCAGAAGAGAGTTAAGTTTCAACGTAATTCTTGAAGTAGTGTCCATCAAAGCCTTGCTATAAGCTGAGATACAAACCTGCTTCTTTTAAAGAAACTGGTCAGTGGGGAGTCAACTTAAAAGCATTCTGAAGGCTCCTACTCTTTCTCCCCAAGGATCATCTGTCTGCTTCTGCCGGTGCTAATATGTCAACAAAAATGTATGTTTGCAACAATCTTTACATTGGTGCACCCCAACAGTCCTCTGAAAGCTGCAATATTCTGTCACAAGAACTGATGATTAGAGCACTTTTATTGCAAGTGATATAATAAATAAATACATATTACTCTAAAACAAACAAGTCCACAGAATCACTTACTTGAATCAATTACATAAAACACTTCGTTGGCATTCATCAATAGCCGTAATCCAATCGAAACCACTGAGCGTGTTCCATAAAGAAAAGTCAGTGGCATCATGCCACGCTCCTACTGTCTGGTACCATGTGGATGCTGACAGAAAAAAACACCTCTGTGGGCTAGCACGATTCTCTTATATTAGGACCAAACACAAGCAAAATCCCTCAATGTCCTAAGAGTGAAAATGCATCTTTTCAGCTGCACTGGTACCTTTTGGTGATGTTCCAGCTGCTTCCCTATGCAAATAACCACTCCATCCCTTTCAATATATTTCGGCTTTAGGTGCTATGCAAAGAACCTAAAAATCATTGTTGATGAAAGCTGAAATCTCA
The DNA here is from genome assembly GCA_963921515.1 of Calotriton arnoldi. Lineage (NCBI taxonomy): Eukaryota > Metazoa > Chordata > Amphibia > Caudata > Salamandridae > Calotriton > Calotriton arnoldi. Next base: position 1,797,484 of record CAWUFW010000341.1, read on the forward strand.
AGAGGCAATGTTTTCTGGTCAGTAGATTTTCACTTTGCCTGTTGATCTAGCAATACCAGTAATGCTGTTTTTTGTTGATATGAATATATTTGGGTTATTTGACGAGTGTTGTATTGTCTGCTTTGTTTTGAATATGGATCATAATATTTATATCTCATTAGTATTTATTTCTGCTTGCTGACTGTAAAAATCTTAGAAACAAAGAGCTGCACACATTTAAAACAAAGTGTTTTCTCACTCCTAAACCCCCCCACACTCCCCCCACACACCCACCCGACAGGATCAGGACACATTTGTGAGGAGTACTTAGTCCTCCAGTGTGTAGGCTGACAATAGCATCTTCAACCCTTGCTTGTCAGGACTTGACAGTCTATACACAGCCAAGGAATGTAGTAATAAAAATGCAGCGTTCTCTTCTTGTATAGCCTGAACCAACGGTCAAACTTAATGTGAAACCATAGTTGACCCTGAGCAAATCTTGCTCTGTCAGTGTACGTAAGGCAACAGGGCGAGAAAAACATAAACATGAGCCTACTGCTGTAAATATATTGCTATATAAAGAAGGGCATTTTAGTGACCAAGGTACTAAACGCTTTTTTTTCCCAAATGCAAAGGAAGGCACCTTCCATTTGACATGAGAAGAAATCAAAGGTGTATGCTCTCTAGATTTTTAAGAGAGAGAGAGGTGTGTGTGTGTTTAATTCAGTTTACCTCAATCAGTGAAGTGATGGCAGTGTATTAAAAGTTTCTCTGAAGAAGGACACTTACTAAAAGAAGAGGGAGACTGAATGTTTTCAACAAATACTTAAACAAGAAGCTTCCCACTGAACATTTCTAATGGAATGGCCTTGTCAGTTTATCAAGTACACGTTCAAATTACCCCAGGTCCAGCATTTCACAAGGCCTCAGTGCCTAAAATTGTAATACGAGTGAGTGTGCTGTTGTGTATATACCGAGGCACTTCAGCCAGACAGTGGTTAGATGTAGTCAATGGTGTTTCTGATTGGCTGTTAAAGTTTGTCATTAGAAGAGGAATGTTTCTTCAAATATGTGTACAGTGGAAGCAAGAGCTGTACCTTCAGCAGTGAAAGTACTTAAGTCATTGCTGTTGTGAGTGATTTCCAGGTGATTGATTCCACTTCTAGCTTAGTTGCTATGCCATCCATTCCAATTCATGAAGGATTTATTTTACTACATTATTCATTTGCAATATTTGTATCATTGAACATGGCTTATAAAGTTGTTTTGGTTTATCTAGGATATATATTTACCTATTGGTTTCATAGAACTCGAAAGTGATGTAATTTGCCCAATAGGATTGTATGTGACAATAACTGTGGCGGTTTCCTGACACTTCTCTGTCATTGTTGGTCGACCTGAGCTTTAGATGAGAGAGAGGGATCCTTTCTCCGGTTTTACTTAGTACTTCTGAATCTTTGCAGAGGGTCACTCTCATCATTGCATCCATGGAAGAACATCCCTAACCTGAAGATACTAATCAAGAGAAACACCACCACAATCTACATCGGTGTTCTTTGCACCTGCACAGCAAAGTTTGCTTTCTTGTCAACTCAAGAAAAAAATTATGTGTACAATATTACTGTTTGTGAACTTGGTTAGAAGTGTGCTGCATTGATTGAAAGAACCAACACAGTCAATGAGGACAAGATAAAAAAAAAACCTTAATTTGGAGAATCCACAAACCTTTCTTTTGAATCGATGTGATTATTCAGCTGTGCTTTGCTGCATGTCTCCTTGTTGCTCTTCTGTAAGGAAGAAATTTTCACGTTTGTTGTGATTGGCTCCTAAATTATAAAACAAATAAATTACTAGATGCGAACAACCTATGCAGCCAACCAAGGTATTTCACAGCACAGTAAAAATAATACACACATAATATATATTTTCTGCCAACTGAGTGCGATTGTTTTATGTTTTGTGTCCTCTGTATATGTTTATGAAATTGTGTCTAAAATGTATTGCTGAGTGCATCCTTAATGTTTAAGCGTAAAGGGAATTAATACTTGACCGTTCTTCTAAAATGTAATGTGTTCATGAACATCTTTAACGTGGAAGCCTTACAGAGACTCATAGCCTTTGCAAGCTCAAAGATTAAAATATTCTTTTTAATGTACTTTTACGAATAAAACTAAACAGAAAAAATGTCAGTCTGGACCAGATATTCATAATTCAAAATCCAGGACTCCGTGCATGAATATGCTGATTACAAAAGTTTTTCATAGCAATTTTGTCACGATACACTAACCTTGTACTCCCGATACAATTGGAGCGATGTGTGCTTCCACCCTTCTCCGAACCTGGCTACCAACCATACACTAGCAATATGTTGATTAGAGAAATACCTGGGGAAGTGGGAATGGGATGATAGAGAAGCTGATAAACTGGATATTGTCACACTGCCTGGTTGCACAGCTGTCTTTGGTATACACTGCATGAGCTTTGATTCCTAAAGACAATAAATGATTTTTAGTACTTATGTCGTACTAATGGCAGCTCGTAACTTCAGATACAGTATATACTATACCTTTTGGCCGTTTCTGTAAGTCAGTAAGTTTAATCATTTAGGCGAGAAGTTATAGTTTTGGGGATCTTCATGTATTATTTGGTGACTAGCAAACTACTACTCTCACCAGGCAGCAAAGACTTTAGAGCATCCCAAACTCTTTCAAATTTGGTATATTATTTATAGAAATTTAATATAGCCTTAGAGCCCGCCGTAGCGGGCTCTACCAGCCGTTAAAGGGCCGCTCCAGCTTTAAAAGCCCAAGCAGAAGGCGAGAGCCTTTAACAAGGGAGCGGGCCTTTAATGGCCGGTAGAGCCAGCTACGGAGGGCTCTAAGGCTATTAGAACATTCCACCCCTAAAGGGCAGAATGTTCTAATTTGTAAAACAAAGGCCTCATGGAGCCCGAGGGGGTTGAAATGCCCTCGAGCTCCGTGAGGCCTTTGTTCACAGCAACAGCTGTGAACAACCATTGGAATGTTGATGCTCCTGGCTTCTACCAGCCATTAGAAGCCCGGAGCACTCCATTGTTTTCAATGGAACACTCAACATTCCAATGTTCTAATATGGTTCTTAAAATGTCAACTAAATCACCTCCTCTTTTAAAATATGTGAGTATAAGGACCAACAAACTTTAGACCTGAGAAAGCATGTTAGTTCAATTTGAAGTAAATTATCAGAATGAAGAGAAATTGCAACCTTTCCGAGAGAAACATATGAGACCATATTAAACAGGTTCTCTACAATAAGAAAACATCTGATCTTGACAGAGTCTTGTGCACTGTTAGGAAAATGTATATTCCTACTCACTTAGATTGCAGGTCTGCCAGCATTCATTTGGTTTTACTTTTTAATTCATTGTGGCCATTCCCATTTAGGGTTCAAGCCATCTTTTATGTGCCAAATTACATGTCTAAGATGACTTTCTACTAGATTAAAATCTCCACCTTAATAAAAACGTGGCTAGCTATTAGAGGCATATGTGTTTCCCAATTTGTTGTTGATTCCCTCTACTTAAATTTCAACCAAGACATGTCGACCTTCTCAATATTTAATAATGTTACTAAAGGTTTAAGAAATAGCATTGCCATTGAGAGTGTTCCCTCTAATTACTTCCCGTGTGTGGCAGTATAAAGTCTCTGTGGGCTGCAGCCAAGAGTACGTGCTCCAAGAAACTGACCATTCATGCGAGTGAAGTGTGCAACTGCCAACACCAGTGCCGTTTGCGGTGGCATTGTCTGAATAATTACATAAAGACAGAAAAGTCATGTTACAAATGATTACAGGCTTTTTTTTATTATAAAATCCTGTTTAGGTATTACTTCTAGGCCTTTGCGTACTGCTAAAGGTAAGTCCTTAACTCAGAAGACAGACGCTCCAGAAGTAGTGATAACCGCAGGTTTATTAAGTATCACAGCAGCAGAGACCCCAGCCACATCAATGCCAGATCCAACTGACTTGATTACAGAACTGCAAATTCCAACATAGCAACCAACCCACATTCTGAATCCCTTACATCATTGCCTGGATACTCTGCATGAAAGATTAAATACAGAACACCACATCACCTCCCTCCTAATAAAACTCCAACAAATGGATAAATACAAAAACGAATAACTAAACAAATGAGTGAGCAGAAAATGCAGGTCACACTTTAGCAAACGCAATCTTGTGATTGGAGTGGAATTCTTCTTGTACGAAGTGGTCTAGCGACCTCCTCTTGAGCAACATGTGCATTCATGACATGATCCCCAATTGATTGACACTTACCAACCCTATTCAAGTTCCAAATTCTGTGATCATTGGTTTTCACAGCATTCTTAAAAACCTTAATGATCCTAAAAGATTGACTGAATTTGGACTTCCTCCCATCTCTCCTTGGTGACTTGATCCTAACCCAATCTCCTACACTCACCATGGTACTTTTCACCACCTTCCTCTCGTCATATACACACTTTCCTTTTCTCTCTCTCTCTCTCTCTCTCTCTCTCTCTCTCCTCTCTCTCTCTCTCTCTCTCTCTCTCTCTCTCTCTCTCTCTCTCTCTCTCTCTCTCTCTCTCTCTCTCTCTCTCTCTCTCTCTCTCTCTCTCTCTCTCTCTCTCTCTCTCTCTGCTATCCTATCTTCTCTCTCTTCTCACTCTCTCTCTCTGCTATCCTATCTTCTCTCTCTTCTCTCTTCCATAAGGGAGTCACCTCAGTATTGGCAACCCTGCCTTTGAACAAGCGAAAGGGAGCCACTCGGGTTGAGGAATGCGGTGTAAATCTGTACTCCTTCATGGCTACCTCCCAATTTCCATCAGACACAACAGCTTGTTGTAACGTTTCTTTAAGTACTTTCACAAATCTTTTTACCCCACCATTACTCTCTGGGTGATATAACGCTGCTTTCTTATGCTTAATACCCCTAGTTCTCAGAAACTCTTCTACTACCCTAGAGGTTAACTGAACCCCATTGTCTGACAAAATTGACAACGGAAAACCTTCCTGTTCAAAAAGTTCTTCCTAAAATTCAATACCCACCTCTGATGCAACAGAATTGACCACCTTGATCTCCGGCCATCTGGAAAACATATCAAGACACACCAACACATACTGGTCCTGAGATTTTAACCTCACAGGGCCTAAAATGTCAACCGCAATATCTGACCACAGACAACAGGCCTGTTCCCTTATCACCATGGGTTGCGTCTTGCACTTCAAAATCCTATCACTGCACAAGCATTCCTTACAATTTCGAACCACTCTTTCAATATGCATATCCATGGCCTTCGTCTAGGCAATCCTTTCCTTCGTCTAGGCAATACCCATATGACTGGCATTAGCATTACTCACCAATTTGTCTCTCAGACTACATGGGAAACCAATTTGCTGCCCCGCATGAGGAGATAAGATCATTAACAGCAGCTAACTCTTCCCTGACCTGCCAATACCCTTTAAGTTCATCTTCACAATCTTTCTTCTCACACTAGCCACTAAGAACCTTCGGCATGACCTTTTCTAACACCTGATCATTGGCTAAACACTCTCTCCATTTACCCTCAGAAATCGAACCCTCACTGAACAAACACACGTTGATCTCAAATTCTTCACCACCAAACTAGTCACCTTCCTCAGACACATCACCCTCACTACCACCAAGTCTTGAAAGACAATCGGCCAAAATGTTATTAGAGCCAGGTAAGTAAGAAACCGCAAAATCAAATTCCTGCAATGCCACCATCCATTTTTGTATCCGAAGCAACACAAAATCGATACCCCTCTTGGTGAATACTTAACGGTTTGTGATCAGTTAAAACTTCAAACCTCTTGCCCTACAGAAATTTTCTTAGTTTGCACACCGCCCAAAAAATACCCAGGGCTTCCTTCTCCACAACCGAATAATTACACTCAAAGGTCTTGAGATAAATAAAATAGTCTTCTCCTTTCCATCTACCTTCTGCAATACGACAGCTCCTAACCCTTTCGAGCTGGCATCTGTCATTACATAAGAGAATTTTGTTGGATCAAAACTTCCCAGATTCGGAGCTTCACTCAGTTATTTCTTAATACACTCAAACTCTTTGTCACAACCTTGGCACCACACAAATTCACTCCCCTTCTTGAGCAGCGCTCTCATAGGCAAGTTTTCTCTGCAAAATTAGGGACAAATTTATTATAGAATTTGGCCATCCCCAGTAATTTCACCAGGTCCTCCTTGTTTTGAGGAGGATGAAGATTACAAATGGTGACAACCGGGAGGCTTTGGGTTTAATACCAGATGCAGATACAGTTATCCCAAGTATTCAATCTCTTGAAAATCAAAATTAGATTTATCTGCCCTGAGTGTAAGACCTGCTCCTAACAAAGATACCACCTTCAATCTTCCATCATGTTCTTCAAGATCAACCCCAAAAATTAGTACATAATCCTGATACACTTTGACACCTTCAACTCCCCTCAGAATGCCCTCCATCGCCCTCTGGAATACAGAGGCCGCAGAAATAAGCCCGAAAGGCATTCTCATGAATTTGAAGGTGCCAAAGGGGTGATAAAGGCCATAAGGTCTTGAGACAAAGAATGAAGCTTGACGATAGGCCGAAGTAAAATGAAAAAGACGAGAAATGCTTCGTACCCTCAAGAGAACACAGCATTTCTCTTATGTTGGGAAGCTTATAGTGGTCAACTACCACCGCTTTGTTGAGCTCTCTCAAGCCAATACAGAGTCTGGCCTCCCCATTGGCTTTCCGAGTCATAACCACTGGAGAAACCCACTCTGTGGCTTCCAGTTCATGAATAATACCATTCTCCAAAAGTTGATCTAATCCCACTTTCTTGCTTTCTCTTAGCAACAATGGCACATTTCTAACTTTTGCCACCTTGGGCGTGACATTTGATTTGAGCTTTATCTGGTGCATATAGTTTTTAAGACAACCCAATTTCTTAACAAACGCCTCAGGAAACTCTCTGATCCAGTCTTCAATCACTCCACCCACCAACTTGACAGGTGACATCTCTTTCAAACACACAGAAGGATTTTGATTGCGATCCAGATATACATCTAGAACACGTTGTTGAAACCAGCTAATCAGTGAGTCTCCCTTCATTAAAAACATATATCTTACCAGAAATAATTCTTCCTTTAAGATCAATAGTGCCCTAAAAATAACCCAAAAGATCAGTGGTCTCACCCCATACCCTTTTGGCTTTATGTCTGGTTTCAGCAACGTTACCTTACCCAACAGAGGCTGCTCATAAAACATTTTCGGGATAAGAGTTCTTAGCTCCAGAGTCGAAAAGCATGTTCAATGATGCATCATTGATCATCACAGTTTCAAGCTGACCTTCACCAGCCAGTTCTTTGATTTGCAGAATGTTAACCTCATCAACAACCTCTTCATTTATATCAACCTCTCTGCCCTTCTTCAGCTCTTTTCTTGATTTGCAGCATCTGGAAAAATGGCCTTTCTTTTCACAGACGTTGCAAGTGACCTTCCACCCAGGACAATCTTTAAAGTTTGCCATATGCCCCAAGTTACCACACCTAAAGCATTTACCCTGAAAACTCTTAAGATTGGAGGACTTCAGCACTGTGCTCGTCCTGAACTTAATTTTTATAGACTAGTCATACACCACTTTAATGGCCTCGCCATCTTTTTTTTCCAAGGACACATCTTTCCTTATCGTATCAACACAATTTTTCGAGTGCTCATGATTTTTGGCTATTGTAAGGACCTCCTGCAATGAAGGTTTGTCCTTTTGCCACAAACTGTCTCTGGCTTTATCAAGGGTACAGCCTAACATCAATTGGTCTCTTAATGGTTCCTCCAAAGACACCCCAAAGTTGCAAGTGGATGCCAACTTGCGCAAAACAATGATATATTGCTCCACCGACTCCTCCTGGCTTTGCATTCTCCTCCCAAAGTGATACTGTTTAAGAACAGTACTAACCATAGGAAGATAATGCAAATCCATTTTTTTATACAAATTTCATATTCATTTAAACTAGAAGAATTGCTGTCCGAAAGGTCAGGAAGATGTTCAAAGACCTCCCGACCTTCCGAACCCAAGCAATGCATGAACAAGGAAGTCTTTCTCTCCGCACCGAGAGATGTGCCACATACACGGACATAATGCCCAAATACTGTTATGGGCTGGATTGAGGCCCTAATATAGGTGCACCGTTTCAGAGGCACAAATCCTTCGTGCCACAGAGACAGGCAGGCCCTTTCACCTACATTGGCCCTCCCTTCACAAATAACGAGCAACAGAGTCTGTCCCTTATCTGACGTGTGCTCTGGGTGCAGAAGACGGTCCATCCTAAATACGTCATATCCATGTCCAACAGTGACTAACCTATGTCACAACGAGTTCTTAGAAACAGACCCTTAAGCTCTTGGGATTTTCCCTAGCACAGGATTATTGATTTCTCCAAGAACTCATTAAATATGCATGAACCACTATTTCCTAAGGGTTCATTCCTGACGTCTTCCTCTAACCGACTGTACGTCAATACTAACATTCCAAGGTACCTATCAGGTATAAATATACCTCCCTTTGCCCAAGCAAACTAGAGGGGACCGAGACTTTCCATGCCGACACTCTGACCTGAGACGCTGCAACCTGCATCATGCCACAGCTCCAGCTGGCAGAGGTCCATCCACCCATCCTGGGGTGTCCAGCTCGAGACCAGGATGAAGTCCCACTGAGGTAATGGGGTTAGACTAAATCCTAGGGGATTCTTGGCTCTCTAAGACCTACACACATGCTAGGTACACTTAGGTACATCTAGTTAGGCATCATAGGGGTATAGGCTTTATCTTAATGCATTCTGCATTTCATGTATGTGTTCATTACTATTGCACAATGGTAAAACTGTACCATGCATTTTTATTTAACTGCACTGCTGGCCATATTTCTCTGCTACTGTCCAACAGTTGTCGCAGCACATATAACCAGTACTAGAACAACAACTGTGCAATAAATTTTATTGTAAACACACCCGACTGTTTCTTCTATGTACTTCTCTGAGATGAGTGACTGAATGAAAAGTAGTATATTGTTTCCACGATCCTGAGGGATCAGGGTTTTATGTTATGTGGTTGCCAGAAGCTATTCCCTTCTTGTCTTCAAGAAGTTTCTAGTGGCCTCTGAGCTAGCTGGTACACAGTAATTAAGTTTAATATACGCGATAGGGGCATACCGACCTCAGTCCTATGCCAAGCCTATAGAGTATGTTATTCCAATGCGCAGAACCTATTAGGGAAATAGGAACTACACTACATGACGCCCAAACGTGAATTTGGCACTTATTTAACAATAGAATCTGAGTAGTTCAGTCATGCTTATTCTCAGAGACCCCTACTCACAAAACGCCAGAGACGTCTGGAGTGGGTAGGCACAAAATTCCGCCACAGCTGAGTAGGCAAACTTCCTATGTATTGGCTGTTGGTTAATCAAGCTTGAAGGAAAAAGTTCCCGAACAATTGTGCCTTTTAAAACCTTATCTTAAAACCCTTTAGGACATTTTGTTTTCACAACACAATGTCTGTCGAGGCAGCTGTTCCTGTCCCTGGGACACAGGTTTCAAACGACGAAGAGGAAGCAAATGCAATACATTTTGCATCCAAAATCAGGCATACACTCACACAAAAACCCCTCAGACATGGTTTAACAGACCAAGAGGGTACAGTGATATTAATAGAGGCACACGAAGATTATCAAACAGATGTGTTCTATTCTTGGGTTACATTCCCAGCAGTAAATGCAACAACTCAGACTTTTCATTCTTACATACATGAAAAAGTCCCAGCGGTCTACACTCCGTTCGAGGAGATTAAGATTCCGCACACTGACCAGGACCACAATTTCTGGTTTAATGGCGCACTACAACAAATAAATAAAACCAGGTTCGGTCCACTAGGTAGACCAGGAGCTACATGGCCGACATTAGCCGGCTACACACCACATCCTGACATTGATATAATGCCACAAGATGCACTGCTCTTACAACACAAAGAGTTGGTAAAACTCTTACAGAGCCATGACGCAACTCGTCATGAGGACACTTGGTGTCCAGCCCACAGTAGCTACAAATAACACAGCTCCAACACAGAGCACCGCTACTAAAATCACTCCACAAACATTACACACAGTAATGGGTAAACTGCCCACAAAATGTGAACAGATTCCTTTCTGGGTAGCTCAGAAAATTATCCAGTTAGAAGCAGTATTTCCAAATACCACACCATTTGAAAGCATATAATGCTAACACTGCTTGCCCATGGGGATCACACCACAGTTAGAGGACTGCACCACTTGGGGTACAGTCTTTGCTGCATAATATATGGGGCGGCGTCCCGTCCCCAAACCACTGGCACAGCCCTGTACTTTCACTTCAATTGCGTTCAATACAATATACTCCATTTTTCTCATTGTACTCATATTTTATTCCAGTCTTTCACAGTGGTCCCGTTTTTGCCACACGCAAGGTGATGCAATTTTCAAAGATTTCTCATGTTCAAGTTGTGTCCATCCGGACCTCTCCTCAAGAACACGTACAGACGCATTGTTTCTCCAAAGCAGTTTATTAAACCCAATGCATTTCGGGCTACTGGGGCCCTTCGTCAGGGGTAACTACAAACAACAAGGAAACATTATTATTCCAATGTGTATACAAAACAACATTCCAAATGTGCATATCGCTTTCACTGCGCCCTAATGTCCTGTGACTGTCTGGTATGTAACTCAATTTCAATAAGCTAACGCTCCATTATACCAGAAACCTTTAGCACAACTTGATCCCATCTCTTTGCTCCTACTCGAACCATACATATGACTCTACCGGTGGCTCCCACTCATTAACAAGAAGACCCTGAACACCCCCACTGTTCCTCTTACGCTGTTACTTTACTTTCATACTGTGTTAACTTGGCTCTATTATTAAACACAGAGAGGCTCTCAACTCCTTCCCCTTACCCACAGATTCCACCCCCGTATTTTTACCTTTCTTCCCCAAACCTGACTACACACCCTCGATGAATTAATTTTTACCATGCACGCCGCGCCGTCTTTGAATCATTAACCTCACATTTTTCTATTGCCCTCGACTTTTAATGAGACCCACTTTACTGCCGTCCGCGTTGATCCCAACCAAACGTCAACCCTTTCCAATCTTCCCCGGTTAAAAAAACCCATATATTATGCATCTTATATTACTTGTGCCAACAGGGCAAGGCACATTACCAGTGAGCACGCAATAAGGAATGATTTCGGACAAAATTTGATCGACAATTTAAAACGAAAGGTGTGCATCCCCCATTTCCTATGATGTGTACAGTCTTTGCTGCCATATATACCAGGACTCATGGTATTCCTTCCTTAGCGGTAATTCCAGATGTCTTACGACAGATACAGAACAAGTATGGAGCTGAACAAGCTCTGACCTTAGGTATGAAATTACTAGGTAATTACGACCAGGTATCAACAATAATACTAGCTAACATTAAAGGGGAAGCAGCTTCAGTGGCGATCCGCCAACACCTAAGAGAGGTCAGTCTTATAGACCAACCACAAGAACTTCCCAAAATAATTGAAACTCCATATGCAGAACTGGGAAGGGACAGTTTGGGTAGGAAAGCATTTAAAACCACAGCTAATGGGCAGTCCTGAGAAGGACAATTCTAAGCAGACACCTACTTCTTCTAAAAAGAAGTGGGATAATAATAAAAAACATTTTTCTGAAAAAATTCTCAGTCTTGAGGTAGGTCTCCTCAACAGGATCCCTCTGCAAAGAGGTATAACCTTAGGAATAGGGATAATATTAGGAAACCTGACAGGTATCAGGATACTGATACACATTCCTCTCGACAAACAACACAGGGAGAGAAGGAAAGTCAGCACACAAAGAAGAGCGCAAGCAGTCCAGGGACAAGCACGCTCAGGACTCTTCTAAAACAGAAGACAAGCCACAATCCAAACCTCAATTTAAAAGAAGAAAGTTGCAGGTCTCAAAGTTAGACATGCACAGAATCCTAAGGACTCAACTTCTGAACGGGGAATGGGCTCAGACAATGCTAGACAGCGCGGCAGAAGTAACAATAGCTCGCCAGAACCTGAAGGAATTTCTGGACAGCAAAATTGAATGATTACATCACGGTGGAAACACCAGACAAAAGGGTGAGCGTCCCACACAAGTTATATGAAATAACACTCCGCAAGGAGGAGAACAAACACAGGAAAGTAAAAGGTCTCTTTGCGAAGAACCTATTGTCTGGTTTTGGCATACTGTTAGCAGAACAAGATTAGCCGCCAGCATTCGTCAGGGAGCGCCCAAAGGGAGAAAGTATATTTTGCCTGCATTTTCCAACCATGTTCCAGTTCACCTTAAACATACATATGCACGGGAGTGGGCAGTAGCCCAAGCTCCAGCATTGTATAAAAATCACGCTGGATGGGATGATGCCTCAACCCACCACGTGATCCCGTTAATAGTTTCACCACATGCTCAAAGACAATATCCTATTAAGCAAGAAGCTAAAAACACAGGTCAGGAAGATCTTAGATCAACTTGAATACCAGGAGCTCATTGAAAAATGCACTTCACAAAAGAACAATCCCTTGTTTCACTTATCAAAATATGATAATACATTTCGTCTAGTTTTCATTTACAGACACTTGAACACTTGCACAAAGACATATGCTGTCCAACATGCAGATAGTGCCGCATTAATGAATAACATTATGCGGGAAAAATACAAAACAACACTTGTTGTTTCAAATGGATTTTTCTGTCAACCTATAGCACCTGAAAACAGGTACCTAACAACATTTAGTATATTAGTGTCCCAGCGACAATTTTTTGTCATCTCCCCCGTGGGTATAAGAACAGCTCAGTGGTATTTTCTGAAAGAGTTACTGAATGGCTAAAGCACTTTGATGAAGAAGCGTTGTCCTATTTGGATGATATTTATCTAACGGACGACCTATTGGGGAAACACTTAACCAGGGTGAGCACCATTATTATGGGATTCGCCTCTGGGGGCTACAAATTTAATTTTGAGAAATCAAAAATTGCCCACCTCTGTGTCCTATTTTTGGGATACTAGTGTTCAAGTGAAGGAAAAAGCCTGGCAGCTAACTTTTTAGAAAAGTGTGCGCTGCTCCAGCCTCCAAAGACATTAAAACAACTTCCAATCAGTACTGGGATTCCTAAATTTTGGCAGAACATACATTTTGGATTTCGCAGAGAGAGTAAAACCTTTCTACGACCTTTTTCAAACCTGACTTTTCAGTCAAACACTGGACACAAGAACACACCAATATTCTTTGTTCACTCCAGGAAGATATTATTGCTTCCAAACACATACACACACGTGTAAACTTGCACCACTTGGTACTCAGTATCATTTTGGGTCAATGCGGGTACACTTATTAAACCTTTAATGAAGGTGAAACTGTACCAATCGCATACAAATCTCATCTGTACACAAACACAGAAATGAGTTTTAATTCAACAGGAAAAAATTCTGACAACCATTCAGACTGCTGTAGCAAAAGAAAGAGCACTAGCACATAGGATGATGCATTATTGTCGTCACCCCGGTACCGGGGCTAGCATTCCTAATGCCAAAGCCTTACATCCAGAATGGATACAAAGGGCTAATTCTTTTGCTGCATCAGACTTTGAATCCAGATTTGATCCAAGTTTAAAAACACAGGCATTCCTGCAATATGAGAAAGAACATCATCTACCAAATAAAATCTTGCCTCTAGATCAGTATGAATTTTTAAGAGTTACAGTGATGGGTCTGCCCCACCGGCCGCCTTTGTTAAAGATCAGATGCTGGATGGCAAGTTCCGTCCTCATTGCACCAAAAAACTACCTCTAGGTAATAGCACAGCTCGGTTGGCAGCTTTAAAAGCCCTGATACTTGCACTTGTAAACACGGATCGAGAATTCCCCACACTCATTGTGTGCGATTCCTTTTACTGTGTGCAATCATACAATAAAGCATAAAACGCTTTGGGAACAAGTAGTTCAGTTGAGAAACGAACTACCTCTGCCCACTGAAATTTTGCCTCTCGATTTATACTGACGGATCAGCACAACCCGCTACAGGGAGTAAGTAAGCAAGCTTACAGTGCAGCGTGTGCAATCGTTAAAGGTCGCATGCGCGATGGTAACTTCAGACCAATGGTCACAAAAACTCAATCTTTAGGAGATTGTGCAGCTCAGCGAGCTGAACTACAAGCGTTCAAACTGGCACTTGAAAATACAGATCGCGAATTCCCCACACTTATAGTGTGCGATTCCTTTTACTGTGTTCAAACATAGTAATAAATATTTATACCATTGGGAACAAAATGGGTTTAAAGATGAAAAAGGTGGCATAATTAAACACAAAAATTATGGGAACAGGTAGTGGAGTTTAAAAAAACGACCTACCAAACAAAAACTCACGCGATTACCACACTGAGTCATCAACGTGATGGCGTGCACGTTGCAGGGAATTCATTGGCAGTAGAAGCCACACAGGGGCTGTTCACACAGCTTCCGTAGCTGCGCACACTCGTTCAACAACGAGAATAGACGGTTAGAATATGGTGGCTGTAATTACTTCACGCAAAGGCAGCACAGCAGTGCCTAAGAAATTTCCATTCATATACTCCTACAAGTTAGGTGCAAACAACATTCCATATGCTCAGATTCCTGGAGTGGGGGATAGAGTATTTCCAAATATGGATAGTAGGCAGGAATTAATCATTTAAAGCACACAAGGGCTTGGGCTCCGCGCATTCAGGGGTAATAGCTACTATTTCTTCATTGCAACAGTGCTATTGGTGGCCAGGGATCAGAAGTCAGACTATTGGCTTTGTCTTGAACTGCAAAATCTGCAAACAAATGCCAGGCTACACCATCGCAAGACCCGCGCAGGTCCCATTGCTAGATAGCATCAGACTGTCCACTTGATCGTGTCATGTAACAGGACCACTGTGGCCCCTCAAATTTTGAAGTGGCTTAAAAATATATCTTGGTGGCAGTGGATCCGTGCTCAAGTTTCCGATAGGTATGGCCTTAGCGCTCGGCTGACGCTCAAAACTGTTATAGAAAGATTTGCGAGTCCATAACAGGAGATACGCAATCAACGTTACACCCTGACTGTGGCTCCACGCTTAGCTCTCGGGCTGACAAAGAGGCCATGGAAGGGATGGGCGTAGCATTACGGTACTCCTCTCCAATGCCATCCTGAGGGAATTTAGGTAGAGGAGAGGAAGGACTGGGGCATAGAGCAATCCTTAACAGCTAGGGTATTAGGCGGGGCGCTAGTGAGGTCAAACACTTATATGGATTCAGGGGGCAATACACACCCAGCCAAGAAGCTCTCTAGGGGGTCTGACTCCATTTACGAATGTGGGAACCTGATCATAAATGTGAAGGCACGGTGGCGGATGAAAACCATTCTGTATCTATGATCGTTTGGCTGTTTTACAGGAACTTAAGGAAACAAAGAAACAAACAAAGATTCTGTCAAAGTGAAACAGGCTGCTACTGGGAAGTCGAGGTATTCACGGCAAGACCTGTCTGAATCCCAAAAGTCGGGGATCTGGGCAGAGAGAGATAAAGATCGCGGACACAAAGGAATGTGGCCCCTCGTTCAGGAAAACCTGTGCCATTCCTTGAAGTGAAAGGAACAAGAACTGTACTTTTGCCGCATCTTGCCGTGAAAAAGGAAAACAGATTCATTTCAAATGAAAGAATCAAACAACACTATGTGGCCAATACTGAGCAGTAGGCCTTGTGAACTCCACAGTAGTAGACGTCCCTCTCACTACTATTCAAGAACTTCAAACTGAAAAGCTCATCACGTTTGAGAAATCAAATCCATTGAGTGGGGGACTATGCAACAATGCAATGGAACTAGTTCTCCTTGAACCAACCTTTCAAATTCAAAATAAAAGTCAAGACAACACTCAAGTTGCAATTTGGCCAAAAACAAATGTGTACACCAACGTTTTTCAAGAAAAACATCAAATAATAAAAGCTTCAACGTTTTTCAACAAAAACATCAAATAATAAATGCTTCAACGTTTTTCAACAAAAGCATCAAATAATAAAAGCATCAACGTTTTTCTCAACAAAAGCATCAAATAATAAAAGCATCAACGTTTTTTTCACAAAAGCATCAAATAATAAATGCATCAACGTTTTTCAACAAAAGCAACAACTAATAAATGCATCAATGTTTTTCAACAAAAACAAAATATTAACTTCAACATCTGAAAGTTTTTCAGCAAAGACATCAACTATTAATTTCAACATTTCAAACGTTTTTCAACAAAAACAGCAGAAATAACTTCAACTAAACACCATGCAATTTCAACAATTGATCATACAGCTACTGGCTATTTCATTAACTGTGATACGTTTTCCATGGCTCCACGTGAACAGGAAGCAAAGCCAGCCAAAAACAAACAACGAACATGCAAGTACAAACTTTTGAACCTTTTCTTTTTCCAAAAAGATACAGACCTGGCTTCACCATGGGTAGAACTATGAGGTATTTCTGGGTTCATCTTTTTCTGTTCTAGCTTTGCTTAGAGCTAGCTTTTAGTATGACTCTTAGTGGACACTTTCTACAACACGGGATCAACATAAAACTGAAGCCACGTCCATTTTCAATTCAAATGCAAAAGAGACTTATAAATGTATTCGGCATGAACAAGCCTTTGTATTCTAAATGATGTATTTAATCATCCGGTTTTTAATTCTGATTAATGTATTTTGAACTTTCATTCATTTTCATTCATTTTATCATTCATTCAGTGATGTCATTACCTGCAGTACATTTTTCTGAAAATTGGGTTACTGATACAGTGAATAATATGCTGTCTGTTTTAGGAATAATTGCTACATTTTCAGATCATGAAATGTTAGAGATTTATTCTTATTGTGACGCTTTATACCCGTTACCTTCATTAAGGTTATCAACTCCTACACAATTGTAATGCATCTAGAAATGTGGTTGTTTAAACACCAGTAGGAACGTTGCCAAACACCACCAAACACCATCGCACGGGGGGTGGAATAGTTGACATACATCAGCAGGGGCAACATTAGATGCCATTTACAAAACAACAGGACAGACCCAGTTAGGAAAGTATGGATGGTTTGGCCTTTTGACACAAATACCTGTCACAAAAATGATTCCTGAACATCACCAAGGGACTCCGTATACATAAGCCAGACCTACGTTATGTACAGATAACATCCAGAGGTAGTGAAATCCTACAGTGTAGGGAAGTTGTGCCCTTTTTGGCTAGAAGCCCCAACACTGAAAGTAGTGAACCAAAAGTTTCCTTTATAAAGTTCAAATGCTTTGAGCAATCTGAAAACCATGCTTGTGCAGCACTTTTATTTTTTATTTCACATCAGCTAAAGAAATATTTTTTCTTTTTTTGCAAAATAGCACTCTTAAATACACACTGCCCCTCTTTCCTTTTTGATACATTTTATCTTTCACATACAAGCAGTGTGATACACCTTGGGAATACCTTGCAAACAGGAACTATGCTTCTCATGGTTTCTAATATTTAAAAGACCAGTCTGAAAAGACTGCAACTGCAACATACCTGTTCTCTGATGCCTGTTTTTTTGCAGTGAAGAATGCGTGGTCATCATCTGTCTGACACTTCCAAAGGAAACGCCAGCGGCATTTACCACCAGGCTGGAACTGCTGAAGTCCCATGCTTGGCTGTGTCCCAAGCGTATTCCCATCAAACCAAAGCATTCCTTGCAAATATAGTGGGTGCCTTTTTGCTTCCTTTAGCACCACCAAGGTATCGATTACAGCACTGGCTGCCTCAGAACCAGCAACTGGCAGCACTGCTCATTCTGTGCTCCCACAACGATTCTGCGAGGTATTACAAAGGTCCGCGCCTGCAGTAACTAGCAACAGAAATGTTGTGTCTCTCAGCCACTTGTTATCTCGATTTTGCTAAAACATGTCCTGAAACACATTTTTTCTCTTATTGTTTCAACTCTGACCGAGTGCTTGGAGCTTTCCTCCAAATTGACCTTTCTTTTTTCTAAAGAAAGCATGTTCTTCTGAACAGCTTGTAAGAGTTTTCAATTTTATAAACAGGAACTTTTATAAGTAACTACTGACTCTAAGAGAGTATTTTTAATGACACTATAGATTTTTCCTGTCTCCACAGAGTCTATAGTAATTTTACATATTTTAACAGCTGCTATTTTTTCAGCTCATAAACCACTCTCATGCAACTACCTGCCAATTATATGCAAATGCCTATTTTAGTCACGTAGTTTGCTTTTAATGGGTTATTCACGATTGTCCATAGATTGGAGTGGGTGTTATGTGCTGGATTGAGGCCCTAACATAGGTGCGCTGTTTCAGAGGCACAAATCCTTCGTGCCACAGAGACAGGCAGGCCCTTTCACCTACATTGGCCCTCCCTTCACAAATAACGAGCAACAGAGTCTGTCCCTTATCTGACGTGTGCTCTGGGTGCAGAAGACGGTCCATCCTAAATTCGTCATATCCATGTCCAACAGTGACTAACCTATGTCACAAGGAGTTCTTAGAAATAGACCCTTAAGCTCTTGGGATTTTCCCTAGCACAGGATTATTGATTTCTCCAAGAACTCATTAAATATGCATGAACCACTATTTCCTAAGGGTTCATTCCTGACGTCTTCCTCTGACCGACTGTACGTCAATACTAACATTCCAAGGCACCTATCAGGTATAAATATACCTCCCTTTGCCCAAGCAAACTAGAGGGGACCGAGACTTTCCATGCCGACACTCTGACCTGAGACGCTGCAACCTGCATCATGCCACAGCTCCAGCTGGCAGAGGTCCATCCACCCATCCTGGGGTGTCCAGCTCGAGACCAGGATGAAGTCCCACTGAGGTAATGGGGTTAGACTAAATCCTAGGGGATTCTTGGCTCTCTAAGACCTACACACATGCTAGGTACACTTAGGTACATCTAGTTAGGCATCATAGGGGTATAGGCTTTATCTTAATGCATTCTGCATTTCATGTATGTGTTCATTACTATTGCACAATGGTAAAACTGTACCATGCATTTTTATTTAACTGCACTGCTGGCCATATTTCTCTGCTACTGTCCAACAGTTGTCGCAGCACATATAACCAGTACTAGAACAACAACTGTGCAATAAATTTTATTGTAAACACACCCGACTGTTTCTTCTATGTACTTCTCTGAGATGAGTGACTGAATGAAAAGTAGTATATTGTTTCCACGATCCTGAGGGATCAGAGTTTTATGTTATGTGGTTGCCAGAAGCTATTCCCTTCTTGTCTTCAAGACGTTTCTAGTGGCCTCTGAGCTAGCTGGTACACAGTAATTAAGTTTAATATACGCATCTGAAAGAGACACGTTAGTGACAGATTCCTTACCTTAGAATATCCCCAGGCGTCAGGCTGGATCCAGAAAGTTTTTGCGTAGCAGTACCCTTGCGCGTCGGTAGGCGGCGTCGTGCGGGCTCCGCGTCCGGCGTCGGGACCGCCGGGATGACGTCGCGGGCAGTACTTAGACGCCGCCCCTGCGCGCTGACGTCAGTTCTTCTTTTTCCGCGCCAGTAAGCGCAGATCCGGGAAGAGCAGTGCCCTAGTCATTTTTTGACTATCTTTTTGGTGATTTTTCACAGTTTTTCTCCACGAGTCTCTCGACTCCGAAGGTGTCGGTAGGGATGCCCGGCTTCAAGCCCTGCGACGTCTGTGGTCGTATGATGTCGATCACAGACCCGCATTTAGAGTGTCTCTACTGTCTCGACCACGACACGAAGTCGTTGCCGGGCCTTGCACCCGAAGCCTTTGCGAGAGCGGTCTCGAAAGCTCCTCGAGGTCCGGCAGTCGGCTCCGCGCCACACCAAGCCCCGGTCACGTGAGAGGTCGAGGGGCCGGTCGCGGAGTCCTCATCGGTCGTCGGGGTCCAAGTCTTCGCACTCCTCCGGTAAGTCGAAGCATAAAAAGTCTAAGAAGCGTCATCGCTCCACGACTTCGCCTCGCCGGTCTCGCGACTCGGCTAAGGCTCCTGTCGGCACCGTCCCCGCGGCTCCGGGAGTGCCTGTCGAGCCGCCCCCGCATTACCCGTCCTTCCCGGGTTCGGGGGCGACTCCGGCCGAGATACAGGAATTCCTGTCGGCCACGGCCCGCCTCTTCGGGCCTCAAGGTCCCCCCGGTGCACCTTCGGGCCCCGCGGGCCCTGATGGGGTTTCCCCGGCGCCGCCGACGACTCCGGTCCCGGCGCCGCCTGTCACACCAGCCTCGGTCCCGGGCCCGGCCTCGATCCCGGCTCCGGTGCTGCCGCAACCCCCATCGACGCCGGTTGACCTAACTACACCTCCGCCGGCGCCGATGTCTCCGGTGCCATTTCCGACGCCGCCCGGGGCTCCGGGCGGCGTCGTTCCCCGGTTCTCTCCGGATCCGGACACGGCGCCGGACCAGCGTCGCTCGACGCCGGCTCCGACGCCGTTGAGACCTTGGGTCCCGCGTGTCCCTCCTTCTCCTTATTTTGAACCTGAGGAGGACGAAAAGGACTGGGAGGGGTCGGAGGACCCTCTCACACAGCAGTGTGAGTACGAACAGGACTGGGCTGAGGAACTTGGGGATGCCAGTGGTGTGGACACCTCCCCTGACCCTGGCATGCTGTCTCCTCCTTCCGTGGCAACGGAGGAGGGAGCAAATTTTGCAACGGTGTTGCGTAGAGCAGCTGGGGCCTTACACCTCCAATTGCCTACAGTGGCCGTCAGGACTAACTTCCTGACGGAAGTGCTTCAGCCGGCGGCTACCTCCTCGGAGCCACTGCTGCCGTTTAATGACGCACTTTCTGACGTTCTTTTGGGCACCTGGTCCAAGCCCGCCACAGGGGCTCCTGTGGATAGGAACGTGGCCCGACGCCATCGCCTCGCTCCGGGCGACCCCCTGTTCCTCTCCCAACACCCCACTCCTGAGAGCTTGGTTGTCCAAGCCTCTGCTTCCCAAACCGCCTTCCCTACCGCTCCTCCGGATAGGGAATCCAAACGCCTGGATCAATTTGGGAAGAAGGTCTTTTCTTCCTCCAGTGCTGGCTTGCGGTCTGTCAACACCGCTTGCCTTTTGGGCCGATATTCCCACTCTCTGTTGGAATCGGTGGCGCAAGCTTTGCCCCAGTGTCCTGAGGAGGTCCAGACACTGCTTTCCCGCGCCATTGCGGAAGGAAGATATGCGGCTAAATTCACCATTCGATATGGCCTTGATACCGCCGACTCGCTGGGTAGATCAATTGCAACGACAGTGGCGCTGCGCCGTCTGAGAACCACTGGTTTCTCGGGTGATGTCCAGAACACTCTTAAGGACATACCCTTTGATGGGGGTCGGTCTTTTTGGGAACAAGGCAGACCATGCGCTGGAGCGTTTTAAGGACTCACGGGCTACGGCCAAGTCCCTGGGCCTTTCTGCTGTACGCCCTCCGCAGCCATCTGCTTTTCGCCCCTTTCGTGGCCACGGAAGGGGCGCCCAGTCATGTCCGCTGCCCAGCCACCGGCCCGCGCAGCAAGCGTTTTCGAGTGCCCGAGGACGTGGCTCCCGCCGTGGCGGGTCAGGCAACCAGCGTGCGGGTCAGGCCACCAACCCCGCCCCGTCCGCGGCCTCCAAGCCCTCCTAGTCCTTCCTTTCAGGTGCACAGCACGCCAGTAGGGGGCAGGGTCCGCCATTACCTTCACCACTGGCGTGCCATCACCTCGGACAGGTGGGTCTTGGACATTGTCCGAAGGGGCTACTCCCTCCCCTTCGAGACCACCCCCCCAGCCATGCCACCTCAATTCCACCGCATGTCAGGGGATCACTTGGTGCTTCTTCAGAAGGAAGTTGCGGCCCTCTTCGCCAAGAGGGCCATCGAGCGCGTTCCGACCCCAGAAGTAGGACGTGGTTGCTTCTCCCACTACTTTCTGGTGCCCAAAAAGGACAAGGAGGGCATGCGTCCTATCTTGGACCTCCGGAACGTCAATTGCTTCCTCCGGAAGGAGAAGTTCAAGATGCTCACCTTAGCTCAGGTCTTGACTGCCCTCGACCCTGGAGACTGGATGGTAGCGTTGGACTTGCAGGACGCTTATTTCCACATCCCCGTCCTGCCGGCCCACCGGCGTTACCTGCGGTTCATGGTGGGCCTCGAGCATTTTCAATTCACCGTGCTCCCCTTTGGCCTCACAAGTGCCCCTCGGGTGTTCACGAAAGTGATGGCGGTGGTCGCAGCTCATCTGCGCCGGGCAGGGGTTCCAGTCTTCCCCTACCTTGACGACTGGCTGCTGAAGGCGGGCTCGTCCCAGGCAGTCATCTCCCACCTACAGACTACGGCCGAACTCCTGCACTCGCTGGGGTTCTCCATCAATGTGCCGAAGTCGCACCTGATCCACAGCTCCTTTTCATCGGAGCAGTTCTGGACACGACGCAGTTTCGGGCCTATCCTCCCGAACGGCGAGTCCGGGATATTCAGGCTATGATTCCAATCTTTCAGTCTCTATCCTGGGTTTCGGTACGGATGACCCTGAGGCTGCTGGGCCTCATGGCCTCCTGCATCCTGCTGGTCGATCATGCCAGATGGCATATGCGGGCTCTGCAGTGGGACCTGAAGTTCCAGTGGGCGCAGCACCAGGACAACCTGTCCGATCACGTCCAGATCTCGGAGGGGACTGCAAAACAGTTGCAGTGGTGGCTCTCGAACCGGCAATGGGTCATGGGCAGATCCCTCTCCCTTCCCCAGCCAGAGCACACAGTCGTGACGGACGCGTCCCTTCTGGGATGGGTCGGTCACATGGGAGAGGCGGAGATCAGAGGCCTCTGGTCTCCGGCGAGTCCCGGCTCCATATCAACAATTATATTCATCATGGTTAAGTGTTGCTATTAAGCCTTAGGTTTCATTATTTCTGGCACTGCAATAACTACTTCTTGACTGTGCCGCGCTGTTGCACAACTGTCAGTTAACCTTCCTCAGCAAGGACAATGCTTGGCACCATTTTGGATTTCTCCTGTGTGGTGCTAAGGAATGTGATGCACTGTTTTCTTCATTCTTGGTTGGAACATTGTTCCACACAATTTGGAGGAGTTTAATCCCAGCTGAGCAGAATTGGTGGAGTCTGTGCTTTTCGCACTGCCAACAGCCATTTTCTACTCCATCCACACGGTCTTGAGGAGTCAATCACTTTACATAGGTGCAGTTGATAAACTCTACCTAGCTCATTTGGAATCACAATTGAGCTAGGTAGGTTCTGTAGGAAAGTAGGATCTGCTTCTTATGGTTACCCCCACTTTTTGCTGATGTATCACTGTTTTTGGACTAGTCTGTCTGGGATCCTGCTATCCAGGACCCCAGTTTATCTGCTTTCTCCCTTAAATTGCTATGCATGTACTTTAGGTACACTCCAGATTGGATACTGGGGCACCCTTATAAGTCCCTAGTATATGGTACACCATATACCCAGGGCATAGGTACCCCAGAGGCCTCCAATGGGCTGAAGCTTGTATTATGCCACCCATGAGAGGCCATTCAAAATGACACAACAGGTCTGCTACAGCAGCCTGTGTAAGCTGGTGCTTGCACCACTTACTTAGATATAGGTTCACTATATCTATCTAAATCACTACACTTAAAAACCTATCAGTCACCCCTATGGCAGGCCTTATCAATCCTGAAGGCAGGGTGCTGGGTTTTACATGAGAGGGTGCTCCTGCATGAGCAGAGCCCCTCTGCAGCCTTCGGAGACCATTCTCCGGGGTTGTCAGTGATGCAGCCAGACATATAGGTTAAGTTGCATTCTAACCTCGCGGTAAATGCTAACTTTAAAACGGCTGCTTAGAAACATGTTGTGTTTGGTGTCAAACACCTTGGAATCATACCTCCACACCAGTAACTGGTGTGAGAGGTATGATTCCACCCTTCTAGAACCACTACTGTGGGTCACCGGTCTAACCGGTACCAGCTTTCTCGACCTGGGCAGCACAAAATGGATGCTGCCAGCCACAGACACGCTCCTGCCCTCCTGCTGCTGAGCCAAGCTTGAGCAGAGGAAGGCATGACAATAGGCATCCTGTCACAGGGAGGTGTGACCACCTCCCAGACAGGGTTTAGTGTATTGGGGCTGGGTGGGTGCACTCTGAGAGTGCCAGAAAGTCTGCACTGGGGGCACATTTGGTGTCCCTGTGCATAGTCCAGCTCAAACCAGTTCTGGGAGCCGGTGCCTCCTGCTCTGGCGCGAAACTGGACAAAGGACATGGGTGTAGCCACCCTCTGTCCTGCCCCTCCCTAGGAGGGTCCACAGAATCTTTCCAACCCTCTCCCGTGGATATAAAGTGGGATACCTGGCTACAGGACTTTAGATTTTACCTGGACAAGATTCTGAAAAGAAGAAACCAAGTACTTCGACTGTCTGCACGACGCTGGACGACTGAAGAATCTCCCTTGGAGTAAAGGAGTTACTCCCCTGCAGCAGCAGGCACCTAAGCGCATCTGACCGGCTTGCATCTCCAGAGCTCCTGCGGACTCCGAAGATTTCAGCAACACAGGAGGTGGGTTCCCGAAGGTCCTCGAGGTTGATCTGACCTCTCAGCAATTCTGAGACCAGTATCCCTCGTGGGGACCGTGCAACCCGAACCCCTGTGCACCTTGTACATTTGCAGCAGCATATGCTTGTTGGCTATCCCTGAGCTTGTGCTTTGGACTCCGTGTAGTCCTGACCCCGAGCAGCATTTGCACCGAAGATATCTGGCCTCCACTCACCGAGTGCTCTGTGGGCTGGTGCTTTGTGAATTCGCTCGAGGTCTCCTCGCGATCCCTGGTCCGTTGGCCTGTGGGTCCTGGCGAGGGTCACCTTGTTTGTTCTTGGGCTTCCCTGGTTGCTCCAGACGTGCCTGGACTCCCCATTGCTTGGAGAGTCTCCTGGAATTTGCTGGTCCACACCGTAACCTGTTTCCTCTGCCTGCGTGGGTTGCATTTGCCAAGGCTTGTTGGTGCTCCAGCCGGACACTGACCCCTCAGCACTCGACATCCTTCGTGGGGCAGCTCACTTCTGGACTTTGGTCATCGTCAACGTCTCCTGGTCCCCGTGGCTGCAGAGTCAAGCATCCTTACTTCTCACCTGAAGCGCCCGACATTGGTGGGCATGCGACTACCGAGCCCCTGGTCACCTGAAGTGACCCAGACTCTGCCCCCTCTGCTTTCAGGTTCCTCTCACCTAGAATCCAGGCTTGGATTCCACCGGACACTCTTCACCTTCCTGGCAGCAGTACTTCTTTGCAGCTCTCCATTGAAAACGACGGAGGTTTCCGACACCACTTGACCACTATGCACCCGGCTCCTCTGGGATAGGTAACACGGGTACCTCGGTACTCACTGGTGTGTTGGCTCTAGAACCTCTTCTGTTCCAAAGGGTTTGCTTGAAGTCCTCGTAGGAGTGTCCTTAACTTGTAACTTTCCAAACGCGACTTTCCCATAGAGTTGCACGGAGCACGCGGTCGTGTTTCCTCACTGCACCCGTCCTCCGTGGGCGCCCTGTGTCACTGCCTTGGGTGGTTCCTTGGAGTCCCAGCGATTCTACGTGCTCTAGGCACTGTGTCTAGTCAAGTCGTGATTGTTATACCATTTTTTTAGTATATGGTTCGGTCTCCCCCTGGAGCCCGCTGTGTATTGTGCTACTTACATATGTTCTATTGATTCAGTATTGTGTGCTTTATGTTCTAATCTCGTGTGGAGATTAGTAGAGAGTGTTATATTAATAAATACATATTTTTATATCACTACTGTGTGGTTCTCCTTTCATTTAGTCATTCAGGAGGTGATACTCTGGTAAAACAAGCTGCTTTACATTTCTTCAAGATTAAGCCTGAAGGCTGCTCTTTACACAGCCACCACTAGGATAGCTTTCTAAAGGTTATCTTTGACCTCATACATCATAAGGGTCGTGTGGACTGGTACAAGGTGCCCACTTTAATTAGTGGATAGCATATACCAAGCCACCTTCTCACAGGTTCCTCTAGATGATAACCCCTTCCTTCCTGGAAAATATAACCTTTAATGGCAAATGGTTTTATTTATTATATTATTGAACCCAGTTTCCAACTAACGTTTCCATATTACTTTACTTAGTTTTCATCTCTCTACATCAGTAGTATTTATTCCTTATGCAATTTGGCATTTATTTATTGATTATTTAACAATTTAAAATTGCATTTTTAATTAGCAGAACAGCTGCTGAGTATTCTTTTGCCTTTTATTGTGAGAATGATGAATAGTCAAGAGTTTAGAGACAATTTGAATGCCTTTGTCTATTTTTCTGTTAAGAAATTATTGAGTGAACATTCTAGCATGGCCCATCCTGCGGGGGAAAGCAGGAAATGAAACACAACGTTCCCCAGGGACCTTGAAAGTTTTTAACTTCCAAAGATCCCTCAGCTCTAGATCTTAGCAAGTCAGTGGATAATACTGGTGATTCTGTTTATCAAAAGTCACCATTGAGAGGTTGTTTGGAATTCTCTCCAGAAGACACCCAGAGAAAGGGTTCTCTAGGCCCTCTGGCACCAAAGACTTAGTCGGTGTACCAACATGAGACAGAGAACCCTAGGGGGGGCGTGGCTGGGCGCCAAGATGGAGGAGGAAGCCTAGATCCGCCCTCCCGCCGGCAATCCCCCCCATCTGGTGCCATCCTGACCATTACAGGGGGCCCCAATAGGAACGACCCAGCTCTCCCGACTCCCGAAACACGGGGGAAGCGAGCACCTTGCAGCGGACGGGGAAGGAGGCAGAAGCGAGCTGCAGACCTGCCGACAGCGGGACCGCGAGGGGCGACAAAATGGCGCCCGCAGGGTGAAGCTGAGCCTGGTGGAGGAACCAAGGGGCAGAGGTGACCCACAGAATCTAAAGGGTAAGCCCTCCCTGAGGCGGTGACAGGGACAGAGACAGGCTAGAGCGTGGCCATCCGGCCACACAGCAGCAAGGCAAGAGAGACTCCTGGCAGCGAGGGGGGGAGCGCGGAGATCACCGGGACAGAGCCGGCATCAGAGCAGGGAGCCCGTGACCTAAAGAGGGCCGACGGCGGAGTCCATTGGCGAGACCCCTGGAGTGTGCAGGGATGAAGTGAACCAAGCCCCCAGGGCGTGCAGAAATGGTGGCGGCTTACACAGGCGGGCAGTCTCCCCCGCTGGCGCAGAGGAAAAGGAGACGCTCTGCCCCACAGAAGTAGCTGAGGTGGCGGTGAAGCGGAGACCTGGGAGGCCGATCGCTGTGCACCTGCAGTGCTGTTGGAGGGATACAGGAGGAGAAGTCGGCCAGGGGACACGTAACCCCCAACCCACTGGGAGTGAGAGAGGGGCGGACAGAGCCCTGCACGAGCACGGAAGCAGCGGCAACCAGAACTAGGCGGTGAGCACGCCGGCGAGTGCCCTGGGCACAGAGGGACTCGCCCCCTCCATCCTTCCGGGGTACAGGGGCGGAGAGATGACCGGCCTGGTGCGGTGAGGGCGGCGGCCCGGGAAGCAGAGGCCCACGGGGAGACAACACAACCCCGGCGTGAGGTGGGCCTGAGCGAGCTGGGCTGATGCTACGAAAATAACCCATGAGGGCACAGTACACCCGGGAACCATCAGAGGAGCCCGGACCAGCGGGCTAGCACCAATCGGGACACTAACCCCCATAGCCAGAGTGCACCGCGGCCTGAGAGAGAGGAGAGCCAAGCGGACAACAGAACAGCCAACCAGGAGAACCTCCCTGGACCAGCGCATACGGACCCACCAGGGACACGAGGGGCACCAGAAATCAGAACACTGGCTGACGGCCGCAACCGCGCAT
The DNA here is from genome assembly GCA_963921515.1 of Calotriton arnoldi. Classification (NCBI taxonomy): domain Eukaryota; kingdom Metazoa; phylum Chordata; class Amphibia; order Caudata; family Salamandridae; genus Calotriton; species Calotriton arnoldi. The sequence continues at coordinate 1,825,354 of CAWUFW010000341.1, forward strand.
AACACAAAGGAACCCTTCCACGCAGATTTTGCCATATGGAGGTGGGCACCATGGGGAAAATCACTAAAGGACGGGAGCAGGAACAACAAGAGCTGCCGAGGGATGAACCAGGGGGCACATCCACGAGAACAATGGGCAGAAATGGGGGAAAGGAGGCCCCGGAAGACCCCTCTCTAGCGGACATTCTTCGAGCAATAGAGACATCAAGGACAGCGGTGGAAACCAACATTGACACCCTTAAAGAGGACTTGGGCCTACTGAGGGTGGACCATCGGAAGGTAGCAGACAGAGTCTCTGCAACGGAGGGCGAGGTTCGCAACTTAAAACCCCAGGTGACCACGTCTAACTAAAGGCTCTCTGACATTGAAAGAGGGTACAGGATCTGGAATTTAGGGTAGACGCCGAAAACAGAGCATGGCGTAACAACTTGCGCATAGTGGGCTTTCCGGAAAAGATGGAGGGAAACAACATGGTGGCCTATTTGGAACACTGGATCCGCACCGAGGTGGCAGAAGAGGGGCTATCCCAATACTTCGCGCTGGAGCGAGCGCATAGGGTCCCTGCAAGAGCACCCCCGCCAGGAAGACCGCCGAGGCCGGTGGTGGCACGTTTGCTTTTCTACCAGGACAGAGACCACGTGCTGAGGCAGGCTCGGCAGAAAGGGCAGCTCAAGGTGGCAAACAGTGTGGTCAGGATCTTCCCGGACTTCTCCCGGGAGGTCCAGAAACAAAGAGCGTCATCTGCCAAACGGAAGCTGCGACAGCTGAACATTCAGTACTCAATGGTATTTCCGGCCAAATTAAGACTGTCGATTGCAGGTGGGACCAAGTTCTTTACTATGCCGTAGGAGGTGTGGGAGTGGATTGACCAGCATGATCCACAGGACGGCGGGGACCAAAGGCGCGAGGGACAAGATAGAGACAGGACCCGACACAGAGGAAAAGGAGGGAATCCAACGAACCTGCCTACAGCCGAGGAAACACAACGAGAAAGGGAAAGAGTAGTGGCGGCGATCGCGTCTCTCAGCGCACAGGGGCGACGAGACACAGGCTCAGTGCCCGGGGAGGACCCAAGAGACTCGGACTCCGAACACAGCACTAATACAGTGGGGGAGTCCAGTCAGGAGCTTCCAGATGTGACCCCCAAATCAGCGGATGATCTCATATGAACTACCGTGAGACATGCAAGTATGCTCAGGGGTTGTTCAGCATGGGGGAGACCCGGAGAACTGGACATGTGCTCAGATGAGCTGGGAGGGCCGGAGAACACAGCCCCATGGCTAAATCCTACAAGCACCGGGGGGAGAGGAGACCCCGGGGGGGGGGCAAAAGGACAGGGCTCTTTTCCAAGGTAAGCGTCCGACCCGTCACTACCGGAACTTTGGACAAGTTCTACAGTTGCACGCGAGTGCGTAGTTTGGATGGGGGAGAGAATCTCGCTTGTCCTGGGGAGGGGGCGTTGGGGTGTTCATAAAGTTTTAAAGCAGGGGTACTGCAGACCACTAGAAATAGAACTAGGGACAGCTAGTCATGATCTCAACCGCCAGCGCTATCTCCTGGGGGATCCCAGCCAGGAGGTCAAGGGGGGTCAAAGATAACGAATAATGGTGAAGGACAGAGTAATGTATAACCTGTTATCCTGGAATATCAGAGGAATGCACTCCATGCACAAGTGACATAAAATATTCTCCTACCTTAACAGACATGGGGTGCACATCGCCATGCTACAGGAGACACCTACCCTAGCTTCATAGGGAGCTGCACTACAGCGGAGGTGGGAGGGGTCAGGCCCACTATACCTCGTTTTCAGCATTTGCAAGGGGGGCATCAATTTGGATACGGGCAGGAGTCCCTTTTCAACACACAGGGCACAAAGCTGACCCGGAGGGCAGGTATCTCATAGTCACAGGGAGGCTGGACGGACAAGACGTGACGCTAATTAATCTCTATGGGCCGAATCCAGACCACGCGGCCTTCCTGGAGAAGATGTCCGGGATATTAGAACCCTATATGACTGGCTCAGTTATTATGGGGGAGATTTTAACTGTGTGGCAGACCCGGACCTGGACCGCTCACACCCTCCGCTCCGTGACTCTCCAGTGCATAGAACAGCCAGGGCATTTAGAGACTGGCAGACCCGGTGGGGACTGGTGGACACCTGGAATTGAACGCACCCACTGGACAGAGAATATTCACACCTCTCCCGCGCACATGAACTCTACGTACGGCTGGATGCATTCCTCTGCTCTCCAGACATGCATGCCACAATGCGAGAAGCAGAGTATCTGACTCGCACAATATCAGATCATAACCCCCTCCTCATTAGAACGCACTGGGGAACGCAACTTCAGCCCATCCCAACATGGCGCCTCAGACCAGAGGCGCTCGAAGACCAGGTGTTTCGCCAGGAGATCGGGGGGCACATCGCCTCTTACTTTACGGACAACGCCCACTCCACGGATTCTAGATTGACGGAATGGGAGGCATTCAAGGCTGTAATCAGGAGAAGGTGCAGGGCAACATCAATTGGGGTACGGCAGACATTAGTTACGGGCATAGAAAAGGCAGACCGTGCATTGAGAGAGCTGGAGACGAGGCGCCCCGGGCACCCCGAGCTCCGGCAGGAACTCCTGGAGGCAAAGGAGGAGGTAGCTGCTCAGGAGGAACGCCTGAGATGCTTTGACCACAAAAAATACATGAACCGGACTCATGCGGAGAGGGACAAGGCGGGCAGGCTGCTGGCATGGCTGGCTAACCCGTTCCGCAGAGGGAATAACATTATAGAATTGGCCGACCTGGCTGGACGCCCCATATATAGGCAGACGGACATAAAAAATAGGTTCCTGGAATATTCTATACAGCTGTATAAGAGCTCTGGGCCCAGAGGGGGTGAGGCGATAGGAGACTACCTGGAGGGGATCACCCTATACACGCTACCTGGGGAGGACTCGGACCGACTGGGGGCTGACATCTCCGAACATGAGATTAGAGCAGCCATTAAGGGCCTGGCAAAAGGCAAAAACCCAGGCACGGACGGACTACCGACGGAATTCTATGCCACCTATGTAGAGGAGCTGGCTCCCAAACTGGTGGAATTATACGCAGCGGCCGGGGAGGAGGGAACCCTACCACAAACTACCCAGGAAGCGGTGGTGATACCACTACTTAAGCCAGACAAGTCCCCCTAGACTGCACGGCTTATAGGCCCTTGTCAATGCTCAATCTCGATTATAAAATACTAAGTAAATTACTAGCGTCCAGACTGCTCCCATACATGACCTCCTTGGTACATTCGGATCAGGCTGGTTTCATACCAGGCAGAAACACGACCCTGAACATTAGGCAACTCCTCTCTATCCTGGAAACGGGCAGCAGTGCAGAACGGGAAGGGGCGATATTCACCATAGACATAGAAAAGCCCTTTGACAGCCTAGAGTGGGAATTCCTTTACGCTGTACTAACGAAGATGGGACTGGGCCAGGGATTCATACGTTGGGTGAAGCTGCTGTACGCAGGCCCGACTGCTAGGGTGTGCATGGGTCGCACGATCTCGGGGCAGTATCAGGTGGAGAGGGGCACTCGTCAGGGGTGCCCCCTCTCCCCCCTGCTGTTTGCCCTGGCTGTGGAACCGCTGGCCTGTGTGGCACGGATGGGTGACAAATACAGGGGACTGAGGCTGGGGGGCCCAATACACTACATAGCACTATACGCTGACGACCTCCTGCTGTTCCTGAAAGACTCAGGGGAGGACCTGCAGGGGGCCAGAAATATGCTGGAGGAGTTTGGGGTTCTCTCGGGCCTAAGAGTAAATTGGCAAAAATCCCAGCTGTTCCCAATGGTAGCGGACCGGCAGCCACCCGAGGGGCTGTGGGACTTGAGGTGGGAACCCCGATGCGTCCGATACTTGGGAGTGCAGATATTCCACTCGATCCAAGACGTACAGGAAGGAAACCTAGGGGGGCAATGAGGGCCTTAAAAGCCAGCATATGATTCTGGGGGAAACTCCCCCTTTTGGTAGCGGGAAGGATTTCTTTTCTAAAAATGGTGGCCCTTCCCCGACTGCTGTACCTTTTTGTCACACTGCCTGTGTGGATCCCCAGGGCATGGTTCCGGGAGCTGGACACGTGCCTTTCAGCTCTCATATGGGGGACTGGGCGACGTCGAGTGGCCTTAGCCATGCTAAAGCGGCCATCGGCAGAGGGAGGATTGGCCACACCGGAATTTGAGGCATACTATTTGGCAGGGCAGTTGCAGAGATTCACTCAATGGATAGCAGGGAGGATTACGCCAGGTAGGGGGGGTGCCCCCTTTCACCCCAGAGAGGGATGACTTCTTCGAACACTAATGAGGACCGCAAAGTCACAACACATACATACTAATGAGCATAGAGTGATACAGCGATGCTGGAGCAGATGCCTCCAGAGGACCCCGACGAAACACCCCTACTCACCAGAGCTGCCACTGGTGACGCTTAGGGCGCTGCTACATGGGGGACAATGGGGAGGTTTAGATGACTGGGTTCAGGCAGGGGTGACGAAGGTAGGGGATTTGTACAGAGATGGGAAGCTGCTTACATTCGTAGAATTCAGTACTGATTGGGACATCCCACAGGGCCAGTTCCTACTTCACGGAGCGATCACAGGGGCGATGCGATGACACTGGCAGATGGGCACCATCAAACCACCACGACACGCCACTTGCAAATATATTGGAATAGCTGGGGGCGTTAAAAAAACAATCACATGCCTATGCAGGGCGATAGGGAGATACGCCACTAAGCTGCTAGAGGAGCTAAGGAACCATTGGATGGAAGATTTATGACGCCCCCTCGAGGACTAGGACTGGGAAAATGTACTACAAGGAGTGCCAAAGGTGTCCAGAAATGCACGTTTTAGACTGATAAGCTTTTACACATTACACTGAGCATACATCACCCCGGAACGAATAAACAGATATTTCCACAGGGAAGACGCAGAATGTCCTAGATGCAAGGAAGTAGGAGCGAATTTCATCCATATGATGTGGAGCTGCCGGGCACTGACACATTATTGGCAAGAGGTGACGGCAGAGACGGCCCGAATCACTGGTAGAATAGTTCCATGCACACCAGCACACTGCTTACTTAACATGTTTCCACACACAGCCAAGACCAAAGTCACTGCCAGGTTCCAGGACCTAGCCTTTATCCTAGCCAAGCGGGAAATCACCAGTAGGTGGAAAGCTCCAACTGGCCATAGCATAGCTAGGTGGAAGCGGGAGTTAGAGAAGTGGGTGGGCTGTGAGAGCAGAGTTTTGATGAGGCACGCGAGACAAGGTTTAGGCAGGATAGAAAGGGCCCAGGCATGGGAGGTACTGGTAGAAGAAATTAACCGCAGCGCCCAGGGACCTGGTGGTTCCACCCCAGCAGCCAACTCTAGGCAGGGGAGCCCCCAGAGACAGGGTCCAGGGACCGCCCCAGAGCTGGAACCTGGGGATCCCATCCCCCACGCTTGTCAAGGAGGAAAGAGCTAGATAGGCAGAGGGGAATTAAACATGAAGATGACACAGCTGACATACGAATAGCAAGGGATAGCGACTACTGGCGGATGCGACACCACTAAATGGCCTGCAGTGCGGGAGAGGGAGGGGGGAAGTTGGGGGGAGTTAGGGGGAGAAGTTAAACGTGACTAGCCAATCTGGAGACTAATGCAAGATAGATGGGCGATAGGAAAGATGAATGTATTAGAGAAGACAAATATACCAATGATAAGCCTTATAATGTATTAGAATGTACGTGTATGAGCATGCAATGTACAAAAGGAAATAAAATATGTTTTTAAAAAAAGAGACAGAGAACCCTTTGGACTGCAACCTTCCGCAACCCACTGAGCATTACATAAGTAAGGAGCGTATTAGTTAACAATCAGTCCTGTGAGATTCACAGAAGTAATTAATGGACCCCAAACCTTTCATCTTGAATAAACACACTCAAGAATCCACACAAGGAATGTATTTTTAAATTTTTTCAAAAACCAATCCAAGTGCACACAATATGAATAGAAATTACCAAGAAAATGAACAAGATAGTGGCAATGATATTTGTCAATAGGCAGATAACAGAAAATACTGTAACATTATGATGGTAATTTAGAGCTTCTGCACATTGGTATCCCCAGCCCCTCTCTTCCTGTGGCTAACTAAGATGGACTTACCACCAAAAGGGGCCTACTGTTAGTTTTTTAGATGGCCATGCTCACACCCGCGAACCTCTTTTTTTCTTTTCGAAAAGCAGAAGCAGTGTTGAAAAGGGGGAGAGCTGTTATTACTGTCTTTGTGCCGCAGTGGCTGTATAAACCTGGTGGGAGGGGGGTCGAGGACGAACCGCCCGCAAGATGGCCGCAGGTCCGTAAGGCTCTGGTCGTCGCTGAAGACCTTCTTTCGTTACGGGCGGCGGTTCGAGAGCAAGAGGAACATGCCCTGAGGAATTTGGTGCGCAAACGCTGGGAGAGAAGGTATTTTTCTTTTTTGGCTTCTTTTAAGCCATTTACTGTGATATTTCTCTCCCACGTCGCGCACCTCAGCATTGGCGGTTGCAGCCGCCATTTTGTGTAATAGAGGGCGCAATGGAGCTGGCTTCCCTGCTCGGTCGCGCTAGTTCTTTTTTTTAATCATTATTAATTATTTCTGCCGCTCCTAATGTCTTTATGAAGCAGAGAGACAGAATATTTAAATACCAATGGAATAATATCCTGTCACCCCTGTCTGGTTGTGGCGATACAGACTATCAGTAGTCTAACTGACAACTCATTCTATATGGCATCTTTCATTATTTTTTCTTTTTGAATGGAGAGCCAATAGTCTTGACTATTTTTGTTACTCACTCCTTACATAACAACCTACTTTGGGCCGTCTCCTACTTTTTGGTGCCGCATTTGATATTATTGAATAACGCACAGCCTTCAGACATTTTTCAGTGGGTGGCATTAAGTATTCCACGGTCTTTGTTGCTAGACTCTTCTCCTCCTTATGGAGCCCTCTCGAACCTCTAGTCTGAAGGCTGCTACTTCATCCACAACCATGCCCCCTTCTCGGAAAGACTCCAATGCTCCTACCAAGAGACAAAAAAAGGATCCTGAATCCCCTACAAAGTCTCCTTTACCTCTGACATTGGAAGATCTTATGGAGGAAATTAAGCATTTGAAACCTTTTGTTATGGAGACTAACGTCACACTCCAACATATTGAAGAAAAGTGGTCTATTTGGGAGTTTAGAGTGTCAGGGGTTGAGCAAATGATCAGTGAAGTGAAGGATGCGGCTGCCAAAATTGACGGCATGAATAAGGAGGTTGTGCTCTTGAAACAACAAACAGAGGACTTGGAAAATCGTAATAGGCGCAATAATCTCCGATTTTATGGCATTCCGGAAGGAGCGGAGGGGTCGGACAGGCTTGCCTTTCTTGGAGTTCACATCCCTAAACTGGTGGGTCCTAAGGAAGGAACACATCTTAACCTGCAACGTGCCCACCGTATTGGCGCCAAGTCTGTTGATGCTTCAGGCTCTGGCCGCCCTAGAGCAATAGTTGTCCTTTTTCTAGAATATACTGAACTGCTTATAATTTTATCAACGGCCAAGCAAAGGAAACAAATGCTATGGTCTGGTCAGAGGGTCTTTATATCTCAAGATGTAGCACGTGCAACTGCAGCTTGTCGGAAGGAGTTCTTATCCTTCCTTCCTACTCTACGCTCTTTGAATGCGAGATATGGACTAGTGCACCCATGCTTTTTTAAAGTCACGTATAAGAAACAAACTTTCTCATTCGACTGTCCGGAAGACCTGAGGAAATTTATTCTCCAGCACAAGGGTGAAGCTATGGATATGGGGAAGACTTGAACTTTTTCTTCAGTGCCTCTTAGCCTGTTATATGCTTGTGCTTTTGGTCCTCTTTTCTTTGAATTGAATGTCATCATTATTTCAAGGCGCTATCTATGCCATTATTGATAGTAACATGTATTTTGTTAACGGTACTTATGACATTATTATTATTTTTAGATAATTTGTCAACTTATTTAATCTTGTTATTATTTATTTCTCTTTGCAGCTGTTTGTTGTCTAACCCGGATTCCCTCCTTTGGTGTGTTGTCTCCCAAGTGTCTCCATCTCTAGACCTACTGTTCCATATTCCTCATGTCTTGGTAAGTTGTACTTATTGGTCACTTCCGTGCTTTGTATTCCTATTTGTTGATTTATTTGTACTGGTGTCTCATTGTTTTTCTTTTCTTTTTTTCTCATATGAATATTTGCTATCTCTCGCTCTGTATTCTTTGTCTTTAACGATTGTCTCCGTGGTTACTGTCATCCAATTTAATTGGATTTTGGCCTGTTGTGCATCTTCAGTTTTTTGTGTTTCTCTACCCCTCCATCATATTCTTTTCAGACTGGATGTGTCCCACTCTCTTCATGACTGAAGCTTCTTGGCTTTTTATCATCTTTATCGTCTTTATTAGATTCATTGTTCCTTTCTTTACTTTCATTCCTTCTTCCTCTTTTCCTTTCCTCTCTTGCTTCTCCTCTCTCTTCCTTTTCTTTGATTTTATTATGCATTATGGATCCTCATTGAATATGAAGGTTAAGTCATTTCTCAAGATATTTATACTCAGATGGTTTGTTGTTCTGATTCCTTTTTATGGATATTATAATTTAATATGTATGTTAATGTCTTACAATGGTAAATTCCCTTAAGGTTATTTCTTGGAATTTCAAGGGCTTGCGGAATCCTGTTAAAAAACAGCGAATTCTCACCCATTTAGCACGACTCAAATGTAATATTGCCCTACTACAGAAGACACACTTACTTGATAAGGATTTAAACTCATTACGTAAAAATTGGGTTGGTCAGGTTTTTTGTTCTTCCGCCCTTGACCACAAAAATGGGGTTATTATATTGGTTCACAAATCCCTTCCCTTGGTCATAGAAAAAGAGTAAAGAGATGTGGGTGGTCGATGGGTTCTAATACATGCCACCATTAACCAAACACCTATTTCCATTCTCAATATTTATGGTCCTACCGGTATTGATGTAAGATTTTGGGAACAAATGTCAGTTATGTTACGCTCATGTACTAACGCCAATCTAATAATAGGCGGTGATTTTAACCAGATTGTCGATCCTTTCTTAGATAGAAAATCCCAAGTTAAATATGTTCCTAACAAAATGCAGAAAACATTTACACGTTTTATTCACTCCAGAGGCTTAGTTGATGCCTGGAGACTATACTCTCCAGATGCATTGGAATACACCTTCTACTCACCTACTCATAAATCCCAATCCAGAATCGATTATTTATTTATCTCACCCCCCCCCCCCAGTTGCCACACTTACGCATGCTGAGATTGGGTCAATATTAATTTCAGATCATTCTCCGGTTATGATTGCTTTGGATTTATTACCTGAGACTTCTAAACCTAACAGATGGCGATTCAACAATAGTTTATTGAAGGACAAGGAATCTGTGCAGAATTTTGAAAGTTTTTTACAAGAGTTTTTTTTAATAATATCACACTTGACATTCCATTTCATACAGTTTGGGATGCCTTTGAGGCTTCTGCCTGAGGCTATATAATTAATTATGTCACGGCCAAAAAGAAAAAAGCTACTAGAGAATCCGCACTACTGCTTCAATCCATTAAACAAGTAGAGCACGATTTTTTCAAAACCAAGAATGATGTTGTGCTACAACGTCTAATGAACGCTAAATTTGAGTTCAATAAAAAGTCGACAGAGGAAGCCGCCGGAACATTATTAAAAATTAATTCCAAGTTTTATGGTGGACGAAATAAGGCCGGCAAATTACTTGCCAATTATCTGAAGGTTAAATCTCAAAAATCTAAAATAGTAAAGATTGATGATGAAAGTGGGACTCCTCATGTTAAGAGTAATGAAATTTTGAAATGTTTTATTGACTTTTATACAAATCTTTGCACGCCAGATCACTTCCCCACGGATGAGGTACTAGATTCCTATTTTCACTCTCTACCACCAAGACAGCAATAGGTACAGGATCTTTCTTATTTAGAAGAACCTATTTCAATTTCTGAACTGAATTCCACTCTTAATTCATTACCCAAGGATAAAGCGCTGGGTCCGGATGGTTTTTCTGTTGAGTTCTATTCCAGTTTTTCACATCTTCTACTCCGGCACCTACTTACTTTATATCAGTGTTTTCTCTCACAAGACAAAGCTAAAGGGACTTTTTTGGAGGCTATGACTTGTTTGATTCCTAAAAAGGATAAGGATCTTTCCTTATGTGCCAATTATAGACCCATCTCCCTTATTAATTTAGATTGTAAACTTTTCGCCAAGATTTTATCTATTAGGATTTCTCCTCTCATTTCAGATATGGTTGGCTTTGAGCAAACTGGATTTGTTAAAGGAAGGCACATGACTGACAATTCTAGGGTGTTTTTGGATATTTTACATATGGCTTCTTTTATCAATACGCCTGTGGCTGCCGTAACTTTGGATGCCTAAAAGGCTTTTAACCGTGTCAATTGGAAATTTATTATGCGGGCTCTAAAATGGCATGGTTTTAGTCCAACTTTCCTCAAATATATAGCTATATTATATTCCTCCCCGATGATGTCTTTTTTTTTTAAATGGCACCCAGTCTTCATATTTTCCTCTTTTACGGGGTACCAGACAGGGATGTCCTTTATCTCCTTTGCTTTTTATTTTATCCCTAGAACCTTTTTTGCACACATTACGAAATTCCTCTTCATTTCATGGCTTTCGACATAAAGATACTGAGATTAAATTCTCAGCATATGCCGATGTTGTGATCCTTTACGTCTCTGAACCCGAAACATCAATACCGACATTTACTAATCTTTTGTCTTCGTATTCTGAGTTATCTGGATATAAATGAAACTTTTCAAAATCGGAGATACTCCCTCTTAATAAGTACTGTCTGAAGAATATGTTCGATGGCACTGGGCTTAAATGGTCCCCACACTTTATTAAATGTTTGGGAATTAAATATTCTACTTCCATGGCAAAGACAATTCAGATAAACTTAGATGATGTTCATCATAGGATTCTTCAAATGACGGAGAAGTGGTCCACATTATACTTGTCTTGGTGGGGTAGGTTGGCCACTATAAAGATGATGTTTCTACCTGTCATTAATTTTTATTTGTCCATGTTGCCTATTAAACTACCTTTAAGGTTTTTTAAGCTATTGAATAAATCGCTTGCAACATTTTTATGGAATGGTAAAAAGCCTTGCATCTCTCTGTAAACCAAAAGAGTTGGGGGGGCGTAAGATTTCCAAATTTTCAACAATATCATTCTGCTTTTGTTCTAAAACAGGTTCTACCATGTATTAGGGACACTGATTCTCCACCCAATAATATTTGGCGCAAACTGGAGGATTCCCTTTTGTCGCCATTTCCTTTTTTTTCTTTACCATATTTTTCAAAACCTCCTCGAGCCTTTTCCGCTCCATCTATTACATACTCTATTATAGTATCTTTCCGTATTTTCACGAGGCCCTTGTCCTCGGTACAAGAATTTCTGGAATCCTTTATCTGGCATAATAATTCTCTCAAAATTTCAAATCGTACTATTTTTTGGAAGCAATGGGTTCTGAAAGGTATAATTCAAATCAAACAATTATTGTCTGATATGACTCCTCTTCCCTTTTCTGTAATTCAAACTAAATTTGATCTTCCCCCTACTTATGCCATCAAATATGAGTCTCTCAAAGGTGCTCTTTTGTAGGCTATCTCCACATTCACTCAATCGCAACCTCATATAGGTTCCCCACCTCCTGACCCAATCGTACTTTTGTCATCACTTAAAGCATCATATATATATAAATATTTGCATTACAGTGCCCCTTCCCGTCCCAAGTCCAAAACTGAAGAAATGTGGGAGTCTGACCTACAGCATTCCTTATCTTTAAGTGTTTGGGGTTCAATTTGGAGCAGGATACACCACACCTCGTCTAATGCCAGCACTACACAAACCCTTTACTATTTTTATAATAGGTTATATATTACCCTACTTTCCTTTCAAAAATATAACCTGTATCTTTCTAATATGTGTTGGTCTTGTAAAACCCTCAATGGCACATATTTACATATGTTTTTCCATTGTCCGTCGACCACTGCTTTTTGGTTGCAGGTCTGTAGAACTATTTCAACTATTTGTTCTATTAATTTCCCCTTTGATGTCCAAAGTATTTTTTGGGGAAGCTCCTCACGTTCTTGGCCTGCACGCTCTAAATTAGGTAAATTTCCTACAGCCCACACAGTGGAGGTATGGCGCCAAGTGAATCGAAGCTTGGGTTGGTCGGGCCGACTGACTCAAGCCACTCCGCTATGGTCCACCCAACAGCTGGGTCTACTATGTCACCAACCGGGATTTGATAAGTGGGATGCCATAGGCATCTCGTCCATTGGCCACCCAGTGAAAAAAGGTAAACTGTTAACATTCACAGAACTGAAGAACCAATATGAACTAGCTCAGGGGGAAATTTATCGTTATTTACAGATCCGACATGCCCTTACAGGAGCTATTTCAGACTTCGCTAATCTCCAGGAGTCCTCCCCTCTAGAGGATCGATTGCTGTCGGAACCGCTGTCAGAGATAGCCGTATCGTTGACATATAGGAAGCTATGCAATAATCTACCTGATCCGCTTCACACTCTTCGGGAAAGGTGGCAAGCCGATGTCGGACAGATTGAAGATGAGGACTGGCAAACAGCACTAATGTCCCCGAAAGAGGCAGCTATTCCTCTAAGGTCTCCTTCGTCCAATTAAAAGTCCTTCATAGAACATACCTCACTGGGGTCATGCTAGCAAAAATTGGGCACAGACCAGACTCGATGTGTCTCCGTCGTTGCAGACGGGAAGCAACTTTTTACCATACTATTTGGGAATGTCCCCGCATACAGATTCTATGGGGTAGAGCTACAAGACACATGCAGAGGGCACTAAAGAAAGAAATCAGCCTTACGCCACGCCTAGGGCTTCTTAATATCTGGGAGGCAACGGATCTGACGGAGGTGGAACAACAAATGACCACACTGGGATACACACTAGTCAAGCGAGCCATTGCAATGAAGTGGGGAGTAGGGGAGGAACCATCACCAAAAAGTTGGGCGCAGGAACTTGATAAATGTATGATAGCGGAGAAAGGTGTGTTCAAATCCTGGGGTTGCCCTAAAAAATGGGATAGAAAATGGGGTAAATGGAACGTGTATCAAGGAGAGCTGTGTACTTCGCCAACTGTAGATATGGAAATGAGTCGGAATGGCAGATATGAGACAGGAGCGTAAAACCGAGTCATGATTGATCCCTTTGACCATATGAATATTATAAATGTGGTGCACTATGTGTCATTATTAGATATGTGATGTATGTTTGATGTTTCAAACCAATAAAAATATCTTTAAATTTTTAAAAATAAATAAATTAGGTAAATTTCTGGACCTGTCACTTGCTATTGCGTTTCAAGTTATTACATCAAACTGGAAGAATGATGAGAATATCAATGTTACTAGTTAGTGGAATCTTCTTTGTTCCCACCATAGACTTGATACAGCATCGGCTACATCTACATTACAGATGATGAATAAAGACCTCTTTTGGTCTCCGCTCATTGGTTACTTAAACAAAAAATCTAAATCATCCAAGGATTCTACAATGGTTTTCCAGCCCCCATGACTGTTTTTTCCCTTTCCTGTTTAATATCATACGTAGTTATCTTGCCAGTGTCAATGGATGAGATAAGTTTTTATATGTCATGAAGTTATTATATGGAATAATTCTGTATATATGATAAAAGGTTTTACTATGTGATACTTGTGCAGATATGTAATACATATTGTTTTATTCTCTCTTTTTCTTCCTCTTCTCTTCCCTTCTCTTCTCTCTGCTATCTTCTTCTGTCTTCTTTCTTCTTCTTCCTCTTTTCTTAAAATACAAATTACAAAAATGCGATATCTTAAGTGCAGAATTATGATATTATCCTAATAAGTTTATTGTACACTTTTTCCCTTTTGTATTTAAATATTATTTATTTTGCCTTTTCTGTTAATACTCTATTTCATATCCTAGTTTTCCACTCTAAGTATCAGATAATTCTGTACATTTGTATTTCACTTTAATAAAGCTTTTCTTAAACTCAAAAACCTGTTGGGAGGCCCAATGTGCCTTTTCTGTAACCTTCAGCAAAGAAATGTGTTTACAGCTAAAGCTTTCGTCTATGTCACTGTCAGTCTGCAGTCCGTGGATCGCAGTGCCATTCTAGCTAACAATGTTTCAAAGCATTTTATAAATCCTCTGCCTTGAACATTGCTGAATATTATAAAATAAGCAATCAATGTAGAAGCCTTTTCGCCTACTTATGTTCAGTGAAACATTGTTTACTCTTTGGAAACAATAACTGAGAATCAAGATATCAAATTCTATCAACTATTTAAGAAAATCAAGAGAGACTATATTAGTACAAAACATTAAAAATATATTTGAGCAAGGTTAGTTACATTGCACTGAAACAAATATTTTAATGACATTGGCAATTGCACATTTATATATAAAAACATATATGTGGATAAAATAATATATATAATTCAAAAAAGGGGACACTGCAATTAAAAATATATGTATATTCTAACATCCCCGGAGTGATAATTAAGCCTACGCTATGAATATATCTGTATATTTTTATGTGCTATGATAAATGAAAAATACAGGTTGTAACATGCTATTTCTAATGGAAGAAAATGTCTCTTTATGGATTGTCAACTCACATTTTTGTGAACTGATGCTGATGGTCTTTTGACTCTGCACCATGGGGCATTGCTAACCAGGCCTCAGTTCATGTGTTCTGAACCCCCCAAACATGTAAAAAATTAGCTATATTCCTGATTGGCACATTTAACTTACATATGAGTCCCTACTATACGGTACAACAGTGTACTCGGGGCTTACTGGGTAGTGTACACAATATGAATAGTAGTTAACAAGAAAATGAACAAGATAGTGGCAATGGTATTTGTCAACAGTCAGAGCAACAGAAAATACTGTAACTTGATGACAGTAATTTAGGGTTCCTGCACATTGGTATTCCTGACCCCTCTCTTCCTCTGGCAATCTAAGCTGATCTCAGTAACAAAAGGGGCCTACTGTGAGTTTCTTAGATGGCCTTCCTCGAAGCTGCATACCTATTTTTAGAACAACGGAAGTAGTGTTTAGTAGAGAGACAGCTGTTATTTTTTGTCTCTGCGCAACAGTGGCTGTATTGTGTTCTGGCAGGCAGATAAGCCTGTTTGGAGACCCGATGTGCCTTCAGCAAGGAAAGGTGTTTTTATGGCTAAACCCCTTGTGTTCAATTCATCTTATATACTCTGCCTTGAACACTGCAGAATATTATATAACAAACAATCAATGCAAAACCATCTCGCCTACTTATGTTACGTGAAACATTGTTTACTGTTTAGAAACAGTAAATGAGAAAATCAAGATATCAAATTCTATCTACTATTTAAGAATAATAAGTAGAGAAGAAAGATAGCAGGCTACGTTAGAACAAATCATTAAAAAATATATTTAAGCATGGTGAATTACATTGCAGTGAAACAAATATTTTAATGATATTGGCAAGTGTGCATTTATATATATAAAAAGCCATACATGTGAATAAATTACCATATATATTACAAAAAGGGGGACACTTCAATTAAAAATATATTAACATTATATCATCCCTGGAATGAAAATGAAGCCGCTGGGCCTTGTTCAATGAAGTGAAAGTACTGACAAAGTTTGTTACTTCCTTCACAAAGTGTTCTGGAAACAACAAACCACCAGCTGCTTGACCTTTCTCGTTTGTGGTAAGGTCACATAAACGGGAATCAGTTCCTAATAAAATGCATCTGTTCCTATCCACAGAGAGGGCACAGTCTGAGTACCCTAAAACACATATGGCCTGCTTGGTTTAACCCACTAAGAGATCAGGGTCAATAGGACCGCCGTAAAGGCCACTTCCAAACCTTTTTAAAAAGGGTCTGAAAGGTCCAGAAGTTTATCTTCATAGGCCCACCAGGATGTGTCAATACCCTTAGAGTCCTTGACATACTTCCTTAAAAGGAGGACAACTTTGTGTCAATTTTGAGAGTGTTGCCAACCTAACTCCCCAGGGAAGGGCAAGGCCATTCTGCTTTAAGGAGTTTGGTCACTTCTTTGGAAAATGGTTTTCTAAGCCTAGACTAAACGTAGGCAGCTGTTTTGGCAGATGGAACCCAAAGAGTGTGAGTGCACGATTTTCTCTGAGTCAAAAGTATTTGTAGAAGGTCAGATCAAGGAGGGATTGTGTCGGGGCGAAGCCAACTGCCATGCTGTAGGGAATGCATTGATATAGTGCTCCATCAGTCCCCATGAAATCCATGGTATCCTGAGATATTGATGCACATTTGATGGCTGCCCCCCTCGTATTGACACCTGTGGTACAGGGTGCACCCTAGACGGGGCTCAGAAGGGGCTGAGGACCACCGGAGAGGGGAGGCGGTGATGCTGCTTCCAGGGCCGTGCAATGATCCAACACGGCAGCTGGCTCAAAGCGAGAGCCTGGAGCAATAGTGAGCTGGCATCGGCTGGGAGACGCCATGGTGCTGCATGCAGCAGCGAGCTCCCGGGGCCCCTCATTGCACTGTGACTTGGGGAATGGCTCCATTCACCTTCAGGACAGCTGCCAGCGGAGTGCCGCAGCCCCCGAGGAGCATAGAGGGAGCCCGGATTGCGTTGATTCTGGGAGCCCAGAGTGATCTGGGGCCCGACCAAGCCTGTTGGACACCCTGGTGTAGGAAGTGTTTGTGGCCATGTGCTCCTGCTTTAACCCTGGTGAATGTCCCTGCTCCCCCCCTCACTGTTGGATGGCAGTCTCCGGCCGCCCCTCACCTATGAGAGATTGAAGGAGTGGTTTGGCCACGTGGACCTCCCCTGCTCACTCTCCCCTGCTTGGGAAGAAATTGCGGGGGTTTATAGGAGTGGAGAGGGGGCTTGACCAGTTAACCGGCCACAGCCTCGGTTTCGCTTCAGCCCTCCACCTCTGGCGATCGATGCCATCCCATTGCTCCCCCTGGAGTGGATCACTGCTGGCCAGGGGTGTTACAGGGGGCCTTTCCCCCAACACATGGCAAACCGCCGTCAGGTGTGGTGCCACCTGGACATTGCTGCGTGGGCCCTCTTCTTTGACCTCAACAAATTGGGGTCTGAAATATCCTCTTTCGTTGCACCTCCCTTTGTTGGTTATCGGCGGGGATCCCTTGGTGGCTTGGAGGGTTGTGTGTTCTGGGCTCTGGCCTTGCTATAGCCTTGACCTAGGTGGCGGGCCTGGTGAGTGCAGGGGACTAGACCCAGGATTTATTGGTGCTGGCTGTGCTGAGAAGAATTTCCTCAAGCCCCAAAGTTGCCCTCGACCTCGACTCCCGAGCAGTGCCATGGTTCGATCATATCGTGCCAGGGAGGGCTCTAATGAGGGCACTCCCCCGAAGCCCACATCGCCCCTCGACAAACTGGACTCCATTTGAACTGCTATCATAGCTACTAGGAAGGCCCTGAAAGGTCACATTTGATTCCCTGGTTGTAATTATGGTGCTGCTGAAAGACGACCACAGGAAGATAGCAGAACGAGTCAGGCAGGTGTAAACGGAGCTCTTGGATTTGGGCCCAGCCTCGAAGGCGCATTCGTCAGAGTTAAGTGTGCTCTCATCCCATGTCAAGACACTGGAAGACCGGGTTGAGGACAAGGAGGGCAAGGTTTACTGCAACAATAGAGTGGTGGGCCTGCCGGAGCATATTGAAAGCCCATCTGTGCTCTTGTACCTTGAGGATTAGCTCCAATAGGTGGTGGCACCAGACGGCCTATCCAAACATCTCGCTTTGGAATGAGCACACAGAGGCCATCGTGGCCCCCACCGCCTAGAGCACCTCCGCACCCGGTTGTTGCATGAATGTTGCACTACAGAGACCGGGATTTCTTGTTGAGGCAGACACAGACCCACGTACGTACCATGTGGACAATGCTCATGTATCCATCTTTCCTGACTTCACGGCAGCAGTCCAGAAACATCAAACCTCCTTCCTAATGAGGAAACAACAGCTTAGAGAACTGGAAATTACATACAGACCATTATTTCCTGCCAAGCTGCAAGTTCTAGTGGGCGGGAAGTCAACATTCGTTCTCTCGCCAGAGAACACTTTTCACTGGTTGAATGAATACAGCTCAGCTGACTGTGATCGCCCGGAGCCCAATCTTCTCTGGCGGCGCAAACAAAGGAGATCACGCCCGCATGGGGTTGGGCAGTCCTGTCACACACTGCAGCAGGCCTGGGCTGATGAGATGAGGCGGTTGCGGCAGCGGGCACTCTCCTGCGCCCGGAAGTGGGCTCTGGTTGAGCAGAGGACTCCGGGGCAGACTGACTCAACCACTGGAAGCGGCATGGACAAGGATGTTAGTACACCGCTCCCTGTGGTCGCTTCAGAAACGGCAGATCAAATCATATGACATTATCTTGCATTGACTGTGGGCCTCCCTTCTTGCCCCGCACTTGACTTTCGGGATGGCTTGCCAGGTTGGATCTTCCTTGATGTACGTTCCGTCTCGCACATTGTCCTATGACCCATGGAGTAGCTTGCCCCTGCATACACAAGTTCACCCTCCCCCTGCCCCATAGTGTCATTGGAGGATGGCTGCTCATTGTGGTCATGGAAGGCACCTGGAAGTTAAGTTTTGTGAACAGTTTGGACAGGGCGCATTTGTGATATAGTCCTTGGAGCAGGCCCGGCTCCAGGAATTTTTATTTGGGTGGGCCACTGCGGGCCCAATTTGTTGCTTCTTGTGGTAGCCTACAAGCCCTAGATTACATCATATCTACTTGCACACAGTCACCATGATACAACAGATCAATTCTGTGTGTGTACAGAACATGTGGAGAGTTATTTGAAAATAAGAGTAATGTCTAAACCTAAGTGCAAACACTCAAATTCCAGCATTCCAGGCTTCAACACAAGTTCTTCCAGGCTCGATTATCCACTTTTCTAACATCCCTCTCCTGTGCACCTTATCTCACAGCTGACCTTGGGCTCCAGCCCCATATCAGCCACCATCCAGCTCCACTTTAATTATTCCTGTAAAAAAACATTAGTAAAATCACCTTCAAACTTAAAACATTGAATATAGCAGTAAATATAATTAGCGCGCACGTTAAAAAATGTTCCACAGTTGCCCTAATGACCTGACTGCTAATTAAATAAAAACAGAAAGGCCATGACAGGGCCGGCTTTAGCACTAGTGCGAAAGTCTTTTTTTTGCGCCCCACCAATGACCTCTTTCTCCGCAGATACCATTACTACCACCCTTCAACAGTGCCCTTCATCTCTCTGTAGCCCATACGCATTTCATTGGTTGAATAGCGCTACTCATATCAGTGTAGGGTGTCACAGTACTTTACATCACGCACACATTATACAGAGACAATGAATCGTACAAGTATTTGAATCAGTCTATAGGGAATGTCATATAAGCCAATGAGGATTACAAGGTGTAGGAATCACATGTCATCTATACTGGTGGGCAGTATATTTTAAGAGGGTTTGGGATAGGGTAGCACAAACTCAGGATTTAAAGCGTACCCCAGTGGTTGAGGGGTTGGCTTTACTAATAAAAATGTATATCTGCCCAAACTCTTTTTAGCAACATAAGAATAATGAAAGACTGGGGAAGTTCTAACTATATCGCAACACAAAAAAAAGTGAAGTTCCAACTGTAGCATTCATGTTTGTATGCAGCTCTTTGATGACAGTTCATAGGTCACTGTCCTATGTTAGAACTGTAACTTCTGAACTGCAAGTAACCAGGGGCAGCTCCTCCTCTATGACAGAGGAGCGTCGCCCCAGTGCTTTTAAGCAGTGGGAAGCAGAAACCTAAAATGATAATAACGTTGCGTTATTATCCTTTTAGGCTGCTTTGCAGGCGGGTGAGTGGGCGGGGTTGCTCTGCTCTTTGAACAGGGCAGGGGCGGAGTGATTTGCCCACTCAAGTGTGCAATGACTGTTTAGTCGGCCCTCTCGGGCCGCTCAAACCAGTCATGCGCACTTTTCCTTTCTCCATGCAGTCTGCATTGCAGCCTGCATTGAGAACAAGCTCAGGTCCCCATTCCCTAGTTGAGCATCAAACCAGGACGGTCAAAACCAATCACAATGCTGCTGCAGCGTTGTGATTGGTCAGGGGAGCCTGGGTGCTCACCAATCACAATGCTGCACTGCAGCGTTGAGATTGGTTAGGTGGTCCCCTGCTTCCTGTTCCTCGATGTGCTCGAGGAGAGCAGGAGCAGAGACGTGGGACCCGGCCGGCGGCAAGGTAAGCTTATTTTTAATTTTAATTTTTTATTTTAATTTATCCATGCGCGACCCCCCGCGCGATTCCCCCATGACCCCCGCGCGATTCCCCCGTGACCCCCGCACGATTCCCCCGTGACAACCCCATGCGATTCCCCCGCACCCCCTCCCCGCACGATACCCCCTCCCTCCGCGAGCCATGCCGGCCACCCCTGCAAGTAACGCAAGAATATCTGTAGCAAAGGCAGTAAGCCACTGAGCTATCCACATAAAATACAGTTTATCTGCATTTCAAAACTACCAACAGACAAAGGATTGCTCTCCAGCAGGATCATTAATCACCAGTTATCTGGGCATTTTTATTGTTGTCTTGCATTCATGGCCATGATAATGATAAAAACGATTTAAATGAAGTATACTCAAAGTATGTGCCTTGCAAGTCCTGTGCAGATTTTAAAAATAAGAGCAAATAGTAACACATTCTCTTACCTACTAGGTTAGTCGAACTTTGTGTCACAGCCTGATCTGATAAGCAGCTGCAGGGGTCAGGAAAGGTGAATCAGAATAATCAAACTTCTTTTCTCCAGCGCTGAATAGAAAAGGAAATATCCACAGCAGCAGGACGATAGGCAAAAGTTACTCGGTGCCAAATAAAGAATGTGTCCTGTTCGCCATGCCCCTATTGTACCTGCACGACACAGCCCACCTTTCTAAAAGGAGATGCGTGATTGGGGGTGCCTGTGAGAAAGAGCCCAGGCCCAATCATGCAACTCCCAGAACAGGAAGAAAAACAACTTTCGGAGGAACGTTTTAAATTAAAGTGCCCATTTTCTATTGGCCTTCATGTAGTCACTGCGAGGGCCAAGGCTTATGTTTGGGTGTGCCTGGCCCACCCACTAGAACCAGGCCTGTCCTGCCTTGGAGAGGTCAGTTTTTTATTTTTTTTTTATTTTTATGTTGCTGTTGGGGCATTGCACAGTGTATTGTATTCTGTGGGTGGCGATGTCTGGTGGGGGCTGGGTTCTTTGATTGAGCCTACACAGTCTAGGTTATGGCTAATACTGGACCTGCTGTTCCTCTACTCACCTGGAACGTGAGGGGCCTCAACTCCCCACGTAAGAGGTATAGGGCACAAGCCTTTGTAAAGATGCGTAAAATGCAGGTTGCTTTCCTCCAGGAGACTCACCTCACTAAATCCGAAGGGCTTGCTCTGCAGAAACATTGGAGAGGCTGCATCTACTACACAACTTACTCAGCCTTTGAAGTGCTCATTTGGGTGTTGCCGGGAGTGCCCTTCCTCCCACAATATTGAGCGGATAGACCAAGAGAGTAGATACATTGTGCTTGGGGATAAACTGGAGGTCAAAGATGTAGCATTGATAAACCTGTAGGCCCCAAATGTTGACCAACTGGCCTTCCTCTCCTCCTTCTCTGTTCACATATACTGTCTACTACACTATCCTCTGATCATAGGAGGTGACTTTAGTTGCATAGCAGACACTGCACTGGATAGGTCTCGCCCACCACTCCCCACCTCTCCTACCCATGCAGTGGCAAAATTTCTTCGGGTTTGTACACAAAACTGCGGCTTTGATGACTCCTGGAGGAAACATAACCCACTGCTCAGGGAATATTCATGGCACCCAGGCCTTCATAACCTTTTTGTTTATTTAGACAAATCTCTTTGCTATGGCCTTGTGTAGGATAGAACCACTCATTCTGAATACCTGGCGAAAACTAACTTGGATCACAATCCCCTGTTGTCGTTGCTGCCCTGGGATTCTAGGTCATCGATACCGACCTGGAAACTAAACACAGAAGCTCTCGAAGACCCTGTCTTCCAATATTCATTGGAGACTACTTTGGGTAATTATCTGGTGGAAAAGGAAGGCTCCACGTCCTATTTTCTGACTGAATGGGAGGCTCTTGAAGTGGTGCTGGGCAGTCATCGCATAGCCACTTCACTAGGTATCCACTCAGATCTTTTGAGAAAAATGACCCAACAAGAAACACTGTTTAATGTGCTTAATAGGCAAGGGGCCCTGCACGCCAGAGGGCAGGGACTGAGAGGGAAAAGCTGCTGGCATTGATCAAGCGTTTTTGAGGATTCTGCTACTGCAACTCCGTCTCTAAAGTGCATAGTGAGCAGGACTAACCTGGGAGGTTGTTGGCGTGGATTGCCAATCCCAATAGACCCCATGCCTCCATACTTCCCTCATCAACTCACCAGGGCCTACAATGTAAACCAGAAGGGCATAAATGTATTGTTTCGCAATTATTATACCACCCTCTATTCCTCCCATCCAGGTCCTGGCCCGAGAGCTTTGAATGATTGTTATACCTGCCATGACCAAAAGATTACACCAGACACTGGGGGTCCCACTTCGGGGTGAAATTGAGGTGCAAGAGGTGAGGAAAGCCATCAAATCTGTGGCTAGAGGGATAGGTCACGGTGACGGACAGGTTATTGATTGAATTTTACTCAATATATATGGATATTGTAGCTACCCGACTGACTAAGCTGTACAACTGGGCTCGGGAGGGTGGCTCCCTCCCTCCATCCATGTGTGAAGCTCTGCTTATCCTTCTACTTAAATGGAGCTAGGAGACCTACCAAGTCGCCTCCTACAGACCGCTCTCAATGCTAAACGTGGACTATAAAATACTGAGTAAGATCTTGGTTCTCGGTTGCTGCCTCACCTCCCAACTCTAATACAACTGGATCAGTCTGGTTTCGTCCCTACATGTAGGACAGTCCATAACATCAGGTGCCATATTCATGTACTAAACTCTCCGCTTAATGCCTATCCCAACTCTACGGTCCTGGCAGTGGATATAGGTAAAGCTTTTGACTCCATAATATGAGATTGCTTGTACATGGCTATGGCTGGTATGTGACTGGGTAGCAGGTTCCTTCATTGGACTATTCTTTTATATACCTCCCTTATAGCGCGTTAAGACTGGAGGATTTATTACAGATCCTTGCAAGGTTGAGAGGTGTACCAGGCAGGGCTCTCCGCTCTACCCAGTGCTGTTTGCTATAGTCGTACAACCTTTGGCTTCGATGCTCAAGCAGGGCGCCTCATTTCAGGGACATGGGTTAGGTGGCAACTCGTATTATTTCTCCCTATACGCCGACTACATACTGTTATACCTCCGTGGCATGCGATAGGACATACAGGGGGCCAGAACAGCACTGGCCAACTTTGCTGTGGTGTTCAGTGTTAATTGGGAGAAGTCCAACACCTACTCCCTGTGCCCCGGGGTCTTGAAGGATAGACCCTGGGAAATTGATGAGATGAGGTGGGAGCCATTGTAGTGCGCTACCAATGGGGCATTTGGGATGGAACACCTTATTCAACTTCGGTGTTGACTTATTCGTGCCTTAATGGGTTGGGAGGTTTGTCCAATGTAGGGTAACTGACATGGACACCATATACATGTACTACATTCCGTGTGTTGCAGTTTGAGAAGAAATTAAGGGATTGTTTGACGTTCCCATGTTCAAAGGTGTTAGTGTTGCACGCCAGGGCACACGCTACACAGTTACTACATCTGCGATGGCCTTTGATTTCAGGCAACCCCCACGCTGATTCTAATGTCCCAGGTCTTTGCCTAGTCTTGCCCTGGGTAGAGGAATGGACCAGGTGATCTTTAATGTTCTTGCCACGTTTGAATGCAAACATTGGTGTTTCCATAGCAGGGTCTTATATTCTGAATAAGATGCCAGTTTTTTTTTATTAATTTCCGTATTTTATTGGTATGTATCCCAAAAGTGGTGACACAGATCAATTTATCAAGGGGGGTTTTCTTTCTGGGAGTCAGTAGTTCCTCTCTGGGACAGAACCATACACGTTTAAGTGAATTCCTCACTATTTTGTTAGGGTAACCCCTAGCTAACAGTTTTGCTCTCAGAATTAGTGCCTCCCTCATGTAGTCATCTTTACGGGAGCAATTTCTACGGAGACGTAGGAACTGGCCAAATGGTAATCCCTCCACCATTTTTTACATACACTAATACCGCTTTTTATCAGCATGTGCTACTTAGACCCCCCTGTGTGAATACGCAGTAATCCCAGCCAGCACGAGACCTTCGTTGCTTCGGGATATCGCCTAACAATGCCTGCTCATCGACGCCATTTACGGCCAGCAGAGCGCGCCTTGAGACTATAAATCAAGATCGCATTGAGTCGATCGGTCTTGACAGTGTGCGAGCGGAGACAGACGAGTGCAGTTCCCCGAGGACCACGGGCGTGATTCCTTTCCGCAGCAAATTAAGACAGCACCCCTAATTGGATCATTCATTGTGCATCCATGATCGGTAAGAGTTTTCACGCGCCCATGGCTCATTTAAATTGTAACATAGCCACCTTTGGACCGCAATCACTCATGCGTTTCCTGTCACTTCTTTGAGAACTTGACATGGAATACGGACTGTCGTTAATTCTATTCAGTTAAGGCCTCCATCCTTTTCAGCCTTTCTGACTACCAGTACCACATGGTAAGAGAGCCTTCATGCATTATTTACCCTATTAACCACCACTGTATCCTTGATATTTACTGGGTGCTGTAATACCTTTTCAGACACCGTTTTTTGGATACATATTCTGGCGGGAAACATCCTTTACCACGAAACCATTACAACGCGGTATGGTTACATCGTGGTTTTCACAACACAAGTCGTTACATCGACTTGCACTGGAGGGCGCTCTAGACTAAGGAATAGTTGGTCAACATTTGGGGCCTACAGGTTTATCAATGCTACATCTTTGACCTCCAGTTTATCCCCAAGCACAATGTATCTACTCTCTTGGTCTATCCGCTCAATATTGTGGGAGGAAGGGCACTCCCTGCAACACCCAAATGAGCACTTCAAAGGCTGAGTAAGTTGTGTAGTAGATGCAGCCTCTCCAATGTTTCTGCAGAGCAAGCCCTTCGGATTTAGTGACGTGAGTCTCCTGGAGGAAAGCAACCTGCATTTTACGCATCTTTACAAAGGCTTGTGCCCTATACCTCTTACGTGGGGAGTTGAGGCCCCTCACGTTCCAGGTGAGTAGAGGAACAGCAGGTCCAGTATTAGCCATAACCTAGACTGTGTAGGCTCAATCAAAGAACCCAGTCCCCACCAGACATCGCCACCCACAGAATACAATACACTGTGCAATGCCCCAACAGCAACATAAAAATAAAAAAAAAATAAAAAACTGACCTCTCCAAGGCAGGACAGGCCTGGTTCTAGTGGGTGGGCCAGGCACACCCAAACATAAGCCTTGGCCCTCGCAGTGACTACATGAAGGCCAATAGAAAATGGGCACTTTAATTTAAAACGTTCCTCCGAACGTTGTTTTTCTTCCTGTTCTGGGAGTTGCATGATTGGGCCTGGGCTCTTTCTCACAGGCACCCCCAATCACGCATCTCCTTTTAGAAAGGTGGGCTGTGTCGTGCAGGTACAATAGGGGCATGGCGAACAGGACACATTCTTTATTTGGCACCGAGTAACTTTTGCCTATCGTCCTGCTGCTGTGGATAATTCACTGCACGTAGACTGGAGTTGGAATAGAAATTCACACTATTCCTAAGTCCAGCGCCCTCCAGCGCAAGTCGATGTAACGACTTGTGTTGTCAAGACCGCGATGTAACATACCGCGTTGTGATGGTACGCGTTGTATCATCATACATTCATTCTGGCCTGCACACCATTGAGTATTGCTGACTGCCAGTACCCCTCCCCTCAATAGGGTAAGTTCAATACGCACAGCTGATGATATTTAGTGATGTTCCTGGTACCCATGCCCATTGTAAATAATTCTTCAACTTTTTTGCTTAAACAGTGCCCGGCTGGACCCTATGTGAGTATCCTTCTTCCCTTTTCACTCCCACAAGGTGCTCACTACACGATCTGACAGTCATCCCCAGGTATGATTACTGAATGCCTAACACAAATTCGATTACAGTCTTCCCATCTTCTGCATATTCCTCTGATTGATACATTGGTTATCGTTTTTTCTGGTGTCCCATCATTGATAGGTCCTACTGAGACCCCGTATTGACAGTTGGGGCGAAACGTCGTCGACAATTTGAAGCTAACCAATTCCCAGCTCCTATTATTTTACTAGGAGGCTGCTAATCTTTATTATGTATTAATTGAATAGTCGTTTCTGTACAAAATATTGAAACCTTGCGTTTATGTCACAAACAGTCATAATCCTTACAGATAGTTTTCACCTTCACTTGGGGCACCATGCACTGGATTCGAAAACAATGTGAATATATTATATAAACAACCTTGTTTCTCTACAAAACCCGTGTTATATGCCTTTTCTCTCTCTGACATCTCTTTACCTCCGACTAATTGTTATTGTGCTGTTATGTATCATTTATTGATGTTCCATAAAAATACATGAAGCATGAATGGATGAAATGATAACTTAGCTTGAACGCTTCTGGAAATTAAATGTGCCAATTGGGTGGAAGCCAATGTTACCATGTTTTTGGGCGCGAACACAAGCACTTTAGCACTGGTTAGTATCTCTCCTCCCTTTATTATCTCACCACTCCCAAGTATTACACTTTCTCTCACTATCTCTTCATTTTATCCACCATCTTTTTTGTCCTGTGTATCTTTCCCTCTGACTCCAGCACATGTTCCAGTTTCTAGAGGGAGTCGACTAAACACAGGGGGAGGCATCTTTTCAGGTGTTAATCTATGTTTGTAGAATGTTCCAGTTTCCAGTTTTTAGTTTTCAAAGCTGGTCGCCCTGGCTCGGTCACTAGGCAACCATGTGTACCTATGAGGTAACACCCTGCTCTGTGACTTATGGAAAGTGCTTTCTGTGCATCAGCACAGCCGTCCGACTCTAAGGGGGCCCAGCATGCAACAGCCCCAACCAAGTGCAACTTAGAAGGACAGCATGTCATTCCACATAGCTTCCAGAATCTTCTAAATACACAACACTTTCTGTGTGAGCGGGTCCCAGGCTGATCGACCTCAGTTACCAGTTTCCATTCCAGCAAAGTGTCGCCTCTTTTAAACTCTGAACTCGTGCAAATGCAATAATTACAGTAGTTCTGATCACTTTGGATTTAATATTGGTATCCTTTAACAATACTTCACAGTTCGTTTCTTGCACAGCTGGAAAGGTTGAAACCATGCTCTTGAATTCCCCGGATGTCTACAAACTGTGCCTCAGCGCACAACTGGCAGTCAGCCTTCAGAAAAGAAACAGAGAAATTTTCCACAAGGAAGCCGACCTGGAGCTAGTCACGGCTAACAAGTGCTGTGCGCAAAACTGGTCAAGCCTGGCTTCTCAGCTGAAGTATGCTGCATTATGGGACTTGTAGTTTCATGTTTAACACTTAAACAGCTTCAAAATCTGCAGTTTACATGCTTATTTTTGTGGAGATAATTACAATGTTAAAAGTGGAACTTCAAGCCCAGAATGCAGCATTTCACCGGCTAAAAATCCAGTCTGGCTGAAGTGTTGCACATAACATGGAGCCTCTTGGTAACGAAGCTGAGTGTGATGGGACTGCTGGCAGCCAGGTGATGCGCAGCAACCCCCTCTGCTTTCAATCATCTCAAGGGTTCAGCAATAAGTTCCAAACCCCTCCCCACCCCCCCCACCCCGACCTCCGGACCCGCGCTGGCCAGGGGTAAGCAGCAGGTGTGCACAGGACAGGTAGCTGCAGTGCTGTGGCACAGGGGGCAGGCAGTAAATGAAAGACATGGGCATGGGCGTCCGCAGGGGGGGGGGCAAGGAGGGGCGCTTGCCCCCCCTTGGATCACCCAGCCGGCCGCCTTTTGTCCGTAATTTTGGCCTTTGGGGAACATCACTGTTCCCCTGTGAGAATCCTCAATGCCTTGACGGGGCCGCCTTGCACTCCTCTGAGCGCAAGAGCAGCTCCACCCCGCCCATTGTAATTCTGTATGCAGCTGATTGCCACATACAGAATGACAATGGGCCAGTCTGGCTGGTAAAGCGTGTGGTGGGCCTCCTCCAGCCTCGGGCATCCTGTCAGAAGGAAGAAATGTACGAAAACGCCCATGCTGTTACGAGAGAATCCAGTTAATCAAAATAAGGCGGTAAAAGAAGTTAAAAGGGTTATAGGTCTTTCACAGTCTCATCATTTTAGAACTGAACCATTTTCAATATTATATTCAACGAATCCATGGTTGCTGCTTTTTTTATTGTATGCAACAACCATTGACAAAGCCTATAGTTCTGGCTTGTTGTAGGTGTAACATTACCTGCTGTATTATATATCTGAATGCAATGACAGAAGCAGCAAAATACCAGTCGGGCGGCACACTATGCTAAGCACAGAATTTTAGCTTAGGTGTTTCAAGCTACGCCCTTAATTAAATCGAACAACCCCTTTGGAGAGACCCCCTCCCCCCCCCCCACTTAAAGCCCTGGAAACAACACCATGCCACAGCCACCTCACGTCCTGGCACTGTGCATCATGCATGACTCATGACTTCCAAAGTTTCAGATTGACTGTGTGCAGGGGCATCTTGAACACCTCCCTTTGCTTTAGGAACTACAACGAGGGGTGAGTTCCTGATGGGTCTCTTCTGTCTGCAACTCTGCAGACGAAGGCTCAGCTCATACTTAATGTGAAAAGGTGGGTGAGAGAGTAAGTGAAGGGATGGGTGGATGGCTGGATGGATTAGTGAAAGGGTTAATGGATGAATGAAAGGGTGAATGGATGGATAATGAGAGGAAGGATGGGTGAATGGATGAGTGAAATGATGGATGGATTGATGAATCAATAAGTGAAAGGGTGAGTGGATGGACAGATGAATGAAAGGGAGGATGTAAGGATGGATGAGTGAGTGAAAGGGAGGGTACATGGGAAAAAGGTTGGATAGATGAGTGAAGGATTGAATGGGTGGATGGATGAGAGAAAAGATGGATGGATGATTGAAAGGATGGATGAGTGATAGGGTCAATGGATGGATTCATGAGTGGATGAGTAGATGGATGGTTGGGTGGATGGCTAAGTGAAAGGGTCGATTGAGAGAGAAAGGGAGGATGGATGTGTGGATGCCTGAAAGGGTGAATGAGTGGAAGGATGAGTGACTAGGTGGATGGATGAGTACGTGAAAGGGTGGCTGGATGAGTGAAAGGGTAAATGGCTGGATGGATGAGCAAGACAGAGTGGTCAAAAAGTTGCCAGATTGGTTTTATTCACACCCAAACACCTTAGCGCCAACAGACTTTCCCAGTGAAGGCAGCATTACTTTCATTTTTCTCATCTTTGAATGGCATTTTTTTCCTCAGGTGAGGAAGTTCACCATTCCTGGAGGTACTGCGATATCTGGTTAATGAGTGGTGTAGAAAATGTTTCATGTGATCCTTATCAGCTGTTTTCCTTTTAGTAGTTTATGAAATGTGTAGTGTACTGCAGCTTTATGTTCATGAATGTGGTCTTTTAAAACCATACTCCTTATGTTTTGTAAGGATCTAAGCAATGGATATTGAAACGGGTCCCTTCCGGGCCCTGTAGTCATGTCCTTAGCTTTTCAGGCAAAAACACACATTGATTTCTGAATAACAAGTGCACAAGCATTAAGGTAAGCATGTTGTTCCATGCTTACATTTCACATACCTTACTTAGACTTGCATTCCCTGTGAGTGTTTGCTTTTTCCAGGAGGTTGTTACTGTTTTTTCAGACAGAAGATTACTCTTGTCTAGTGCATAATTTGAATTGAGTTGCTTCCAGGCGTTTATAGCGGGACACAATTGGATTGCATCTAAAGGCAGTGCGAGTTTCTTTTAGTGGTAGAGTATGGTGTTCAGTGGGGGAGAAGATGTGGCACTATGGCCAGAGCTGCCGAATTTGGAACTGGGGTACAGAATCCTGCAGGCTGCTTTCTGTGCTTTGTGAAACTAAGTGAAGCTGTGGTTCAAATGGAACCTTCTATGGGATTTTTGTGGGGTAAGCGTTGAGCTTTGGCTGTGATTTAGGTTCGTGCAACCACATTTTGTGTGTGCGCTATGCAGTCTAGCAGTTTCTGTCTCTAATATATAGAACGAAGTGTGTTAATGGTCATACCACAAAGACCTTAGTGTCAGTTACATATAGCATTCAAACTCCAGTGGGTCACCACTTGCATTCATCCTTTTGAGGATGATATGGCACACATCATGTCGGAGGATGGTGATGGCGTTAACATTTTGCCCCCCCCTGGAAAAATTTCTGCGGACGCCCATGGACATGGGGAAGTTGAGGAAGTGGAAGAGCTTGTGGGGTTCCCTTGATGTCTAGCCGTCCCGTAGCTCCCCATGCTGGTAGAGCTTGCCGAGGGCTGCCCTGCGTGCCAGGAAGTCCCAGTGCCGTAGATTCTTGGCGCTGCTACCTTGAACCACATGCCGGGCACTCGAGAAATGCCACCAGGAAATAATGCGATGCTGAACGCCCGGAGCATGCAACAATGGAAATGTACGATTTAACTGCATGCGTGCAGACATGTCAGTGAAACGCTACGGAACCCATCTGGAATGTGCCTGATTACCACCGCAGCTAAGTATGCCTTAAATAAAATTACCTCACAATTTTTACAGCGTGGTGGTGGGCATCTCGCGCCATCGGTCTCAGATAGGACTGCAGTAGCCACGAGTCTCTCCACGACGTGTGCAATTTCCGTTAGTGCCCAAGTCCTGACCAATCCAGACCCTGCTCCATTAGAAAGAGCAGCACCAGGATTGGATCGGGCAGGTGAACCTAGGGCTCATTCTGAGTGCAGGGAGCTGCGGCTGAACATCCCCCTCCCCTACCAATGCACAGATGGTAAAGGCCTCTTGTGCGCATGTCGGTTTATCCGCAGAAAGGCATTTGGCCAACCTGACATGCGCACTTTGAAGTGCAAGTGCGTGTCAACGGCCGAGGTGAGCCTGTATAGTATTTAGCCCCACCCACTCCTTACTAAGCAACCCTGCTTGTAGCCACTAAAAAAAAAACGCAGGGTGCCCATGGACAAACTGTACATTTTTATTTACATTAAATTCGGGGGGCAACGCCCCCACGCTCTTATAAAGGAGCCGCTGCTGCACACATACCCCTTTACCATTCATGCCTTTATCGCGAAATTACATGGTAAAGGCATGCGTGGTAAAGGAATGCGTGGTTAAGACGCATTCATTGTTTAGGTTGCGTGGTAGAGGCATGCGTGGCTTATCCACTTGTGGTTCTACAACGCAACCACTTTGTGCAATGTAAGGCAGAGCCAACACTTAGAACATTTTTCAGAAAAAGGCCACATCATGCAATCCTATGGGAAAAACGAAGTTAGCAATTGCAGGTAGGTACAATGACTTTTGGTGTGGGCCTTTTGGGGGTAGAACCAAGGTTCCCCAATGTTCAATTCTGCACTCAAGGTGCACCATCAGCGGCAATAGGGCCACCGGGTGAGGAGTGCAGGGGTGCCAATGCTAGTCAATGGGGATTAGGGGCACATCAGTTGGAGGCTGCTCACAGGCAGGTAAAGCGGCCTTGGAGGACAATCTTCAGGAGTTGAGGTAAGTACAAACAGGGGCCCAAGGCAGCACCAAAACTACCACACCAGCGGCGCAGGGGCGGCCGGGTGCAGGGTGCTCACACAGCGTCGGGCGGCCAATATTACC
Source organism: Calotriton arnoldi (assembly GCA_963921515.1). Classification (NCBI taxonomy): domain Eukaryota; kingdom Metazoa; phylum Chordata; class Amphibia; order Caudata; family Salamandridae; genus Calotriton; species Calotriton arnoldi. Next base: position 1,857,361 of record CAWUFW010000341.1, read on the forward strand.
CAAAGAGATCGTCGGTTCTGGTTTTAGGCTGCAAGCTCAGACCAGTGTAGCTCTGCGGCAAAACCAGTAGCCAGGGGAGGAAGTTGAGATGCCAGGCGACGTCGGGACACCGTTGGTTCTGGTCATCAGGACAAAGGGCCAGAGGATGCAGGGGTGTCTTTAGACGTCTGGTTTCTCCTAACTGAGCAGGTCGCGAGCGAGGGGGGTTCTTGGTGTAGAGGCTGTAGGCATCATCACGAAGGCTGGAAGATGTCACCCCTCAATGGATTCGAACTCGAGACCGCTGGGGAACCTCTTCTGGACCGGTGGGCCTCCTGGACTCGGGCCGTGGGCGTCGGGTGCAGAGGTCGGTCTGGAAGGTGAGTCTTCGTGGTTCCGGAGGGTCTTGGAGTTCTTTTTGGAGAGAGAGCAGCTGTCTTCGGGAGTCTTGGGTCTTTTTTTTCCGAAGCTGATCAGTCCTGCCAGGGTTTTTGGAGGTCGCTGGTCTTCAGGCTGGAAGTCGTCGTGCTGCAGGGATTTCTTGAAAGTGCAGTCAGGCCGGTAGGGCTGGAGCCAAAGCAGTGGTCATCTGGATCTTTTCCTGCTTCTTCGCCAATCTTCTTAGGATGTCAGGAACTGCTGAGCTAGGTTCAGGGGTGCCCCTAAATGTATTTAGGGGAATTACTGGGGTAGCAAGGTAGTAGCCAATGGGATGCTGACCTTAGAGTGACTACACCCTTGGGGTGCTCACCCCACATGGGGGAGTGAGCATAATCCCTGACCCTGATTGGAGGGTGCCTTCCATCTGTAAGATACCGGGCACTGAAGAGTGTGCTTCACCTCGCCTCCCCCACCTGATGGGTGGGGTTGGCAGAGTTGGGCACACCTTCTGGGCTGTCGTGATTTTCCCACCCGCCTTCCCACCGAAAATGGGGTGAAAACAGGAAGGGGGAGGCTAGGTGTCGCGTTACAAAGGCCGCAAGGCCTTTGAAGCTCCCCTGCCACAGATGGCTCTTCCTGACCTGGGGGAGGTGTGAACACCTCCGCCAGGGAAAGGCTTTGTTTCTGGGCCCTGGGAGTTAAGGCTCCCACCCCAGGGTCCAGAAACCTGTCTTGTGGTGGCAGGCTGGTGTTCACCAGTCAGGAACGACCCAGCGATTGATTTGGTTCAGGGGTCCCCTCTAGAAGGGACCCTTGAGTGTATGGGATAATAAGTTTGATACTGGAATCAGTGCAGGATTATTATTCTGAGATGTTTGATACCAAACATCCCAGGATTCAGTAAAGCCCCTATGGTGCTAGGAAACTCGTAATGACATGTTTCTAGACCATATACTCAGTATGGTTTTACCGTGCACTTATAATATCTAAGAATGGCCTTAGATATTATAGGGGCCTGTCTGCTCATGCAGATAGGTCCTCACATAAGGTATAGTGCACGCCGTCTTAAGGGTGACTTACCTAGGCCTCACCTCATGGAGTGCTGGGCAGGCATGGCACTAGGGATGTGTGCCATGTCGACTCTTCACTTTTAGCTGCACCAAAACACGCAGGCTGCAATGGCAGTGGTGCATGTTTCTGGTGAGAGGTCTCTGAGGGTGGCATTTTACATGCTGCAACCCTCAGAGCCTTCCCCTGGCTCTGGTACCATAGGTACCCCTTACAGGTAGGCCAGAGTTGTGCCAATTGCGGAAAAAATGGTACAGGTTAGGGAAAGATCAAAGGCCCTGGGAAATTGATTGGCAGGGACCCATGGCGCACTCAGTCAAAGTGCATCAGGTATCTGGCAAAACGTTAGGGGGTAACCATGCAAAAAGGGGCACTTTCCTACAGTGGCCCTTCGTTGTGCAAGGCCTTGTAGATGTGTGTTAGCATCTTGAATGGGTATTTCTTCTGAATGGGGAGCCAGTGTAGTTTCTTGAGAATGAAACATATACTGCGTAAAAGTATTTGCAATCATATTTCAGGGTCCCCTCGTGGACTTAAGGTGTTAGGGGGTTAAGGTCACAAGAGCCACCAGCAGTTCGTATTTACCTGCCCTAGAGTATCTGGGTGCAGAGGTACTGGACAGGTTGGTAGCCTTGTGCACTACACCGTTGACAAGGAGGGGGGCCATCTAAAAACAGGCTGCAGAGGGGGACTGGACACGTCTGGGAGCTCCCAACAGGGGGCTCAGTTCGTGAGAGTCTTAGGAGCTGGGGGCACAGTCAGTATTCATGGACCCAGGCTAGTGAGCTCAGATGCAGAGGGTTTTGGTCGGCTGTTCCAGTGCATCGTAGGCACTCACTGTTCTCAGTCAGGCCTGCAGAGGAGGACAAAACAAAACAGCTGGGCCACTCTCAGTGCTGGTCTCTGCAATGCTAAAGTCCCTCGTCGGCTGGTCAGTCTTTGCGGTGTTGGAGTCTGGATTGGAGTTCAAACAAGCTTTGGTTGCTGCAAGAGGTCTGGTACCTCAAGTATTGGTGCAGGGCGGCCCCTGGCATCTCACCTCTGGAAGCACGGTGACCTCCTCCTGGGCGGCTGCTGTGTCAGTGGATCTGGTGGTCAGCTGTATGGTGAACAGTACATTGCCGTCGGTGGCTGCAGGAAAGTGGCTCCTCCACTTTAAGGGAGATGCTGGCGACTTGGTAAAGAGCTGGTGGCCCTCCGAGGCTTTTGGAGGACGCACAGCTGCAGGACGAGTAAGGTTGTCACGATTGTCTGAACAGGAGCAGGCAGGCAGGGTTTGGGGCCAAAGTCCACCCCCTGCCTGTAGGGAGTGGGCATAACCCTGTTCTAGAGTTCCTAGCTCCACCAAAATCAATATGGTGAAACCCTTCCTCTGTGGAACCTATCAGGCAGCCCACACTAGGGGTATGACTAGCCTGGTGGTGCAACTCGCCTACTTGCGTAGCTAATTTCTCATCTGTCCTGGTGCCAAATGGGTCTCAGGACAGGGGGGGCACCTCCCAGGTCTGGGAGAAGCTGGGGTCACACATCAAAGAAGGAACAGTTTTGAAGCCCCTGGCCTTAATATGCTAAATCACTAGCCATCCTGCTGGAGGAGGTGTGAACACCTTCCTCCAGAGCAGGCATTGTTTCTGGCCTCAGAGAGCATGGGCTATCACCTGCGTAGGGGTCAGAAACATGTCTGTGGTGGCAGGCTGGATGAAACCAGTCAGTCACGACACTAAGAGACTGGTAGATTTTCAGGGGGCACTTCTAAGGTGCTCTCTGGGTACACGTCATAATAAATCTACTACTGGCATCAGTATGAATTCATTAATATACCAAACACCATAGGTTTCAGTAAAGCCATCATGTAGCTGGGAAACTTGTAATGACCAGTACATATACTTAAGATGGCTTCCCTGTTCACTTACACTATCTAGCAATTGAACTAGACAGCACAGTGGCATATCTGCTCATGCAGAAATGTCCTTACATGTAATATAATGCACCCTGCCTCAGTGCTGTAAGGACTGATGTAGGGGTGACTTACATATAGTGCATGCAGAGTGTGGGTCCCTTAGGGTGGCACAATACATGCTGCAGCCCTTGGGGACCCTCTTTAGTACCCATGCCCTAGGTAACAGGGGTACCCTTTACTAGGGATTTACAGAGGTGCTAAAGGTCTTGCCAATTGGGGTGCAATTGAACAGTTACCTTGTTTTAGGGAAAGAGCACTGGCACTGTGGATCTGGTTAGCTGGAACCCAGTGCAGTTCAGTCAAAATTGCATCAAATACCGGGCGCAAAGTGGGGGCGACCATGTCAAAAAGGGGCACTTTCCTACCCCACGTATGACTAGAAATGCTCTTTTTAGACTTTTTCAGTATTATATCCTCCACAGAGCATACTCCGGGGAGGATAAATGCAATGTTCCCTGAGGCAGGGGCTAAGTGCTCTAGATGCTCCATCGAGGTGTGGACTTTTCCAGATATCAGCACTTAATGGGCTACTGTGACTCAATTTATTGCCATGGCCACTGGGCACCCCATTCTGAAATCCCCACTATGCTGTCTACTCGGTTTATTTCCCCCGTTTTCGGTTGAAATGCATCTTGACTAAAGTTATAACCTGGCGTTATTGCTGGCCCGCTGTCAATTAGCGATGGCTTGGAAAGCCCCTCAGAGTCCTTGCCTTACGCAGTGGAGAGCTCAGGTTATTAAATGGGTGGAATGTGATGGTGCAGCTCTACTGAGGGAGGGACGCCGTAGACTTCGTCCCCTGGATCATGCTCAAGCATGAGATGCTATACTGCAAAACTATCCGCAGCTAGATAATGCTAGCAATCTCTAGCTACCTGCTGTTAGTGAGGTGAATGACTCTGATTGAGCATGCATCCTGCTACATTATACCTGCTCACCCTCTTCCCTACTGTACTTGATTAGGAACACACGTTCCACGCCACTCTCAACCATCCCTCACCTCAACTCTATGAGTAGATTATCCACCTTGTCATAGTCATTTAGCCTCCTAAACAACAGCCGTACAATGGCCACCGCATGGCATCCCCCAGCAAGTTTTTCTCATTTAAATGGGTTGAGTGCTACCCTGGTTGTGATATACTCTAATGATCAAATTGCTTCTCTTCCATCAATGGTGAAGACCCCAAAATTGTTCCATCTTTGCATGCATAACGTTGCAATACTGTTGGTGGCAAACTACTATTCGGCAATTATTATTTATTGCATTGTTGTCATCTATAATATATATATATATATATATATATATATATATCTCATAACTAATAAAATGTGTTTAAACAAAAGGAGGGGTTGTGTCAGAGGGACCTTTCCGAGAATCTCCTCTAATCTTATGCTTTTGGATAAAGGCTGCCATGGGCGCTCCAAGCAATCTTTGGATGCGTCAGAGACACCTCGAACTAAATCATGACCTTCTAATTCCTCAGAATATTCATCATCTTCATTATTTGACGTATTTATGGGCAGGGGAATCTAAGTTGCCCTTTTTCTAGGTTATGTAAGTCAGCTGCCTTAAAAACTTTCTTTGCCTTTGGAGAGGCTTCTCTTCCCAAATGAAGGGCTTCATTGGCAGGAGTGTCAGGAAGAGGCAAAAGATAAAAGAGGGTCTTCAGCTGTTGAACCGAAGAGCCCAAGGAAGAAGACACCAATTTGTGTACATAGTGTTGTATGGATTGGTATAGAATTGGCCTTTCTGTTAAGAATACATGTTATTCAGCTCCATATTGAGTGAGATAAGTTGAATTGTTAGGATTACCCTGAGACATATTTCCTTACTGGGAGAAATTCCCACAGTATCAACTGAAGTCTGACACAAAAACACCTTTTTACGTATATAGGGTACTCACTACTGCCCACCAGTAGGTCTAGCAGGAGAGGGAGGACCCTTCAGTGAGTGAGATGCTGCCTCAAACTAAGTAGAAATATATGCTTCCAGATTCAATGAACAAGGTCAATTAGTCTTCCAACTGGACCCTCACAAGTGAGGCGGGTGTCAATTAGTGCTTGAAATTGAAGGGTTAATATAATGATGAAACATGGGTGCCACCTACCCACCTCCTATGGTCAAGCCTGCAAGGAAATGCAGGGAGCGCAAAGTACCTATGGCTTCAAAGTCCTCAAAACTGAACAGTTCTTTGATTCCAAATTCTGAACAAAAAAAATAAAAGCTGATGATTCTGTTTCCATTGTAGAGCCAACACAAATGATCGGCGCCTTAGTACCACGAAAGGTTAAGGGACATCACACAGATCCTTCACAACGACCCTACGCCAGCAACCGGTGAGAGATGCCCAGTGCGTCATAACAATCCATGCGTGGCCTCTGTAAAAGCAGGTGTTAGAGGCAGTTGTTACTCTAACCCCTACACTGCTTTACCAGCAAAACCCACAACTAGTACAGCGAACACGCATACAGGAAGGCCAATTTTGGCTAGGGGTGTAGACCTCAAAGAGTGCATACTTCCAGCCGCAGACACACAACAGCCAGGGTCATGTAAAAACTAGGAAGTAGATCTCACGCTAAACAAACCAAAATCAAGTCGCCTTTCCTTAAAAAAGAAGAAGAAACCCACGGTTTCGACCTACAAACCGTCCCTTTAGATCTATCCTTAAAAACACAGTTACCATGCAGTCATGTCCCCATAATCTTGCAGGCAAATGTTCACCGTCTGAGAGAGTGAATGTTGATGTACTCCCCAGAGGATCCCCATAGCCGACTATAAATATCTCACATAGACTTTGAGATGCAGGGCTTGAAAACAATCATACAAAAGCGGACACACCTATAAAAATCACACGGATTCTATTTGACGAAGGGCTTGAAAACGATCATCCAGACCAGGACCCATATTCTGCATGTATAGGGCTTCTCACGAACCCTAGTTGATGAAGGGTTTGAAAATGATCATTCCCAAACGGACACATCTTATGTCGGTACAGGGTTTCTCAAGGGCCTGATAGGGGTGCCATTGATTTTTGAAGCACCAGCCGACGTCACAGCTGCTCACAGGGTTCCTTCTAATGTAGACCCAGAGGGGCAGCAGCCACCTGTTCCCAGCTCCAGCATTTCTTACACCTGTACCGCGCAGAGCTATAATGACCAAAATTTAAATTCACCATATCCTATGTCACCGGTTACACCGCTAGGTGCGTATGATCCCACCAGCCCCGCGCCAAGTGAAAAACTTCCATCAACCGCCTCAATATATCCAGACAGCAGTACAGGTTAGAGCAGATCTCATAATCAGAGTTTTGAAACAGAGTTTAGCGACAAGGCGTCCTCAGGAGCAGCCGATGGATACTCCGCTGGGTGTTCGTAGTGGGAATAGCTTTATTTTGATCCCCCCCAATTCCAGACCTTCATAACGGTGTTAGTGGTGGTAGCCTGAAACTGGTGCTCGGGGAGATTCTGGGTAATATACGCCCCACCCCTATTGTCACAGATAATGCCCCGGAATATGGGGTTTTTGCCCAAAAAGCTATGCTTGGGTCATATGTGAAAGACATGCACCGGGTTGTCAGAAAAGTAAAATCCAATCTGAACTTTAAGGCCATAAAACTGTGGAAGACAGAACCGGAGAACCGACCCTTGAGGCATGTACAGCGGGAGATAATCCAGATGATACAAAGGTGTAGAAGAGAGGTGTTAAAATCTTGCAAATGAGCCGTTGCAGATGATGGAGTGAGGTTTGTAAAATACATCCTCATGAAATTAAGTAACCCCATAATAATGTATTGACTGCATGAACTAATCAACTCTGAATACACACATTTACACAGGGGCAAACGCAATTTACATAATATGCTAAATCATGTTGGCATGAGTACGTATTAAGTGTTTGCGCTTTGAAAAACTGTACTAATGCATGTTTATGCTGTGTTGTACATTGCACATTTTGCATGTTGTGCACGAATAATGAGAAGGTCGCTTTAAATTAATAGCTTTCGCTAGGATTTATTTAACACAGGGCATTAGTAATGCGGGAACTAAACATAATGGGTTTCATTTCACGAATTAATATTCTTTTGTGTTTGTTTAGTTTAGTACGGGATTGGGCCTGCATGAAAATGGCCTCTCGTTCAAACCAGCATGTGGTTGGCCTGGTCGGTATGAAGTGCGCATGTGCCAGGAGGGGTTGCCTGCTCGCAGACTGCAGAGTGTACCAGATGATGCAATCCGTGTGAAGGCCATGTTGACCTGTGTCTTATTGTTTATGTGCCAAGATGCGACAGCGACTGTGGGAACAGCCATCACTACGTGCAATGCGAATGTGAAAGCGGATATCATAATGAATACTGTAACCAAATGTATAAATATGAATGCTAGTAGTATACAAATGTAATGGTCTTAAATCCTTCCTTTGTTAGAATCGGTATAGGATGGATTTGTGGGGAGAACTGGATGAGGCGACCCTAGTATGATTTATGACAACCAATCACAGACCGAGTTTCTACCGATACTGCAACATTGTAAGATAGTGTGTTAGGCAGAATGGTATAACTGATATCCCAATTGGGGGGGTGTCAGAACGCAGATCAGAACGCAGAGAGAAGAGGGGAGAAGAGCAGAGGAGAGCGGAGAAGAGATGAGGCAGAGCGGTCCGGTATAGCAGTGCAGTCCGGTGTGGCAGATTAGAGAGAAGAGACGATCAGAACGCACAGAGAAGGTCCAAGACAGAGAGAGCAGACCTGCACAGAGTCAGAGAACTTTAGGTACGAGAACGTTGCAGGAGTGCTTGGGAGGACCGAGGAGGTAGATTAATTGGGAAATTAATTCTAGTTGTTAGTATAGCAAATTCTGCTGCATCTTTCCTGTTAACTTTGTCCTCTGAGCCTATCTTGGAGGACCTCTTGCCACAACCTCAGCCAAGGAAGTGGTTTCCTATTACTTTGGTGGGTATTGCCCTCCTTGATTGCTTAAGTTTGCAAATATAATTTTGCAGGTATTTATGCTGTACCTTCTTTTCCCCATTCCTTTGCATGCTTTGATATCGATGCAAATGATTCATTTGATTACATTGCTTGATAATTTGTTCTCTTATATGTAATCTTGTATGTGCACTGACAATTTAATCATGAGCATTAATAAGATAAAATCATTAACTGAAGAAATGACTTTGTGATTATTTAGTTAAATGTTAAACTGTTTAGTTTAGTTAATCATAGTCACCATCAACTCTTCAACTAATGGTCCATCGACCAAAAGAAGAAGAAGTTGAAATTACTAATAGTTAGAAATATATATATAAATGTTATTAAGGTGAAGTATAGTATTTAATAAAACTGGCAAATTAAACCCCCCAAATCCAGCGCCAGTCCTCAGGGATCATATATGGGTAATGTGTGATGGGCCCCATTGTTTGATAAAGCAATTTATGCAAGACGAAATTTCCTTTGGTCCCTGACTCAGGAATTTAGGGGTTGCGCTGGATCAGTTTTTCTGGTAGCAGAATGATGGTTATTATTGATTAGTTTGGTGATTTATTGATTATTGATTAAATGTTTAACAATCTATGTAAAGTGGGTTAGTATCGTGTTTTATGTAGTTTTGGAACACAGGTACAGAAGGGTATCTGGGAAGCCGGTAAAGTAGAAGTTAGCCTGAAATAAGGCAGAAGAAAAGTGTGAGAAGTGAAATCACACGGAAATAAGTGCATTGTCTGTTTAAATTAGTGATACTATTTAGCGTGTAGGTGAAGAGAAGAGTGAGATAGAGAAGGGTCCACCTGTGAAAATGTGGCCTTATCCCTGGAAGAGTAGCGAGACCTCATTTTCAATAAAAAGTCCTCTTGTGAAATTTTGGCCTTATCCCTAAAGAAGTAACAGGTCCTCTCTTAGCTTGAGTGAAGGGAAGGATAGCGGAATTGTTATACTTGCCCGTATTGGTAGGAATGTTCTTGAGAGTGAAAAACTATCTCTTTATTTAGTAAACAGACAGTGTGGTATTGTTTTATGTTGTGACTAATAAGTTATTGTAAGGAAAACGGACTTAGAAAAGTGCCGATAATCTTTGTAAAGGGAGGGTCAGCAGCAGGAGGAGAGGCTGACGTCACAGAAAAGCCGCGCTGGCACTGGTCACACTGTAAAGACAGAGTGAGCTCAGATTGGTTGGTTGGTGTGAGCCCCGCTGGTATTGGACAAGATAGCGGAGACGTAGAAAGCTCCGATTGGAAGAGATAGTGTGCCGCGCTGACGTTGGTCAGGTGTTTAGGGAAGCCAAGGAGTTCGATTGGTGAATTATAGTGGATCGTGTTGACAAAGATTTGCATTAAGTAAAGTCATTGACAAGCAACAAAAATGTATTTTGAACAACCGAAACAGGAGAAATTGACTTTATTTGGAAAAATTACAAGATTCTTTAAAAAGGACAAACCAGTAATAACGAGAGAAGGAGTTCCTATCCCTCCACCAAATACACCAGCGTCTTATATGATGTTAAAATATGGTTATCATACATGTATTTGGCTAGAAAATTGGGTTGGATATACGAAGAATGATGGTATACTAGCTTTTCCAGAGCATGGTTCTTTTAATTTGGCAGTATTGCGTAATTTGAGAGAAAAGATGATGATATTAGACCCAAGACCTAGACCTACACAGTTTGAAGCATTAGTGGAGTGGGAAGATGAAATGTATGAAAGAGAAAGACACAGAGGTGGTAGAGTACATAGATTTATGTTTGGGAGATTTCATGATGAAAGACATGAAGACAGAATGAAGAGATGGAGAAATGGAGAGATAACTGAAGGATTGTATCCAGTTTTAATGGTAGGAGAGACTACAGGAAACAAATGCAAAGAGAAAAAGAGACACTTGGAGCAATTTGGTTATGGGTACAACCCGAATGAATCTGATGATGAGCTGCTGGATGATATATTAGTTAAACGACCACCACCTTATCAGGAGAATTCAGCGATCGTGACACCAAATGCACCGTCAATGGAAACCCCAATGACACCTCAAACGACACCAGTTCCAATTGAAAGCGAAGTAGAGCAGGAAGGAGAAGTAGAATTTGCCATACAAACTAAAGAATTAGTTGAAAAATTTAATCAGATGAACATGAAAATCGATGCAATAACTGTGCCAGTGACTATAGGTCCAGCAATACCTGTATTTGAAAATAGACTTATCCATGAACCTTCTTTAACTGTCCCATTAAATTCCGCTATAACATCAGCTAATAGTAGGATTAACGCTGTAGGTATCCAAAATAAACAGCCCAATACAGTTACTAGATCAACACCTCCGAGTAATTTAACAATAATTGAAACGCCTAGGTAAATAATGCAGTTCCAGCCTAAAAGAATAGTTGGTTGAGATTCCCAGAAGTGAAGTTCCAATAGGACCAACCACTGAAGAATTAGATGATTGGGTGAAAGGGTTACAAAGGAGAAAAACACAGCCGCAACCTATAGATGTATGTAAGGTGAAAGTAGATCTGGAAGAAATGATTATTGGGACCATAAGTCCAGACAGGCTAAAGACGTATCAGGATGATGAATTGATGTATCTGTGTAAGAGTATTACTTGGAAAGCGAAAAATCTACATGAGAGGTTAGTGGAAGCTGCAGAAGAGTTGGGAATGGACATAGGAAGATCAAAAGTGTTACAGAAGACATATAGAGTGGATTTTACTGAAAAAGATATAGAAAATATGAATACGTCTGGTAGACGATTGCAGATAAAAGAGTTAATGGTTGTTTTGAGAAAATGTGGAGACGTAGAAAGATGGAAGGGCAGATGGATGAGGAAGAAAGAAGAACTGGCTGCTAAAGAAATACATTTGCGTCCAGTAAGAGAAGTAGAAAATGTAGCTCTGGAATGTCCCATGAGAGAAGTTCCAGGAGGAGGTTATGTGCATGTTCCGTGGACTAGACAGGATATATTGTCTTTCACCAATGAGTTTCCTAGATTGAGAAAAAAGCCTGTGGAGTGGTACAAACAAGTTGAGAGGTCCGTGAAAGTATCGAAAGTATTGTTGAAAGATTTAGATGGATTAATTGAAATTGTTGTCCCTGCAGATCTATGGACTGAATGTAAGATTACAGTTGATTGGCCAAAGGATGAATATCCTAGGGATGCCAAAACAGGAGCACCTTCGGATGAGGGGATGAAAAAGTATCATCAAGTGATTACTTTCTTGAAAAGTAAAATTTCCCCTAAGGAAACTGATTGGGTAAAAATTGATAGAACAACCCAAGAACCGAATGAATCTGTTCACGCCTATTATGAGAGGTTATTGCAAGTTTTTAAGCAGTATAGTGGGTTTGAGAATATTGGAGATAAAGATATGGGTCATTTTGTGTATAGGTTTGTGTATGGATTAAAACCTGAGATTAGCCAGATGATACAGCAGCATATGTTGTGTTGGCAGGCCAAAACGATCGATGAAATTTTGAGGTATGCAAAGTATTGTAGTGATGACATTGAGTCTCGTCATCGCAAGTTAAAAGAAAAGGTGATGTGGCACAAGTGAAAGTAGCAGAGCAGCAAGAAAATCAGTTGAATTCTCAGGGTATAAACCAAATGGGAGGAGTTAGTCAGAATGCTCAGAAACCCAGTGGAGGTAGAGGTAGAGGACAAATGAGCAGAGAAGAAGCGAAAAAGAAATTTCCTTGTCATGGGTGCGGAAAGTATGGACATTGGAAGAATGAGTGTAGATCAGTGCAGAGGATTAATGGAGGAAATCAAATTTTAACCCCACAGGTGCAGAGTGAGATAGTTGTGCAACAGACACCGCAGCAACAGGTAGTTACTAACCAATATCAGGTCCCGCAACCACCGTTACCACATAGTGTAAATGCTCAAAGATACAGTGCGGATACAGGGTTTCTGTCAGAACCCATCTTCACTCGGGACTAAACAAGAGATCAATAAATACCATTACTCTAAGAGCCCCCCGTCATATTCAACAAAGGGTGCAGAACAAGTTAAGAAATATCAGGCAGAATTCTAAGATGGCCGCCATTAAGGAAAATCAGGGTCAGCAGTCTAGTGTTGTGTTACAGGTGGCCCTATCAGAATGTCACGAGGCGCTCCCTCTGAAATCTCACACTTCACCTGAGTTTCCAGAGGGACCGGCAGCGGAATTTGGTGCGGCGCGAAACCAGATAGTCAGGGTAGAGGGCGGCGTTCCCATCGTTTAGTTTCCGTCGTGTCAAGTGTTATCTCTTCAGTGCCGGTTGTGGAGCAGTATCCAAAGTTCAAGTAAGACTGTTCCGTTGTTTTGAGTGTAGACGCATTTAAATTTACCGCGTAGTTAGTTGCGCAGTAGAAGTCGACCCAGTGTTTGAGAAAAGTTCACTGAGAAGCGACAGTGTAGCCGTGTGCTTAACGAGCCGCATTTGAGAGGTATTACTGTGAAGCAACAGTGTTGCCGCTTATTAGTAGTGCGGAGTTTAGAGAAGTTACAGTGAAGCAACAGTGTTGCCGTTTATTACTAGAGCGGTGTTGAGAGTAGTTACTGCGAAGCAGCAGTGTTGCCGTGAGCGATAAGAACAGCGCTTGAGAGGAATTCAGTTATTAAAGAAACTATAATTGCGCTTGCCATTAGTTTGAGTAAGGAGGCTTAACTAGAAGAAAGCCAGAAGCTAGAGTTGCATTTAGGTTCATAAGGAAAATATACTTACTGTTATGTGGGTTTCCGGTTGTTGAGGATTCACTGGAAATTCCTTCTAGGAGAAAAAGGACAAAATATACATATTAGACTAAATGAAGGTTATACTGAACAAGATAAATATTTAAAGCTAACACAAAGAGAAATAAAGGTAAGAAATATATTACTACGTAAATAGAAAGACAAATTTGAATTAATCAGGAATTCATGAGTATTGTCTATTACAGAATTAACAAGGTGATTTACACAACACCATTTAAGAAGAGAGGCACAGACCAAGCATACACCACGTATGTAATGAAGTATAAAAGACTACTGATAATTAGAGTTTAATGTACAACCGTGTTGCATGCAAATTTTGAAAATCTTGTTTCAGATTTACCCAGAACACACTAAGGCAGAACCAGACCTAGACGCGTGTTCAGAAAGAAAGGAAGACCGGGTGAAGACTTGGCAGTCTCTTCTCTCTCCCATTCCCCTTTCCCCCCTGAGGGTTTCCTAGTCGTGCAAGTTCACATCTTGGCGGCAGGAGAGTCTTAGAGTGGCATTGGGACCTGCGTCATTCTATTCCCTTGCAAGTGGGCTGAAAGGCTATTCTGACAGAGTGAAGTGCCCAAGAATAACTTGCATCTGGGTAGAATGGCGGAAGGTCTAGATTTAAAGAGACTAGGTGAAATACTAGAAGGTATTCAGAAGGAGATTGTGGCTGTAAGAGACGAGAATAGGGACTTAAGGCAAGACCTTTTAATGGCTAGGAGAAAAACCGCAGATTTGGCTGTAAAATTAAATGAAGCGGTTCCTGGTCCAAGTTACAAACTGCCCACTGCCCAAGAGGAAGGTTTTGGTAATGTTACTGGTTCCAGTTCGCAACCCAAGTTAGCCACTCAGGTCATACATTCATTGTCACCTGTGATCCCATTAGCTCCACCAGAACGTTTTGCAGGAGACTCACAGAAGGCCCAAATATTTCTGACTCAGTGTACACTACATTTTATGTGTAGGCCCGCAGTATTTCCTGATGCACAGTCGCAAGTGGCCTTTGTCCTGTAATGTCTTAGTGGAGATGCGGCATCTTGGTCGATGCCACTAGTTACTCGAAATGACCCCATCTTATACGACTTAGAAGAGTTCAAAAAAGAATTCCTTCAAATCTTTGATCGCAGGAGAGCATCTCAAGCTACAGACAATTAGCTTTTAGAATTACGACAAGGGAATCGAGAGCTAATAGCATATTTAGCTCAATTCAATAAATTGATTGTTGAGACGAATTGGCCGGAATGCAAGAGAGCGGCAGTGTTCTATAGGGGATTAAAGGATGAGCTGAAAGATGCCTTTACTCAAGTGCCTAATAGGCCCACGGAAGTATCAGCCTTAATCGACTTAGTTCTAGAAATTGACTTTCGTCAAAATGAGCGGAAGGGAGAAAGAAAACGAGACTATCGCTCAACTATTCCGCGGTTTGATCAAATTAAAACTGAAGGTCCCAGAACTAGTGAAGGTAGGTTGGGAACTGAGCCGATGAAAATTGGAACAATTTGTGGGCCATTATCTAAGGAAGAAAAGGAAAAAAGAAGGCAGAACAAGTTATGTCTTTATTGCGGAAATAGTGGACATTTTGTGAGAAACTGTCCGCGAAAACCAAAACAACCGGCGAAGGAAAACTCTCAGCACCCCCAGTGATCGGAGTCGAACTGGTGAGTGCAAGTACGAATCCGACTCCACCGAATCACCTTTTGGCCAATACTCTGCAAGCGTCATCTCCTCATCTAGTCATCTCCATGTCTCTCAAGTTTCGAAATCAACATTTAAAGAATGTATCAGGAATGGTGGATTCGGGAGCGACGGGGAATTTCTGCGATTTGAAGTTCGCCAGTAAGATTGGATTAATGTCTTTGAGGAAAGAAAAGAGCGAAGCAGTCCGAGCTGTAGATGGCACCAACTTATCATCAGGGCCTATAACCTGTCACACTGAACCAGTGGAAATGGAAACTACTGAAGGGCATGGTGAGATCTTACAGTTCAACTTGATTGATGCCCCTCAATTCCAGTTAATTTTAGGGTTACCTTGGCTTACTGAACATAACCCTACGATTGATTGGAGTGCATGCACAATCGTTTTAGATTCCAAATTTTGTAGAGAAAACTGTTATCAGCATGAAGAATCTTGTGCTCCCCAATCATCAGCTTCGCATTTGTGTGAAGGAGGTTCCACCATTTGTGTGATTCACACCACTGAAATTCCACGCCAATATGCAGAATATGAGGACGTCTTCAGTGAAACAGAAGCGGAAAAATTACCTCCGCATAGACCCTTTGATTGTAAGATCGAATTGGAGCCAGGGGCAAATTTACCTTGCAGTAGGATTTATGCCCTAACTGAAAAAGAAAACTTGCACCTAAAGGATTACATACAAAAGTATCTTGAAAATGGGTTCATACGCCCCTCCCAGTCACCCGTTTCCTCTCTGCTTTTCTTTATTCCAAAGAAAGACGGCGAGCTAAGAACTTGCATCACTATAGAGCAATCAATCGGATCACAGTCAAGAACAGGTATCCATTGCCATTAATTTCTGAACTTCTCGATCAGGTTAAGGAGGCGAAGATCTATACCAAGTTAGACCTGAGAGGAGCTTATCACTTGGTACGAATCCGAGAGGGTGATGAATGGAAAACAGCCTTCAGGACCAAGTATGGGCTCTTTGAATATCAGGTTATGCCCTACGGATTGTGCAATGCTCCAGCGGCATTCCAGCATTTCATAAATGATGTGCTGAAGGATTTTATTGATCAATGTGCCATCGTTTATATAGATGACATTTTAATTTATTCAAAATCAGAAGAAGAACATGAACAACAGGTAAAAGGAGTCTTACAAAAACTAAAGGAGAACAGTTTGTTTGTAAAATTGGAAAAGTGTGCTTTTAGTGTTTCTTCAGTGGAATTCTTGGGGTTTGTGTTATCACCCACAGGCATTACTATGGATGAGCAGAAGGTAAAAGCTGTGACAGATTGGAAATCCCCCAAATCTGTAAAAGAGGTCCAAAGTTTTATTGGATTTGCGAATTTCTACCGCCGATTCATTCAGAATTTTTCACAGAAGTTGATTCCACTTACACGTCTTCTCAAGAAAAATACGCCTTTTGAATGGTCAGTTGATGCGGAGGAGGCCTTTATGGCCTTGAAACAAGATTTCACTACTGCCCCAGTGTTGCTTCAAAGCGATACAAAAGGGGATGATGGACGGAACGTTTGAGCCAATCAAACACTCACCCCCAGTCAACTGATCTGGGTTTAATCCATCATCATTCTTTAGCTCACTCCACCACCCCAGTTCAGACATGGCCATATGCAAACCAGTGTGACCCTATGGAGCCATTTTATGTGGAGACTGACGCTTCGAATTTAGCATTTAGTTATCACAAAGGCACAAGAGAACTGGACAGCTGCATCCAGTGGCATTTCGATCACGAAAGCTATCTCCAGCGGAGATAAACTATACTATAACTGAAAAAGAGTTGCCAGCGATCAAAGACGCTTTTAAAGAATGGAGACACTATCTCATGGGTGCTAGGTATACCGTTACCGTTCTTACAGATCATCGTAATCTAAAGTTTTTAAAGTCTGCAAAAACTCGAACTCCACGGCAGCTTCGCTGGTCACTTTACTTTTCAGAGTATGACTTTGTCATAACTTTTCGTCCAGGCTCAAAGAATGGTAAGGAAGATGTCCTCTCAAGGTTAGACACAGAAGATGTAACTGAAAAAATAGAGGAGAAGAATATTATTCCTGCTGAACGAGTCATTGGAGCAACATTACATGAGTCTGAAGAGAATCCCATTCAGCAAGCAATCAATCCCAGTGAGATGGAAGAGTGGGTGGCACAAGATTCTAGAAGAGAAATCAGAGATCGATTGCCGTACCATGATGGGGCTTTGTATTTACCAACCAAGGAGTTACAGGCCAAAGCACTGAAGGAGTGTCATGATCATCAACTGTCAGGACATAAAGGAATGCGTAAGACAGAAGAACTAATCAAACGACGTTTTTGGTGGCTTCAAATGAGCAAGGATATCAGGCAATACGTGGCCACTTGCGAGCTGTGTGCTCGGGGAAAGTCAGATAGGCATTCACCAATGGGATCTTTGCAGCCCCTACCAAACCCCCCACATCCTTGGCACACAGTAACTCTAGATTTGATTGTAGATTTGCCATCCAGTCAGGGTTATGACACTATTTTAGTTTTATGGATGCTTACAGTAAGATGGTCAGATTTATTCCTTTAAAAGGAGTCCCCACAGCAAAAAGGTAAGCACAGGTTTTTAGCCAACACATAGTGAGAGCACACGGTGTTCCCAAGGTGCTGATCTCAGATTGTGGGTCACAATTTCTTTCTCATTTCTGGAAGGCTTTCGCAAAAAAGTTGGGAATTGAGACTAGATATTCCACCAGTTTTCACCCTGAGACAGACAGACAGACTGAGAGGGCCAATCAAGAATTAGAACAGTACCTTAGGTTATATCTACTTGAGCAGGAGGGAGATTGGCCTGAGCATTTATGGACCGCAGAATTCGCATTTAACAATGCAGAGAATACTTCCACCGGTTATTCTCCTTTCTTTTTGAACACAGGTAGACATCCAAACCTATCATTGAGTTTCCATAAAGCCGATGTTCCTGCTGTTAAGGATTTAGTTCGGCACATGACTCAAATTCATAATTCTGCACTGACCAATTTAACCAAAGCAAAAGAAAGTTATAAGTTTTATGCAGATAAGAAGAGGAGGCGGGAAATTGAGTTTAGTAGTGGAGATAAGGTTTGGCTAAGTACCAAAAACATGAGACTAAAAGGAAACAGAAAATTCCAACCAAGATTTGTGGGACCATATGAGATTGAGAAAAAGATAAATGCAGTGTCTTATAAGTTGAAGCTCCCCAATAGCATGCAAATACATCCAGTGTTCCATATCTCACTACTTAAGAAAACAGTCAAGGGACTTAGACAGGGAATACCTCCTCCTCTGGTACAAACTGAGCAAGGAACAGAGTTTGAAGTGAGACAAATTTTAGATTCATAGGAAAAGAAGGGGTAGGTTTACTATCTAATAGATTGGAAAGGATATGGCCCTGAAGAAAGATCTTGGGAACTAGCTTCCGAGGTTCATGCTCCACGTCTAGCTAGAGCTTTCCACAAAAGATATCCTTGCAAACCCCAGCCCGAGGGATCTACATTGCGAGGGGGTACTGTCAGAACCCATCTTCGCTCGGGACTAAACAAGAGATCAATAAATACCATTACTCTAAGAGCCCCCCGTCATATTCAACAAAGGGTGCAGAACAATTTAAGAAATATCAGGCGGAATTCTAAGATGGCCGCCATTAAGGAAAATCAGGGTCAGCAGTCTAGTGTTGTGTCACAGGTGGCCCTATCAGAATGTCACGTGGCGCTCCCTCTGGAATCTCGCACTTCACCTGAGTTTCCAGATGGACCGGCAGCGGATTTTGGTGCGGCACGAAACCAGTTAGTCAGGGTAGAGGGCGGCGTTCCCGTCATTTAGTTTCCGTTGTGTCAAGTGTTATCTCTTCAGTGCCGGTTGTGGAGCAGTATCCAAAGTTCAAGTAAGACTGTTCCGTTGTTTTAAGTGTAGACGCATTTGGATTTACTGCGTAGTTAGTTGCGCAGTAGAAGTCGACCCAGTGTTTGAGAAAAGTTCACTGTGAAGCAACAGTGTTGCCGCTTATTAGTAGTGCGGAGTTTAGAGAAGTTACAGTGAAGCAACAGTGTTGCCGTTTATTACTAGAGCGGTGTTGAGAGTAGTTACTGCGAAGCAGCAGTGTTGCCGTGAGCGATAAGAACAGCGCTTGAGAGGAATTCAGTTATTAAAGAAACTATAATTGCGCTTGCCATTAGTTTGAGTAAGGAGGCTTAACTAGAAGAAAGCCAGAAGCTAGAGTTGCATTTAGGTTCATAAGGAAAATATACTTACTGTTATGTGGGTTTCCGGTTGTTGAGGATTCACTGGAAATTCCTTCTAGGAGAAAAAGGACAAAATATACATATTAGACTAAATGAAGGTTATACTGAACAAGATAAATATTTAAAGCTAACACAAAGAGAAATAAAGGTAAGAAATATATTACTACGTAAATAGAAAGACAAATTTGAATTAATCAGGAATTCATGAGTATTGTCTATTACAGAATTAACAAGGTGATTTACACAACACCATTTAAGAAGAGAGGCACAGACCAAGCATACAGCACGTATGTAATGAAGTATAAAAGACTACTGATAATTAGAGTTTAATGTATAACAGTGTATTTTGAAAATCTTGTTTCAGATTCACCCAGAACACACTAAGGCAGAACCAGACCTAGACGCGTGTTCAGAAAGAAAGGAAGACCGGGTGAAGACTTGGCAGTCTCTTCTCTCTCCCATTCCCCTTTCCCCCCTGAGGGTTTCCTAGTCGTGCAAGTTCACATCTTGGCGGCAGGAGAGTCTTGGAGTGGCATTGGGACCTGCGTCATTCTATTCCCTTGCAAGTGGGCTGAAAGGCTATTCTGACAGTTTCACGGAGGAGACCAGGTTGGTAAAAATACTAACACAAATGTGATTCCCCAATTTTGGATGCAATGTGATGGAAGTGATGTTGAATCGAATCAATGACGGTGCCTGAGGGGGGAGGAAGAGTGCGTGCTTGGCGCTACTCTAGAGGTAGATCAGTCAGGTCCATTCGTTGATGGAAAAGTGGAAGGTAATGATATCACCTTTCTTGTGGACACTTGTGCTACCCGTTCTACTGTGAGAGCAGCAGAAATTCCAAACCTACCCCTCTCGGGAGAAACTATCCAGGTAGTAGGAGTCTCAAATAAACAGATAAATACTCCAGTTACTAAACCAATTGAAGGACATATTGGTCCCTTTAAAGATATGCATCGGTTTGTAGTGTGTGACTCGAGTCCAGTTAATTTGTTAGGAAGGGATTTGCTGTGCAAGATGAATTGCACAATTTATTGTACACCGGATGGTATTGCAATTCAGACACCAGATGAGGATGTCGTATTTAAAATGGTGCTAGCAAAACAAGGAACAGAAGTGAATGAATTATTTTCACTTCTTACAGACAAAAGTGTGCCTGAAGAATTGATGAAGGTAGTGAATTCAGAGGTATGGGATTTCACAGGAGAGGAGATTGGACTGATGAAGAAAGTGGATCCAATTAGAATCACAGTGAAAGATGGTATTGACTATCCAAATACACCACAGTATAAAATGAAGCCAGAAGTTATAGCAGGAATAACTCCTGTGATTGATCAAATCATTGAACAAGGAATTTTAAAAGAAATAATGAGTAGTCCTTGTAATTCACCTATTATGGGATTGAAAAGCCAAATGGAACCTATAGGATAGTACAAGATTTGAGAAAGGTAAACAAAATTGTTGTGCCTTGTTGTCCAGTTGTGCCAAACCCAGCAGTGATTCTATACCAAATCCCACATGATGCGGAGTGGTATACTGTGATAGACTTGTGTCATGCATTCTTTTCAATTCCCTTGCATCCAGATAGCCAGTATTTATTTGCTTTCCGGGTTTGGAGATCGTGTTTTGGCATGGTGCCGAGTTCCTCAAGGCTATACTGAGAGTCCTTCAATTTTTAATCAGATATTGAAAAAGTGTCTGGAAGATTTGAGGATGTCTGTAGAGTCTGTTCTGGTTCAGTACATTGATGACCTACTGGTGGCATCAAAAACTCGAGAAGCCTGTGTTGTAGACACAGTCGCTTTACTGAACCATTTGGCAGAAGGTGGACATAAAGTGTCCCCTGCGAAATTGCAATTCTGCCAACGAGAAGTCCAATACTTGGGTCATAAGATTGAGAAGGGAGTCAGAAAGGTAACATCAGAGCGTATTCGAGTGATTAAGGACATGAAGCCTCCAACGACACAAAGGGAAGTGCGAATGTTTTTGGGAGTGGTTGGATATTGCAGACAGTGGATCAGTGGATTTTCACTGATGGCAAAACCTCTACAGAGGTTGACGAGGAATGATGTGAAAGACCCAGTTAAATTGGATGAAGAAAGTATGGATGCTTTTGTTAAATTGAAAGATAGTCTGTGTAAGGCTCCAGCATTGGGAATGCCTGATTATTCAAAGGATTTTGCATTGTATTGCAGTGAAAGAGATGGATGTACACTTGCAGTTTTAACTCAAAGGCATGGAATGTCAAGACGACCTGTGGCATACTTTTCAGCTACTTTAGATTCAGTGGCTGCCGCATTACCTGGATGTTTGAAAGCAGTAGCTGCTACTTGTGTGAGTCTGGAACAGAGTGAAGGGATCATAATGGGTCATCCTGTAAGAGTGTATGTGCCACATTCGGTTGAGATCCTTTTAACAAGGGCACGGACTCAGCACCTCACCTATAGTCGGCTGACTAGGTATGAGAGAGTGATTCTGGGAGCAGAAAATGTGACAATAGTGAGATGTACAAATGTGAATCCTTCTACTCTGTTGCCGGATGTTTGGGATGAAGAAGTAAAGGATGAAGTTGAACATGATTGTTTGGATGTGACTGAATTTTGCACCAAGCTCCGTCCTGACATCAAGGACGTTCCTCTTGAGGAATCAGATCGTGTGATGTTTGTTGATGGTTCTTGTTTGCGAACTGAAAGAGGTGTATTGAGTTCTGCTTATGCTTTCTGTACTGTAGCGGAAATCCTGGAAGCATCCTGTCTAAAAGGGATAAAATCTGCACAAGTGGCTGAATTGATAGCTCTAATTCATGCCTGTAAATTGGGAAAAAGTCAGAAAGTGACCATAATTACTGATAGTCAATATAGCTTTGGCATTGTGCATGATTTTGGAGAACTATGGATGCAGAGGGGATTCCTGACCTCTTCAGGGTCCCCCATTAGGAATAGTCAATTTGCAAAAGAATTACTGGAAGCATTACAATTGCCAAAACGAATTGCAGTGGTCAAATGTGCCGCAAATAAGTCAGGAGATGATTATGTGACTCAAGGCAACAGATTTGCTGACCAAGTAGCACAATATTGTGCAAAGAATGAGACTTCCATAAATCGGGAAGAGCAAAAGAACATACGGTTTGTCAACTTATGTTTACTAACACTATTGAAACATGGGATGAAGTGAGACAATTGCAGGAAGAGGCAGATGATGAAGAGAGACAGGAATGGGAAAAGTAGGATGTAGGAGATGAGAAGATGACGATGTATGGGTATACACTGATGGAAGACCAGTCATGCCAGATAGTTTACTTTCTCATATGGCAAGGATGTATCATGGAATGACACATATAGGCCGAGACGCCATGGTCAGATCATTCAAACAGACATGGTTTAATTCTAAATTCAGGACTATTGCAGAGAGCCTTTGTCAGAGATGCCTGACGTGCCAACAGCAAAACCCAGGAAGAAAAACAATAGTTAGTCTGGGAACAATAGGGAGGGCAGGTGGTCCTTTTACCAGATTACAACTCGATTTTATTGAATTGCCTCCCTGTAACAAGCTCAAATATGTGTTAGTAATTGTGTGTTTGTTTTCTAGATGGGTAGAAGCTTATCCCACAAGGAGGAATGACAGCCTGACAGTGGCAAAACGTTTGTTGAGGGAATACATTCCTAGATATGGTTTTCCAGTCACGATGGAAACAGATAGAGGAACACATTTCGCTAGTGAAACAATCAAACTGATTTGTGAAGCATTGAGTATTCAACCAAAACTTCATTGTGCTTATCGTCCAGAGGCTTCTGGAATAGTAGAGCAGATAAATGGCACAATAAAGAGCAGGTTAGGGAAAGTGTGTAGATCCACAGCACTGAAATGGCCTGACGCTTTACCCCTAGTTTTGATGAGTCTCAGAAGCATTCCTGACAAAAAGACAGGATTGAGTCCCCATGAAATATTGATGGGAAGAGCAATGAGACAAGCATTTGTACCTGCGAACAAATTAATAAATATATCTGATGATCTCATCCTTGACTATTGCAAAGGATTGGCTGATGTAGTACGTTCTGTGTTTCATCAGGTTGGAGCTGATGCGACTACAACACAACAGACTCAAGCGCATGATCTGAGCCCTGGTGAGTGGGTTCAGGTGAAAAGGCATAGAAGAAAAACTTGCCTAGAGCCCCGCTGGGAAGGACCCTACCAGGTCATATTGGTGACAACCACAGCAGTAAAGTGTGCTGGTCTACCGAATTGGATCCATGCCAGCCACACTTATCGAGTCCCAAATCCACTTGAACCACGAATAGAGCGACATCTGGAGATCTCAAGTACAAGCTCTGAATCAGAGGCTGAAGCACAAGAAACTGGGGAAGTTGGAGCACTCGACTCTGAAACTGGTGAACATAAACTGAAAGACTCTGAAGAGCAGATTGAGGAGGAGTTGCCTAGCCCAAGTCAAGTAAAGTGGGTACCAGCTACTGGGACTGAAGAAACTGCTGTTGAACGAGAAGAGAGACAACTTTCCGATAGAAAGGAAAAAGATGGAAGAGAAATAAGTGAAAGAAATACAGAAGAAGAAAAGGAAAAAGAAAGCAAACTTAAAGTAAGTGCAAAGAAACGAAGGTACGAATTGAACAAGGAAGAAGAAGAAGTACAACCAAAAAGGGCAAAGACAGATGATCATTGGCCAAGTGGAGTGAAAAGACTGAAATACAGAGTGGTAAAAAGAAGACCAGAGAGCAAGTTAGAACAGGTAAAGGAAGTTTCAGGTGAAATAGAGCAAGGAGAGTCGGATAACGAATCAGTGCTGTGACCAAAGAGAGTGAGAAAACCAAACAAAAAGTTCAAGTCACCTGACTGGATTTACATAGTGTTGGAAGAGATTGAAGAAGAAGATTTAAACAAAGAAAGAAACAGCACTGACAGCGAGCAAGAAGAAAAGAGTGATTTAGATCCACCTTAAGAGACTGTAAACAAATTAAGGTGTCACGCTAACAGCTGAAGAAAATTTTCTGAAGACGTCCTAGAGATTTGGATTAGTTAAAATAAAAGAAGGGGTAAAGAAGAAAGCTTTGGAAGTGTGGGATCACACTACATTTTTATTTTTTTAACATTTTTTGATAGATTTAGAAAATCCATTTAGAATTTTATAAGGATTAGTAATACCATAGCAGATACACAGGAAACAAGATCTAGATGTAGTTTTATGCATAGGTATTATAAAGCTTGTTTATGTTTATTTTGTATACTAATAGTATTTTGGATAATATTAACAATTATAATACCTTTACATTTGATTAAAGAAGATACATCTCATCCTAATAACTTGACAAGTCCAAGGGTAGACACTGACAGTAAGCAAATTCCTATTACTCACTTGAAACAGATAGACGCTAGTAGTTTGCATCCGGATAGATCAGTTACTAATTTTTCCTCAAATGTTTTCACTAAACTACTCTACGAATATGTGGAAACAATGGAGGTGAAGGATTGTTATGTATGTATACAGTTACCATTGTCTGTTTCAGAAGGTGTGACCTATCATCACCTTCCTTTGACATATGGTGTGACCTGTAGTGTTTTATCAAATTTATTGTATAGAACAGGAAAATTAGATTATTATTATTCAAATGTAGATACAATCTTTTCTAAAGTCCCTGAGTTGAATAAGATAGCACATGCAAATGTCATGGGAGATTTTTTCCTGACAACAAAGCCTTTAAATATAGCTTATGCTAATAAAAACAGCTTAACGTGTAGATTGTAAAAGGAAGAGAAAATATTTTTGGAGATGGTAGAAGAAAGAAGGGCTAAGTTTCAGAGAAAAGCTGTTGAAGAGAAATTGAAAACACCACCTTGGGTTTTCAGAGAAGGCAACTATGACAAAAGCGAGACTTATGCTGCAATGGCTCTGGATTGGTCACAGAAGGGAAAATTATGCTTACATAGGGAGAAGACTAATTATAATCACTATTTCATCGGTTCCAGTGAATGTGAAGATACCTATAAAATTATTGGGGGTTGGGGATTAAAGGGAGGAACTGACCCTGTCTTACCAGGTATATATTATGTCTGAGGGAGGAAAGCCAATTATCGGCTACCAGATCACTGGTATGGGACATGTTACCTTGGGATTGTCTTTCCAAAAGTCTATCATGTAGACAAAAGTACAAATGGAATCGATGAAGTAAAGCAAGGACTAAACCGTGTGAAAAGAGAAAGTTTTTCAGAAATTGTAGGCGATATATTTGGAGCATTGATACCTGGAGTTGGAGTTACACTGAATGCATACAAAATTCGACAATTGTCCACAGTGGTTGATCGTTTATCGACAGATACCGCTGGAGGATTCTTGATGATTGATACTGAAATGATTGCCATGAGATCTATGGTTGTGCAAAATCGACTTGCCCTTGATATATTGTTGGCAAAAGAGGGTGGAGTCTGCGGAATGCTGAAAGTTCAACATTGTTGTACTTACATTCCAGACAAAAGTAAGAATTTGGAAGGATACATTCAGAATATCACTGATTTGCATAAGAAAGTAACCCAACTGGAGGTTGATTGTGTTTGGGAGAGACTAAGTAAAGGTTTCTCTACTATAAGCAAGTGGTTTTCTTCTGTAGGTAGTTCCTTAGTTGCAAAAATAATAGTATCAATAGTTTTTGTAGTCACTATGGTACTCATGATATGAATGACTTATGTTTGCGTGAAAAAGAGTCGCAAAGAAAAGAAAGAAAGGAAATTGAGTAAGGAACATAAAGAAAGGAAAATTTCAAAGAGAAATTGTATGAAAAATGTAAGGAGCAAGGGTCAAAAGACAAAATAACAACTATATAACTTGAAAAACCGTATGTTTTGGGATTTTATGATGGTAAAACCATCAAAGGGGGGATTCATGAAGTGAGGCTTGTAAAATACATCCTCATGAAATTAAGTAACCCCATAATAATGTATTGACTGCATGAACAAATCAACTCTGAATACACACATTTACACAGGGGGAAAACGCAATTTACATAATATGCTAAATCATGTTGGCATGAGTACGTATTAACTGTTTGCGCTTTGAAAAACTGTACTAATGCATGTGTATGCTGTGTTGTACATTGCACATTTTGCATGTTGTGCACGAATAATGAGAAGGTCGCTTTAAATTAATAGCTTTCGCTAGGATTTATTTAACACAGGGCATTAGTAAGGTGGGAGGTAAACATAATGGGTTTCATTTCACGAATTAATATTCTTTTGTGTTTGTTTAGTTTAGTACGGGATTGGGCCTGCATGAAAATGGCCTCTCGTTCAAACCAGCATGTGGTTGGCCTAGTCGGTATGAAGTGCGCATGTGCCAGGAGGGGTTGCCTGCTCGCAGACTGCAGTGTACCAGATGATGCAATCTGTGTGAAGGCCATGTTGACCTGTGTCTTATTGTTTATGTGCCAAGATGCGACAGCGACTGTGGGAACAGCCATCACTACGTGCAATGCGAATGTGAAAGCGGATATCATAATGAATACTGTAACCAAATGTATAAATATGAATGCTAGTAGTATACGAATGTAATGGTCTTAAATCCTTCCTTTGTTAGAACCGGTATAGGATGGATTTGTGGGGAGAACTGGATGAGGCGACCCTAGTATGATTTATGACAACCAATCACAGACCGAGTTTCTACCGATACTGCAACATTGTAAGATAGTGTGTTAGGCAGAAAGGTATAACTGATATCCCAATTGGGGGTGTGTCAGAACGCAGATCAGAACGCAGAGAGAAGTGGGGAGAAGAGCAGAGGAGAGCGGAGAAGAGATGAGGCAGAGCGGTCCGGTATAGCAGTGCAGTCCGGTGTGGCAGATTAGAGAGAAGAGACAATCAGAGCGCACAGAGAAGGTCCAAGACGGAGAGAGCAGACCTGCACAGAGTCAGAGAACTTTAGGTACGAGAACGTTGCAGGAGTGCTTGGGAGGAGACTGCGACCGAGGAGGTAGATTAATTGGGAGATTAATTCTAGTTGTTAGTATAGCAAATTCTGCTGCATCTTTCCTGTTAACTTTGTCCTCTGAGCCTATCTCGGAGGACCTCTTGCCACAACCTCGGCCAAGGAAGTGGTTTCCTATTTCTTTGGTGGGTATTGCCCTCCTTGATTGCTTAAGTTTGCAAATATATTTTTGCAAGTATTTATGCTGTACCTTCTTTTCCCCATTCCTTTGCATTCTTTGATATCGATGCAAATGATTCATTTGATTACATTGCTTGATAATTTGTTCTCTTATATGTAATCTTGTATGTGCACTGACAATTTAATCACGATAATAAGATAAAATCATTAACTGAAGAAATGACTTTGTGATTATTTAGTTAAATGTTAAACTGTTTAGTTTAGTTAATCATAGTCACCATCAACTCTTCAACTAATGGTCCATCGACCTAAAGAAGAAGAAGTTGAAATTACTAATAGTTAGAAATATATATATAAATGTTCTTAAGGTGAAGTATAGTATTTAATAAAACTGACAACTTAAACCCCCCAAATCCAGCGCCAGTCCTCAGGGATCATATATGGGTAATGTGTGATGGGCCCCGTTGTTTGATAAAGCAATTTATGCATGACGAGATTTCCTTTGGTCCCTGACTCAGGAATTTAGGGGTTGCGCTGGATCACAGACGTAGAGGTTATTTCAGCTTGGCGAGATCTGCGGCACTCCCTATAGAGCGGGGGTTCCAGCCTAATTCATAACTCAGTCCAAAGTTCCAAATATAAAAAGAAGGATTCAAGGCATCCTTACTAAAGCGCAACGGTTCTTACGAGTCCACATGGCCAAAAAGAAGTTAGAACCACGCAGACAGGGCCTAAAAGTTCCAATTACCATGACAGCGCATCCAAAAATGGCACAGATTGGACCCCCAAACACAAATTTAGGAGGGGCCACAGGTGCTCCAGGCATTTCATGCGTTCACGGGTCAGCGCTGAGAGACCCGGATCCAGCGAACACAAAGACAGTGTTGAAGCCCCTTGTTCACCAGACGAACACCTACGATGTGTTTGATGCTGAGGAATTTTTAGAAAAACCTCTCTAAACATTTACAGAGCAAAGCAGAAATAGTAGCATTTGGAACCTTCAGAATAGTTGCGCTCGTTGTTTAGGGTCGCGAGGGGGGCGTTTCCAGACCTTTAAAGAATATCTTCTACACTAAAGTCATTTGGAAAAAAAACAGCGACGGTTGACCGGCGCGACCAACACATATCTGGCGGCTAGCATCGCTGGGTTAACAATGGACTGCAGCACTACCGATGCGGTTGTCCGTCTAGAACGGTTGAAGCCCATGCTGTGCTTGAAATACCTCCCAACAGACGGGTATACTTTGGAGAACTGGGTCTTTTTGAAAACTCTTTTGCCGTCACGGTAAAAGTTCTTTACTACAGCGGATCGTAGAAGTACTTCACATCTGGAGAGCCTGAGAAAAGTAAGACGGTTTAAATTCTCCATCATGAAAATCACTTTTATGGTATCTTGAACCTGAAGGGTTTTCTAGGAGCCAATGTTGTGTGCACCCATTGTGATCACATCTACAACACAGACAGCTCATCAGTGTGAAATGCATTGTAAAATGTGTCAAAGGGGCGGCTGCATCTTAGTCGCTGATCAAAAGGTGAGATGTCCTGGATGTAATCTATTCTGTTGTTCACAAAACTGCTTAAGCATTCACACTGAGGTTATTCAGTGCATCCCTAAAACAGACTGTGTGGGGTGTGGGCGCCACACAGCTGCCAATCACGAATGCAAAGGTATGAAATGCCCCTGATGTAAGGCGTCTTTTCCTCCGGGAACAGAACACATGTGTTACGTGACTAAAAGCCAGCCCCAGACCAAAACAGAAGACTACATAGTGTTCGATATAGAGTGTACCCAAAAGACCAGAGTTCACCAGCCTAACTATATTTTCATGCACCATCTAACTTCCGATGAAATCTGGGAGTTTGAAGGTCCTTCTTGCGTGAACAAATTCCTTAACACATTCATGCAGACAAAAGCCAAAGGGTATACCCTGATGGTCCATAACTCAAAAGCATATGACTCGTTCTTTATTTTGCAAAATATGATTCGTGAAAAGATGCCTGCAGAACTACTCATCACCCAGGGCTCCAAAGTGATGCTGCTAATGGCTGTACCTTTAGATATAAGGTTCACAGATACTTTGACTTTTCTGCCCATGATATTGAGCGAGTTGCCAGAAGCCTTTGGTTTTCCAGGTTGTAAGGGTTATTTCCTCCACTATTTTAACACCTGGACGAATCAGAATTATGAGGGTCCCATGCCTCTGCCCGACAGATACAGTGTTAAGTATATGATGCCGGCGGAGAAAGAGAGTTTCTACAATGGTATGGTGAGAACCACGAAAAGAAGTTTAATTTTCAAACCGAGTTAAAAGTTTACTGTCAGGCAGATGTAATGATCTTGAGAAAAGCTTGCAATCTCTTCAGCGACGTTGTTGTAGAGATGACAAAACAAGAAAAGGTTCTGAAACCCAATACTGCTAAGATGACAAAATCTATAGAGTGCATCAACCCTTTTCAACATGTCACACTGGCTTCCATGTGTATGTCTATCTACAAGCACATGTTTTTACAACCTGAAAGCATAGCTCTAGTGCTGCCCGACCTCTATAACAGTAAACAGAAGCGTTATTCTACCCCCTCTATTCAATGGCTCATGTACGTCTCTGACAAGGAAAACATCTTCATCCAATACGCCTTGCTGGGTGGTGAATACCGTACAAACGCTATACAGTTGTACAGGGCCGTGGGAGAGGGTGAGAAAATATATTACTACGATTTCACGAGTCTGTATCCATTTGCGAACAAGATGAAGTTATAGCCCTTAGGTCACCCCAACATCATATATAGAGACTTTAAAGCCATAGACTAATACTTTGGGTTAGTTAAATGTCAAGTCTACCCGCCCCAAAGGCTTTACTTCCCGTACTACCATATAGAGTCGATGGTAAGCTAATGTTCCCCCTGTGTCGAACATGCACTGAAAGTAAAGAGACTAGCAAGTGTAAACACACTGATGAGCAAAGGGTGCTCACCAGGATCTGGTGTAGCATTGAGGTACAGGCGGCCCTAGAGAAAGGATACCGACATGGAAAAATACATGGAATTTGGCACTTTGACAGGACTACAACCCAACTCTTTTCAGAGTTTATTAAGTTATTTCTCAGAGGCAAACAGGAGGCATCGGGGTTTCCAGAATGATGCATTAACGAACCTCAAAGCAAAAATACATAGATGATTATTATGCCCACGACGGTGAATGCTTGAGAATAGAGTTCATTGAAGTCAACCCCGCCAGACGACCGCTGACCAAGCTCTGCCTCAATTCCATATGGGGAAAATTCGCACAGCGTTCAAACTTGTCAAACATAGCCATCATCACAGATCCTGATGAACAGTTAAAATATCTTTTTGCGCCGTGTTACGAGGTGTCCATCTGCGAGTTTATCAATGACGAGACGCTGCACTGTGTTGGAAATACACAAAAGACTACCCCACAACTTGTAACAATATAAACATCTTTATAGCATGTTTCACAACCGCTCACGCTCGTTTAGAGCTTTATAATGTGATGGATAAACTTCAGGAACAGTGTCTGTATCACAATGCTGACTCTGTTATTTTTGTGAGCAAATTAGGGGATGAAGATCCCCAATTCGGTGATTATCTAGGCGATTTGACCAGCAAGCTAGAAATGGATGAGTACATAGTCCAGTTCACATCATCAGGGCCCAAAACATATTCTTACAGAACTTCTAACAATGCAGTATGTATGAAAGTCAAAGGCATCACCTTAAATGTAAACAACAGCATCAAAATCAATTTTGACACTCTAAAGGATCTGGTGAATGAATACTCTACCTCGAGTGACTGTGAAAATGATAAAACAATATTGTAAAACAACCTAGCATAGTCCGTTCCAAAAAACGGTGGGAAATTACAACTCAGCCATTTCATAAAACCCTGCATTTAGTGTGTGATAAAAGGGTCCTGACTGAAGACTACAAAACCCTACCAAACGGTTATTGAAGGTGCGTTAGAGTCTTGCAACCCCGATAATGGACACCAGGTTGCAGCACCGGTTCTCCTGTGTTTTAGCAGGCCCCTCAAATGGCGGTAAAAGCTATTTTATACAGAAACTATTAGAAAATGCTCCCAGTGTTTTATCCCAAACCCCTAACAATATTGTTTGGCTTTATTCGTGCTGGCAAGATCTTTATATGGAACTATCTCTAAGGTTCCCACATATCAAATTTATAGAAGGCATACCGAATAATCTCAACAATGATGCATTGTTACTTACAGGCCTTGTAAACATGGTGATTGTAGACGACCTTATGAGCGAAGGTGGGGATCACCATGAGATAGAGAAAGCTTTTATTCAATATTCACACCATCACAATCTAAGTTTATGTTACATTGTGCAGAACTGGTTTTACAAAGATAAGAACAGTCGTCCTATAAATTTCAACACCTCATACCTAGTTTTATTTAAAACCCCCTGAGAAAACAAACAGGTATCCATTATTGCTAAACAGATGCACCCCAGAAACACACAGGTTTTCTTGGACGACTTTAACAACGCTACTGAGAAACCCCACGGTTACTTACTGGTAGACTAAAAACCCAGTACTCTAGAAGACTACAGACTGTTTGCTGGTATTTTCCCACCCGATCTCCCCGTCGCTTACAGACTTAAAACCAAGCCCAAAGCCTATAAAAAGATTCATTAAAGACACTCCCGTAACATTTACACTCTAGGCCTTATAATACCTGGTATTGACCATGTTGGCGCAACTACACCGTAATCTAGCCCTCCTAAAAATGTTAGTCACAGCTAGTCCTCACCAAAGAAAGGTCATCCTGTGTGCTGCTTCAGACAATTTAGTGGCTGCCATTCCAGAAATTGCCCTATTTATATCAAAGCACCATTTCTGTGTTTTGAAGAAGCACCACCTTATCAAGAAGCTCAGTAATAGAAGGGCTTCTCTCATTTCTAGGGAGAAACTGGTAAAAGCATTCAAGAGGTTTTATAGGTTCTTTGTTGGGCATAGCTATACCGCTCATTACCAGCCTTCTAACTGGGAACTAATGGATCATGCCCAAAAAATGTACTTGGTACCACAACAGCGGCTGGAACAACTGGGGACGTCAATGGGTGACGCCTGGGATATCCAGAAAAATGAGACCCAATGCCTGGATGCCGAGGTTAAAGACATTTTGAACTGTTCTGATTAAAAACCTTACGACAAAACCGGTTTGTACTCCAGCGCTCTTCAAAACATTTTAAAATATTTCAGGCAGTTGAATGCTCAAAAAAACAGGCTGACTTTGTATGCCTCTGATTCTGAACAGCCTCCACCACCCCCTTCAACACCTAACGAACCACCACCATCCCCAGACACCATTGTTGAAGAACTTTAAAAAAATATAAGTCAAAGGTACAGAGGGGACGCACAAATGTTGCTAACTAAAATGTCAGCTTCTAAAGACTTGTCCTCATGGAATGAGAGAGGCAAATCCTCTACAAAGGTCAACCAATTGTTGGATCCCACATATACAACGTAGTCAAAGGTCGTACGCACTCCAAAACACTATCGCTCCAGAAAGTGCCTAGAGGTTGGGAGCAGTTTCTGTGATCCTCTGTGGACCTCAACATTCCTTGGGCAATCGTCGGTAATGCTGAACCCAGGCGGCTGCTTGAAAGTTTGAAAGATCCGACTTACAGCCCCCTCAAGTACTCCAACACCTGTTGTTTTTAACCCCTTCCCTAAGATGCCAGCATCCTCTTTCTTTCCCCGGCTATCCCCCTCTTGGAGCACCGAGGCTCTGCCTCTAGAACCTAAAAAAAGACATTGTCCAAAATGAACACTTAGTTAAATGTCTGGTGTTTCTTCTGACTTTTGAACCTATGTATATTTTTGCCTGTGTTTGTGTGTATAGGGTTGCCATAGTTAACATTTTGATGTTTTTCTTCTTTTATTTCTTTAGTAAGTTTATCAGTGTGGTGCTTGTACTACGAAAAAACAGTTTTGTAAATAAACCTTTTAACTTTTCAAAGTGTTTCTGTCATCTTTTAAAAACATTTTAGATGTGTGTCCTTACGTCAAAATAAAGATACTGAGTCTGCATTCAAGTTTTTATTCTCTCTTTTTTAGACAGTCACCATTACACATAAGAGGCGTTACAGGACCTTACACTTTTTACAAACTGCATATTCTGTTTTAACAGCGCTTGATGTAGACCTAGAATTTTCTTTCATATATTTCATAACAATACTGTCATTGTTAACTAGGTCATTCGAATATAGATTAAAACAATTTCTAAATGTTATACCCTCAGACATTTTACTTATAAAATATATACAATTGTCCCAGCATGTGATGGCGAGAGAATCCAGTACCTGTATTTTGTTATACTCCTCCCTCGCAGCAGCTTTTTTACATACTTGAATATCGTTTTTTTTTTTTATAGATGCTATGCTCTGGGAACGTTGCTGCACTGTCAAACACTGTAACCTTGTCTTTATCTAAAAACAGGGCCACACAGTGAGTTCCTTCCATGTAGTGCGTATCTCTGTTAAAGACGAGCGTGCGCGGTCTTTTGGACACTATTTCACCAGGTAGAGTGTCGCTTGGAAAAACACCTAAAAAGTATTTCTTAGCATATTTATGATGGTTTAAGAAATCCCGAATCTGAACAGTGTCCATTTTACAATATTTTAAAGAGAGTCAAACAAAATCTGTTGGGCGTGGTTGATCTGAATGACGTTGTTGAATACAGAGAATACAACCATGCTCACATTCGTAGCCATGTACTGACTAAAACTTATTTCTGCTATTAGATTTCCATTTTTGATCAAGCTGTAAAGGTCGCCATCTTCCATGTCAGGGGTTAGATCGAAAGTGAACAGTGTGTAGCCCGTCCCATATCATTCTCTTGACATGACGACTCCCGAGTCATGAAGTGCTTCCAGTTTATTGAAACCAAGCCCAGATATTCCCTGATAAAATTAGTGTCCCCAGAGCTGGGTGTGTATGGTTTTGCAGGAATCACAGCCTCCTCGTGGAACAGTGCCGCGTAGTTGATGTCCTAGTGTTGAAATTGAAAGGGTTCAAGGTATAGAGACCACTAAAAGCTGTGTTGTCGACAAAACCTATGATAATAAGTTTTGGTAGTTGCCCCAAAAATAAATTTTGCTGCTAGGTTAATCTGGTACCGGCTGGGATGCTGAATATCTTCGAGCTTCTCTTTCAACTGCATACTTGGTGTTCGATAGCTGTAAGGTTTCTGCGTGAGCCAGGCTGACATTTGGGGACTCTTTCACTCTCTTTTTACCAGTTTATACTGTTCCGCATCCCCGCTGATGAGACAGAACGACTCCTTGTTGCAGTTAAGTTTGATCTTAGGATCGATACCATTGATGACCAGTTTATCTTGGAAGAATAGGTCTGAATGTATATGCCCGAGGAGGTCAAATTGTCTACTGCTGACGGCAAAGCTTACTCTTTTTACAAAACCTTGATTGTCACCGTCCAGCTTCTTGTCTTCCAAATGTGCATAAGTATGCTTGTAGAAGAGCACTGCTGAAAGCTGCGTGAGCAGGGCGTCAAAGCTGTAATTTAGAATACTCTTGATGTAGGCTCTGTAGGCATACATGTTGTCACTTTGCGTGATGAGTCGATCGCCGAGGGAAATGTCCACCTGATTAAACATGGTCGCAATGGGGTAAGCGATCGTCACCACTTTAGCAGCGACCGGTATGTTGGCACCATAAGCTTTTACGTTTTACAAACAAGATGCAGCAGAGTATTGTTGAGTTCCAGATACATATCCGTGGACCCTGACAAAAAAACTCTATCGGTGCCAATGGCATCATTAGCAGCTAGAGGCGATACTTCCATGAAAAAACTGTTTTCGATACTAGTCTGAGTGGGCTTTAGTGAAAGTAAGTCTAACTCTGATTTGGCGCATTCTCCCGATGCGCAATGTACAAAGGCCATGTTTCAGGTTGTTGTGTATTAAAAAATATTTACGCTAGCGGGTGTTCTCTTGTTCTTCGAGGCTCTTTTCTGCCTTTCTGATCTTTTGTGAACGTTTTTTGAAGAGCGCCTCCTTTTTTTGTAGGGAGTCGGCGGACCTTTACGACTCGAAGGCCTTTGCTTCCTTTTAATACTTGCGCTTGGCCTGTACACAAGCCTTGCTTCTTCTTGGGGTTGTTTGTTCATGCGTTCGGCGGGCAGCAGAAGTCACAGATCCCACCACATCCTGGGCAATGTTCGAGGCCATTGCTTTAACATGGGGTTTTGCAATTTCATAGCCTCTTCTCAAGAAAGGCATAGCTTTTCTAAACAACATACCGAAAAAACCTTCAAGTCCCGCCCCATACATAACAAGGGCCCCTTGAAAGAATGGTGGCCCTCCATATCCAGCCTGGTGTCTGTAATAGTCCCTGTACAGAGTGGGGTTGCCGTATGTTTTCAGGATCTGCATAATGACTTCTTAATATTCGCTGTCCACTCCAATAACTTTATTTCGGCCGTTGCGGCCATAAAAGTATCACATGCATACAGTACAATACAGACATAGTAAAA
Organism: Calotriton arnoldi; assembly: GCA_963921515.1. Taxonomy (NCBI): domain Eukaryota; kingdom Metazoa; phylum Chordata; class Amphibia; order Caudata; family Salamandridae; genus Calotriton; species Calotriton arnoldi. The sequence continues at coordinate 1,893,038 of CAWUFW010000341.1, forward strand.
CAATCAAATTTAAAATAACAGTCCTTAGCAACATGTGGATTTTTCCTTTTAAAGTCCAGATTTCCTAATACTTCGGGTGGTAAAAGAAGTCCATGAAAGTGCATGTGCGTTAAATGTAAAACAAAAATGGTAACCATCATACAAAAGCAGGTACCTAGGATTGGTAGAATCAGCCTAACCCCCAGTTGTTGAATCAGGGCCTTAAAAGTGCCAGTAGTGCAAAAGAGACCGAAGTTTGATTACAAATTCCCAAAAGCTGGTTCAGCTCAGACCATCTAGTGTAAATAATAAAACAGGGTTAAAAAAGCAATAAACACAGCTAAGACTATATCTAAGAACTGTAACAGCAAGAGTCTATACCGTAAGATTTATCGGTATGACCCGTCATGCGGGTACAGTTCTAAGATTAGTTCGGGACCAAACTAATATATATATACTTTTTTCGGCCAAAAGCAATAAAAGTTTCGCACATAAAAGTTTTTCAGTTAGCTATGCTCATCATGCTATAAATACATATTAAGTAATTTTGGCTGTCACATCGCAGTCTTAAATGAAGCTTAACAATAACTTTCTCGTATTTAAAGGACACTGGCTCAGATTGATTGTTGAAGATCATGAACATCAAAGTGTCACAATAGTTTTTAGAATTTGCTACGTAGTCAGGTTTGATATATTAAATATTAATCACTATGTTATTTTCCCCCTTGACCTGGACCCATCTAAACAATGGTGAATAACTATCCCCAATCCTCTGCGGCTCTACAATGTCACTATACACATAGAGTGTATAGAACGCTCCGTTAATATCGGGGCACGCAGGGTCCTACTCTACCTGGCTTTTTATATGCTGTACTGTTCCTAAAACTCTTCTTAATTTACCCGTACAGCTAAACTCTGTATCGCAATTTGGAGCATTAAGAAACAACTTCCTTCTAATGCTATCTAATACTAACTGATTATTCTAATAAGTTTCGATGCTGGCTATGGATTTGCTGATGACTTTGACAACTGCTGTGACGCTGGAGTAATAGCCATGAGGAAAGCCGGCGTGGATGCTCAAGGGGCCTGATCATGCTTTATAGTAAATTTGGCCTCAAACATTGTAAATGCATTCCACGTTCTTTGGTATTGGACTTTGGTTAGGGCTACCTCTCAGTCCCCTTTAAGGTCCACAGGTTTAGCCAGTTTCACAGTTTAATGAGAAATTTGATTGTGAGAGAACATGTCCTTTGAGGCGTTATATGGCAAGGTAATATGAAGTGATTTTGTCTCCATATTGTCGCCTTCAGAGAGCCCCTTGTACTCACACACCCTGCAGGGAGCTGGCCAGCACCCAACTGTTAAATTTCTCAGGCCACCCCCTTCATTTGACAAAGGCCTGTCTGTTAGCCCCGCTACCTTGCCATTTCAGAATCTTTTCAACCCTGTACACCCTGTGTGTATCATCCGGTACCTTTTGTAACTCTTCGTTGTAAAAGGCACCCAACACCGTTTAGCATTCATAGTCCTTTAGCCTGTACCTTCTTTAAGCTCCACACTCTGCACTATAAATGTTTTGTCGCTAAAAGGGCTGGTAGCCCTTCATAAAGACCCTAACATGATCACCTTCTTTTAAAAGAGGCTTCTTTACCTTGGCAGCGAAACAGCTTTCGTATACCGTTCTCCACACTGCTAAGGAATTATCGGTCGTTACCTCTACGGGCGACGTTGTGATGGTACTGTGATAAGTGGTGTTATAAGCTTCTATAAATGCCTGTAGAACATCCACATATCGGTAGTTGTTATAGGCCGTGAAATATTTCCACATATTAGATTTTAAAGTTCTGTTAAAACGCTCTATAACAGCAGCTTTTACCTGCGAGTTCATTACAAAATGATGAACAGCGTGCTGTTTGAATAATTTCTGAAACAAATTGTTTAAAAATTATTTTCCTGGGGGGCGTGGCCAACCAAGATGGCTGAGTGGACCTAATCCACTAGGGCTCCGTGGTGAGCGCACAATAAAGTCACAGAAAAGCCCCGAAAGAGGGGCAACCTTACCTTGGCGGATGATGCCCCGTGATCTGTGGCGGTAAGGGCAGCGGAGGAGAGGCAGCAGGGTTACAGGAGAAGACCCGATTGCTCTGGATCTCCAAAGTGGCGAGGAGGCCCAGCCATGAAGCTGAGTGTCAGCAGGCGCATCGGCAAGAGAGGACCAGTGCTGCGAGCGTGGATCGGTGCGGCTGGGGGCCGCCACGCATGAAGACGGAAAAAAAACATTGGTGCAGCGGTGGAGAATTGAAGATGAGGCTCCCCAGGGGGAGCACAGCAAGTAGCCGATAGCCTGTGAAGCCGAGGCGGCGACTGCCGACTGTGCTGTTCACCTCTGGTGGTGGACTGAGGTGCGAAGTGGAACCAGAGTGAAGAAGACTGCAGACCACCTGGGGAGCATCGAGGACCACAGGGCACGTGAAGGGCCCGACGGATCCCACTGCGGTGTGGGGAGCGGCCTACGGGGACTCGCACCTGACTTTAAATTGGCAGCCCAGCGGAACAACTCGACACCGGGACGGCCGAGCAACAAGGGCTGGTGAGTGACCCCTGATGACGGCGTGCAAGACGAGTGGCGAGGCAAGGAGGCTAAGGCCTCGAGTAAAATAAGTACTCGCAAGCTCCGCAATGCTGGATCCTACCATGCCTGACCCCAACATGGCGCCAGGCCACCACAGAGACTCCATACTGGCCTGACAGGCACAGGAAGCCTGGAACACCTTCTTACATCTGGCAGGAAGCGGAGTCCCAAACATAGCAAAGGTGGCGGCCTGAATCGTCCAGGGGCCAGATTCACACCCGCCATATCCACTCTAACCTCTTCCACACAACGGGATGGCTCCTGACAAGGCCCACACGGGGGATCAGACGAAGCGCACCAGCTACTAATAGGCCCACGGTGAGAGGTGAGGGAGGATGCAGAGGGGTGCTCTGGACCCTCGGCATATATAGAGCTAAACTTAGGGGTGATTCATGGGTTCCAGCGCTACTCCTCTCCGCTGGTGAGCGTTGGGGGACACCTGCCCACCCCAGGGGGGCACCACACAGAGGCATATAGGGGGACCTAAAATAGAGAAGCGTAACAACATGGTGGATGGGCACGAACTTGCTACAATAACCTGAAGGCGCCTGTCACATTGAAAGCACCCTCCTAAGCCTCAGCAATTCCGCAAGTCAGGAGATCCGATCCTGCACCACAAGATCTCATAAGTAGGCATCCTCGCACACCGCAGCCTTGGCTAGAAATCAGGGGGAGACACCCACTAATGCCATTGACTTTATGCCGCCCAAAGAGGCCCAGATGAACAGGGTCTCCAGTTACTTCTCACCTACAGAGACAAGGGGGGCTGTCAAGGGAGGAAGCTCAGCAGTAGGGATGTTGCTCACTAAAGATGACCGCCTCTCCTCACTGAGGGACTTTAATAGGGAGTTTAGGGAAGAGCTCAAAGCAGATCTGGAAGGTTCCCTAGAAGTTCTCCTCTCAGATATCTATGGCAAGCTAACATCCCTGCAGCAAGATGTTGAATCAGTGGGCACGTGCACATTGGACATCGAATCTAAGGTACAAGAGCTGGATAGTAGAACGGCTCGGGTAGAGGACTTGGCAAAAATGTTCCGCGAGCAACTCCAGGCCACCATTCTGAAATGCGAAGATCTCAAGAACAGATCCCAGAGGTATAACGCTAGACTACACAACCTGGAGGAAGGAGTGGAGGGCCCAGACCTGGAGGCGTTCGTCATGGGCCTGTTTGCAGAGGTATTTGGCCTGGAGGCCAGGAAGATAAAAATAGACAGGGTCCACAGGGTGGGACCACCATCCCCTGGGAGAGGGAGACAACCGAGCCAAGCTTCATTCCTTCAAAATGAGGGCGGTGATTCTGCAAGCGGCAAGATCAAGAGAGGAAGTCTCCTTCCAGGGGTTCGCGTGCTCGCTGTTCCAGGATGTGGCCCCCACGACGCTGGCATGCAGACAACAGTTCCAACCACTTACGCAGAAGCTGAGGTGAAACAATGTAAAATATTGCTTGACCTATCCTTTTGGTGTCGCCTTCTACTTCCAGAATAAAAACTACCATGTCACTACATACGCGGAAGTGGCAGGTGTGTTGGGCCTGCCGCCCCCTAATGATGCACCCACCGAAAGTGCCCGAATGGTTCAGGAGAGGAGACAGCAGAAGAGGGCAGAGGGGAGCGGTGGCTGACACAGAACCGCCCGAGGCAGCAAAAGAAGAAATAAGTCGGGGGTTCAGAGAAGTGGTATGCTGCCTGAACATCCAGGGGAACAGTTGAACAGGGTCCAAAGAGGTGCTGCTTGCAGCCATTCTTGGACACAGTGTGGGTGGGAGACCGGAAGGTCAAGCATGGAGACACTGAGTTGACCTGCGTCCAGACTGTGACACTTCACTCAACAGCATTGCAGGTGATCTGCGATGGGCAGTGTGGAGGGCTGCTCCTTTATGATTTCCGATATTGGATACTAGACAGTGACTCATTTAGATTCTGTCTGGCTCGCCACATTCAGGTTTGGACCAATACATCTACAATACATCTATAACAATGTGTTTTCCTAATGTGAGAAATGTTTATGGGGATATGTTAACCCTAAATGTTCTGATTCTGGGGTTCTTTGTTATTTTGGTTCTAGGTACACGGACACCAATATTTCCATATAAGGTATACATAGGCAGGAGAGAGGGGACCGCATGGCAGGACGACCGGGTGAGGGGGAGGGAGATAGAGGGATCTAGACGCGGGAGTGGCGCTCCTCTGGCACAGTGGCGTACACTACCGTGTCGAAGGTAGCTATGGTTATCACCGTACTCACATGGAATACCAAGGGGCTTAACTCCCCATCAATCATCAGAAATTGTGACAATACCTAATAGACCAAAGACACAGTGTGGTAGCCATACAGGAAACACATGAAAAGGTCAGAGGAACATCGGCTGCGACACAGGGCTTACCCCATTGTATATAGATCCTCAGCTCCGACTAAAGATAACGGGCTGGCTATCTTCTTCCACAACTCCCTGAAATTTCAACCGGAGGGCAGCAAAACGGACAAAGAGGAAAGGATAGTTATGGTCAAGGGTATGATATATGGCCTCTTATATACCTTTGCTTCCATCTGTGCACCTAACTCTAATCAAGCTACATTTCTGAGCTCTGCCCTGTCGATGCTAGGGGGGTTCGCCGAGGGGGAGATCTTTCTAATGGATGACTTCAATCTCCCATGGGACTCCGGCATAGAAAGCACGCAAACACAGAGGGCGATCTCAAACAACTTCTCTAATGCTCTGAAAAGGGAACTTGCCTCTATGGGCCTGGTACATGACTGGTGCACGCTCTGCCCCACTACTAGGTACTACACCTTTTTCTCCCATACACATAGGTCATACTCCAGAATGGACTACATCTTCGTGGGCAAGACCCTAGTCTCAGCACTACAGGCTACCTCTATTAACCCGATCAGTATATCCCCCTGTTACACTGACCTTAACCTGGGACGCCGCTCCACCAAAATATGTTTTTTCCCTGCGGCGCTAGCACAAGACCGTCTCCTGCACGATGAAAACCTATCAAGGGCTATTTCCTTATGAACGACCCCAAAGATACCAACCCAGCTACCAACTGGCGCGCCTTCAAGGCAGTAATCCGGGCAGGAGCATCTCCATCCACGCGGCACTAAACAAGCAAAGGACCCAAGAAAGGTTAGCGCTGGAAGCAGAACTCCTAGAGGCAGAGCAGGCCCACAAGAGACACCCTATCCTTAGCGTACAGAGAAAGGTGACGGCACTCAGGGGTAAACTGAACGTTATTCATAACAATAGGGCTGAACATACCCTTTTACGATTAAAATGCACAACATACGAGAAGGGAACTAAGGTGGGTTCGCATCTGGCCAAACAACTGTGGCTCAAGAGGAAACGAGAATACATAGGGACATTGAGCTATCGGGGGGGGCATCTACAGAACTAGAGAAGGCCCAGGCCTTTGGCCACTTTTACAAAGCTCTCTATACGGTGGACAGTTATGAGGAAGCAGAGCAAATTCAATACTTGGAGGTAGTGGAGCTTCCGAAGGTGTCGGCAGTACAAAATGCAATACTGGGGCAGACGATAGACGCAGACGAGGTCAGCAGGGCCACAGCAAGTTTCAAGCCACATAAATCACCAGGGCCCGATGGGCTTACGTCACACTTTTACAAAACATTTGGGGCAGAATTGATTCCGCAAATGGTGAGCCTCTGCAACTCGATTGCGGACATGGGTGCAGTGACTACTTTTATGGGTGAGGCCCTTATCTAGGAGCTACCCAAGCCATGTAAAAATTTTCACTTATGCAGCTCATATCGCCCGATAGCGCTCCTCAATCTGGACGCCAAGATCTATACAAAAATCCTAGCTAGCAGGCTTGAAAACCTCATGCTAGACTTGATACACTTGGACCAGTCCGGTTTTATCCAGGGCTGACAAACACATGATAATTTGCTGAGAGTCTTTCACTTGGTCGAGAAAGCAAATAAAAAAATCGCTTCTGGCTGTCCTGCTGGCGTTCGACACTGAGAAAGCTTTCGACCGAATGGACTGGCCTTTCCTATTCTGCAACCTGGAGAGATACAGATTTTGTGACTGGTTTATCGCCATGATTAGGGCTAACTATGCCTGCCCTAGTGCCCGGGTCTTAGTTTCAACTAGAAAGAGGGACACGACAGGGGTGCCCCCTTTCGCCGCTACTATTTGCCCTAAGTATTAAACACCTTGCAGCAAAAATGACACTTGCCATTCAGGTCATCCCGTTCGGGGAACATGACCACAAAATATCCCTTTTTGCGGGCGACATGCTGTTATCAGTAGCTGCTCCTGGGTCACCCTTGGAGGCAGTGTTGGTAGAGCTGGAACATTTTGAGCGAGCGGCAGGACTCCGGCTCAACCTAACAAAATAGTATTTGCTAAACCTTACATTACCACAGCTGGAGATGGAATCCCTGGTCACCTCCACCCACTTCCAATGGGCCAAAAAAGACATCACATACCTAGGAATAAAGATCACTTCTAAACTCCAGGATCTTTTTATGGCTAACTACCCCCTCTCCTCCAACAGCTGAAGGCAGACTTCCGGAGGTGGACTCCCCTGTATCTCTCATGGATAGGCCGCAATCATGTGGTTAAAATGATGGTCTTACCTAGACTGTATTTTTTTTCAAGGTCCCCCGATCGAGCTGGATCGAGGGTTCCTAGCTACATTAAAGTCTATGATAATCCATTTTATATGGCAGGGCCACTGGGCGCTACTCCCTTAAAGACAACTCTGTCTCCCAAAAAACAAGGGGAGGTTTCGCTTTACCAGACATGAATCTATATTACAAGGCTGCCCAGCTGCGGGTGATTACGGAGTGGTCGGCCCGTGAGTCCGACAAGCATTGGCTACATATGGACAGGGCGGTGACGGAGAGGTGTATCTGGAATCTATTGTGGAAACCCAAAGCAGAGCGCCCCCCAAATGTTTACCCGAGCACCCCTGCAAAAATTACGCTAAAGGTCTGGGATGACATCAATGGGACCTCCACTTTGACCACCTTCCCGTCCCCGTTCACACCTGTCCACTACAATCCCGTGTTTCCATCTGCACAGATACCGGGTCCCTTTGATGCGTGGAGGGAGAGGGATGCCTTAAGATTTTGGATCTTTTTCACAACTGGATATTCTCACCTTCGAACACTGTCAGAGGGAGTTTCACTTGCCTGCTACTGAACACTACCACTACACCCAGCTCAGACACTGGGTCCTGTGTGCGGGCATGTGAGAGGCAGCTACCAGAGACCTCACTTCAGTAGAGCGGTTGGCGAAGACGGGGAGTGGCACAAAGGGTACTACATCATGCATCTACACGATACTGCACTCTACACTCCACACCATCCAACCACGACATAAGTCCTTCTGGGAGTGCACCCTGGGCATGGCAATCTCGGACAAACAGTGGCATAAACTATATACAGATAAATGTAATCAGTCAATGGGGATGCGAGAGGCCCACTATAACGTTTTATACAATTGGTACTTGTACCCTAAGAAACTAAAACTGATCTACCCTACGACCTCGGACCTGTGCTGGAGGGGATGCAGGCTACGGGGTGACTTTAAACATATCTGGTGGGACTGCCCGACAATCAGGCCATTCTGGTCAGAAATACTGGCACAAATCAAAGACTTCCTGGGCTACCCCATACCGGAGGACCCGGGTTCGACACTTCCGGGCATATACCCCAAACGTCAGACAGTAGGTGACAGATCTATTCTATGGCTATGCCTGGGGGAGGCGAAAATGGCAGAAAGAAGCACCATCTATGACTCAGTGGCACTCCCGCCTTTGGCAGGCTCTCACCATGGAGCGGATGGCGGGCGTGCTGTCTGACTCCTTTAAAAAAAAATAATATAGATGGGGACCCCTGGTGGAGTATCTATCACAGGGGCTTCCTCTCTGTGCATGCCCAGCGCGAACACGAAAACTCCATCTCTTCCAATTTTAGAAGTTACATACCAGAAGGGTCTAGTAGAGGGAGGAGGCCCCCTGGGGAGCTTTCACACCTACTTGGCAGCCGGTCTAGAGGACCCTATTGTCAGGAACATATTGGTGAAATTACCATGCACCATTGGTGTTGGGGGTTGGGTGGGGGGAGGAGGGGAGTTAGAGGGTACATTGTAATTTTGTTCTGGAGCTGCTCAATGGTATCTTTGTCTACTTATGATTGTTTTCCTGATCACTTCCTCAGAGAGAGGCAACTGAGTTATCCTATAGATTTAACACTCTGAGCTATAGGAAGATGCCTATATTGAATTATGCTGTTGTGCGCACTGAAAATTTTCAATAAAAACAAGGTTGACAAAAAGGAAATTCTTTTCCAGCGTCTGTTTTCAGTTTTTGAGGGGTTTGTCCTTTCCTAAAGATGGTTTTAAAGGCCGTGGTCACGCTAGCACCAATTTTATGTTATGTTATGTTAAAATATTTGTAAAGCGCAACGTATACCCAAAGGTGTCTTGGCGCTGATTAAGTATGCAACGATGAGCAAGAGGGAGGACCTACTGGGTGAAGAGCCAGGTTTTCAGAAGTTTCCTGAACAAGGGAAAGTGCTGACCTTAGATTGAGTGGAAGGAGATTCCAGGCTGTGGCTGCTCTAACCGAAAAGCTGCTACCACCCCATTTAGATTGTTTAAATCTGATAGAGTTTATTCTGAAGGAGCCTGCTGATCTTAGGTTTCTTGTTGGAATGTACCATGAAAAGGCTTTCTTCAGAAAGGAAGGTCCTGAATCGTGGAGGGCTTTGTAAGTCAAACAGAGAGTCTTAAACCTGATTCTGTTATTGACTTTCAGCCAATGAAGATCTTTTAGAGCAGACGAGACAGAGTGGTGCCTAGGCAAGTCCAGTAAGAGTCTGGCTGCCGAATTTTGAAGTAATTGCAGTTTGTTAAGGTATTGAGCTTGTAAGCCAATGTAAAGGCCGTTGCAGTAGTCAATCTTGGACAGTACCAAGGTGGAAATGACTGATTTCCTAACTGCGATGGGGAGCAAGACTAGAATTTTTTTAAGTATTCTTAAGGTATTATAAGAAGAGGAGACCACTGCGCTAATTTGATTGCCTAGGAGTAGACGATCATCAATGATAATGCAAAGACGTACATGGACAATACATCTATTACCGTTAATATATATCGAGCTCCGTTATTATGCTTGGCTAGATCTGGAAGACTGATTATGTCCGCCTGCCATTGATATCTACCTGTGCATTAACAATGGTCGGTTTCCTCTTAAAATGCCTCCTGTCTGGCTTGTGGAGTGAATACACCTCTTCCCCAGATAAGCAGGTCTTTACCTGCGCTCTGTTTACTGGCTCATTTTCAACTAGAGCCCTTCTAAACAGAGCTTTGGTGCTTCCAAAGCTTCCTACCCCGCTAGTATCACAATAGAGCTTCCTTAACCCGTCCCCAGACATGTTATCAGCCCCTGCATCCCATGAAATGAAAGACGATGCTTTTGTGTAAGGGCATTTTATTAAAAATAAAGAATGTTAGCAACACATAAACAGACTATACTTTACAGTTTCATGGTACACGTCTTGTTGTTGTTGTTGGACAGTTTGCTGACTTTTCACTATGTATACATAATATGAAACATGCTACATACATTACTAGGGACCCGGCAGATAATTTGCCTCAACGGCACAACTTTTGATATTTTTACAGCTATAAACTCAATGGCTCTACACAAGAATTCCCTTTCGCCCCTACTATAACTTTGTACACTGAGGATACTGACGGCATTCAAAAGATCGTACAATTCTCTGTCAATCAATCAAAAATTCTTTATTCGGTCAAATTAATGACCATAAAAGCACATGTAAAAATATACATACAACATACAAAAATTAATCATCAAAACACAATTAAAACTTTAAAAATCATTACTAAACAGCAGTCTACCAAAAAAGGCCATAGCGGACAGATACAAAGAAACATGGTTACGTTATCCCAAAAATCTCATAGTAGGGTAAACTATTTATATACCTTTAAAAAGGAATTTTGTTATTGTAAAATAAAACTCATTTGTGCAAAAAGTGAAACTCAGTCATGATCAAATAGCATACATCTTCCTTAATTTTAAAGCAGAATGTATGACGGAATTCCACATGTGTTTTTTACGCATGCCTTAGGAACTCCGTTATTTGAACAAATGTGTCTTTAGCACGCATTTGTTCTGCACGCAAGTCGTTTTAACGACTTGCCTTAGGGGGCGCTGGATATTGGAATAGTTTAATTTACTATTCAAACTCCAGTCTGCGCAACAGTAGGGAAGGTGTTGGACTTTAATTCCACCACACTCCACCATTGCACCCCCCCCCTAAAGCAAGTCATTGTAACGGCTTGCGTGCAGAACGACTGCGTGCTAAATACGCATTCGTTCTGTTGCAAGCACTGTGAAGCCACAGTGTGATTCCGGCTTTGTCCTAAAGGACGTTTTCCTTAAAGCAGAGACAATAAAATTTACACCGCATGGCATAAAGAAGGGGAGTTTAGGCGCTGAATATTCTGAAACCCTTCTTATGTGATCTAAAATTCATGGCCCCTAAAAACCAATATAAATAATCAGCTCTAAAAGTGCGATACAGTGTGCAAAAGAACATAAACCAAGCCCCTGTTTGAGGAAAAGCCACTAGGTAATGAATTGTACATAGTCTTAAATGGGTAATGTAAAATCTTAACTCCGGGTTCTCTATCCAACAAAGATATGGTTCACTATCCAAGGTTGTGGAGAGTGGGACATATCGAGAGATGGTGACCATATTTAAGAATAGCACAATTCTCTCTCTCTCTCCCTGTACGCAAAAAAAAAATCTTCTTAATCTTACTTTATCACATATGTTGGTGTTTGTTGGGGCATCAAAAAATGTACTTAACCCAAGATCTTTGAGAGAGTCCTTAACGTATATCAACCATGGGATAGCTGCTGAATTACTCAATTTGAGGCAGTCCTCCACTATTTTGCGAGAGAAGCTCAGTTCAGGAGTAGCACACACTTTATGCCATAAAAGAATAGGTTCCAAGCTTGCCTCGTCCTCTATGAAGCATAGGCCAAGTTCACTATGAGAAATGAGACTGGGGGTAGATTTGGGGATTGATAACAATCTGCATGAGAATTTATTTTCTACAATTTTAAGGGGGCCTAATTTTGCATAACCCCACACCCCTGCCCCATATGAGCCTGCTGAAACACATTTGCTTTTATAGAGCATAAGCATCTCTTTAAATGGCCTGTGACCCAACTTTTTCGCAAAGCTAAAAACTGCCTCACAGGAGTGCCACCATCTTCTGTGCTTGTCAGGTAATTAGATGATCCCATGTCATTCTGGAGTCAAAATGTATACCCAGATAGTTAGATTTTGAGATTTTAGTAATCGGAGATCCTCCAATATGAAAAGATTTGTAACGTGTAATTCTTGGCCCACTGGTCAAAATAAAAGACTTCTTTTGGTTCACCTGTAAACTAAGAGTGCTCATAAAATCATGAAAACCATCTAAAAGAATCTGTAGCCCATTTGCAGTATGGGCCATAAGGACCGAGTCATCTGTGTACAAAAGTACGGGTACAAGACGGGATCCTATTCTGGGAACATCTACACCACTTGAGACTAAAAATGTATCTAGGGCATTTATATATATAAAAAAAATAAGAAGGACATCAATATACAGCCCTGCCTTACACCTCGGGTAAATTTTATAACTTGTGTACAGGCCCAGGATTGTGTGTAACAGACCTTCCTGAGCGTATCCCAATGAAGTCTTTTTAAAAGGTCCAGTAGGGGAGGGTCAAGGCCTGCTGCTTCTATCAGCCCCCACAATATCTCCATATCCACTAGATCAAAGGCACAGGAGAGGTCCATAAATGCCATGTGGATGGCTCCTCTCCTGGCCTTGAGGTATTTACCTTGGATTAGGGAGAGATTAAGTGCCTGATCAACCGTGCCCAAGTGTGGTCTAAAACCAAACTGTACCTCAGAAAAGAAGGAGTGTGCCTCTGCCCATTCTTCAAGTTTACCTAGAATAACATGCCCAAGTAATTTAGCTGAAGAATCCAATAAGGATATGGGCTGTAATTTACCGGGAGATTCCTATCCCCTTTCTTAAAGATGGGTATGGTTATCGATTCACGCCAAGTATCTATAGGGCCAGTTTTAATGATGGCTCTAAAAACATTGGTTAATAAAGGGGCCCAAAAAGTGATATTCTACTTAAATAAATCAACAGGTACCCCATCAATGCCAGGTACCTTTCTTGCCACAGAACTAACAATAGCTTGGGATATGTCCGCTACTGTGATGGACTCAGATAATGTTAACTAGGTATCGTGGGGGATGTCAACCAGAACTCGGGAAATTTGATTTTTTAAGTCCAAATTTTTCGGATCAAAAATTTGCGAGAAGTGTATCACCCATTCCTATTTGGGGATGTGGCAATCAATTCCTGAGTTGGTACCATCTGTAAAAAACTTCCCAAAAAGCTCGATTTTCCCTTAGTTGTGCCACCTTTTCTAAGTCTTTTCAATAATAACTCTGACAATTCTCTGTTGTACAATACAAAACCTTTATTTCTGAAATAATCTTTGGTCGGAAGCTCCAAGGCGATATGTAAGCTGGTCATCGGCGATAGTATTAACTCCCTCATACGGCTTTTGTACGCGCTCCAGTATTCATCCGCTGTAGGTAGCCATGCATTGATACACCATTTGGCTATGCACATAGGACTGTCACACTGCATCGCCATGGGTGGCTCACCAAGCTTCAGGTAGCACAGATTTACTGGTTGTATTTCAGCTATTCTTTCTTTAAGCAGCACATTTACCATATGGCAATACATGTGAATCCCGGCCGTAACTCAGAAGCATCTTGCACACCGACATTCTAATGCTTGGCCTAAAAGTGAGTAAGTATGTAACGTTGAATGGTACAATAATGACACAATACCGGGAGACTCATCATTTTTTTAAAACAGTTTTCACTGGGCTAAACAGCCGACTCGTCTATTTTAAAAAATAAATATCACACATATGTCTTAACGTCTATAACAATTTTTGTGGGCGGCGGCTCTGAACTCTTGAGAGTTGCTGAGGTTTATTGACGCATAACCAGCGTCGGAGTTTGCGCGCGGCTGTTGCACGACAATAGTCTTCGGACCCGATTCCTCCAGGCCCCCATATCTTCATTGACCGGTGAGTTAGGGGCTGTTATGGATTCTTCACCATCTTCCATGTCGATTAAATTGTTTCCAGCCTTTGTTTCGTTTTTTCGAGGCTTCGCTGCTGGAGCCCTTAATAGGGGATATCAATACAGGAAATCCTTGAGGCTGAGCGTTTTCAACCGCCGGCAGAGCTCCTCGTCAAATCCAGTGACGTCGTGACCACCCTCTTTAAGGTCGCTCTGCTCCGCGTTCTGCTCCATTACCGTGGGTGTCAGGCTACGATAATATCTATCAATAGTGTTCAAATCCCCATCAGAGGGCGTTTTTTAGGTCTCGCTGAGCCAGCGCGCATGCGCTGTCTGCGACACATTTAGTAAGGGGCTTTTGGAAGTGCTACCAGAGAGGCTCCCAGCTTGCGTTCACGATGGCGTGCACGCGCGCAGCTGCCATCTGGGTGTTCTCTAATGGCTCCTCAGCGCACACTACCCCCTCCCTTCTCAGAGGCGCCATGTGGCTTTCCTCTCGCTCGGACAAGCGCTCCTCCCCCACCGCATCGTGCTGCTTTCACTTTCGCGCGCGGCTAATGCTTGTTTTACATTGTCATGAACAACAAACCGGCAACAGAAACACAATTTACAATTCTGCGTATAAGAAGTTCCTTCTTTGTGGGATGTAACTATTTTGAGGCTTTACAAATTAATCTTAAGAACATTTTCTTCTCTCAAACGTAGCCCAAAAAATACGCTTTTAAACTGAAGAGGTTGAACTTCTCATATGTCTGTCTCCCCATCCCTTCTGCATTCTACTCGTAGGCAGCTTGTGACTGACAAAGCATTAACCTGCAAACCACAATATTACACTGATGATAAACTTTTTTTATAATCCTACTCCTAATCAGCAATAACACATTTATCAAGGAACACTTTATCTAGGGGTACTAAACAACATTAATGAGATGAATTAGATTACTACAGAAGAAATCACCTCATAAGTTCAACGAACATATTGTACTGGCAAACCAATGGAATGAGTGTGAATGTTCGGCATCAACAGCAAATGCACCTAGACAAATGTTAATTTAACAGCTTCCACTCGTGTTTAATGATGCCGATTTACTTAAAACGTGTGTGTGTGTAGATGCGTTTTGTAACCCTGTTACAGACTAATAAACACTCCACTGATGTCTTCCACTAAAGGTCTCACAGAACAATAGAGGAAGTATTTAACACATGAACCGGAAGTAATTAATGTCCCTGGGGTAACACCTCGATGTTTTGAAAGGCCTACCCAATTTCATTAGAATTGAAAGTGTTTGGTTAATGTTTACACTGCAAAGCATTTGTGTAAGCTGTCCTGGTTCACTAGTGGGAGTGGAGTGTACAAATAAACTTTAATGCCCATGGGCATTAAGATAAAAGAAAGGCCAGCGCCCTGACTTCTGCACTGCGAACATCGTGAGCATAAGCAGCCGCACGCTGTAAAACTCAAGAGCTCCTGGAAAGTCATCATATCAGAGAGATGTAAATGTACGGCGGGACAGTGCACTGCAAACATCCCGTTGGCACCTCCGCTGAGAGATGGGCTTGCACACAGTGTCCTCCCTGGCAAATAAAGAGTGCAACATTATGTGCTGGAGACACTGTGACTGCCCCCGTGCGATTCTTGCCCTCCAACTTCTCGTCACCCCACACATATTTGGGACAGTGCCCACAGGTGGGCTGCTCTGAAATGAGTACCAGACATTTTTGGAGGCGGCACCGCAGCTTCCTACTACAGGGCTGCAAATCTCCTATTCTCTCCCTCCAAGAAAGCCAATTAAGACCAAGTCTGCCATGTCCTGCAAAGCCGAGCGAAGGGTCTGCGTTTCCTAACCCCAACCTAATGGACACTGCCCAGAGACAGACCACGTTCCGCGCAAACCCCATTGCTACTCCGGTGGAAATGGACTATAAAATAACGCATTCCGGTTTAGCGCTTGCTTTGACTTCAAACCGCAGTACACAACAGCTTTTAGGTTGCCGTAACTAAATAATAATTATTTTATAGACTTCGGTAGGATTAAAGGCTAGATTCGGTAGTAAACCCACTCCAGATTGCCGCATGCACCTGCAGCAGTTGCACTAACCCTCTGAGTTATCTTCCCCAGATTTATCTGCCAAGAAGGCAGAAAGGAACAAACACCCGGGAAACAGCGAGCAGGCATGAAAAGCAACTGCACAAACATTCTGCCAACAAACAATGAGAAGCCCCACTCCGTGGCTGTCCGAGCCCGTGAGACTTCAAATGCTTCCCTTTAACGGGAGGGTTTTATTTCAAGACAACCAGCGTCCTTCCAAAGTGTCAAATGACTTCAAACAGGAGGAAGTGCAGCCATATGTTTGCCCCAAGGAGGTTCCTAATCGCCACAGATCGTTTTGTTTAAAAGGACCCCTAAGAGCAGACGTAATTATCAGTCTTTATATACAAAGTCTGTCTCTTAAACACCACATGCAAAAGGACACGGCAAATGCACAACCCAGAGTGTGCGCGTGCAGTCCTGGGCACCCAGTCAGTTCGCATTCTATAGACTCACTTCTCCAAAAGTTAAAGCAAGGTTTGTTTTTCAACATCGATACGGGCTCGAATAGGCTACTGCCTAGATTATAAATCTAAATTCAGCAAAAGACTTCTTCCAAGTACCCCAGTTTCGCAGACAATACAAACGGGATAAAAATAATTTGCACAGGATCACACTGTTTAGCGAATAAAAACGGAACAGAACTAAAGCTCTAGTCTTCTGTCTCCAAAACCGACAATTAATTTACTCACTCGACCACAACTCCAATCAAAGATATTGCTGCTAATAAATGTAACACAGCCAAGAGTTTGAGGTCTATCTTTTCAGATGTAACAGCCACCCATCGCTTTTAACACTACAATTTACCCACCTCGTCACGATGAACATAAAATAAGAACTGCTAACATTCCATGGCATGCCTGGGTGCACGAGATTGCACTACAGACAGCATGTGCCGCGTGTAGGCATAGCGCCACAGTGCACGCCGAAGCACTTCGCCATGCTGCTAAAGGCATCGATGCTACTTGTGCATATCCAGAACCCACTTTTTAAACGTCATTCTATGTTTTGTGAGACGTCCATTGTCTGCGTGTCTGCAGGGTCCATTTATTCACTGACTACAGCACCACAGGTTAAATATCAAATGGTAAGCTAATGACAAGCATTGGCATAGCCAATAGGTCTCGCCTTTGGGACCTTATAAGTGTTTAGCCACGCAACAGTTGATGTTGTTGCACCAAGGATATTGTGCTGCATAACTAAATACTTATAAGGTCCCAAAAGCGAGACCTATTGGCTATCCCAATGCTTGTTTGATGAGGTGGCTGTATCTTTTCATAATGACTGAGTGATCTCTTTCTGAAGGGCAGCTCCTGGGCTTGGCATAGGCCGCTTAGGGGCCCCTAATAGGTATTGAGAGCATAATACAATAGGGAGTACTCCTCTACATCACATGATGGTCACCTGATCTCCAGGGGCTCTGGTTCATTGAGGGCTGCGGCATAGCCCTAACCACATGGTAGAACCATGAGCAGGTGACTAGCACGTGACTAGGGTGATGTCACAACTCACATGACCCAACACAGTGACGTGACCCCCTGGAAATGACGTCACTGCCAAGGAGGACCCCTAGTGGCCTGGAAGTCCCAGTAACAGAAGTGACGTCACTTCCGGAGTGGGGCAACCGTCACTTTTTGCCTGATATGGAAGGTATCCCTCCATTCTATTACAGGACCGGAGGCTTCGTATTATGCTTTCTCTTTCATTTATTGCCACTCACAGCAGCCAATGAAAACGTTGTTTTATGTAAATAAACTACATTTCCCATGATGCACATGTAACACATCACATCCTGTAAGTCCCAATAACAACCACCATCACCGGAAATCTTCCTCTTTCTTTGCTGCTCACGCAGAAAGTTAAGTGCTTATTTGTCTCTCTTGAACGCTTTTTGCTCTTTACATGCATTAATGTATTTTGCTTGCGCCGCTATGTTTAGCTGATGCGCGCTTGCTGTCTGCCCACTGCAGCGTTCTCATTCACAGCGCGAACATCGCGCGAAGGCTGTACGCCCTGTGGGGCTCCTAATCGGTCTCCCGCGGGAGCCGGAGTGCTGCGCTGCCTTCGGCAGCCGCATAGTGATTCGTGGGGCATTTGGGGGCGGGAAAACAAGTTTGCTTACTTGCGGACGGCCGGATCGGCTCCCGCTGCGTCCCCTGGTACCGCGCTGCTTCCGGCAGCGGTATTTACAGATTTATGAGCGCGAGGCTCCCCTCATCAGCCGCATCGCTCGGAGCCTCAAGATTAACCCCTTCATATCTAGTTTCGACGTGCGCAGCCCAATTGGGCTACTTTTTAGTAGGATTTGGGCTGCGCACCTCGCTACTGCCCTAATAAGCCTGGAACATTCATTCTTCTTTCGTTTTCGTCCCTGAGCAACCTCTTCTAAGCCTGGCTGGCTGCAATAGTGTGTTTTGGGCCTGGAGTGTGCACAACTCCTTATATTATTGCTCTTTTGGCTCTCTTACGCCCTGTGGGCTGCAAAAACTTTATACAGCTGCTGCTGAGGAGCTAGGTACCTGATATTACTTCTGTGCTGTGGGTTGGCTCCCCCGTTACTCCTCTTGACCTCTTTTTATGCGCAGATATAGTTATAAATTCTGCCCCACGATGGAGGATTGGGTCACTTATGAAGAGGATGATAACCTGTATGAGGAGGAAGTGGCTACTCCTTCCTTAGAAGATAACATTGTGGAGGCCCTGGACGCCTCGGTCCAGGACTCGGTAAACAAGGCCCTCGAGAAGGCAGTCCCTGGGACTGTGCAGCAGGCATTGGCCACTGCATTGAAACCAATTACAAAACAATTGGAAAAATTTGCGAAGCGTCATGGCTTCACTTCACCTGCAGATCCAACAAAGGGTGTCTCGGCTGCGGAACCCAGAGCTAAGTCCTGGCCCCATTCTACAGCGTTATCTACGCTACCTACTCCTGATTCCGGTAAGTCCAAGCGTCCGGACACGGACACGGACACAGACACCGATGCCACGGGCACCTCGGATGAGGCTCCTCCCAGGAAACGGTCCAAGAAGTCCAAAAATATAGATCAGGACCTCTCTCAGACCATGTCCACCCCTTTCACCTTTAACCCCACGGATATAGTCCATCCCATGTCATCTGACTGGGCTCCTGCCCCTGCGGTTGCGGCATACCTGCATGATAACCTGCGCAGGAGCTTTGATAAGGAGGTACGGAATAGGCTCCGTTCCGAGTGCCCGAGACCAGATCTCACCGACAGAGTGGCGGACACCCCGGATATAGATTCCAGCTTGCTAACTTTCCTGAAAAAATTCGCAAAGGACCCTAAAAAGGGTATTGATCGCGCCTGGCGAGGCTGTCAGGACAAACTTCTGGATGTCGCAGGACCCCTCGCAAAAATGTTAGAGATGGCCCTGGAGGCGCAGGAAGCCAACACTGCGGTAGACCCCCATATCCTGGCAGGGTGGACCCAAAGAGCTATTTGCCTGTTAGGAAACGCGAACTGCGCCATTTCGACAGAACGACGCAAATCGCTCCTTATGCGTATGGACTCCAATCTCACGGAGCTGGCCGCGGCAGAACCAGGTCCATTAGCAGGGGGCAATCTCTTCGGAGAACGTTTCGTTAAAGATGTGGCTAAATATGTGGGCACGTTCAATACCCTCGACAAGGCACAGTCTGGCATCAAAAGAGTGTTCAAGGCTGGCCTTTTTAACAGGGCCGGACGAGGTCGGGACGCTCGTTTGGCCATCAGTTCTCCCAAGGTCCTCAAAGAGGTGACTTCGGACGAGGACGTGGCGACTGGGACTCCACCCGTGGGGGTACCTTCTACCCCACCAGACAGCGCTTCAATAGGAGGCGCTTCCACAGAGGGAACTATCGCGGAGATTTCCAAGCCTCAGACTCTACAGGTAAGAGCTCCGGACATTTCCCTATTGCCCTTAGGGGGTCGTACCCAATTTTTCTATCACAATTGGGTTCAACTCTCGCAGGATGCTTGGATATTGCAGACAATTCAGGGTTTTCATCTAGATTTCTTTCAGACCCCTTATCAGGTAAAACTGCCCAGACAGCTTTCTTTTTCCCAACTCAAGTGCGATTTTATAGATTCCGAAATCGAAGAATTGCTACGGAAACGCGCGATAGCGTATTGCAACGAGGGCCCTCGCGGCTTCTGCAGCAATATTTTCTTGGTACAGAAGAAAGGAGGCAGTTACAGGTTGGTACTCAATTTAAAGGATTTCAATCACTACATGACTTACAAACATTTCAAGATGGAGGGCGTCCATCTGTTGGCGGATCTCCTCAAACAAGGGGACTGGATGGTCCGGTTGGACCTGAAGGACGCCTATTTGTCCATTCCCATTTTTTCCCCCCATCGCCGGTTCCTGCAATTTCAGTGGCGGAACCAATGGTTCGAATATTTGGTCCTTCCTTTCGGACTTTCCTCAGCACCATGGTGTTTCACCAAGGTGCTGAAACCAGTGATAGCATACCTCAGACAACAGGGGATTCGCATGATAGTGTATCTGGACGACATACTCATCATGGCGCAGTCTCCAACCCTGGCGGCCCAGCATTTAAGCATGACCATTGCTACGTTACAGAACCTGGGGTTCGTGATCAACGAATCCAAATCGGTGCTTTGCCCTTCCCAGACGATAGACTTTCTAGGCTTCGTCATAAATTCTCAAGGAGGCTTCCCCGCTCCAAACTTCGGGATATCAAAAAGGAATTGCGTTCCCTGTTATCTCAACAAATGGTCTCACTGAGAGTGATTGCCAGGATAGTGGGCCTGTTGGCCTCCTCCATACAGGCAATTTTTCCGGGTCCTCTCCATTATCGAGCCCTTCAACGGTTAAAGATTCAACACCTACAGAAGGGCCTCTCGTACACGGATTTAGTACCTCTTTCCCCAGAGGTACGGGAGGAAATACAGTGGTGGCTTGCCCACGTGGAAGCTTGGAACGGCAGAGCTATTTTCGGCGCCCTGCCGTTGGGGTTGGGGGGCTCGTTGCGGAAATATTTCTCCAGGAGGGCGTTGGTCCCTGCGCGAACTAGACCTCCACGTCAACTGTCTAGAACTGCTTGCAGGGTCGTTCGCGATCCGGACACTGTCACCCAAGCAAGTCTCGTGTTGCATCCTCTTGCGGATGGACAACATTTCAGCGGTTCAGTACATCAACAAACTGGGAGGCACGAGGTCCTCGATGCTAGTAGAGATAGCGAAGGACTTTTGGCATTACTGCCTGAGTCACCAAATCTCTGTCATAGCCGAGTATATTCCGGGCCAGTCGAACGTAGTGGTGGACTGGAATTCCAGACATCTCAAGGAATACAGCGATTGGCAACTACAGTCCCAGATAGTACAATGGTTACAGGCGATCTGGGGGTATTGCGAGATCGACCTGTTTGCGTCCAGATTGAATCGTCAAATGACCAAATTCTTCAGCTGGAGGCCGGATCCGTTAGCCCTGGCGACGGATGCCTTTTCTCAGGATTGGTCCCTGAGCCTGAATTATGCTTTTCCCCGCTTTATATTAATTCCTCGGGTGTTCACGCAGATAATGCGCCAGAAGGCGGAAGTGATCCTAGTGACCCCCCTGTGGAAGTCGCAGCCTTGGTTCCCGATATTATTGGAGGCGAGCTGCGACTCTCCCAGGATGATCCCGTGGTCCTCAACGATGCTCCAGGGCCCTCATGGAGAGGTGCACCCGATGGTAATATCGGGGCAGTTGTCCCTGATGGCCTGGAGACTTTCCGGCAACGTTGGCAAATGCCTGGATTTTCGGAACAAGCTTCAGCTTTCATCAACCAGGCTTGGGCCCCCTCAACCAGGAAAAGATATTCTTCAGCCTGGAAAGGTTGGGTTCGTTGGTGCGTGGAACAGCACGTGGATCCCGTGGGGGCAGATTTACCCTATGTTGTAAATTTTTTGTCAAAAAAGGCTTCTGAGGGTTTGGCATATCGTTCTGTCAACAATTTCCGCTCCGCCATTTCCGCGGGTCACTCCCAGATCGAGGGTAAACCGGTCCGGTAGGGATGCATCCACTAATATGTAAACTGTTGAAGGGTATTAGGGTAGCGAACCCTCCCAAGCCGAAGTATTCTTCCTTGTGGGATGTAGTCCTTTCCTTATTCAACAAATGGCCACAAAATAATTTATTAACAAGGAAACAACTTTCATCCAAATTAGCCATGTTGCTATGTCTTTCCGCTTGTAGACGGTCCTCCGATGTCAAAGCCCTTGACATTACAGGTAGAGTATTCACTCCTGAAGGGGTTTCTTTTAACATTACTTCCAGAACTAAAACTATGTCACGGAATGTGGAATATCATGCTTTTCCTAGTAATACGAAACTCTGTGTAGTTCAATGTCTCAAGACTTATGAAGAATGTACCAGGTCTATTCGGCCTGATGGTGTGGTACAATTATTAATTGCTTTGCAAAAACCTTACAAACCTGTTACTGTGGCTACTATAGCCCGATGGCTAAAATCTGTAATGCAAGAGGCAGGTATCGATACCCAGGTATTTGGGGCACACTCTGTTCGGGGCGCCATGGCCTCTAAAACATTTATGTTGGGTTCTACTATTCAAGACATTATGCATTCGGCTGATTGGTCATCTGAGTCTACCTTTAAACAGTTTTATTATAAACCGGTGGGTGATATTTCCTCTGTGGTATTTGACCAGCGTTAAACTAGCATAATACGAAGCCTCCGGTCCTGTAATAGAATAAAAAATTAGCTAGCATTCTCGCCAAGAATTTTCAATTCTATTAAGGACACGGAGGCGAGGATTATCCCACCCGGTTGTATTACAGTATGTAATGTTTACCCACCCGTCTGTATTTATATTCTGTTTAAGCAGAAGTTACGGGGTTTTCTATCTCTCATTCTTCCAGGTTCGGAGAAGAAGATGGAGTAAGACTCATTCTGGTTGAGAAGCCAATATTTCCAGTTGGATTTGTTCTTCCACGTTGAAGGATGTTTGGACTTTTGTTATGTTTTGAACTTTATTGTTCGCACAAAGAAAGAGGAGGATTTCCGGTGATGGTGGTTCTTATTGGGACTTACAGGATGTGATGTGTTACATGTGCATCATGGGAAATGTAGTTTATTTACATAAAACAACGTTTTCATTGGCTGCTGTGAGTGGCAATAAATGAAAGAGAAAGCATAATCCTCGCCTCCGTGTCCTTAATAGAATTGAAAATTCTTGGCGCGAATGCTAGCTAATTTTTTTATTCTACTTGCATGCCCGAGCAGTGAGCAGAATCCGGCGGCTCTCACAGATGGTCCAGTGCTGCCTGGTTGATGTGTTCTGAGAGAGCGCTACATGCATGATTTCTTCCGGGTGAATGTAGGTAAAGGCAGCACTGTCTACTGTAACCGCTCGGAGCCCAGATTCAACAAATGCCTGTAGGAGAGCAGGAGGCACCTGATGCTCCAGAGCCCAGCAGAAAGAAAGGACTTCACTGGCCCGACAGACGCTCTGGCACAAGTCAATCAAAGAGTAAGGGATTCTTCCCAGTTTACTGGCAATAGGCAGGTGAGTGGGGGAGGCTCTGCTGTAGAAGCGAGCAAGGCGAGTAAAATTGGCCTAATAGGAGGAGACAAAACAAATGGATATTCATCAGGCTCAGGTACACGGAGGCACAATAATAAAAGTGCTGGGAAGACTATCTAAAAAATAGTATAAAAGGGAAAGAGGCGAGTACACACCTTTCCACAAAAGCTGAGGATATAGACTTTGGAACAAAAGGAAAAATACATTTAAGAAGTAAAGCGCAAATTTCAAACCCTAAAGGAAAGAACCTCATGTCCACAGTAAAAGGCCTCCACGCTCATTAAGTTTATACTTTAAGACAGCTTCAGAAGCTAATAAGCCCTGGATAGAAGTTACAGTATTTCATCATTGCTTGCTGAAAGTACGGGTAGGAATACTGGGTCTTGTACGGAGAGAACAGGAAGTATAAGAGAAATAAGGAGTTCTGTCAAAGAAACCCAATAAGTACATGACAAACATAGCTTAACCAAAGCCTTCCAGCTACCACTGCTGAAATGAATCAGGCCACAGCTCAGCCCTGTCAGAGCAAGAAACACACTGTGGGATAGACACTACCTACGTCATTGGGATGAATGTTGCAACAAATGTGGCAACTTACAACAGATGTCAAATCTTCACTTTTGAGAAGGAGGCCCGAGGCGGTGGCAATAACATAATTGGGAGATGTTTAGCTGAACAAGGTATTGAACAAGGTGCTTCAAATCAGGGCATGTGTACAGTATCAGCCTTAACAGCAGATTTTCTAGGGTATTTGGGACATGATGATGCAATAGGCTGAGAACTTGAATTTATGATAAAAAAATTTAACTATAAAAATCAGCACTAGCTTTGCCTCTTTAGGGACCAATGGAGAGGCTACACAACAGACTTGATGTGCTCTTGAAAAGGAGATATTTGAACTGACTACTAGAACAAAAAAATTATAAGATGCTATGCTTTGTTCCCCCTAAGTTGGCAGGGTATGCCCAGACGTGGGTCCCTTGCTCACTTTGCCACTGGATTCAAGATAGCCTGGCTGATGAGGGTTTTGAACCCGAAACCGGTCCCAGGATGCTTGTTTCCGGTCCAGGGAAGACATGGCTTGGCAGTTCGGGCTGGACTGTTCCCATGAGGCACAGGGTCAGACTGATTTGCATATGGCCATGTCTGAACTGGGGTGGTGGAGTGAGCTAAAGAATGATGATGGATTAAACCCAGATCAGTTGACTGGGGGTGAGTGTTTGATTTGCTCTAACGCTCTGTCCATCATCCCCTTTGGTATCGCTTTGCAGAAAGTTACGGCAGGGTCTGGTGGCTTAGTGGACGAACGCGTCCATTTTAGGGGCCTGTGTTCGACTGCAGGTCCACTCAGCCCTTCATCCTTCAAAGGTCGATAAAATGACTACCATTGAGTTGGGTAACAACAAGCATCTGTTATTCAGCTCAAGATACCCTTCTGGTGAACGCGCGCTTTACAAATACACGTTATGTTAGGTGAAAAGAAATGTACAAGACATTTCAACCTTGAAAGCTTAAGATAAAATAATGGCTGAAACCTTAAAGAAGTTAGAAAATCTTTCAAAAAGGAATAGCTTAAAAATACTAAATCTGCTGGAGGGAGCAAAAGGTACAGATCTTAAGACCTTTGTGATTAACCTTTTTAAGGAAGGGATTTGTCAAGGTAGCTCTGATCAAATGGGAGCCAAAAATGCAAAGAAAACACCGAGATCCATGTAACGGGAACACCACTCAGAAGAAACTCCGAAAGATACTAGTGAACTTCCTAACTTATTCAGTGAAGGAGCAGATATTAATAGCAGCTGTACCAAAACTATTCCTTCACTGTGAGGTCAGATATTTGCTGTACCACAGAGGAGAGGCAATGAGCACTTGATCAGAGAATAGAGGAGCTACAAAAGATGGGGCTAAAATTAGCTGAGGTTTCGAGCTATGTTAGGAACCGTGTGGAACAATAAAATATAGAATTTAAGAGAAGAATTTCAAGTGGATGCTTTCATTCAATCAAAGGCAAACATTTAATGGGAGCAAGTAACAGGTGCAAGAGAAATAGGTAAGCTAACACTAGATGTGCCATGTTGTAAACAGTCCTGGAATTTAAGGAAGGAAGAAACTCTAAATAGGCAATATTTCTATTAAAATGCCAAACCATAAGGCAGGGCTCCCCAAGGGAGGGGGAGGAGTCACATTGAGTGGGTAGCATATGGGAAAAACATAAAAATGCATATAGGCCTCTAGCCTTATGTACCAGACCAACTAAGCAGGGCAATAAGAAATATATAAATGACTGGTGAAAGAGGTAAGAAAATAAGGTTTATTACATGGAATGTTAATGGACTGCGTACGAAAAAGCAACAAAGGGCTGTAGAATATCTAAAAGTCTCTGAAACTCATGTGATAATTTTGCAGGAGACTCATTTGAATACCATAGAGTGAAAAACCATACTTAAATGAAAAAAATGGGTGCAGCAGATAGTTTTTACTGACCAGCAGTATATATCCAAAGGAGTAGCCGTTATAGTCAGGAAACACACTAATATAGATTTAGTAGAAACCAAAGTCGATAATTCTGGCCAGTGGGCTGTTGCTACGCTTAAAGTCGATACTATGAGTATGGTTTGGGCTGGCAATTAGGGCCCCAGCATTGATGATCCTGTTATTTTTTAAGGAGATTTTAATGCTTTGTTTAACAATGAGCTACATAGGTCAACTAAATGCCTCATATGTATTCTCTGAAAGTTTCAAAGTATCTAAAAGATATAATGCAGGTTACAGGGTTGTATGACTTTTGGAGAAATGAGCTGGGGCACAAAGGAGGTACACTTTTCACTGCAAAAAATATGGTTTGATATCTAAAATAGACTTATGTTTGAAGATAGATAGATAGATAGATAAGGCACATTCCAGCACACCTAGCAGATCATTTAGTAGAACTAACAGTCCAAATATAGAATAATAGGCCTAGGTGGACAATGGATCGTGAACTACGAGGAGAAAATGATTTAATGCCACTAAAAAAGACAAAAGCGTGAGTTTTATGGATAACGAGGAAAGTTGTATATTAAATATTATTTGGGATGTATATAAAGCCTTTTTGTGAGGAATAATTACTAAGTGGGCAAGGATTACTATAGGGCATCAGGGATGAACACTAAATGCTTATAAAGATAATTGAAGAGTTAGATAAGCAGATGCATGCAGTAAGACCCATATTGGGGAATACTGAAGCAAAGAGGATGCTGATAACCACTAGAAAGGTTTTATGGGTATGACAAATATGGAGAAAAAAGTTGAAAGATATTGGCATGGAAAGCCAAATAAGAGAGTTAAAAACCATATTAGTTGTATATAGGATATAAAGTGCGGAAAGGACATGACTAGCGGCTCAGATAATGGATGGATATTTCAGGATTTTTACTAAAAGTTACATAGGCAGGAGGAACTAATGGTCCATATGGAACTCAGTAAGTGTCTTCAAAAAAGGCATCTGCCTGGATAGAGAGATTCAAGAGGCTCAAATGCTAGAGATTACTGAAGCAGAAATAAACAGTGCAATAATGAAACTTAAAAATGAAAACGTGGCAGGTCCGGATGGCTTTCGTGGGAACTACATAGAAAATGATTGTGAGGAGATTGACATTCTGGAATGATCGGTTTAACAAGGCAGGAATGGCGGATTTTACCTCATTGGGAAGTAGCACCTTGATACTTAAGCTTAATAAGAATCCATAGAGATGCCAGTCTTATCAACCAATTTCCCCGCTTCACTTAGATTATAAAGTCTTTGTTGGCATAATAGCAAATAGATTATCATCCATTATTGAGAAAGTAGTTTATGAAGATAAGAAGGGTGTTATCCCTGGAAGGCAGCTACACAATCTTATACATTCACTGGTGGGCTCGATTGATCTTGCAGAAGCCTATAAACCACCACAAGGAGTAATAATGTTAGATGCTGCCAAAGTTTTGACTGAGTCAACTTGGTCTATTTGTGGGAATGTATACGTAGCTTTGGAATAAGTTCTACACTTGTTCAAGAGATTAGAGCTTTATATAGAGATACTAGTACTAAGGCTTTGTTTAATGGAAATCTGACAAAGAAAATAAGAATACAGAGAGAAACATTGTAGTAAGCTGGCTCTTTATGTGATATACCACTGAGGGCCTCATTACGATAGCAGTCGGACAGCAACCGACGGCTCATCGGTTGTGGTCTGACCGCCATCTCCTGCTGCAGTCCGACCGACGCATTACGATGTGTGCGGTTGGTGGCAGCAGTTGTAGGGACCGACCGATGCTTTCCAACAGACTCAAGGAGCCCGTCAATCGGTCGGAAACTCACCATAATCCCTTACGGATGGCGTTTCCGCCGTTGGGATTATGATGTTGGTTTCCAACAGCCATTCCATGTCGGACTTTTTGACATGGAAAGGCTGTTGGAAAGTGACATTAGGTGTCCCCAGCAGGGCCCCGTCACTCCTCGGCCTCCGCATTTGGCCATCCGGACCTGCAACGCGGTGCCTGCTACACAGTGGCATCCATTTTTCTATGGGAGCTTAAGTTGCGGGCGTTTTCTGCCCGCCGCACAAGCTCCCATAGGAAAATAGTTGTTTCCGACCGCACTGTGGGTGGTCGCATCCAAATGATGCGGTCGGAACCGCTGACTTGAGGTCGGTTGGTTCCCAATCCGCAACAGTCCGCCCGATATCGTAATCAGGGCATAAGTGGTTATATTGTGTAAGGAGTCCAGAGATTCACCCAGAAGTGTACAGGGCGTAATGTAAACCCAAAGTGCTCTATTTGTGGCAGTGTGGTTGAGCAGCCTGAGGCCTAACACAGAGGAGTGTGAGATATTTGTTATACACACAGTGACTAATAAATGACACACAACTCAAAAAGGAGATCCACACCAATTTAAAAAAAATAATCTTCTTTCAAGATTTATTTTAAGACCAAGATGTATGTCAAAAGGTATGTACGTGTTTTCAATAGAAATACTTTTCACTTTAAAAAGTTGAGAGTGCAATTTTTCAGTTCAGCAATGTTAACCAATGGGAGGAAAACAAGAATGCAGTTTTAAAGGTAAGTACACGACTTACAAATCCAGTCTTCAGGATTTCAGGTCAACACCAGGCAAGGTTCAAATTAGTACCAAGAGTGCACCACCAGCGGCACATGAGCAGCAGGGTGCAGAGGTCAAATGCGGGGTCAGGCGCCCAATGTTAACCAATGGAGACTGGGGGTGATTGAAGATACGCTGCTCACAGGTGAGTAAAGTGGTGTCAGGGGTCGATCTCCTGGAGTTAAGGTAATGTGGCGGGGTAGAAGTAACAGGTCGGAAGCCAGGTCTACTTAGATAAGGTTTTATTTTGCCAAAGACACGTTTGTGTCGACTTGTCAGTCTTTCGGCGGCAAACTTGGCGGAGTCCGTCGTGCTTGGTATCCCTCGGCTCCTTTGTACGGGCTTCGCCTCCACCTCCCAGGGTCCAGTAGGTTGTCTCCGTGTACCGTCCGTGTCGATGGGGCATGAAAGGGATGAAGAAAAAATGTGTCAGGACGCTGTCCTGTGAAACGGTCACAAGTAAGGGACCGGGGAGTGAAGGAGGCACCACACACTCTTGTGCACGTTTTAAACAAAACGGAAGGGATAAGTGTGACTAGTGCTCGGGTGTGAGGGAAAAACAAGTTGTGAGGTTTTAAGGGGGTTTTAGGGCTCCCGTTTAAGTAGTCAGGCCGTCCCTCCTCCCAACCCACCCTGAGAACTTGTCTCGTACCTGTGTAAGCCACGCTCCTCCTGGAGCGTGGCTCGGCGACACGTGGGTACGTTGGCCTCCTGGCTCAGCCCGGGCTCCTGATGGTCTCGTCCCTCTGTCTCTTCCGCCTTCCTCGTATTCTCCTTGGCTCACCACGAACGCTCCTTCTCCCGACTCTCCTTTCCCCACTCCGGTGTCGATGCACACCCACTTCCTGGTTTCTCCAGGCCTTATCGTCGGGAACGTGATGACGTCTGCTGGGGGTGGAGTCTCGTCATCTTGGAAGCCCCAGTTAAAGGAGCCGGCTTCGTCTTCTTCCTCCGTCGGTGTCAATAAAGTTGTGTTTTGTATCTTCCAGTCATCCTGCTGAGAGGAGATAAGAGGGGAAGATAGAGGCACTGCAGACCACCAGTCTGTATTGGGCTCATGTCTCTTGCTCAGCGAGCCCGCCCTGTCACACACCACCCCCCCTGGATTCTCACGATCGGGGAGAGGGAACACCCTAGACAGGTAGTCTGCGTTCCCGTTTTCTTTTCCCTTCCGATGGCGTACCTCAAAGGTAAAAGGCTGCAAGGACAAAAACCAGCGGAGCACCCTGGGGTTCTGGGCCTTATTCCGGCACATCCATTGCAAGTGGGCATGATCCGTGTACAGAATGAATGGTTGCCCTTCTAGGTAATAGCGTAACTTGTCAATAGCCCACTTAATTGCTAGGCATTCCCTCTCAATCGTTGGGTACTTGCACTCCCGGGGAAACAACTTCCTGCTGATATATAAGACAGGGTGCTCTAGACCATCTCCCCCTATTTGGGATAGTACTGCACCTAGCCCAGAGTTGGAAGCATCAGTGGACAACAGAAAGGTCTTACTAAAATCTGGGGAAATTAGTACGGGGCTTGTGGTAATGACCTTTTTCAGGCTCTGAAAGGCATCCAGCATTTCTCCTGTGGGATGCAGTAACTGCTGCTGTCGGGCTTCTTTTCGTAGGATATTTGTCAAAGGGGCGGCCAGCTCCGAAAACTGCGGAACGAACCGTCGGTAATATCCAACCAGACCCAGAAACGCGCGTAGTTCTCGCTTGGTGGTAGGAAAGGGCGTTTCTGCTATTGCTCTTACTTTTTCGGTCTGTGGGGCGATCACCCCGTCTCCCAGAACATATCCGAGATACTTCACCCTCTGATAGGCTGCTCGAGATTTTTTTGAATTGTTGTGAAGTCCGGCTTGTTCTAGTGCCCGTAGGATGGTTCTTAAGTGTTGTAAGTGTTCTGCCCAAGTCGCACTGAAGACAACTATATCATCCAGATATGCTGAACAAAACGAGGGATATGCCTGAAGAATGGTGTTCATAAGTCTTTGAAACGTGGCGGGGGCCCCGTGGAGGCCGAAAGGGAGAACGTTAAATTCAAATAGGCCTTCTTCGGTTGCAAACGCGGTTTTCTTTCGGTCCTCCTCTTGGAGGGGTACCTGCCCGTACCCTTTTGTCAAATCAAACGTGGTGATGTACTTAGAATCGCCCAACTTCTCAATAAGCTCGTCGACTCTTGGAATCGGGTAGGCATCAAAGGTCGATATCGCATTCAGTGCGCGGAAGTCCATACAGAAGCGCGTCGTTCCATCCGGCTTGGGGACCATCACGATGGGTGAGGACCAGTCGCTTTTGGACGGACGGATAACACCAAGCCGGAGCATCTCATGCACCTCACTTCTTACGGCTGCCCTCTTTGCCGCGGGTATCCTGTATGGTCTCTGTTTTACTATCTTCCCATCCTGTGTTTCGATCCTGTGTTCGGCTAATGAGGTCTTCCCTGGTGTGTCTGAAAAAATGGCTGAGAACGGGATCAATGTGTGCTGGAGGTCTTTCTTCATGTCCTCGGTGAGGTCCTTGTTGACTACGAGTCGATCGAGGGTAGTATTTCCCGAAGAAGTTGGTAAGGTCAGGTGGGATGTTTTGGGTAAGGGTCCCAACCATTTTTTTAAAAGGTTGATATGGTAACATTGCTTTCGAGTAGGTGATATTTGAACCCGGTATGTAGCGTTGCCTAGGGCCTCCAACACCAGATATGGGCCCAGCCATTCGCTTTGAAACTTCCGAGTAGAGGAAGGGAGTAGGACCAACACCCAATCTCCGACCGACACCTTCCTCCATTTCTTTCCTTTGTCGTAGTGTTTCTTTTGTTTCTCTCTGCTTTTCTCCAGGTTGGAGTAGGCCAGGTCTCTCAGTTTTCCCATCTTGGACCTCAGTTGTTGCGTGTATTCCAACAGGGATTTCTGGTCGTTCTCCTCTTCCCTCTCCCAGGCGTCCTTGGTCATTTCGAGGAGGGACCTGGGTTGCCGTCCGTATAGCATCTCAAACGCAGAACAACCCATGCTGCTCTGTACTTGGGCTCGTAGTACGTACAATGCTAATGGTAGGAGGCGGTCCCAGTCCCTGCCCTCTACGGTGAGCATTTTCTTCAGAGTGGTCTTTAGAGATCGGTTGTACCTCTCGACCAGGCCATCGGTCTGGAGATGGTATACTGACGTGCGCAGGTGATGAAGATCCAAGGAACGGCACACTTCCTTCATTAGCCTGGAGACGAACGGTGTCCCTTGATCCGTCAATATTTCTTTGGGGAATCCTACTCTGGAGAAAAATTCCAAGAACTTCTCTGCAATGTTTTTAGTAGTGGGTGCTCTGAGTGGGAACGCTTCCGGGAATCTTGTGGCATAGTCCACAATCACTAGTGCGTAGAGGTTGCCTTTAGAGGTCTTGGGCAAAGGACCTATCAAGTCCATACCGACTCTTTCGAATGGTTTTCCTATTACTGGCATGGGTTGAAGCGGGACTGCAGGGGGATGTTGCATGTTCTTCTTCTGGCATACCTCACATGTCTGACAATGCCTTTGGATGTCTTTGTAGATACCGGGCCAATAAAAATGACGCAACACGTTCTGTGTAGTTTTCTGCGTGCCGGAGTGTCCCGCTGTGAAGTGGGCGTGGGAGAAGAACAGTATCTGCTCACGGAAGGGTACTGGGACCAGTAGCTGCGTTGTTTCTTCCGGGCCTCCTTCGCGATACAAGAGGTCGTTCTTGACCAAAAAACGGGGATAAGTAGGGGATGGGTTGCTCTGGTTGACGTGTGCAGCTTCCCAGGCGTTGAACAGAGTGGTATCGTTAGCTTGGGAAAAGCGAAAATTCCGGTCCAATAGCCATGGGTCTGGGGTAGTGAAGGCCGGAATGGGGGTTCCCTGGTCGCTTGCTTTTCTTCCTACTTTGTCTTGGAACAGGGATAGGAAATCAGGGTTGTCGACACCCAGGATAAGGTCTTCGGGCAGGGAATCAACCACCCCCGCCCGTACTGTACAAGGGGATCTGTCTATGGGAACCATTGTAACAACTGCAAGGGGATAGGGCTTAATGTCTCCATGTACGCAACGAATGTGTACTAAGGTTTCAGGAATGTATTGTGAGGGGAGGATAAGATTCTTCTGTACTACCGACTGTTTGCACCCGGAATCTAACAAGGCCTTTACCAGCTTCCCATTCACCTGTACACGTACATAAAAGGATGACCCCCATCTCTGCCGAGTACAGCACGGCCTTCGGGATGTACCCAACCTCCATAGGTTCATCCGCTGGTTTCTTCCTGGGACACAGGCGGGCGATGTGGCCCCAGTCGCCACATTCGAAACACTGTGGTCCCCTGAACGTGGGCATCTCTGCTCTGATATGTTTGGTTTTTGGAATGTCCAGAAAAGGCTTTGCTTTCTTTTCAGTCTTAGGGGGTATGCCGCCCTTGTTAGCTTTCTCATTGTCCCATAGTAATGTTCGAGGCTGAGCTCGCGAATAGTTAGCGGCCATTTCGATGGCCTGTTCAGCAGAAAGATTTGAATGTTGTTTGAGCCATCTCTGTGTACCGTATGGAAGGGCCTCCATAAACTGCTCTAGGTACACCCTGTTCATAATCTCGTCTTTCGTACTAGTGGCTGGTTTGAGCCATTTGTCCGCTGCCATCTTTAAACGAAAAAACAATGTCTTTGGGTTTTCACCTGGCACCCCCCTTTCCTTGCGGAACCTTACTCTATAGGCCTCTGCATCCAGGCCTAGGTGATCTAAGATCACGTCTTTGATCTCCTGGTAAGGGGTGTTCCCAGTAGCATTGGCAACTTGATACGCCGATTGGGCCTCACCGGTCAGGAGAGGCGCCAAAAAGAACGGCCATTTCTCCTCGGGCCAGCCACACTCTCTGGCGGCCCGTTCGAAATTCAATAAGAACGCATCCGGATCCTCCCCGGATACATACTTCTGGAGGGATATACCTGAGGGGCTATGGGTGGGGGCTCGTCTCTCTCCTTGTATAGGGGTACCAGGGTCGTGTACCACCTTCTGCAGGCTCTCTATCTGGGCTGTAATGGTATTTTTGAACACTTCGCGGTCCGCTTGTGCGGAGGTCATCTGTCTCTCGATGGCCCATTCGAGTTTTTCCTGGCCCTTGATTAGATGTTGAATCACCGCCTCCATCACGGGTTTACTGATGGATTGGGATGTTAATCCCACTTCTGACACCAGTTGTGGCGGTTTAGAAGTAACAGGTCGGAAGCCAGGTCTACTTAGATAAGGTTTTATTTTGCCAAAGACACGTTTGTGTCGACTTGTCAGTCTTTCGGCGGCAAACTTGGCGGAGTCCGTCGTGCTTGGTATCCCTCGGCTCCTTTGTACGGGCTTCGCCTCCACCTCCCAGGGTCCGGTAGGTTGTCTCCGTGTTCCGTCCGTGTCGATGGGGCATGAAAGGGATGAAGAAAAAATGTGTCAGGACGCTATCCTGTGAAACGGTTTGTGACCGGGGAGTGAAGGAGGCACCACACACTCTTGTGCACGTTTTAAACAAAACAGAAGAGATAAGTGTGACTAGTGCTCGGGTGTGAGGGAAAAACAAGTCGTGAGGTTTTAAGGGGGTTTTAGGGCTCCCGTTTAAGTAGTCGGGCCGTCCCTCCTCCCAACCCACCCTGAGAACTTGTCTCGTACCTGTGTAAGCCACGCTCCTCCTGGAGCGTGGCTCGGCGACACGTGGGTACGTTGGCCTCCTGGCTCAGCCCGGGCTCCTGATGGTCTCGTCCCTCTGTCTCTTCCGCCTTCCTCGTATTCTCTTTGGCTCACCACGAACGCTCCTTCTCCCGACTCTCCTTTCCCCACTCCGGTGTCGATGCACACCCACTTCCTGGTTTCTCCAGGTCTTATCGTCGGGAACGTGATGACGTCTGCTGGGGGTGGAGTCTCGTCATCTTGGAAGCCCCAGTTAAAGGAGCCGGCTTCGTCTTCTTCCTCCGTCGGTGTCAATAAAGTTGTGTTTTGTATCTTCCAGTCGTCCTGCTGAGAGGAGATAAGAGGGGAAGATAGAGGCACTGCAGACCACCAGTCTGTATTGGGCTCATGTCTCTTGCTCAGCGAGCCCGCCCTGTCACAGGTAAGCACAAGGTGGGGCCACAAAGCAGCACCAAACGTACACCCTCAGCGGCACAAGAGCGGCCGGGTGCAGAGTGCCAACACAGCTTTGGGCGCCCAATGCAATTCAATGGGGGAGATTGGTTTTGAAAAGAGGCTGAAGGTGCTGGCCAGGAGGCTGGACAAAGAAAGTCCACATATAACCCAGGTAAGTAGTGATGGTAGTGAACGTAGGGATACCACTGGTCAAGCTCTCCAAGACCCAGGGGCTTTGGGTGCAGGGGTGTCCTTTTGCGTCAGGAACAGCTTACCGGGCAGGTTGCAGTCAGGGGGTGTCTACGGAATGAGGCTTCAGGCATCAAGGTAGAGGCTTCAGGCCACTTGGACTCCGGCTATAGGTGTTGGGTGCTGAGGTGGGTACGGAGGCGGTTTTGAGGTTCCTCAGGACAGAGTTCTGGTTTTAAAGTTGGTTTCTTCTTGGTCAGGTCTGCTGTCCATAGGAGTTTCTTGATCTTTATAGAAGGCAGGCAGTCCTCCCAGGGGTTTGGAGGTCGCTGGGCCTGCAGGATAAGTCGACTTTTTGTAGCAAGGGTGAAAGGCAGCAGACAGGCCGACAGGGCTGGCACAGAGTCAGTCGCTGGTCCTTCTTCTTTCTTGTTGTGGCTGCTCTTCGGCGTCCGGGCTTTGTAGTTCATCAGAAACCTAACTTCAGGGTCTGAGGGTGCCGCCTAAATATCATTTCATCCCCCAACTAGTAGTGCACCACAAGCCACGTTTTCAGAGTGGTAGAGAAAGGGGGAGTGGCCTCTGAAGACCTCTTAGCAATCCAGCTGTGGGTCTTTTTGGAGATAACAGGAGGGGCAGTTGGCCCCCAAGGATATCCTTGGGGGTCAACTACCCCTCCTGTTACTTACAGTAAGTCCCACACAGCAGGATTGCTGAGACCTGAAAGCAGGCCTTGCCCCCTTTCTCCACCACTCTGCAAATGCACCTCCTGGTACACTACCACGAAGGGGATGAATTCCCCTTTGCTAATGAGGGCCTTTGGGGGCCAACTATCCCTCCTGTTACCTCCAGCAAGTCCCACACAGTGGGTTTGCTAAGAGGTTTTCAGTGGCCACGCCCTCTTTCTCCACCACTCTGCAAACGTGCCTCCCGGTGCACTACTAGTTGGGGGATGAGATCCCCGTGGCTCTTTAAAGTCCTTGGGGGTCAATTAGCCCACCTGTTACCTCCAGTAAGACCCACACAGCTGCACTGCTGAGAGGTCATCAGAGACCACTCCCCCTTTCTCCACCACTCTGCAAATGCGCCTCCTGGCACACTGCTGGTTGGGGGAAGCCCCTCAGGTGGGTGAGGCGAGGTGAAGCACAACTCTCAGTCCCCGCCATCTTGGAGATGGGGGAACCCAGCCAACCAGAGTGAGGCATATGCCCCCCTCCCACTGGAGGGTAGCATAATAGGGGGTGTACCCACCCCACGGAAGGGACCCTTTGGTCCCAACCTTTACTTACCTGTAACGCCCCTAAATCTAGTATTTAGGGGCAACCCTGAACCTAGCCTCCTAAGACAAGAATCAACAAGAAGAAGGACCGAAGAAGCCGTGCTGAAACTAAGAAGAGGAGGACGCCCACTGACTTGGCCCCAGCCCTACCGGCCTGTCCCCAACTGAAACCTGCTCCAGCGAAATCCCAGTGTGTCCTGCAGCCAACAGCCTCAAGAACCCGAAGGACCTGCCCTGCCTTCCAAGCCAAAGACTTTGTCTCCAGTGAGCACCGCATTTGCTCACCCACAGACTCAGGCCCCAGCCAAAACCACGAGTCTGCACCACTCCGCACCCGACGACCCTGGCCCGAGTTCGAGTGACCCAACACCACTAGGAGGTCTCCCCAGCGATCCTGACCTGAGATCTGGTGATCTCTGACCTGCCTCGAATCTGCAAGCGAAGCCTGCAGCCTCTTTCTGGAGGATCCCCCGACCGCGACCGGAGCTGGTAAGAAAAACCCGACGCCTAAAGACACCCCTGCACCTGACGTCCCACGCCCTTGGTTGTCCCAACCGACAGTGTCCCAGCATCCCCATGCATCCCAACTTACCTCTCCAACCGGTGGTTACCTCCAGAAGATCTTTGTACCCGAGCCTGCAGTCTTTGTTGTAACCGGAGAATCCCCATTGAAAACAACAGGGCACCTGATGCCAAAACAGCACCCTGCACCCAGCCGCTCCTGCGCCGCTGCGGGTGTACTTTGGGTGCTAACTCAGATCCCTTTTTGCCTTGAGCCTAACACCAGGAGCTTTGCTTCCACAACCTTGTGGCCTGCTCGTGAGCAGCCACCAACCGGAGGCCCCCTATACCCCATTGGATAACATTGGGCCTCAGCAATCTGCACCCGGCCGCCCTAGTGCAGCTGAGGGTGCTTTGAGAGTGCATCCTTGACCCTGGGGAAACCCTGGTTCTTACCCCAGAATACCAACTCCCATAACCAAGTACTTACCTGTTAACCGATAACCACATTTTCTCCATAGGAATACATTGACTGGTTTTCCTTGAAAACTGTTCTGTGTGAGTTGGTTTTGTATGAGAACTTGAAAAACTGCAAATAACTAAAAACTGCTTTACTTACCTTTTCTCTAGGAAATGTCCCAGTGTGATATCTAGGCATATCACACTGAGTAGAAAAAGTAATCCATAAAGTAATCTAACAGTAATTTCCACTGTATTGAAAAGATTTACAAAGCTGTAACAAAGTCATTTTCATTCAGCTTGCTTGTATTGTTCAACCTGCCTTGAAAAGTACCATTTACACTTACCTGTACCAGGCTTGCTTGGTTCTAGAAAATAAATATAACTAAATAATATTTTTTTATACAAACAAATTGGTCTGAGTTCAGTCTTTGAGTATGTGACATCATTTTCTGCCTGACTGTGTACAACAAATACTTAACACTACCCTCTGATAAAGCCTTACAGCTCGCCCACACTACCACAAATAGAGAGTAAGGGGCTATCTACTTTTACCTCTGCCTACCTTTGGGGTTCCACTGGACTCTTTGCACACTATATCTCATTTCGGTATAGTATATACAGAGCACGCTTCCTACATTGGTGGATCAGCGGTGGGATATACAACTTTGCATTTGTTGGACTGACTTGGTCAACACCTGATCACACGACAGAACTCTTAAATTGTCTTCTGAATTCAGATTTTTGAATTTGACAAATTTTTCCAAATTACTAAAAGTCTTGTTGGGGCCTTGGTTAAGTTCCTTTAGAATTTTAGAAAATAAAAGCTCACTTTAGTTAGGGGTAAGAGGGGTTAGAAGTTTTTCTTTTACAATGACTCTTAACAAGAACCTAGCTGTTAGTGAAGATAACAACAATGGCATAAAGAACCAGGATGAGGAGCTCGACCTCACCCCTTATCTTGACTTAGAATTTAGGGAGTTAAGGTCTCTGTCCAAACTTACAAATATTACCATGGGGTCCCATCCCTCCAAACAAAAGCTCCAGGAGCCATTGGCAGGGTATGCTAAGGACCATCCTTCTGAGAATGGTGAAGACCTCTCCGATGAAGAAGGAGAGGGAGGGGATGAGGATAACTACCAACCCTCCCCCCCTACTTCATAGGGAGAGAAAGGCCCAGTGCCCCTCAATTCAAGAATACAACTCGCAGTACCTAGATCCCACACAGGTGGGTTAGGCACTTCTGAGGGCATTGAGGACAGCTGCAATTCGGAGACCAACCTTTTAGTAAGGTTGACAAAAAGATTGGATCTGGAGACCAAACTCCTGGCTCTAGAGAAAGAGAGAGCAGAGATGGGCTTAGCTCCCATCAATGGTGGCAGCAATTTACTAAATTAGGATAAAGAGCAATCTTATGATCCTAAAATCCCCAAAGGGATTGTCCCTAAATATGAAGAGGGTGATGAAATCACAAAATGGTTCACAGCCTTTGAGAGGGCCTGTGAAATGAGAAAGGTGAAGAAGTCACACTGGGGGGCACTGTTCACTGGTAACTTCAGAGACAGACTCCTGACCCTTACAAGGGCAGATGCTGGGTATTATGACCTCATGAAGAATACTCTGAGGGCTATGGGCACACAACTGAGGAATATAGAATCAGATTCAGGGGGGCTCACAAAACCCAAAATCAGTCCTGGATTGACTTTGTTGACTACTAAGTTAAGACACTAGATGGTTGGTTAACTGGAAATAATGTGCATGATTTCAATGGACTTTACAATTTGTTTATGAAAGAACATATTTTAAGAAATTGCACTAATGAAAAGTTACATCAGCATTTGGTAGACCTAGGTCTAATTTCTCCCCAAGAATTGAGAAAGAAGGCAGACCACTGGGTCAAGACAAGGGTACCAAAAACAGCCACTGGGGGTGACCAAAAGAAAGGGGTTACAAAACCTCCCCAGGGGAAAGGGGGTAAGAACCCCAAAGATAAAAATCCTGAATCTTCAAAAGGGCCCCAAAAACCTGCACAGGGGGTAGGTCCCAAAACTCTTCCCAGTCCAATAATAGGTACAAAGGGAAGAACTTTGATCCCTAAAGGCCTGGTGTCACAACTGTAAGAAGTTGGGACACTTTAATGGAGATGCTACTTTTCCTAACAAGAAGCCCTCTAGTCCTCCTACAGCTACTACAGGTGTATTCATTCTCCAGATGGGATCAACAGTGTGCCCAGAGCAAATCAGGGTTCCTACTGAAGCAGTTCTAACCACAGAAGGGGAAGTTGAGTTTGCCACTTTAGCTGTGTGTCCACTCAACTTAAAGAAGTATTTGCAATACCTCTGGATCAATGGGACTAGAATAGAAGCCCTGAGGGATACAGGTGCCAGTGTCACTATGGTGAGAGACACACTGGTTTCCCCAGAGCAATACCTGATTGGGAAAACTTACCCAGTCACCAACGCTGACAGTGTTACTACTAACCATGCCATGGCTATGGTGACATTAGACTGGGCGGCGGGGGGGGATTACTGGCCTGAAACAGGTAGTGGTCTCTCCAAAGCTTGGTAATGACCTGGAAACCTCAGCATGTGCTGAGGTAGAATTAAAAACCCATGCAGCAATGCTGGACATCCCTGAGATTGTGTCAAGACTAGAGCACAGAGCCGAAAGCAGGGTGAAAAAGAAGTGTTGGAGCCTGAAAGAATGGCCCAACCTTCCAAGAGGAAAGGTAAGAAGACTGGGAAACCAGCTTCTGAACAGCAAAAGAATCAGGACCCCTCTCATCAGGGAGAGGACTTGGAAGCCCCAGAGGGAACTGAGCCTATGGAACTTGACCCTTACCAGGTTGAGCTCTTAGGCCCAGGGGGACCCACTAGGGAAGAGCTGTGTCTTGGACAGCAGACCTGTCCAACTCTTGAGAGCCTGAGGCAACAAGCTGCTGCACAGGAAAAGGGAGATATCAGTGGTACTCACAGGGTCTATTGGGAGGAGGGACTACTGTACACTGAGGCCAGAGACCCCAACCCTGGAGCCACTAGGAGAGTGGTAGTGCCTCAGAAGTACAGGGAGTTCTTACTCCCTTTAGCTCATGACATCCCCCTAGCTGGACATCTGGGCCAAACCAAAACCTGTTAGCTACTTTTACTGGTCACAGATGTCTCAGAAGGTAAATGAGTTTGTCAGCTCCTGTGTCACCTGTCAAGCCAGTGGTAAAACAGGTGGACACCCAAAGGCCCCCTTAATTCTACTACCAGTGGTTGGGATACCCTTTGAGATGGTAGGAGAGGATATAGTGGGTCCACTTGAACCTCTCACAGCCTCAGGAAACGGATTCATACTGGTAGTAGTGGATCATGCCACCAGGTATCCTGAAGCAATTCCCCTTAGAACTAGTACAGCCCCTGTGGTAGCCAAGGCCCTCATTGGTGTCTTCACCAGGGTAGGGTTTTCTAAGGAGGTAGTATCAAACCGAGGTACAAACTTTTTGTCTGCATACTTAAAAAACATGTGGGATAGGTGTGGAGTGATCTACAAGTTCACAATACCTTACCACCTACAAACCAATGGTCTGATTGAAAGATTCAACAAGACATTGAAAGGCACGATAATGGGACTCCCTGCAAAACTCAAAAGGAGATGGGATGTCCTCTTGCCATGCTTGCTTTTCACCTACAGAGAGGTGCCTCAGAAGGGAGTAGGGTTCTCACTGTCATGACTCTGGCCTTGGGGGATCACACACACCACCACTTCCTTCCCTCTCCCCCCCTCACTCACACTGGTATGAATGAGAGTGGGAGGATGTGAAACCAAGGCACTCACCCGAGCAGCCAGAGGAAAGTAATGCCGATCCCCGTTACGATCGGCCTCGTAGCCTTTGACTTCCAGGTCACACTGGGAAGAAGCAGGTCAGGTTTCCACTTCCGGGTCACACTCTACAAAAGACCAGAGTGCGTAGCCAGACGCTGCTTCGTCTCCAGTAATTGATCCAGAGCCACGTTTTGCCGCATAGCCGTGCTGTGAAATCCTTCGACCTCTCCCTGGGAGGTCTGTCTACACCCAGCTGCAGCTACCAAGCAGTCAGAGCGCAGGAGCGCCGAAGGTACGTTCTTTCCTGAACCGCGAGGAACGCGTTGCAGGACATCTTGCACTAAACATATCCTGTACCGCACGGAACGCGGTCACAGGAACATACTTTCATCACGGCGCACGCCGAAAGTGCACTTATTAACGGTGAGCTGGAGCGCATATTGGTGCATCATAGATAGACATCGCGCAGGAGCGCTTAGAGTATATTTCCCTTGGTTCTTCACCGCGCTGGAGCGCATATTTGTGTGTCTACGTTTGGTTTGATGCACTGGAGCATTTGTTGTGCATTTCCTTTCTTTGTGTCACCGTGCTGGAGCGCATGTTTGTGTGTTTATGTTTGGGTCATCGCGCAGGAGCGCTCTTTTGCTTTTCCATATTGGTGATCACGCTGGAGCGGTTGTCTGGGTATTTTCCCTCTTTTACACAAGGAGTGTAAAAGACACCACGCCGGTGCGTGGTCGTATACTGTCTCCTTTTGATTCTCAGTGACAAACTAACTGAACCCTATTGGTTATTTTTCCTGGACCAGTCCAAGGCAAACAAAGATTAATATCCTTCCATTTTGTTGTATACATGTTTATGTGTGTTGTTGAACCTGTTTCGTATACGTATGTGATTCCCTCTCTCTTTCCCTTTTAGCCTTTTCCCTAAAGTAGAGTATCCACTATTACCGATTGAATCATACTACTATTCTGCACCCGGGATTCCTTATTTCAGGTAGTTACCACATTTGTGGGGAGGGTAAAACACAACAAGGACTTTTTCTATTATTACAGACTAGTAGTATTGTCCTTCTCTTCTTTAGGTGTCTTTCTACACACCGACCACAGACATCCCTCTCGTTATTCAGCCTTCTTCCCCCGCAACCCAACCTTTCTTCTCGTGTAGACCTTAGTGTATCGAGTACAAGGTAAGGGGCAGTGGAATTGGGTCATATCGTCTCCGCAAGGTCTCACCGCAAGTCAAGGTAAGAAGTGCGGTGGTCTGACACTCACCCTTTGAACTTCTGTTTGGCCACCCTGCAAGTGGACCACTCTCACTTGTGAGGGAAGGATAGGAGAGCCCCATCATGTATCAAAACAAGATGTGGTGGACTATGTACTAGGCCTTCGTTCCAGGATGGCAGAGTACATGCAGAAGGCATCAAAGAATCTTGAGGCCAGCCAGGAGCTCCAGAAGCTCTGGCATGACCAGAAGGCTGCACTGGTAGAATTTCAACCAGGGTAACAAGTGTGGGTTTTGGAGCCAGTGGCACCAAGGGCTCTCCAGGACAAATGGAGTGGCCCTTACCCTATCCTAGAAAAAAGAGTGAGGTCATCTACTTAGTAGACCTGGGCACTAGCAGGTCCTCCAAAGGGGTTATACATGTGAACCGCCTCAAACTCTATTGTGACACGGCTGATGTGACCATGCTGATGGTTACTGAGGAGGATCAGGAGACAGAGAGTGAACCTCTCCCTGACCTCCCCTCTTACAGCCCTCAAGATGGGTCAGTTGATGGAGTTGTCTATTCAGACACCCTCTATGCCCAACAGCAGGCTGATTGCAAGCAAGTCTTGCAACAGTATGCTCAGCTCATTTTCTTGACCCCTGGTCAGACAAACTGGTGTATTTAGAAAAAGAGAGAGGGACCCTTTATCACCACAGGGGTAGGGTGCCTATAGACCAATAGTCAAAAAAACAATCCCCTTGGGAACAAATATATCGCCACAAAGAACTGATTCTCACATCCACCACCAAACTAAATATCAATCATCCAGAGTAAACCCAACACAGAGGTGCAAATTACGTGAACTCTAAAATCAAGTCAGAAAGAACAAATTTGTTTTACTCTCTTCAATTTATTAAAAATATATATGTACATATACTAACAATTCACAGTGTTAAAAACATTTTATAAAACAATTTCATACTCAAATATAACATTCAATAAAAATGACTAATCACAAATCCGAGAATGAATTTGAGAAAATAAATAAAAAAACATACAACTACAGCGAGTGGGAAAGCAGCAAGAAAAAATATTTTCAAATCAAGAAAACATCACAATAATCAGACGGAATTTTTTTGATATAGATGCACACAATTAGAACAACAAATTCTTGTTAAATAATCGCCATAAAGTGTTGCACTTTGTCATTAATCCGTGATGTATTCAACTACAAAGCATCGACGCGTTTCGGTGGGTCCAACGAAATATCACCCCTACCTTCTTCAGGAAAGCCAATATCTTCCCACCTTGCTCGAATATTTCTAAATGAGGTACAATAAAATAAAACATATATAACACCCATTATGGGTTGATTGAAAAGTTCTACAATTAACATCCTCTGTGGATTACTCCCAACTACTCAAACATGTTAACTTTCAAACATACTTGCGATTCTCACCTAAACTGTCATGAATCTCCATCATACTTCATTCACTCAATGACTCAACGACAAAGGGCACGCATATCTCAAAATCAAATAACTGCCCCACTTGAGTTCATTTTATAAATACCAAACTCTAGAACATATTTGCAATTACCATTAACCTTTATCACCCGTCTCAACCATACTGCATTTACTCATTCACCCATACAATAAAGGGCAAACATACCTTCAACATAAAAATGTATACTGCCCGACTAGAAATAGTTCAGGAATACGGACTATGTTCCTCTCCGCACACAACTATAAAGAAAACAAAAACAAACTGGTGTACCCATGATGTGGACACTGGCGACAGCTTGCCTGTCAAAACCAAAATCTATTGCCAGTCTGACCAAGTTAAGGAAAGCATCAAAGCTGAGATCTGCAAGATGCTGGACTTGGGGGTCATTGAGATTTCTGAGAGTCCCTGGGCCAGCCCAGTGGTGCTAGTCACCAACCTCAGGGTGGAAAGAGAGAAATTAGGTTTTGTGTGGACTATAGATGCCTCAATGCTGTCACCAAGACAGATGCACACCCCATCCTCAGAGCTGATGAATTGATAGATAAATTAGGGGCTGCCAAGTACCTAAGTACCTTTGATTTAACCGCAGGGTACTGGCAGATTAGCATGGCTCATGGAACAAAAGAAAAGAAAGCATTCTCCACACCTGATGGCCACTTCCAATTTACTGTGATGCCCTTTGGTATACAGAATGCCCCTGCCACCTGCCAAAGGTTGGTGAATCAAGTCCTTGCTGGGTTGGAAGGCTTTAGTGTAGCTTATCTGGATGATATTGCTGTATTTAGCTCTTCCTGGCAGGATCACCTGGTCCACCTGGAGAAGGTTTTACAGGCCCTGCAAGTTGCAGGCCTAACTATCAAGGCATCCAAGTGCCAGATAGGGCAGCGAACTGTTGTGTAGTTGGGCCACCTTATAGGTGGAGGCCAAGTCCAACCACTCCAACCCAAAATCCAGACAATCTTAGATTGGGAAGCTCCAACAACACAGACCCAAGTCAGGGCATTCCTTGGCTTGACTGGGTACTATAGAAGGTTTGTGAAGGGATATGGGTCCATTGTGACTCCCCTCACAGAACTTACCTCCAACAAGATGCCCAAGAAAGTTAACTGGGCAGGTGGCTGCCAAAAGGCTTTTGACACCCTAAAAGAGGTAATGCGCTCAGCACCTATTCTCAAGGCTCCAGATTACTCCAAGCCCTCACATGCAAAAATTAGAAATTCAAATTGACACGATGCAGGCGATAGTAATAGCCATAACGGAGATAGCAGCCAAAATGGATAAGCTA
Organism: Calotriton arnoldi; assembly: GCA_963921515.1. Taxonomy (NCBI): domain Eukaryota; kingdom Metazoa; phylum Chordata; class Amphibia; order Caudata; family Salamandridae; genus Calotriton; species Calotriton arnoldi. Next base: position 1,937,906 of record CAWUFW010000341.1, read on the forward strand.
GACGGTATATTGGACACAATTTAAGACCCAGCCATCAGTGAAGTGCTCATGCCTTCCCATTGTCGAGAAGCTCAGCTCTTTGACAAAAGTTTTCTCATCATTAGTTACAATACTGAAACAAAGGCAATTACTGTATATACACCACCAGGGCCAACATATAGAAGACAGGGTCCCAATTCAAACCCTGGAAGACGGGAGCTGCACTACTACCATCATAAACATCGAAAGCGGCAACATAGCAGGAACAGACTGTTATATTCCATATAGGTACCCTATATAGGCGCAGGTAACATCGCAACCTTTCACCTACATCCTTCCCTACATTGCATACATAACGGTTCTTAGGCACTGACCTTTTACCTAGATATGACACTGCACTCAGAACGCGGGTTTTTCCCTGGTTCGATTCTCATACATTATGCATGAGGCTTCTTGGAAGCACAGCAGGACTAACAGTAGGATTACCATCTCCTGTATAATATCTCTGTATAAAGTTCAGGCCCAACGTCATCCTTTAGGCCGACACAGTAACACAGCAAGGTAGGACCCCTGGGGAGACCTATGGGTATATATACAATACATCTTGCTTAGGAAGATAGAGGAGACCGTGACTTCCCGGCTGACACACTGAGGTTCCTGCATGCAGAGACTCCAGCTAGCAGTGGTCTAACATCCCTCGCGGGGTGTCCAACTCGAGACCAGGACGGGGTCCCATATTCTCTAAACTCTCAGGTAATGGGGTGGACTAGATCCTAGAGGGATTCTAGGCATAACACCTACACAGATGCTAGGTACATCTAGTTAGGGAGACATCGTAGGAGTACGCACTTTTTATCATGTGTTTTATGTACATGTATATATTCATGATTTATGCAAGATGGTAGAACTCTACCATCCCTTTACTTTTGTAGCATTGCTAATCATATATCTCTGCTACTGTCTAATGGTTGTTGCAGCTCATATATTCTACACTAGAATAACAACTGTTCAATAAATACTTATTGAAACGCCCAGCCTGTTTATTCTGTGTATCTCTCTGAGACAAACTAAGTGAGCATGAGTGACTGAGCGAAAGGTAGTATATTGTTTCCACGATTCTGAGGGATCAGGGTTGTCATGTTCTGAGGTTGCCAGACTCTATTCTCTCCGTGATAAGAGGAGATTATAGTGGCACTGTGAGCTAGCTAATGACAGGCTAACGTATCCGGTGGGGGTGCACGGAATCAGTCCGCCACCAATCCCACAGTTTATGTTATCCAAACGCGCAGATCCTGTATAGGTAATATAGGAACTACACGACATGGCACCGCCAACGTTGGTTGGGTACTTATTTAACAGTAGAATCTGAGTAGTTCAGTCGTGCTATTCTCAGAGACCCCTACTCGCAAAACACCAGAGACGTCTGGAGTGGGTGGGCACAAACTCCGCCACAGCTGAGTAGGCTAAAAAAATCCCTATTTATCGGCTGTTGGTTAATCAAGCTCGAAGGACACAGTGTTCCTAAAATTGTGCATAAACACCGTATCTTGGTTTCCTTGAAAACTATTTTTGTGTTCTAAAAACAATGACTAACCAAGAATTAGACCCACTGCAACAAGAACTGCCCCTCACAGACGAGGAAAATACAGACGCAATACAAATTGCACCAAATTTTAGAAATACAGTCACCCTGAGACTGCTAGAGAATGGTTTATCATCTAGGGGTGGCATAGTAGTTTTCGTTATTGAGGCACACGAATCAAACAGAACAGAGGTATTTTATTCGTGGGTTACATTCCCAGCAGCAAATGCAAGAACAAAAACATTTCACTCCTACACAGAAGGAGATGCACCAGCAGAATATTATCCGTTTGAGGACATAGAGGTTCCGCTCACGTACCAGGAACATTTATACTGGTTTAAAGGCGCCCTATCCCATATAAGAAGAAGAGTAAGACTCGGCCCGCTCGGAAGAGAAGGGGCAACATGGCCAATATTAGCAGCCTACACACCACATCCTGACATTGACACAATGCCACCAGGAGACTTACTCATACAACATAAAGATTTAATCAAAATCTATAGAAACTTGACGCAATTCGTCATGAGGACACTTACAGTCCAACCAGCACTAGTTGCAAACAAATGGAACTCAAATTCAGGGTACAGCAACTAAAATTACACCACAAACATTACACGCAGTGATGGGTAAAATGCCCACAAAACGTGAACAAATACCATTCTGGTTAGCTCAGAAAATAACACAGCTAGAACCAGTATTCCTGAATACTACCCCGTATGAAAAACACAGAATGCTAACAATCTGCTTGCCCATTAGATAACACCACAATTAGAGGATTGTACCACTTGGGGTACAGTCTTTGCTGCCATATATACCAGAACTCATGGTATCCCGTCATTAGCAGTAGTACCTGATGTATTGAGACAAATACAAAACGAGTACGGAGCAGAACCTGCCCTAAACTTAGGGATGAAGTTACTAGGTAACTATGCCCAGGTATCAGCCATAATACTAGCTAACATTAAGGGGGAAGTAGCTTCAGTGGCCATCCGCCAACGCCTGAGGGAGTTCAATCCTTTAGAACAGGAACACGAACTACCAAAATAATTGAAACTGCATATGCAGAATTAGGCAGAGACAGTTTGGGTGGGAAAGCTTTAAAACCACAACTGATGGGCAGTCCTGAAAAGGACACTTCTAAGCAGACACCTGCTTCAACTAAGAAGAAGTGGGGAAATAAAAAACAACAAAACTTTAAAGGAAATAGATCTCAATCCCGAGGTAGATCTCACTCCACAGGAGCCCTCCGAAAAGAGGTACAACCTTAGGAATAGAGAAAATATTAGGAAACCTGACAGGTATCAGGATACTGATACACGTTCCTCTCGCTTCTTTCAGGGTTCATCGAAAACTCAGAGAGGGAAGGACGGTCAGAAAGACAAGAAGAGCGTACAAAGTCCAGAGACAAGCAGCACGCTCAGGATTACACTTCTAAAAAGAAGAGAAACCAAAGCAAAAGCCACAGTTCAAAAGAAGAAAGTTGCAGGTCTAAAGATCCGACATGCCCAGAATTCTGAGGACTCGACTACTGAACGGGGAATGGGCTCTGACGATGCAAGACAGTGCGGCAGAAGTAACAATAGCTCGCCAGAACCTGAAGGAATTTCTGGTGACAGCGGACTTGAATGATTATATCACGGTAGAAACACCCGATACTAGGGTAAGCGTCCCACATAAAGTATATGAAATAACGCTCCAAATGGAGGGGGACAAATGTAGAACAGTGAGAGGTCTCTTTTGGGAGAACCTGACGTTTGGCTATGATATTTTATTAGCTGAACAAGATTGGCCGCCAGCATTCGTCATGGATAACCCTAAAGGAGAAACGGTAATTCTTCCGGCTTTCTCAGACCATATTCCTAGGCACTTGCAACACACATATGTGCAGGAGTGGGCGGTAGCCCAGGCTCCGGCTATATATATAAACACCATGTTGGATGGGATGAGGATTCAACCCACCACATAATTCCTATAAAAAATACTCCAACTGCACAGAGGCAGTATCCAATAAAGCAAGAAGCTAAAAACAGGTCAGGGAGATCTTAGATCAACTTGAAAAACAAGGGATGATTGAAACTTGCACCTCACCAATGAACAATCCTTTGTTTCCTGTCATGAAACCTGACAACACATATCGTCTAGTTTTAGATTACAGACATTTAAACACTTGCACTAAGACATTTGCAGTCCAAAATGCACACAGTGCCGCATTAATGAATAACATTGTGCGGAAAAAATATAAAACAACACTTGATATCTCAAATTGATTTTTCTGCCAAAAGATAGCGCCTGAAAGCAGATATCTGACAGCCTTCTCAGCGCTAGGGACCCAGCGTCAATTTTGTCGACTCCCCCAAGGGTATAAGAACAGCCCGGGGTTGTTTTCAGCCAGAGTAACTAGAGTTACTTCAAAATTGGATGAAGAGGCATTGTCCTATGTGGATGATATTTATCTAACGGACGATGACCTAGAGGAACACTTGAACAGAGTGAATACCATAATTTTGGGATTTGCATCTGAGGGCTACAAATTCAACTTTAAAAATCAAAATTGCCCACCTCAGTGTCCTGTTTTTAGGATATGAGCTTTCAAGTGAAGGGAAAAGCCTGGCAGCCAATTATTTAGAAAAATGCGCACTGCTCCAACCGCCAAAATCATTAAAAAATTTACAATCAATACTGGGATTCCTAAGTTTTGGTCGAACTTACATTTTGGATTACGCAGAAAGAGTAAAACCTTTCTACGATTTAATAACACCTGATTTTTCAGTAAAACAATGGACACAGAACATACAGATACACTTCATTCCTTACAAGCTGACATGATAGCTTCCAAACACTTACAGACACGCGTAAACGTACGCAACCTGGTGATCCCTATAGTTGCGGGTCAATCTGTGTACACCTATCTAACATATAATGAAGGTGAGACAGTACCAATTGCATACAAATCACATTTGTACACAAATGCTGAGATGCGCTTCGCATCCACAGAAAAGATTCTGACAGCAGTACAGACTGCTGTAGTGAGAGAAAGAGCACTGGCTCAGGGGAAACGAATAATAGTAGTAACTCCGGTTCCAGCCTTAGAGGCTGCGACAAAGGCAAGCGTTCCTAATGCTAAAGCTTTACATCCAAGATGGATACAATGGACTAATTCTCTCACTGCAACAGATGTAGAATACAGGTATGACCCAAATTTAAAGACACAAGCATTCCTGCAATACGAACAAGAATATCCTCTACCAAAAGAAATAATGCCTCTAGATCAGTATGAATATATAATTTACACTGACAGATCTGCTCAACCGGCCATAGGAAGTAAGCAACAATATAGCGCAGCATGTGCAATCGTTAAAGGTCGCATGCGGGATAGAAAGTTCCACCCAAGTTGCACAAAAACGCAATCTCTAGGAGACTGCACGGCACAGCTGGCAGAGTTTAAAGCGATGATACTGGCACTGGTAAATACGGGTCGAGGATTCCCCACACTAATTGTGTGCGATTCCTTTTACGGTGTGCAGTCTTACAATGAATATTTACAGAACTGGGTTCAAAATGGGTTCAAAGATGCAAAAGGTGGCACAATTAAGCATAAAATGCTATGGGAACAGGTAGTGGAGTTGAAAACCGAACTACCGAGGGCTCACGTGATACATACACTGAGCCATCAGCGTGATGGCGTTCACGTTGAAGGGAATTCATTGGCTGATGAAGCCGTGAAGGGGGCTGTACGCACGGCGTCCGTAGCTGCAATCACTCGTTCTCAAACGAGAATAGACTGTGAGATTATGGTAGCTATTAATGCAACCCGCAAAAACAGCGGAGCAGTACCAAAAAGCTTTCCACTCAAGTACTCTACAAGTTAGATGCCAATAACATTCCATTTGCTCAGATTCCTGGGAGTGGGGATAGAGTAATTCCAAACATGGATCATAGGTTAGGTTTAATTCTAGCAGCATACGAAGGAATAGGTTCTGCCCATGCAGGAGTTACGGCGACTGTTTCTTTGCTGAAACAACGCTATTGGTGGCCTGGGTTAACAAAGCAGACTAAAGACTATGTCTTGAAATGTGACATCTGCCAGCAGATGAAAGGTTCCACCGTAACACGTCCAGCGCAGACACCATTATTAATATCTGACAAACCAGTAGCGTGTGTTTACTTGGACCACTGCGGCCCCTTACAAAGAGACGGGGCTTACAAGTATATCATGGTTGCAGTGGATTCCTGCTCAAGATTCCTATGGGTGTGGCCCCAACGCTCGGGTGACGCTCGAACTGTTATCAAAGATTTGCGAGTCTTTATAGGGACATACGCAATTGGCACATTACATTCTGACCAGGGCCCTGCGTTTAGCTCTCGGGCTTACAAGGAGGCCATGCAAGGATTGGGTGTAGCATTGCGGTACTCATCTCCGTACCATCCCGAGGAAATTCGGTAGCGGAGAGAAAAACCGAGACTTTAAGCAATCTTTAACAGCTAGAGTATTAGGCACGGGTGAAAGTTGGGTAAACCATCTGTATGGAGTCCAGCGTGCTCTTAACAATATGCCAAGAAGTTCTCTAGGGGGGTCACTCCATATGAGGCCCTATTTGGGACAAGAATGTGGGTACCTGATCTTGATTGTGAAGGCACAGTGGCGGATGAAAGCCTTTTGACATCCATGATCGCTTGGCTGTTTTACAGGATCTAAATGAATCCAGGGCACAACAAAGTAATGTCCATCTGAAGCAGACCGCCACTGGGGAAGTCAAATCGAGTCACGGCAACACCTGTCTGGATCCCAAAAGTCGGGAATCTGATCAGAGAGAAAATAGCGGACAAAAAGAATTTGGGCCATCATACAGAGAACCTGCGCCGGTCCTAGCAGTTGAAGGAACAAGAACTGTACTTCTACCGCCTCTTGCCGGAAAAAAGGAGAAAAGATTTGTCTCAATTGACCTAATCAAACCACACTATGTGGCCGATACTAAGCAGTAGGCCATGTGGACTCCAAAGTAGCAGACGCCCTCCTCTCGCTATAATCCAAGAAGTTCAAACGGAAAGGCTCATCACGTTCGAAGAGCCTCCAACACGGAATGAAGGACTAAGCAACAATGCTATGGAACTCGTTCCTCTTAAATCTGAAGTTCAAACTCAAAATCAAAAACAACTCGCTATTCGACCAAATACAGATGTCTACGTCAACATGCCTCGACAAGAGCAAACCATGATTCCTACAAATCCTGATGCAATGCCAACAATTGATCGAACTGCTTCTGGCTACTTCATAAACTTTGATACGTTTCCTTTGGATCCAAGCGAACCGAAACGACGCCAGCCAAAAAATCACGCAAACAGCAAGTTAAAGACTAAGGGCCAGATGTATCAAGCTAAATTGCGTTTGCAAACGCTGAAATTCACAGAATTTCAGCGTTTACGATCGTAGTTTAGCTGTGTGCTAATGTAGGTAAGTTTAATCCCACTAGCAAAATAAGGAATAGCAAAAATTGCGATTCCCTATTTTACGCATGCATTCTAGAGAATCGCAATTTGCGATTCCCTAAATGCTATGCTAGTAGGCATCGCAAATTGCGATATTGCCTAAGGAATCGTGAAATTACCACCAACTTCAAGTTGGTGGTAATTTATGATTTCTAGAAAAAGCACTTTTGCTTTTTCAAAGTGCCATGTGGCACACATACAAGCCCTTAGGGCATGTTTGTGCGCCACATGTGCACACATGCACATTTCAGGGGTGCAACAGGGTGTCCTTTGGAACCCTTACCCTTGAAATTGCTTACGCATTTGCGAGTACCTATTGGGTACTCGCAATTTGTGCACGCAATTCCCTTTCATTCCTATGGGCCTCTTGGCCCATAGGAATGAATGGGAGGATTCCTTAATTGCGACTCGCAATTTGCGCAGTCGCAATTAAGGAATCACGTAGAATTCATAATTATTATTACGATTCCTACATACAACAGTTTACGAAGTCCTTAATAGCGATTCGCATAAAATCGCTTATTAAGGACTCCTACATCTGTTTTTTGATACTCTCATGCACTTTTCTTAAAAAGACTTACCTGGTATCACTGTGGGTAGAACTATGGATAATCACCGGGATACTTTTCTTCTTTTCTGGGTAGGCTTGGTAATAGTTTTTAGTATGCTTATTAATGGGAAATACATTCGACAAAGCTCTGCAGCCCAAAAGGTGAACTTACTTTTAAAACCACACCAATCATCTCATCGAGAACAAAGAGACTTGTCATCAGTGAACATTACAGCAGTTCCTATACCTGATTGAATAGTTTGGGACAAGGTTGATTTCGATATATTTGGTCCGACTGAAATTTTAAGAATTCCTCATTTATTTAAAATTTCATTGAGTGATATCATTACCTCCAGTACATTTTCCGATGATTGGGATTTTGAAACTGTTAATAACATGTTATCTGATTTGGAAAAATCTGCTGCGTTTTCTAGTAGTGAAACATTGGAAGACACATCAGATTTCGAGAGTATGTATTGTTACCAACACTATGGTCATAATTTTTTCTATAAATCTGCTAATCCTAGAAATGTGTTCACATACCACCAGTGGGAACATTGTCCAACACCGCCGAAAGGCAGTTCAAAAACATTTACACAGAAGTTTCCATATTTTTCGGGGTTTAATATGTCTGACTCAGCCTCATATTATTATAGGGTTGCACCAACATCAGCACAGAAAAATATGTTAACAAACACCAAACAGATTTACTCTGCTGCTTTTATTACCCAGTTGTCTGAACAAGGTTTCGACTTATGGAAAGACACCATAGACTTAAAATCAGTCTGGGGTACTAGAGAATGGCAAGTTCAGGGAACAGAAGCTTTGTTTAGAGCATGCCTCATCCCTCACCAAATCATGTTTTTGAACGAGACAGTGCAACAGACGTCTTGCCTTGGACTAGCTAAGAGCAAAGACTTGAACACACCTCGGGTGCCAACTCCATCACACACCGAGGGCAACATAACATCACAGGAAGAAATTACAGTAGATGACCTCATACAATACAACAGATCAGCCCACGATTGAAAAAAAAGGTTGATTTGGCCCACAGACACTAATAGTTGTCAAGCAAGATTCATGGGTAAAACCGAAGGGTTTAGTATCCATAGGCCAGATCCACGTTATGTACAAAGACAACATCCAGGGGTAGTGACATCCTACAGTGTTGGGAAGTTGTGCCTTGATTGGCTAAAAACCTCAACACTCACACAGGTGAAACAACACTTATCCTTACTCACAGGATGCGGATCTTAGGGATTTTTTAATGGGTCCCAGGAAGCCACGTCAGAAACGTTTCTATTATGCTGTCTATAATGAAATTGGGAAAATATCCCAACAAGAGGCCGCAGAGAGGTTACGGGAAATAGACCGTATAAATCTAGAAAAATCTCTAGCAGTGGTAGACAATGGGTTAACCACATTGACTTCCAGGATATATTCCTTAGGCAACATTGTATCTTCTGCGATAGACATACTAGAACAAGATTTGGCCATATTACAACACGGGCAATCACAGTTACGTTCTATTATGTTGTTAAGCTGGACGCTGCAATCTTTGCGTACAGGCTACGTGCCTTGGCGTTTCATCCACAGCACGTCTCTGTTTTCTGAATACAATCTAACAGATAAACAGATAGAAATGGCACAAAGGGGAGCAAAATATACAATGCTGCGTATCAAAAACTGGATAGATTACCATTCACAATGGCAGAATCACCGTCTACAGAATGGCTAATCCATGGCCACATAACTCTACCGGTCACTACTTTTCAGTTTCAATATTGCCTTGAACAAAAGCAAGCAGGCAGATATGAAGAAATTGGTAAGGAATACATTAAGGAATCTTGGGAATTACCATACAGATTTCGATGCCGGAGTGGGGATCAAGAAGTGGTTCTGAATGGTACAAACTGTGAGAATGCTTTAAGTGGATCACTCATATGCCAGGATATAATGTTGCACGGAGCTTGCAATGGTTCTGTAGCAAACCTGTCCTGTCATTTGAAGGGTGCCCCAGCTGCAGTGATTACTCCAGCATTCAGGCTACTTTCAAATGGGAGTTACTTGATGCTGAACGGTCAAGGCTGCTGTGGCATGCCCCCGGGCATCGCATATCTGGTAACCGTGAGCTCCAGGGTTCCTTGTTGTATGCAAGTATTGTTTCCACCGACACATACAGTCAGGGAGGCGCCGTTATGGCCTTTACTGAATGTTTCCTTAATACGGTTTGATACTCTAAGCAGGATGAAAGCCATGCTTCTACAGAAGTCTGTGCCCTTAACCTCCGCTCTAGAGACTTTTGATCTCCAGATCGCAAGGTCTTCGGCAGAGATACAGGCGCTCATTCATACAAACTGCCCTTTCCATTTCGCAGAAATGGTAAATCGTATCTTTAACATGTCTGATACGACAGGCATTGTCCACCTATTTAAGACCATAGGTTCTGGACTTCTGAGCACCTTTTAGACGGTACTTGGAGTTGTACCAAACTTCATACACTCCGTATTCGGAAGCATCTTTGGAGGACTTCCGCTGATCCTGTTTCTAATAGCAGGTATCCTGATTGTTTTCTATCTGCTACGCAATGGACGTCCCAGTCACCAAGGCGATGGAAAGAACACTCCTGGAGCGTAAATACCGTGACCGCATGGTACAACTTCTAGGCACGCCTCGCCTAAGAGAACGAAGTGAATCTTGGTTCTTGTCATTTCGACCGGTCTGGATGGACTGCATCTTACCTGTCCTCCGATGCCTGTTTTGCGGAGAAGAATGCGTGTTAGACCTGTGTTTGACACTCCCATCATGTGCGCAACCAGACGTGAATGCTTTCCTGGACCCGATAACGGCCCATGTTCTGCAGTGTCCTCAGCGTATTCCAATGTTGATAGCACCATTCCTTGAAACACCACGGGTAGTAACTGCACCTGTTGGTCTGAACACCGGCTCCTCCTCTGACACCCAGGCTTTGGACGGCGCACAGGCTGCCCCAGCATCGGCTGTGGACAGCGTGGAACATCTGTGCTCAATTGATGTGCTCTGCGAGGTGCTACAGGGGCCGTCTACTGCGGAAGCAAGCAACGAAAATGTTACGTCTACCAGCCAGGACACATAAACATTTGGACTCATTTTGGCTCGTCGTGTGCTGGGTAAAATTCGCCCTTTTCTAAACAAGCTCAAATTTGGAACTTTGAAACTAAATTGACTTTCCTTTAATTTTTTGGGCATACATGGTTTTTTTAATGCTTGTAGTTGTCCGAACTATAAATCACGGACACTTTTAGAGCTAGAAACATTTCCTTTTAAATTTTTTACAGTTTTTAGAATTTTTTAACATTTTAGCTAAAGAAATGTTTTATAAACTTTGTGCGTACCACTATCTAGTCATGTTAGTAGTACAGTAATAGGTTACATATGTCGTTCATTCGGAAGAGGAGTGGGTGTTATATTCCATATAGGTACCCTATATAGGCGCAGGTAACATCGCAACCTTTCACCTACATCCTTCCCTACATTGCATACATAACGGTTCTTAGACACTGACCTTTTACCTAGAGATGACACTGCACTCAGAACGCAGGTTTTTCCCTGGTTCGATTCTCATACAATATGCATGAGGCTTCTTGGAAGCACAGCAGGACTAACAGTAGGATTACCATCTCCTGTATAATATCTCTGTATAAAGTTCAGGCCCAACGTCATTCTTTAGGCCGACACAGTAACACAGCAAGGTAGGACCCCTGGGGAGACCTATGGGTATATATACAACACATCTTGCTTAGGAAGATAGAGGAGACCGTGACTTCCCGGCTGACACACTGACCAGAGACGCTGAGGTTCCTGCATGCAGAGACTCCAGCTAGCAGTGGTCTAAGTCCCTCGCGGGGTGTCCAACTCGAGACCAGGACGGGGTCCCATATTCTCTAAACTCTCAGGTAATGGGGTGGACTAGATCCTAGAGGGATTCTTGGCATAACACCTACACAGATGCTAGGTACATTTAGGTACATCTAGTTCGGGAGACATCGTAGGAGTACGCACTTTTTATCATGTGTTTTATGTACATGTATATATTCATGATTTATGCAAGATGGTAGAACTCTACCATCCCTTTACTTTTGTAGTATTGCTAATCATATATCTCTGCTACTGTCTAATGGTTGTTGCAGCTCATATATTCTACACTAGAATAACAACTGTTCAATAAATACTTATTGAAACGCCCAGCCTGTTTATTCTGTGTATCTCTCTGGGACAAACTAAGTGAGCACGAGTGACTGAGCAAAAGGTAGTATATTGTTTCCACGATTCTGAGGGATCAGGGTTGTCATGTTCTGAGGTTGCCAGACTCTATTCTCTCCGTGATAAGAGGAAATTATAGTGGCACTGTGAGCTAGCTAATACAGACAGGCTAACGTATCCGGTGGGGGTGCACGAAATCAGTCCGCCACCAATCCCACAGTTTATGTTATCCAAACGCCCAGATCCTGTATAGGTAATATAGGAACTACACGACAAGACAACCCCCCATCGTCACCGTTGGCAACAGTGAGGAATCAAAACCAAATCCAACACGACTCGACGGCAGCGGGTAAAGCCGCAAATAATAGAAAGGGCCCTACAGACCCCCATGAAGTGACCAGTGAACCTCGTAAATTGCTATCTACAACAGAAAAAAAAACGCCTGAACAAGCAAGCAAAACATGCCAAAAAGCGGCGCTGTGCAAAGGAACTACAACTGCGACTGGAGGTATCAGATAGTTATTTGGGCCGCAAAACGGGCCCAAAGGCTGATTGCCAATCAGATACATCTAGGGCACAGAAATTCTAAAGGGCGGGGGGGGGCGATGATACAGGACAGCATCTAAAAAGGCAGGGTCAAAAAGAGTTACCACCTAACATGGATAGCACAAGAACAATCCAACCCCTAATAAATAGTATTGGCCATGGGGGAACAGAAAACTGCACGCTCACACTAGCTCAAACATAATAAACAACCAGCCCTTGGAAACACATGCCGTCAACACAAGGACTGGGGACCATGTACGAAGGAAACCAGAGAATGATATCACAGTTCTCACGCCTAAATACATCTCCCGCGGAAGCATGAGCATATGAAACAGGGCAAACATTTTACAAATTCTAGACTACATTTCAGAGTTAACACACCTCAAGACAGAAGACCTAACCTGAGTACAATTTAGGGCCCTGAGCAACAACACTACAAGAGAATCAACAATAATCACATGGAAAACCAGCACTTTAGCACAAATGATCATTGCAGAAAAGGTCCAATTTGCCAACTGGGGATCAACGTACATGAACCCAGAGAGGAAAGATACCTATATATGCTATTGGGACAACTTAGTGAAAAAAACAACACAGAAGCAGAGAAAGTCCATACTGAGTGGTACAACTCCAGCAGCTCCCCCTAAAACATTTTCCAATCTGAGAATATATTTCACATCCACAAATTATGTAACAGGGCGTAGAATTACTGAAGGAGTAAAAGATGTACACCAAGACATGACTGGGACGGGGTGGCGATGAACCTGGCAGTATGGCAACCAAATTGCTCCTAGAACAAAGGGCTAGAAATAGGTCAATGGGCGGAACGGATAAGATTTTAAAAGTAATATCCTGGAATGTGTATGGGCTTAAAACAACGCTAAATAAAAGGGCTGCCTTTGAATTCCTACAGACAGGGGATCTACTGTGTCTCCAGGAAACCTGGCTACTGTCACCATTCTTAATCCTAGGATTTGAGGAGTTTCAACATCCAGCAAAAAAGTACAATTTGTTTGGAAGGCCATCTGGGGGACTATCCATATATGTAAGCCTTGGTACATCAATACAGTCAGCAAAATCCCCCATGAGTACGGATATGGTCCAGGCCGTGCATCTGCAAGGCCTGAAAATGATTGGGTCCCCAATAGCGATTTTATTGTTGAATGTGTACTTCAACTGTAAGGTCAGCCCCCAACATATCAAGATGAGGGAACTGGTTGACACACTAGAAGAACTACTCAGCAATTATCCAAATTGCAGGAACATAATGGCCAGTGATTTAAACACGCACAATCTGCCTACAGAAAAAGAATCTATTCTATCCAGGGACCGAGCTGGCGACATGTTAAACTAATTTTTAAACGCCCACCGACTGAGGTCGGTACGAGATGTACAAGACGCCACCCACGCCAGAGTAAAACATACACCGCCCAACCATAAATTAACTATTGATTATGTCTTTATGAGTAATGTTCTCTATGAACAAGTGGTCAGGTTCTCAAAACCAAAGCAGCAGACTAGTGACCATCTCCCACTGCTAACGGTAACCTCTCTACAAGTATGCAGCCCCAAGTGCATAAAGACCCTGGGTTCATCCAACAGGGAAGAAATTCACAAGTTACCGAGATGACTAAAGAGGGATAAAATTGACATATCCAGTTTGGCCGCTTGGAAAAACAATTGACTGACAACTAACAGCGACCTTACAGAGGAGAACATATTTCTAAAATGGCCAAATGTGGCGTCGGAGTTGTACCATCTACTGCTGGGTAAGTCAGCAATCTCTCGGTTGGGGTCCATTGAAAGGGCGTGCTGCTGATACCAACCCCACTGCACGAAGATTTTGCAAAGTAAGAGAACACTGAGACAGGCAAACCGCAATTATAAACGGATGAGTGACGAAGTGTCACATCACCAGTGGATCTCAGCCAGGAACACGCACAAGAAAAACATATGGAATTTTAAAAAACAACACGAAGATTCCCAATGGCTACATGTCTATAGTCTTCGAATTCCAAGTAGACAAGCTGAATTTTGGCAAAACAATAATACCTCTGCAGGGCATGGCCATGACCGACTAAACGGAGTTTCAAGCCATACATGGATCAATCATGTGAAAACATTGTATTGCAAGCCGACCACCAGAACCCTTCCAGACAATCAATCATTCTTATCAAGTACTAGTCAACAGAACGCCACTGGAACAAAAATTCGGGGCAAGGCAAACAACCAGTGAAGTTGCAAGCAAACATTCTGATGTGCACAACCGTGTGCTAATAAAACTAAAGAACATCAGAAGTAACAGAGCCCCGGGTCCTGACGTCTACCAGGGCAACTATTTAAAGAGGACTGTGAGTTCTGGGCAACTATACTTACTCTGCTATATCAGTTTTGCATGATCAACGCAACAATTACCGAAGACTGGAAAGGTTCTCTATTACAACCTATTCACAAAAAAGGGGACACTGCAGATCCCACTAACTACAGGATGATAGCCCTGTTGGATATTGAGGCAAATGCATATGCAAGTCTCCTTTTACAGGAATTCCAACACTGGGTTAATGACGAAGGAATATTACCGGTGTACCAATCAGGATTCAGTGCCGGAGCCTCAACACTAGACAACATTTTAGCCCTGGCTTACCTGGTCGAACATGCCACCCAGGCAAGACAGGGTCCTCTTTTTGCTTGCTTCGTGGACTATTCCGCAGCCTTTGACTGCGTCAACAGGAACTTACTTTGGCAAAAATTACAAAACTAGGGGATCCCAAGTATGCTGCTGAATGCCATTATTGCTCTTTATACCAAAACCTGGGTACGTGTCAAACTAACTCAGAATGCAGCGACAAAGAAGGTGTTTACGGATCGAGGGCTCAAACAAGACTGCGTCCTGGCGCCCCTGCTTTTTAATTTATATACTGCAGACCTGTGTAACTCAATATCAACAGCCAACCTGTTAGCGCCCAAAATTGGGCAGACTAGATTGTTTTTAATGCAGTATGCAGACAATATGGTATTAATGGACCACACAAAGACGGGGCTGCAAAAAGCATTGGATGCACTAAGCATTTATAACAACGCCATTGAACTAACAGCCAATGCCAGTAAAACAAAGGTAGTGATCATTGGAAAACATGCCAACAAACGTAACCACCATTGGAGACTGGGCAAGCTGAAAATAACCACCACATCCAAATACAAATTATCTGGGGGTCTGGTTTATGAGCAATGACAAGCCCACAGAACACATTTCTTCTACAGAAGCAAAAGCTAAAGCAGTGACGCATGCCTTGTACAAACTTAACTCCAAATAGTATAGTCCAACCACTGAGTCAATCCGAAAGGTTAAAAAAGCTAAGCTACAACCCTCAATTCCTATGGGCAACTAGTCTATCCTGGGGCACTGGTCAATATCATGGAGTCTGCCCACTGCCGCGCTTTTAAAAGGATTTTCCAAATTCCTGCTCATACACGGAATGCCTTGGTACGGCTGGAGTTTGGCCTAAGTAAACAATCCTACGAACATTGGGCATCTATCATCTGATACTGCCGAGGAATCTGTGCAGCACCTCCAAACTCTATGAAAGCAAGCCTGAAAGAACTCTTTACAAAAGGCAAAAACCCCTGGGCAGATTTCTTATCGACTGCCTGCATTGAACTATATTTTGACATGTCCAACTGGGGACATTTTATCCATGAACCGGGAAGTTTAAAAACTATATTAGGGAAACAAGTAAGATTTTATCTAGGCAAGAAGACCTCGGGGTAATAGAAACTTCTAGGAGTAATATTCGGGTCCTAGTCAGCTCCTACAAGGACAAATTAAGCCAGCCGTATCTAAACTCTGCACTGAATAAATCAATTTTAAAACAAATTGTGTCATTCAGACTCATGGTTCTGCCAATAAAAGATATAAATGCCCGCTGAAAATCCCTCGAGATGTTCACCTCTTGTAGATTGTGCCACCGGTATGAGAAACCCTTGGCTCATCTAGTCTGCATCTGCCTATATGTGATGTATGCACGTTGCACTTTATTGAAACCACTGTTTCTAAAATACCGCACTTGCTCAGAAGCAATGGAACTTCTTTTTAATATGGAGATCCCGATGGAACAGGTAAGGCTAGCTAAATTTGCATGACAACTTCAAGGACTCATAAGCAAAAGCTCAGCTCTGGTCTAAAGGCACACCGAAAGTTAAATATTGTGGTCAAATATCAAATTTGAACGTTTTTTATTTTTCCTTGTCTAATTGTATTATTTCGAAATCAACTAAATGAAATGACATGTTGATGTTTTACCTAGGAACTAATAAGGTTCCCAAAAGGATATACTGTGTATGGTTTTTGTAACAATTTTTATTAACTGAAACGAATTTTAAAAATTAATTCATTCATACTCCAAGCAGTTCATTGTGCAGACTGATGCCTCTGAGCTAGGGATAGAAGCAGTCCTATCCCAGTCAAATGATGATGGACAAGACCAACCTGTTTCTTTCATAAGCACAAGGCTACTTCCCAGGGAACAGTGTTAGCATGCCATTGAGAGGGAGGCCTTTGCTGTGGTTTGGTCGCTGAAGAAGTTGAGACCATACCTGTTTGGTATTCACTTCCTAGTTCAAACTGATCACAGACCTCTCAGATGGTGGATGCAGATCAAAGGAGAAAACCCAAAACTTTTTAGGTGGTCCATATCCCTACAGGGAATGGACTTTACAGTGGGACATAGACCTGGGACTGCCCATGCCAATGCAGATGGCCTTTTCAGATTTTTCCACTTAGACAAGGAAGACTCTCTTGGGTAATGTTAGTCTCATCCTCTTTCGTTTTGGGGGGTTTGTGTAGGAAAGTGCCCCTTTTTGCATGGTTACGCCCCACTTTTTGCCTAACATCTGATGCAACCTGACTTGATGTGCCCTGGGTCCCTGCCAATCAGGCTCCCAGGGCCTGTGTTCTTTCCCAAAACTGTACCTTTGTACCCACAATTGGCACATCCCTGGCCACAGGTAAGCTCCTTGTAAAAGGTACCATGGGTACCAAGGGCACTGTGACCAGGGAAGGGCTCTAATGGCTGCAGCACCTATTGTGCCACCCTTAGAGGCCCTGTACCCTAACACCCACACACTGCCATTGCAGGCTGCGTGTTTTGGTGCAGAGAAAAGTAAAGAGTCGACATGGCACACATCCCTGTGTGCCTGGCCACAACCCGCTGCCTGAGGCATAGGTAAGCCAACCCTCTAGCAGGGTGCACTAGCCTCAGATGAGGGTACAGTGGCATGCGCCCTGTGCCCCTACAGTGTCTAAGTCCATTCTTAGACATTGTAAGTGTAGTAAAGCCATAAAGAGTATATGGTGTGGAAGCTGGTCATTAAAAATCTCCACAGCTCCATAATGGCTGTACTAAAACCTGGTAAGTTTGATACTAAACTTCTCAGCACATTAAACCAACACTGATGCCAGTGTGGGATTTAATGTAAAATGCTTAGAGATGCCCCCTGAAGAATGACAAGCCCTGGTATCGTTCCTGAATGGCTGCCTGCCATTTGCCACCACCAGACAGGTTTCTGGACCCATGGGTAGACAGCCTCTACTCTCTGGGTCCAGAAACAAAGCCCATCCTGGGCAGAGGTGTCATGCCTCCTCCCCAAGGATGGGCTGGGTCCACAAAGGGGAAGCTTCAAAGGCCTGCCACCTTTGTGAGCTGTCCCTGCTGTTTGCTGGCCCCAGCAACTGGCTCCCACCGGTTCTGCCCCCCACTTTGGGCGGAAGAATTGGCGGAAAAACCAAGCTAGGAGGAGAGGTGTGCCCACCTTTGCCAACCCCACCCCTCAGGTGGGGGAGGCGAGGTGAAGCACACATCTCAGTCCCCTCTATCTTGAAGATGAGGGGACCCAATCAGGAAGAGGTTCATGCCCCCCTCCCACTGGAGGGTGGCACAATAGGGGGTGTAGCCACTCCAAAGAAGGGACCCGTTGGTCCCGACCTGCACACCCCTTTTAACGCCCCTAAATCTAGTATTTAGGGAACACCCTGAACCTTGCCTCCTCAGATTGGAGAAAGAAAGAAGTAGGACTGAAGAGCAATGCTGACCCAGGAAGAAGAGGACACCTACTGCTTTGGCTCCCGCCCTACCAGCCTGTCCCATCTCCGACCTGCCTACAGCGAAGAAACCGGCGTGTCAGCAACCCGCAGCCCTCCAGAGCCCGGAGGACCTGCCCTGCACTCATCTTACAGACTCTGTCTCCCGTGAGCACCAGATTTGCTCAACAAAGACTCTAAGACCAGCATCCGGTTTCCGGCGACTTTGCAATTCTGCACCACTCTGCACCCAACGCCCACGGCCCGAGTTCGAGTGGCCCAACACCATGAGGAGGTCTCCCCAGTGATCCCCGACCTCCCTCAAGCCTCATGACAACATCTGCAGCCTCATCCTGAAGGGTCCCCCGACCGCGGCCAGAGCTGGTGATAAAGCCCGACGCCAGAAGACACCCCTGCACCCCACGGCCTTGGGTGGCCCAACCAACGGTGTCCAGGTATCCCCCAAGAGTCTAACTTACCTCTCTAGCCAGTGGTCACCTTCAGGAAGTCTCCCTGCCTGACCCTGCAGCAACTTTGCCGAACCGAAGGTCTCCATTGAGAAGCACAGGGTCCCTGACGTCTCCTTGGCACCCTGTATCAGGCCACCCCAGTGCCGCTGGTGGTGCAGCTCCTGTGCTGATTGTTAGCCCCTGCAGTGCTGACCTTAACCCCTGGAGCTTTGCTCCCACACCCAAGTGGCCTACTCGTAAGCAGTCTCTAACCAAAGACCCCCTTAGCCCCATTGGCTAATATTGGGCCCCTGAACTCTGCACCCGGCTACCAAAGTGCCGCTGGTGGTGCAACTCGAGTGCCAACCTAGACCTTGGGTAACCTTGGTCCGAACCCCCAAAACTTCCACTTGTAAAACGTTTACTTACCTGTGAAACCAATAACCCTTTTTCTCCCATAGGAACACGTGTTAAGATTTTGGGCCTAAAATGTTCTAAGTGTTGAACTGTTGTTTTGTATGGGAAAAACAGTAATTTTAACTTAAGACAAGAAAAGTCTTACTTTCTTTGTATTGTGAGATCCTTATGTGTGGTATCTAGGCATACCACCCCAGTACTCAAAGTAATCTAAAAGTAACTGAAAGGTATTCTAAAAGTAATTATTGTGTAATGCAAACTGCTTTTTGAATCACTACCAACCTGTAACTATTGCAAATTCAACCACAACTGAATTTCCTCGTGAAGTTCTGCATTTGAGAGTATATTTTACTTTCCTGTGTCAAGTCCTGCTTGGTTCTATGAATAAAACAAAAGTATAGCTTTTTTATACTTACCCAATTGGTCTGGATTCAGTCTCTGGGTGTGTGCCTTCAGTCTTAATTGAGTGAATACACTAAATGCTTAGCACACCCTCTGGATTAGCCTAACTGCTCACCCACACTTCCACAAAGAGAGCTGTTAGTACTTACCTAATTTAGCCTCTGCTATACCTCCGGGGACTCCCTGGACCCTGTGCACACTATGCCTTACTTTGGTATAGTATATACAGAGCCAACTTCCTACAGGAGGGCCAAGAGACAATGACACAAAAGGCCCTAAATCGCTACATTGACAGATAAGCAATAGGGGAAGCTACTGTATTTGGTGCCGTTCTATGGCACCACCCATTCAAACCCACAAATCACAGACATTTTCTTAAACTAGACAACCAGAGGGGTCCAGGGTGGTGTGCCTTGCATGGATCCCACAAGGCTTTCTTACCCACAATCCTCTGCAACCTCAAACTGTGCCTGAAATCACGCATTTTCCTTCCATTTCTGTGATGGAAACTTCTGGATCCTGCAGGAATTCACAAAATTCCTGCCACTCTGCAATGCCCCACTTGTGCCGATAAAAATGATGGCCCACTTGTGTGGTTGGGTTTAGTGCCGGCTACAGGAACAGCTCAAAGCAAGGTCAATAGAATCCCTCACCAGTGGCCTCTCTTTGACCTTGGTTAGCTTTGTTTCTGTTGCAATGTGCAAGTTTGCTAGGCTCCTAAGGTGGCAGAAAAACTGGTCCGTTTTGAGCGAAAAATAAATGTATCCATGTTGCATTTTGCGCCATTTCCTGTCGCGGGTACTAGGCCTACCCACACAAGTGAGGTATAATTTTTGTCGGGAGACTTGAGGAAATGCTGGGTGGAAGGAAGTTTGTGTCCCCCCACAGATTCTAGAACTTTCCATCACAGAAATGTGAGGAAAAAGTTTGAGGTTTGCAAGGGATTCTGGGTTAAAAAAAAAACTTGGTGGGATCCACACAAGTTACTCCACCCTGGCTTTCCCCAGGTGTCTAGTTTTAAAAAATATGCAAGTTTGCTAGGTTTCCCTGGGTGCCGAATGAGCTAGGGCCTAAAATCAACAGCTATCAACTTTGCAAAAAATATTGTCAGTTTTGAGTGGAAAAATGTGATGTATCCATGTTGCATTTTGGACCTGTCGCAGGCACTAGGCCTACCCACCCAAGTGAGATATCATTTTTATCTGGAAACTTGGGGGAATGCCAGGTTCAAGGAAGTTTGTTGCTCCCTGCAGAGTCCAGCACTTTCCATCACAGAAATGTGAGGAAAATGTGTTTCTTTAGTCAAAGTTTCCGATTTGCAAGGGATTCTGGTTACAAATACCTGGTGAGAGCCATGCAAGTCACCCCACCCTGGATTCCCCCAGGCGTATAGTTTTCAAAAATGTACAGGTTTGCTAGGTTTCTATAGGTGCCTACTGACCTAGGGCCCAAAATCCACAGCTACCCACTTTGGAAAAAAGGGTCAGTTTTGAGTGGAAAAATGTGATGTATCCATGTTGTGTTTTGGTCCGTTTTCTGTTGTGGGCAATAGGCCTACCCACACAAGTGAGATACCATCTTTATCAGGAGACTTGGGGGCATGCTGGGTGGAAGGAAGTTTGTGACTCCCCTCAGATTCCAAAACTTACCATCACAGAAATGTGAAGAAAATGTGTTTTTTTTAGTCAAAGTTGATGTTTGCGAGGGATTCTGGGTAGAAAAGCATGGTGAGAGCCATGCAAGTCACCCCACCCTGGATTCCCCCATGTGGCTAGTTTTCAAAAGTGTGCAAGTCTGCTAGCTTTTCCTGAGTGTCAGCTGAGCTACGGCCCAAAATCTACAGCTACCCACATTGGAAAAAAAGGGTCCGTTTTTAGTGGAAAAATGTGATTCATCCATGTTGTGTTTCGGCCCGTTTCAAATCACGGGCACTAGGCCTACCCACAAAAGTGAGGTACCATTTTTATTGGGAGACTTGGGTGAATGCTGAGTGGAAGGAAGTTTGTGGCTGCCCCCAGATTCCAGAACTCTCCATCACAGAAATATGAGGAAAATATGTTTTTAGTCAAAGTTTGAGGTTTGCAAGTGTTGCAAAGACATCCTGTGCATCCCCAACTTTTTTGCTGACTGGTACTGGTGGTAACTGACTTTGACTGACCCTGGGCTCTGCCTAACCAGGCCCAGGACCAGTGCTCTGCTGAAAACACACTTTGAATACAGTGAAAACACCGACATACACTAGGGTACACTATGGGAAAGGGTACCCCTATGAATGGCATGACCTCTGTTATAATGCCTTAGTCCAGAATAGGGCAAGGGGATTGAAACTACCTTTAAGTCCCTAGTATATAATAGGACAGGGCAGTTTAGAGGCCAGCAGCCTTTCTGCACTTGCATGTGTGCACTGCTGAAGCAGGACTGCTTTTAAAATGCTAATTGTGCCCAAACTCGACTTTGGTGTTTGGGGCACTTAAAAATTAATAAACGGGGCGTGGCCAAGATGGCGGCGCGGTAGGACGCAAGTCTGTGTCCCTCCGGCGCTGCCTTTCCATAGCGTTGTTTCAGAGCCGACTCCCGGGGCCATCCACCCGTGATTCCTGCTGGCAGACGCACAGGGGTGTGCTGGGAGCCTGGAGGGAGACTTTTGCGGCCGATTTGCTGCCGAGCTGCCCCATTGGAACTACGAGGTGTACGGGGCCTTCACGGATCTGAGCGCGGCCTGGTGGAGCCGCGGCATTGCTTCGGCTGCGGCCGAGGGCGGAGCGATTGGCATACGCTGAGAGAGGCGTCCCCTGTGGTGCACGGAAGACGGCTGATGGCGTGCAGAGCCCGGGGCGGCGGTGAGAGAGCCCGGTGCTGGTCATCAGCAATCCCCGGAGGAGGTCAGAGCTGCGGTGCCGCTCGTGCACGGAAGACGGCTACCGGTGTGCAGAGGCCGGGGCGGCGCTGAGAGAGCCCGGTGCCGGTCATCAGCAATCCCCGGCGGAGGTCAGTGCTGCGGTGCCTGAAGCGAGCGGCCCCCTGGTGACGTGGCCGAGGTGGGCCTGGTCCGGTGGTGCGGGGGCCGCGGTGAAGGGCGGCTATACCCCCTGGTCGGGGCGGCTCAGGGCTCGGGCGGCGCCCCCCGGGCGTGCTGTGGCCAGTGAAAAGCGCAACAGGGAAGCAGGGCCTACTCGGTTCACAGGTCGGCGGACGGCGCGCGCTAGATCGGCCCTCGTGGCGGCTGCAGACTGCAGTGGCTCTTTCCGGTGGGGGCCGCACGCAGAGCGGTGTGCTTGCTGGACGCCTGCAGCTCATTTTCTCTGGAGATAGATTGCGGGACCAGTGGGGGCAAGGAGCCCCTCCCGGGCCAGAAGGCAGTACCTGGCGCATTCCAGCGGGCTTCGGCCCTCTCGCCCTCCCAGAGGTGTCAGAAGCGGAACGGGGCCTGAGCGGTCCGCGACTCGGCGGCCGGAGGTGGCAGTGGAGGCGGAGCCGAGAGGCGGTGAGGCACCTAACGGAGCGGGGGAAGAGTAGCTACTGGATACCCAGCAACCAGACGACAACCTAGTGTGGTACAGAGCAGATGGTATACAGAGCACACGGAGACAGACACTGGTGACTCCGCACCTTGTGGTCTGGAGGGGCCTCCCGCTCTGGGCGCTCTGGGAGGCCTGGCTTAGGCGACACTGGGCACGTGGCAAACACAGTGAGAGGGGGGCTCCCACGGACTGGACGGAACAGAGTGCTTTGGCCGGATACCCAGTAACCCGTAATACGAAGACCAGGTGGAGGTGGAGAAGCACGTAGGGGTATAACACACGATACAACGCTGAAAGTGAAGTGACCGAGACCAAGGGAGATTGTATCAGCACTAGTGGCCGGAGCGGTGGTTGGATCCGAGAAGCACTGCGGCACGGAGGGCTCGTCATGGCGGCGGCGAGGGCCCGTAAGGAGAAGTCACTAAAAGAACTCCTCCAGAAACCATCCGGCCATTCTGCAGCTCAAGGTGAGAAAGGGTCTAGTCAAATGGAAGGCGATAACTCCCCAGCGACCAAAGCTTTCATGGTGGAGCTCTTCGCGGCCATAAAAGAGGACATCCAGGAGCTCAGATCTCAACTAACTGCTGATCTAAAGGAGGTTAGACGCGATGTGGATGACATAGGAGAGAGGGTGGCGACCCTAGAGGAGCATGATGTCGGCAGAGAAGAAGATCTCCACCAATTGCAACAGGATATGTTGCGCCTCCGTGAACAGAACTTTGATCTCCAGGCCCATGCAGAGGACCTGGAGAACCGCTCCAGACGGAACAATGTGAGGATCAGGGCCGTCCTGTGGAAGGAGGAAGGAGACGATCTTCGAGCTTATGTCAGCGCCTTATTCCAACAGATCCTCGGGGAGGAAGAGGGTTCGGACATCCAAATGGACCGGGTCCATCGGGTGGGCCTCCCCCGCGGTAATAACGCCCCGCCTCCTGATATTCTCGTGTGTGTACACGACTTTCAACTGAAAGAGCGCATCATCCGGAAGGCACGTGAGCAGCAACCCGTGCAGTTTTGCGGTCATCAACCAGCTCTATTCCAGGATCTAGCGGCCTCCACACTTGTTAAACGAAGAGCGTTTAAACCTGTAACCAATTACCTCCGCGAAAAGAACATTCCTTACTCTTGGGGCCACCCGTTCCGTTTGATATTTAAACATCAAGGAAAGCTCCTGCAGATCAGATCACTGGAGGAAGCGCTGGAGACCCTGGGTATTGATAATGCCCCGTCTGCGGAGAGTGCGGATCGGCCGAACCCTCGGCGTAACCGCCGCACTTCGGGATGGCAGCGGGTTGGCAAGACTTCACCAAGCCAAAAGCCTGACCAGGCCACAAGCGTCCAGGAGAGAGAGGGGGTGCTTTCCTCGCTGTCGCAGGTTACAGGACGCCCCGACACCCCGTGACATTCCTAGCTGATGGCTCCGGATTGTGCTCACTGACGGGCGCCGGAGGGACGGAGAGGATCGTTCAATTTGGGATGTTGCCTTTCCCCCGGCGTCAAAGTGGATGAGAGTGGACTCCTTTGTGGACTAGACAATATTCTCAGGAAGGAAAACCTCTGAACTGACCTATATTGCTTTTTAATGCGACCTCAAGGGTTCAAACTAAGCAACCAGCTCAAAGAAAATTCACTAAAATAGTTTATACACATAGTACATATGTCTTTATTAATTTTTTTATATAAAACGTAAGTTAATCATGAAATAACATCTCATATACAATTGTCCTAATAGTCACATTGAACAATAAGAAATTCATACACTTGGATATCTAACAAGGTTAGAATAAAATGATAACATTTGAACAATCAATAGATGTTAAGAAACCACTTTCAGGTGCCTTATTCCACAATGTAGTCATATCTTCATCTATGACTGTGTGACATAAAGAAGGACAAAATATAAGGTCTCAAGAGCAACAATTATTTACAAAAAATTATATACAATCAAAACACCCCACACTTCACCTCACTACTGCATTCTCACCTCAAATAGACCCAAGCAGCCTAACATTCATACACAAACTCAAAATACTCTCTAATGGAGATCCTAGAAAGCTATAACAGGGACAGATATGGGCGGGAACTATTCCACGCTCAGAGTAATAGTTGTGTCCGTCTCTGCAGGGACTCTCCATATATATAGTGATGGTCTACGCGCGTTTCGGTGGGATTCACAATGGCACCACCTTCCTCAGGACCAAAACATACTCAAAAGCATCCTATTGGGATGAGTGAGGGGTATCTGCGAAACAACAATACCAAATATGATTTATACATTGCTTCAAAAAACTGGTTGCATTTCAATATATCTTAGATTGTTCTACCACATTCCTAAAAAGAAGAAAGTTCCTTCATTCACCATTAAGAAAGTGCACAAATATTTTATCAAACAAGAAAAGTGTGCTCACCCAAAAGAATAACCCCAAACAATTACAAAAAGCCATATGCATGGCAAAAAGAAATGAGACTAAACAGGATAGAAGACCGAGTCTCATGAAGGTCCTTATTGGTATCACTTATTCTCAAAATTGGCTAATAATTAAGGGAGCCAGAGGGGTGATTTAAAAACCCCAAGGAATATATCGGTTAAACTCTTACCTGCAAGAGCTAAACCAATGGTAAGAAAAAGCAAAGTGGCATAAGTGTGCCCAACATCCTTGTCATAGGATATTTATACGTTGTCCTTTCTAATGGGAAAAAGGAAGAGATTGCATATATATATATATATATGCTACCCAAAAATAATACAGTGAAATTTATTCAAAGTTTATAGGGGGCACATAGTGAGTCTTACCCAAAAGTCTGTCCAGCTGTGATATATCCCAAATCGCAACACATGCAGTTTGTGGTTAGAATATAGTTCCTTTTCAAAGATCTCTTTTTGCGATATAAAGTGGCCTAAGGAACAGAAAATACCACATGAAGATAGTATAGAAAGATTCTTATCGTCTGTCAAACCAATATTAAATCTGGCTACGTGTGATCGGTAGCTGCCTGTAATTTATGACCAAGCCTTCTCTAAAATGGCTATCCAAATGGCCCTGTATGCTTTGTGAGACACCTGCTTTCAAATAGCTGCTTGGTACAACTAGCCTTAGCTTAGTGCACTGCCCCATCAATGTTTAGGCAGCCTGAACACCAAATATTTAGCAGTGATATGTATAGTGATATAGTCTAACTGCTAACATCGGAGTTCACAAAGTATCGTAACATATATGGTTAATTGCACATATACATTGTAAATAACTCCTACATTAGTCTTGGTAAATCTACCAATATATCGTCCTGTTTACACCAAAATGGCTAGTTGTTCTTGCAGAGCTCTGCATTCGCATCATTTTAGAACACGTATCGGGAGTTATATACCTCTATCTACGCTTGGCGCAACACATATGCTATGGCGCCGAACAGACTAAGCCCTTGTCTGTACATGCGCTCAGCAAAGCTGCCACGGCACTCAAATGCCTGGAGACGCTACAACGTCATGTCGTCGCTCTCTGTATACGCCCGTGATGCAGAGTGCGCTGGCCTTACCTTAGGTCCTCTGTTTTCATAGTCACAATTGGAGACTTGTCCTGCCGCTGGCTTTTTCCCGTCAAACTCTGTGTAACTGTTAACTACCTCATTTATACCGACATATACGGATGGTCAGTGACGAGGTATCACGATACTTCTAATCGGCTGAAATACTCTGTTGTTGGGCGCCATATTAGAGTGGTTAAACTGCCCAGATATTACATGAATCTCCTTTCATTTAAAGGTTAATATTATATTAGTTATCCCTACGAACGTGATAATCCAAGATTACATGAGATATACATCACGTCGCACAATCTAATAGTAAAACTTACGCTATTACCAAAATTGGTGCACACCAGGAGAGTAACCAATTTTAACAAAATCACTCTATGTACGTAAATCGGTACTGAGCTGTTTCGATTGGAGCCACTTTAATAGATCTCCCGTATCCGATTGTATATCGGGAGATGTACCAATACTATCTCATAGAGAAAAAAATGTTTAATCATTGTATAGCCTAGAGCATGGGTACTCACAAACTTTCTCTCGGGGCCAGATTTACAGTGTGGTTTGTGGCCGAGGGCCGCACCGGTGGGGGCGGGGTCAGTGGGGGAGGGGCGGGGCTAGAGCAAAAAAAAAAAACTTTGACCATGAGGTTGAACACAGGCCCCTGCAGCGGACGCCTTCGTCCACTGAGCCACCAGACCCGGAATACACACATCTCTCTCTCTCTATCTATCTATCTCTCTCTCTCTCGCTCTGTCTCCTTCCCTCTCTCTATCTCTCCCTCCCTCTCTCTCTCTCCGTCTCCCTCCCTCTCTCTCCGTCTCTCTCTCTCTCTCCCTCCCTCTCTCTCTCTATCTCTCTCTCTCTCTCTCTCCCTCTCTCTCTCTCTCCTCTCTCTCTCTCTCCCTCACTCTCTCTCCCTCCCTCTCTCTGTCTCACTCAGTTTGTCTCCCTCTCTCTCTTTCTGTCTCCCTCTCTCTGTCTCCCTCCCTCTCTCTGTCTCCCTCTCTCTCTCCCCCTCCCTCTCTCTCCCTCCCTCTGTATCCCTCTGTCTGTCTCCCTCCCTCTGTCTCCCTCTATCTGTCTCCCACCCTCTGTCTGTCGCCCTCCTCCCTGTCTGTCTCCCTCTGTCTGTCGCCCTCCTCCCTCTCTCTGTCTCCCTCTCTCTGTCTCCCTCCCTCTGTCTCCCTCTCTCTCTGTCTCCCTCTCTCTCTGTCTCCCTCTCCCTCCCTCCGCTGTCTCCCTCTCTCTGTCTCCCTCCCTCTATCTCCCTCTCTCTCTGTCTCCCTCTCTCTCTGTCTCCCTCTCTCTCTCCCTCCCTCCCTCTGTCTCCCTCCCTCTGTCTCTGTCTCCCTCCCTCTCTCTCTGTCTCCCTCCCTCTAGCTCTGTCTCCCTCCCTCTCTCTCTGTCTGTCTCCCTCCCTCTATCTCCCTCTGTCTGTCTCCCTCTGTCTGTCTCCCTCTGTCTCCCTCCCTCTATCTCCCTCCGTCTGTCTCCCTCTGTCTGTCTCCCTCTGTCTGTCTCCCTCTCCCTCCCCCTGACTCCCTCCCTCTGTCTCCCTCTCTCTCTGTCTCCCTCTGTCTCCCTCTGTCTGTCTCCCTCTGTCTGTCTCCCTCTGTCTGTCTCCCTCTCTCTGTCTCCCTCCCTCTGTCTCCCTCTGTCTGTCTCCCTCTTTTTCCTCTATGTCTCCCTCCCTCTGTCTCCCTCTCTCTCTCTCTCCCTCTCTCTCTGTCTCCCTCCCTCTGTCTCCCCCTCTCTGTCTCCCTCTCTCTGTCTCCCTCTCTGTCTCCCTCTCTCTGTCTCCCTCTCTCTATCTCCCTCTCTCTGTCTCCTTCCCTCTGTCTCCCTCTGTCTGTCTCCCTCTCTCTGTCTCCCTCTCTCTCTCCCTCTGTCTCCCTCTCTGTCTCCCTCCCTCTGTCTCTCCCTCTCTCTGTCTCTCTGTCTCTCTCTGTCTCCCTCTCTCTGTCTCCCTCCCTCTGTCTCCCTCCCTCTGTCTCCCTCTCTCTGTCTCCCTCCCTCTGTCTCCCTCCCTCTGTCTCCCTCCCTCTCTCTCTGTCTCCCTCCCTCTAGCTCTGTCTCCCTCCCTCTCTCTCTGTCTGTCTCCCTCCCTCTATCTCCCTCTGTCTATCTCCCTCTGTCTGTCTCCCTCTGTCTCCCTCCCTCTATCTCCCTCTGTCTCCCTCCCTCTATCTCCCTCCGTCTGTCTCCCTCTGTCTGTCTCCCTCTGTCTGTCTCCCTCCCCCTCCCCCTGACTCCCTCCCTCTGTCTCCCTCTGTCTCCCTCTGTCTGTCTCCCTCTGTCTGTCTCCCTCCCTCTGTCTCCCTCTGTCTGTCTCCCTCTGTCTCCCTCTGTCTCCCTCTGTTTCCCTCTCTGTCTCCCTCCCTCTGTCTCCCTCTCTCTCTCTCTCTCCCTCTGTCTCCCTCTCTGTCTCCCTCCCTCTGTCTCCCCCTCTCTGTCTCCCTCTCTCTGTCTCCCTCTCTGTCTCCCTCTCTCTGTCTCCCTCTCTCTGTCTCCTTCCCTCTGTCTCCCTCTGTCTGTCTCCCTCTGTCTGTCTCCCTCTCCCTCCCTCTGTCTCCCCCTGACTCCCTCCCTCTGTCTCCCTCTGCCTCCCTCTGTTTCCCTCTCTCTCTGTCTCCCTCTGTCTCCCTCTCTCTGTCTCCCTCCCTCTGTCTGTCTCCCTCTCTCTGTCTCCCTTCCTCTGTCTGTCTCCCTCGCTCTGTCACGTCACCCCGCGTGTGTGTCAGCCCGGGCTGAGACAGCTTCCCGGGCGCACACACACAGCCGCACCCGAGTACTTCACAGCCTCAGGTCTTTAAAAGACCATTCACTTGTTAATGAGGCTTTGTTGTATTTCACCTCTTCTTAGCGCCCCTGCATGGAGATGCTGGGGCGCTAAAAGAGGTGAAATACAACAAAGCCTCATTAACAAGTGAATGGTTTTTAAAGAATCGCCCGGCCCCCATAGAGCGCTGCTGCAACCGGCGGTGTTTGCTGGCACTTAAAAAAAAAAAAGAAGAAAAAACACAGGTAGGTATCTGCAAGGTCCGCGGTCCGCCAAGGAAGGCTTACCGGGCCGCCGGCGGCCCGCGGGCCGTACTATGAGTACCCGTGGCCTAGAGTGTCTAGTTACAACTGTAATAATGGGTTTTAGAGGATGGAAGGAAACCTATAGTGATAGAGAGATCTTTTTTTAAAAAAGTATATGGGACTGCTTAGCGAAGTATCACAGAGACCAGCATGCAGCTGTGCAATCATGTATGGGTTCCTAGACTGATATGAAAAAGAGCTCCTTTTGAAAATCCTTTTTAAAGAACAAATTGTTTTGAAAAAACATTTCTTCTTGATAAAAAATGTCTTTCCTTTTCTTATTGTACCTGTCAGGTCACAATCCAGACAATATCTTCATTAAGCCCATGGCGGACTGTATCCAGGGTAAAAATCCAAAAGGTTTCTTTTTCTTTTCTGTGTTTATCCCTGTCACATCCCGGTTTGGTAAGAACTCGTTCCAGGATCAGCCATTGAAGCTCCGCATCTTTATGGTTGTTATCCAGGCAATGTCTAACAATAGGTGCCTGTGTCTTCTGAGTTCTCACAGCCGACTTGTGCTCAGAAAAACATATGCGGAATTCCCTGCCTGTCTCACCTACATATCCTAGGCCACAAGGGCATAGAATAAGGTAGATCACATTACTGCTTCTGGAGTTTGTGAAGTTTTTTAGTATTCCAGTCTTATTCCAATATATCCAAGATTGAGTAGTAATGGCCGAATCACAGGCATGGCAGTTACCACATCTGTGGTTGCCAAGAATAGGAGGTAAACCTGTCAGTGTATTCTGTCCACCTATATTTTGGCTCTAGGTCTGCTATGGACAGGTTTGTCCTTTAGATTAGGGTTCCGTCTATACGCAACCATCGGTTTTTTCTAGCTGGGTCTCATCCTCATTAATATTAAGGATCCTCCAATTCTTTTCCAAGATACGTTTAATCTTGTAGTTCAAACTGGAGTGATTTACTACGCATACCAGTTTCTCTGTTGGTTGTTTGTGTGTACCAGAAATTAGAGCATCCCTGTTGTAATATTTGGCGCGTTTCATGGATTGGCGCACTAGGCGTCTTGGATAACCACGGAGAATAAGGCGTGCCTGAAGTTGCTCAGCATGTATCCCATATTCTTTCATATTGGTACAATTGCGTCTAATCATGAGAAATTCCCCGAAGGGGATCGAGTCTTTTTGGCATGCTGGATGATAGCTATTATGATCCAAAATAGTATTCTTAGCTGTTGGTTTCCTGTATAGGCTGACTTCAATGCCACCATTGCTCCCTATAATCCATATATCCAGGAATTCTACTCTATCGGTTGAATATTTTGCCGTAAACTTCAGATTATTGTCACTATGATTAAGCCATTCAATAAAACTCACAAGACCTGACTCTTCTCCTGACCAGATGAAAAAGATATCATCTATAAACCTCTGCCAATTTACAACATTCTCATAAAATGGGGCTACTTCATTGGAGATATGTTTTTGTTCCCATTCACCCATATAAATATTCGCCACACTAGGGGCACAAGAAGCCCCCATGCTGGTCCCTTTGGTTTGGTGGTACAGATGTCCTTGAAATTCAAAATAATTGTGATGTAATACTATATCCAGACATTCTAGAATAAATTCATCAGGTCTCTTCCCAGGTACTCTGGCCAAAAGAGCTGCCACAGACTCTATGGCCAGGTCCTGGGGGATATTAGTATATAAGGACTCAATGTCCAGAGTAACTAATATCTGTGTTTCATGGTCAAAGGGTTTGTGTTCTATAGTGGCTATCATATGTCCTGTATCTTTAATATAGGATGGATGTGAGGGGGCATAAGAAAGCATCCACGTACTTAGAGAGAGGTTCTGTTTGTGAATTGATAGAGGAGACAATGGGTCTCAAGGGTGGATCTGCCGCATTTTTATGCGTTTTAGGTACTTCGTATATGGCTGGGGTTACAGCATTCAGATTATTAAGATAATCAAATTCTTTGGAACAGATGTACCCATCTACAAGTGCTTTGGATGTAGCAGCTTCTATGCGTGTGCTAAGTTGTGTGAGAACCGATCTATTGATTCTCTGATAATGTTCAGGAACTAGTAACAAGGAGTCTATCTTGTTGATGTACTGCTCAGTATCCATTACTACTATCCCACCTGCTTTATCACAGGGTTTTATAGTGACATGTGGGTTATCTTGTAGTGTTTTCAGTGCTTTTGTTTCATCTTTAGTAAGGTTAGGTGTCGCCTTAGGGACAAACTTGGTTATTTTTGAAGTTCTTGCATGACCGATTTTTCAAAAATGGCAACCTCAGGGCCAACCATTTCCAATGATGGAGTAAATTTGGAAGGTGGTTTGCACCCTGAATAGTTTGTCTCCTGTTCTACTGAGTCAATTTGCGCCATAAACTTCTTCAGTCTAATTTTACGAAAGAAAGAAAAGATGTCTCTGTTCAATTTGAAACGATCACATTGTGTACTGGGAACAAATGATAACCCCTTACTAAGGAGGCTGTTTTCTCCTGATGTAAGTATGTGACTTGACAGATTGAAAATTGGTATGGTATCTGCAGTATTGGTACTCCTATCTAGGTTCTCCTATACTGCTGATTTCTTGTTCGCATATATGGCTGAGGACGTGGTGGCTCCATCTGTTGGTGGTAATTCCTTTCCTGTCCCTGAAATCTTATCCGACCTCTGCCCCTGCCTCTCTGTAAAAAAGGGGACTGCGTTTGTTCTTGATATTGATTAGTGTATCTGCCTCTCTGATTCCTATAGTTGTACTGTGGGCCATCATTTGTGCCTGGTCCTTCATATTCAGAGTCAGACGAGTTAGTATCAGAGAAGGTAAGAGTTTTCTGCTTTTTGTACGGACGTTGATTATACTGACCCCCTTCTTGTTGATCTTCTTGGAAGAAATTGTTATGCAGGTATGGATATGCCTTCTCCTGCGTAAACCATCGTACATCATTCTTTAGTTTGTCCGTCTTCTTTTTATTACTCTGAGCGTGGAATAGTTCTCGCCCATATCTGTCCCTGTTATAGCTTTCTAGGATCTCCATTAGAGAGTATTTTGAGTTTGTGTATGAATGTTAGGCTGCTTGGGTCTATTTGAGGTGAGAATGCAGTAGTGAGGTGAAGTGTGGGGTGTTTTGATTGTATATAATTTTTTGTAAATAATTGTTGCTCTTGAGACCTTATAGCTTGTCCTTCTTTATGTCACACAGTCATAGATGAAGATCTGACTACATTGTGGAATAAGGCACCTGAAAGTGGTTTCTTAACATCTATTGATTGTTCAAATGTTATCATTTTATTCTAACCATGTTAGATATCCAAGTGTATGAATTTCTTATTGTTCAATGTGACTATTAGGACAATTGCATATGAGATGTTATTTTATGATTAACTTACGTTTTATATAAAAAAATTAATAAAGACATATGTACTATGTGTATAAACTATTCTAAGTGAATTTTCTTTGAGCTGGTTGCTTAGTTTGAACCCTTGAGGTCGCATTAAAAAGCAATATAGGTCAGTTCAGAGGTTTTCCATCCTGATTGTTGCATTCCCCCTCCTCTTGGACCTAGAAGTATTCGGGGGTACCTTTTCATTTATGGATCTAGACAATATTCTCACCATGACCCCCTGGACTTTAACCACTGTGACGAACTTTAGTCATGTTCATTTTGTTGGATTTTCCCTTTTCGACACTGGGCCGTTTGTTATTATTAGGGGATGGGGTTTGTTTGGGGTTTTTATGGGGTCTCCGCATCAGTTCTCAAATAGGGATGGCATGTTACAGGGCGATCCGAGGTCCCTCTAACGGCGCATGTGTTGCTCAGGCTTCAGCTCACACTCTGCTTCGCAACTTCCAAGCTATCCAATGGGTAGAGATTTGAAGGTAATTAGTTTGAACGTTCGGGGGTTGAATAATCCTGTGAAGCGCGCGGCAGTGCTCTCCCTCCTTGAAAACACCAATAGTGATATCTGCTTTCTCCAAGAGACCCACCTGCTGTCCAAAGATACCGTGCGCATGCGAGATAAGTGATTCCCACAGCAATTTTGGTCCTCTGGGCCGTCCCAAAAAAACGGGGTAGCTGTCCTGGTTGGTGCGCGCTGCCCGTGTAAAGTAATCTCGACAGTGGCAGAAATAAAGGGCCGGTTACTGGCCATCAGGGTACAATGGGGTGAATCACACCTTACACTAGGATCGCTATACGCCCCTAATGAGAAACAGGAACCCTTCCTGCGCTCGGCCTTGACTGAGGTACTTGCCTCCCCAGACGCTGCGATATTGGTTGGGGGCGATTTAAATCTGGTAATGGACCCGGAATTGGACCAAGCCGGGGCTCTCTCACTGGGTGGGAAGGGATGGTTGGAGGACAGTGGATTGCATGATGTGTGGCGGTCATAACACCCAGGCGAGCGCGACTATACATATTTTTCTGCCGCTCATAAAACATATTTATTTATTTATAAAGTTTTATATAGCGCGAACTTGATCCCGAAGGATATCAGAGCGCTTTACAATTTGAGGCAAGGAAGGTAACAAATCAAAACATGAGTCTAATATGGTGAATCTAATAGGCATTGAATCAAATAGTGCACACATAACAGATCCTTTATAAACCGGAGTGAACGGGGAATGGGCTATACGCTGGAGCAAAGTGACATAAGGGGAGTAAGTACAATAATCATATACAGGAATAAAACCAAATACCAAAACAATAAACAAAACAGGAGTCAAATGGGGAGTCTAATGGCATTGAATCAGATGGTGAACACCTACCAGATCATTTATACACCTGGGTAAACGAAGAGTGGGCTAGGCGATGGGGCATAATGACTTAAGGGGAGTAAATACAATAATCATGTACAGAAATCATAACCAAAACAAAATAATAAACATATACAGGGATAATAATAAATGCTATGGTATGTCCGATGCGCTAAGATGGTGAATCTAATAGGCATTGAATCACATAGTGCACACATAACAGATCCTTTATAAACCTGAGTGAACGGGGAATGGGCTATACGATGGAGCAAAGTGACATAAGGGGAGTAAGTACAATAATCATAAACAGGAATAGAACCAATACCAAAACAATAAACAAACCATGAGTCAAATGGGGAGTCTAATGGCATTGAATCAGATGGTGAACCTCTACCAGATCATTTATACACCTAGGTAAACGAAGAGTGGGCTAGGCGATGGGGCATAATGACTTAAGGGGAGTAAATACAATAATCATGTACAGAAATCATAACCAAAACAAAATAATAAACATATACAGGGATAATAACAAATGCTATGGTATGTCCGATGCGCTTAGAGCTAACAAATGTCTCTCATGTTAAGGTAAGAACTTGTTCATGAGGAAACTTTTTGCTTCCAGTTTGAAAGCATCCTTTGAAGAGATCCTCCGAATTTCAGGTGGAAGAGAGTTCCAGATTTTTGGAGCAGAGCCAGAGAAGGCTCGTTGGCATGTTCTCTTTTTGCGGAAGATCTGTGGTTTTAAGAGGAGGGAATTTGCACTCCTTGACAGTCTACCCCCTCCGGATAGTTCTAGTTTTTGTGCAAGGTAGATGGGTGTTTGAAGTGGAGGGCTTTGTGTGATAGGCAGGCAATCTTCAGTTGGATTCTAGCTTCGTAAGGTAGCCAGTTTAGAGATTTTAAAACCGGGGAGATGTGTGCCTTTCGCTTAGTGC
This sequence comes from Calotriton arnoldi, assembly GCA_963921515.1. Lineage (NCBI taxonomy): Eukaryota > Metazoa > Chordata > Amphibia > Caudata > Salamandridae > Calotriton > Calotriton arnoldi. The sequence goes on from CAWUFW010000341.1 coordinate 1,973,432, forward strand.
CCGTAATCAATCTGGCCGCCGCGTTCAGTGACGCCTTTAGGGGGGCCAAAGTGTATTTGGGGAGGCCACATAGCGTAGCACTGCCATAGTCAAGTCTTGGCAAGACAAGCGCTTGGACCACTTGCTTGAAATCTGCTTGAGGTAGGAAAGGTTTGAGATTCCTGAGTGTTCTCAGAAGGTGGTTAGCTCCCTTGCACACGTTGCTAATGTGAGTCTTCATATTCAGATGCTTGTCCAGGGTAATTCCTAGAGATTTAGCTGAGTCGATAGTGCGGGGGAGCAGTTGAAGGCGGTGAGTTGGTTCATCCATAGGTCGATTATAGGAGTATGTTTCGGGGGAGAGATGAGGAGGAATTCTGTTTTGGCGGTGTTTAGCAGTAGGTGGTTCTCAGTTAACCAGTTTTGGGTCGTCAATAGGGCGGAGTTGAGTGAGGTGATATCATCCGGGGAGGAGATTTTCAGATAGAGTTGGGTGTCGTCTGCATACATATGGAAGCGAATGTCCAATGATTTTAGAACATTAGCTAATGGTTCCAGGAACAAATTGAAGAGAATGGGAGATAAGGAGGACCCTTGGCGAACCCCCATGCTGACTGGGGATGGCTGGGAGAGAGAGTGGTTCGCTTTCACTCTTTGGGTCCTGTGCTGCAGGAAGGACGAGAACCAATGCAGCACCTGACCCGAAAGGCCCATCCTATGCTCCCGAATGAATAGGAGGTTGTCATGATTGACAGTGTCAAATGCGGAGGAAAGGTCTAGTAGGATAAGGAGGCAGGATTCATTTCGATCGAGCATTATTAAGATGTCATCCATCACGTGGGTAAGAGCCGATTCAGTGCTGTGCCCACTACGAAAGCCAGATTGGTGTTGGTCCAGGAGATGGAAATTTTCGATGTGCGCACATAGTTGTGACTGGACGCATTTTTCAAGGAGTTTGGCTAGAGTGGGGATGCTGGAGATAGGTCGGAAGTTGTTAAGATCTGTACTGTCAGCTGTGGTTTTTTTTTAATATAGGTGTTATCTGAGCCTCTTTTAGGCATTCTGGGATCGTGCCTTGTGACAGAGATGCATTGACGATCTTTGTCCAGAATGGGGAGATTTCATCCTTAATCACTTTGAAGATGGTAGGTGGTAACGGGTCACTGAAGTGATTAGATGGGTTTATACTCCGAAGAACCTTTTTGATATCATTTTCAGTGAAGGGGGTAAAGGTGTCCCAGGAAGCGTTGTTCTTGATACCCCAGCTACATGGTGTTATCTTGTCTAGTACGGCCAGTGGGGGTGCAGGTTCATTAGGTAGCAGTAGAGCCCTCCTGGTTTCCAGATCCATGTTAATAAGTCTAGTTTTCTCAGTAAAGAAGGCAGCCAGATCATCACATGAGGGAGGTCTGACTTCCGAGGCCGATCGGTTAGGGGCTACCACCGATTGTTGTTTAACCAGTTCAAACAGTTTCTTGGGCCGATTAGCCGCTTGGTTAAGTTGGGATCTGAAATACTCCGCCTTCGCTGTATTGATTTGTTTGTTATATGAACTTCTGGCTGCTCTAAGGTTTTTTAGGTGGTCCGCAGATGGAGTGGTTCTCCAGGAACGTTCTATGGCCCTTAGATTGCGACGTTCCGAATTTAGGTTGCCATTGAACCAAGGTTTAGATATTTTTGCAGGTGCATTTTTATGTTGGAGTGGGGCCATAGAATCCATGATGTTGGAAATAGAAGAGTTGTAGAATTCTGTGAGAGCATGGACTTCAAGTATGTCCAATTGGGGAGAGAGGGCCCGATTACAGCGGGTTGTCAGGTCAGCTGTGTTGATATCTCTGAGGTCCCTTTTCCAAATCTTTGGTTTGGTTTTTGAGCCTTACTCTGATAAACCTCAGAGTTAATATGGAAGGAAATGATGTGATGGTCCGACCAATCACATGGTATGATGGAATCCAATGAGATGGTATGACCTTTGGAGATGATGAGGTCTAAGGTTTCCCCTTTAATGTGAGTAGGCTGGTCACAATGTTGAATCAATTCGTAGTCATTCAAGAAGGAATTGAGGCATGAGACTGCTTGGTCATTAGTGTTAGACCAGTGAAGGTTAAAGTCCCCAAGGTAGATGTGGGACTGGACTGAGTCCACATTGCCGGAGATGATTTCCATTAATTGTTCAATGAAGGGGAGATTGTCGCCTGGGGGGTGATAGAATGTGTGTAGTTTGCAAACTAGATGATTGTTACTGGAGATGTTGAGACAAAGGTATTCGCAAGTTACTGGAGAAGAGGACTCTGAAAGGGAGACCGCAAGCGTGCTCCGATGTATACACGCTAGGCCACCACCCAGCTTCTTAACTCTGTCAAGACGAATTATGTCGTGGGTGGGGAGCACCAAGAGGTCAAGAATTGGAGTGGACGAAGGGTTGAGCCAAGTTTCTGTGAGGATAATGATATCTATCTCATTCTGTTGTATGAGGTCGAAGATCTCGGACGCGTGTTTGCTAGCAGACCTACAATTGAGTAGTATGCATTTGAGTGGAGCCGGAGTATGGGTGGGAGGAGTCTGAGTGATGTTTACTCTCTTGAGGTTATCGTTGTTTATGGCTCTGAGGTTGTGGTGGGGTACTCTGTTAGGGTTAGAATGAATGGTTTGAATTATTCCCTTTGGACTCGTGATGAAGTCCGTGTTGGACGAATAAGACTTGAGAAGGCAGTCAATTTCAATGCGCGTGAGACAGGACGTTCTTCTTGGGCGAGAGGCTGCGTTAGGTAGGGGAACAGAATTGGCGATGGTAGGTGATAGGGGATGGTCACGGGGAGCTGTGACAGTGGCGCTGGCGGGGGCTCTGGGCCGGTTCGGACTAGAGAGGAGGGGGCTTAACAAGGGGAGATATTCAAGTGAGAGGGTTTTCAAGCCGTGGAGTTCGAGGGAGAGACGGTGCAGCTGGCGGGAGATATCTTCCAAGCGTGCCAACAAGTCTGGGTGTTGGGAGATGGAAGGGAATTGAGTGTGAAGATCTGGAGAGGGGGGAGGGTGACTAAGTGTGTTTGAGGGGTCCGGGGCGGTAGTGGGGGATACCCTGGGAGAAGGTAGGTCCCTGAATATGAGCGGTGTTCCAGGATGCATAGACCAGGAGGTTGATTGGGTGTGGAGAACTGCCGAGGGTGTAGGGTGCCGATGTGCGTTAGAGGGGTCAGAGGCGATACTGGGAGATTCCCGAGGAAGGGGTTGGTCACTGAGTGTTAGAGGTGTTCTCGGGAGTATTGATAAGGGGGTTGGAAGTGGTGATAGGGTTAATGGTCGCGAAATATGTAATTCGAGCAGTTCAGCATCCGGCCGGGGCAAGGGAAGGGTGGTGAGAGAGGAGGGATGTACATCTGAGGGGGGAATGGGAGCAATGATTTGGAGTGAACTTGAGGTGGTAAGTGTTGTATCTAGTCGCCCTGAGGTTGAGTTGTTAGCTACTGAGCTTTTGATCTTCAAAAAGAGTTTGTCGAACTGCTCTAGGTTTCGATTAGAAGCTTGAATGAGAACGATCCCATTGTTATAGATGGTAATGGTGAGATCTATTTTGTGGATAGGAGAGGAAGTAATAGAAAGACTAAATCCATGGGGTGTTTTCCTTATCTGTTTGCACTGGAAAAATGATATGATAGTTTTCCTCCATTGGGCTCTCTTGTTCGTGAAGAAGATTAGGTCGGACATAGTGTTGCCATTGTACATACTGAAATATGTGTCTGATATAAGTGTTTCCGTTTTTTTTTTTTATTAAGCTGTGTTTGAGTTTTTTTGATGCGTTCTTAGTGAGGTTAGGTGGATAGGTGATCTTAAAGGCACTGAGGCCCACTTTAGAGAGCGATCCTTCGAGCGGGATGCACGCCTTGATCATTTCCTAGCTTCTACTTCCCTCATGACTAGCCTACATTCCTCGGAGATTACTCCTCGCTCTCTTTCTGACCATGCACTCATCTCCGTCCTCCTGCCTGCGCAGCGCACTTGAGCGTTCCCCCCGGGGTGGCGATTACGGGAGAGCCTGCTCCACTCTGAAGACGTGGTTAAGCGGATACGAGACACTATAGTGCAATACTTTCAGAACAACGATGTGGGGTCCACTCCACTTTCAGCGGTATGGGAGGCTCTGAAATTGGTGACGCGGGGAGAGTTCATCGCGGTCGCGGCGACATATAACGCTTTACGCAGAGAGAAACGCGCGGAGTTGGAGAGGGCGGTGGGAGAACTGGAGGCGGTTCAGAAGCGTACCGGAGCCCCGAGGGTATGGCGAGAATTGGAAAACCGAAGGCGAATGCTGAAACACTTAGACTTGGATAGGGCGGAGCACGCCCTTCTGCGATTGCGCCACAAATTTTACCTTAGTAGCGATAAATGTGGGAAAATGCTGGCACACAGGTTACGAGCGAAGACTCAGATGTCCTTAATTCAGTCAGTGCGGGATCGCTCTGGGGTGGAACAGTCCGCAGATGATAGGATAGTTGAGGCCTTCTGCAGTTTTTATCAGCTCCTCTACGCGGACCAGGATTCACCCCCGCGTGATCCAAATACATATCTGGGCGCATGTGACATAACGCCTATTCCCAAAACTGTGGCTGAAAATCTGGACTCGGCGATCCGCATAGAGGAGGTGATAGCGGCCATTTCTAGGTTGAAAATAGCCAAATCACCGGGGCCGGATTGATTTCCGGCCTCTTTTACAAAACGTTTTGTGTAGAGCTGGCTCCATTTTTAACTCGGTTGTTTAATTCCTTTCTTGATACGGGAGCGGTAACGCCTCGATGTCGGAAGCGGCGATCTCGGTCATTCTGAAGCCCGGGAAGGACTCTCGGGACTGCGGGTCCTACCGACCCATTTCACTTCTTAACATCGATGCGAAGTTATTTGCGGGCATTTTGGCGTCGCGACTCACCCCCCTCATGGCCGACATAGTGGACCCTGATCAATCGGTTTTCATCCCTACTAGACAGGGGGGAGACAACTCCAAAAGATTGCTGCACCTCATCGATCAAATACACCGTTCACGGAACCCGGCCTTCCTGCTATCCATAGATACTGAAAAGGCCTTTGACCACGTCGATTGGGGTTATTTGTTTGTAGTGCTGCGCGGCTATGGCTTTGGAGACAACTTTCTACGCTGGATAAAGTGCCTATATTCTGCCCCCAAGGCCTTTGTGCGGGTTAACGGATGCAGGTCAGCCCTTTTCTCTGTCGCTCGGGGAACGCGCTAGGGTTGCCTCCTAGCCCCGCTTTTATTTGCGCTCTATATGGAGCCATTTGCCCAGCGGATTCGGGCAAATCCTGAGGTTGTTGGACTTAAGTTTGGTGCGGATATGCATAAAATTAGCTTGTACGCTGATGACGTGATCCTCTCGCTTACCCAGCCCCGGCTAACCCTACAGACTTTAATCGGCGAACTTGCGGCCTTTGGGGAAGTCTCGGGATTTAAGGTCAATCTCGCAAAATCGCAGATCCTCAACATTTCTATCCCTGCTGAAGATATGATGGCCCTCCAGCAGGATTTCACATTCCCCTGGACTCACACAGACATAACATACTTAGGACTTAAGATGACACCAACCATTGCTAAGACGGTCTCCCTAAATTATACTTTGCTGCTGGATCACACGACCAAGGCGCTGGACGCCTGGTCGCGTCTCAGGTTAGCATGGTATGGGAGGATAGCCGCGGCAAAAATGACGGTATTACCTCGCATCCTATACATCTTCCAGATGCTGCCGCTGACCCCACCACCGGGTACGCTTAAGAAACTGCAATCACTTATTAATAAGTTCGTATGGGAGGGTAAGAAGCCTCGTTTCTCTCTAACGCAAATGGCCTCCACGAAAGCGCAGGGAGGTCTGGACCTTCCACTCATAGGTGCCTATTACCAAGCGTCATGCCTTCGCTACCTGGTGGAGTGGAATAGACCCTTGTCCAGCAAACACTGGAATTTCATGGACCAATCCGTAGCGGGAGTGAATATTTGGCGGGAACTGGGGATACCTCGCAAACACAGAGAATGGGGACTATATTCCTCTCCCGTCACCTCGACTACGCTCAAGGTCTGGGACCGGCTGGCCGTGGCGAAGGGGTGGACATCATTCCCCTCGCCTATGACCCCCATTGTGGACAATCCCGATTTCCCCCCGGGTCAGGCGTCTCCGGTATTTCAACGGTGGCGGGAGGAGGGTTGTAAGAGGGTTGGTTCCCTTTTTGACACGGAAGGACTGATTCCCTTTCCCCAATTGCGGAAGGACGACGACCTATTAGCTACCGATGTATTCCACTACAGTCAGGTTGCTCACTGGGTTACGCGTCCCGCCAACTTTGCCCGCATGTCCCGTCCCCTTACTATGTTTGAAAAATGGCTAGTGCGCAAAGCGGATGATCGTAGGCTCATTTCTGAACTGTATGCTATGATCATGGCGCTCCCTGCGGGTCATCGTACAAAGGCACAGGTGCGTTGGGAGACTGAACTGGGTAGGCCCCTAACGCCTAAGGAGTGGGAGCATATTCTATATAGAACACACCACACTGCACACAACACAGCGGGTGCAGAATCCGCTTATAAAGTAGTTACATATTGGTATTACACGCCGGCTCGTGTGCATTGCTGGGACAAGAGCAAAACAGACCTCTGATGGCGGGGGTGTGGTTCAACGGGTACTCTAGTTCACTTGCTATGGCATTGCCCGAAATTGGTGCGCTATTGGACAGCGGTTATTGATGATATCGATGCTGCATTCCAGATTACTCTACCTCGTTCCCCAGAATACACGCTGCTGGGTCTTTCCCATCCTAAAGCATTCCCACTGAAATCTCTGAGGGGCAGGCAGATCGCAATGGCGCTGCTAGCGGCGCGGCAGGTTATTCTGGCGAATTGGGGGACATCTTCGGTGCCTGAGATGATTGACTGGATACATCGTCTCTGGCAGCTTCTAGCCATGGAGCGCCTGTCGCTCAGTGTAGAAGGGAAGGGAAAAGATTTTGCGAAGTTATGGGCCCCTTATTTACAAATACTCACAAAAGATATGAGAGAGGTGACGTCCTAAATATTTGCAGATTCTCAAGCTTCTGCCGCTAGAACCCCTTGGTTCCATCCAAAGGCCGGTGAGATGAGCATTGCCTCTGTACTAAGCTGGGTCCTGCGGCGAGGCCTTAGTGGGTGTGTTGGAACAGATGCGGAGAAGGGATGGGGGTGGGGCGGGGGTGGGGAGGGTTGGTTTGTTCCAGATGTTTTTGTTTGTTTTATTAAATAAAACTGTGGATGTCTTTGACATGAGAGCCGATTCAGATGCCATGTACCAATGTTTTTTGCGGGGCCGACCCCCGGGTTGTAGGCTTCATCGCTGTGTACTTTCGCTCATACCCCGCTCTGCCGGCCTCGTGATGTAGGCAGTAAGCTGTGTACATTCCTTCTGCTTCCCACACAATAAAAACGATTGATTCTAAAAATTAATAAAGTACAATGTTTGGGCATATTAAGTACCCTCAGGGTCTCTCCTAGGTGTTCCAGGGGAGGATCCTTATAAAAAGGATTTTATATGTCCTGGGGTTAGTGAAATTGCACATTTCACTCCCCACAGTGTAGTAAAGTGCTTCCCAAAATCGACGTTTGTGCTAGGAGCACTGTTAAGTGAGGATCTGCAATATTTTGACATATTCAGAACCCTTAAAATCTTCCCTGTGTGTTCCAGGGGTGGGGGGTCCTGTAGATATAACAAGGGTCCTTATGAAACATGTTTTATAAGCCCTGGTGTTGGAGAAATTGCCCAGTTCATTTTTTCCATTGAAGATCCCCAGCCCTATAGGTTAACATGGCAAGAAGTTATTAGTTAATAACTGAAGCCAGGGAAGCCATAAAAATATCATTCAAGGACTCCGTAAAATCATAATGATAAATCCAACAATATGCTATTGTTGAATTTATCCTAAAATGAACAGACAATAAGGAATAAGACCTTCTTGTCTGTAAGCCAAAATTCAGCCTTCTAATGCTGTGATCTGATTGGCCTGAGTTAAGTGGATTAGCCAAGCTGCTTTGATGAGGTGATAAGTAGCCCATGGGGTCAGAGATCCATACTGGGGGAGAAGGATTATGCTACAGTGGAATGCTATTGCAAGGGGAGGGGTCATAAAAGATACTCTTCAAAGGGAGGAGGGTTCAGATAGTGTAAGTCAGGTCCAGTTACAGCCCTACCCTTTGAACCCAGCCAGATGGCAGTCTTAAGGAAGGAATTTGCAGATGCAAAGGGGAGGGAGACTATGGCGATGAGCCATCCTGTAGGCTTGTTTAGTTAGCTCTTTTCTCTTTACTGGAAAATCAGCCATATTGAATTTTGGAGAAATGGTGCTCTCTGGGAGAATATAGTGCCACACTTTGGAGGATGTGGTCATACCCTGGGGTGTTGCCTTGCACCTCATTGGACAGGAGTGCCCTCCTGCTTGACCCAGAGAACTTGGAATAAATATCTGAGTGGGGCAGAGCCTCTCAGTTATGCTGCTTGAAACTGAGAGAAGAAGAAGGATTTCCAAACTGGAAACTTGATGTGCACCATCAGGCCCTGCACTCTGAAAAGACTGTGCCTGCTGCATTATCTGGAACTACAGCACTTTGGATGTACCTTGCTTCAAGAGGAATAAAGAGGGGACGCCAAGCTAGAAACTTGATTTGTACCATCAGGCCCTGCATTGTGACAGACTGCGCCTGCAGCATTATCTGGAGCTACAGCCCTTTGGATGTATCTTGTTTCAAGAGGAATAAAGAGTGGGCTCTCTGCACGCTACAGGTTAACAGAGCTCACCTGCATCAACTCCACCAAGAGTCCCCTGCCTGGAGTGTATCCAGAGGACTTTTAAGGGTGTTGTCCAAGGGCATTGTGGGAATTGTGGTCCCAACCTTTCAAGGACCATCTTGGAGATTCCAGACCCTTGGATTGGTATTTGGACACTTTGAACCCTCACTGACTCCAGCCTGCCGGAGGAGGCTGCATGACGTCTGGTGAGAAATCCTCCAGAAAAGTTTCTAAGTGTGGAGGTAAAATCTTGACCGGGGCCTCCCGCTTAGTGTATCTGACCAGGGCTACATCGCGGTAGACCTCAAACTTTGACTTTGTCCAGGTCAGAGGCGACCAAATGCCCAGAAGTGGCACTATTGGTTTCTAAGCATTTGAAAGTGTTTAATCTTTAAAAATTCATATCTCTGAGTCCCTACATTGGATTATTTTTGTTTCGGTGTCATTTGAAAGATAAAAATATTACCTGTTTTTATAAATTGGTGTTGGATTTTTATTGTGTGTTGTGTCTTAATTATTTACTGAATTGGTGTTTTCAAATGCTTTACATACCTGTCTCTGAAGTTAAGCCTGCCTGCTCGCAGCCAAGCTACCAAGGGTTGAGCATAGGAATAATTTTCTAAGATATTACCACAAAAAATCCTCGGGTCTGTGTTAGTGAACAGAATGCTAAAAGATGACGGAATAGTGTCTCACAATATCTCCACTTGGGAGAGATCCCTTTCAGGACGAATACCCTCACCCACCATAGGTGGCATGCTTCATCATATGGGTTTCTCCTCCCAGTGGGAAAACCTAGTCCCACTGAGGGCTACAACCTCCTCAATGTGAGGAAGGAGCTCAGGGATGTTTTTTTGATTGGACAATCAACAGGATGCTAAAATCCCATAGATGGATGATGGTGTGGTGAAGTGGCAGCGCAAAGAAAAGGTGAATCAAAAAGTGGTGAGATTAAAACTACCTAGTGGGGGAAAAACAAAACACTTTATTCACTTGCTCGCACTGGTAGAGATAAAAACTGTGCAGCGAGCAATATGGATTGAAACTGCTCGGTGTTATAGAAGGGTCGACATGTTTCAGCCTATGTGATCTCAATGAGTATCCAGGCTTTCATCAGGACCAAAAAGGTTAAAGCTGCTGCTGTGTGAGGAGTGAAAAAAATATATATACAATATAAAATAGTGATATCAAACCAGTAATCCTGTGCATCTTTGTTGGATTCTACTGGATATACCTAAAACAGTGAGACAAAAATTGGTAGACAGAACAAGTCAAACATACATTACTCCGTCATCTAAAAGAACTCGTGCTATTAGAGAAGGAATATCATTATATCCTCTCATGCCCATTTGGGTATTCTAATACAATTCAATCGATACACTTACCCAAAGTGTTGGATAAGCGGCCTCACCTCAACCTGGCAACAGCTCAGGGAAGAGGGCCCCGCTCTAAAACAAAAAGATATATATACAAATAAAATCATGTGTCAAGCATTCAGAAACTAATTGCTAACACTGAGAAAAACAAACAAAAGTGTGCAGGTCACGAAAACACAATTTGAACAGAGTCAGTCCAGGAAGAAAAACGACACTTGGTGATCAAAAAGTCATTGCAGGGTAGACTATGCTGTAACTGTCCACACGCTGTGATCGCTATGTTATAATTATCCATCACCTGTGATTATCATATCAAAGCAAGATTGCTTTTGGACTATGTAGAGCGGTCTATAAAGTTTGAAACAAACCGTTTGTTGATGCCAGTTTTAGAAAAAAAAACACTTTTATCTGGAACACGTTTTTTCTATTTTTCTCATAAAACTCAAAATGTTTTATATTTTGCCTATTTTCTTGGTCCCCTCCAGGGAAATCGACAAACCTTGGGTACCTTTAGACTCCCCAGGATCTTTTAAAAAAAGGACGCAAATTTGTCGTGGATACCTTATGTGGAAAGAAAGTTATGGAGCCCTAAGCGCGAACTACCCCAAATAGCAAAATAAGGGCTCAGTACTAGGGTGTGGGGGTGTGTGGAGGGGAGGGTAAAGCCCAGAAGTTAAGTGGTTAATGTAGGAGAGTAGGATCTGCTTCTTATAGTTACCCCCACTTTTTGCTGATGTTTCACTGTTTTCGACTTAGTCTGACTGGGATCCTGCTATTCAGGACCCCAGTCTATCTGCTTTCTCCCCTAAATTGATTGCATGTACTTTAGGTACACTCCAGATTGGATTCTGGGGTACCCTTATAAGTCCCTAGTATATGGTATACTATGTTCCCAGGGCATAGGTACCCCAGAGGCCTCCCAGGGGCTGCAGCATGTATTATGCCACCCCTGAGAGGCCATTCAAAATGACACAACAGGTCTGCTACTGCAGCCTGTGTAAGGTGGTGCATGCACCCCTTCCTTAGATATAGGTTCACTATATCTATCCTAATCACTGCACATATAAGCCTATCAGTCACCCCTCTGGCAGGCCTTATCAATCCTGAAGGCAGGGTGCTGCGTTTTATGTGAGAGGGTACCCATGCATGAGCAGAGCCCCTCTGCAGCCTTCGGAACCACTATTCCGGGGTTGTCTGTGATGCAGCCAACCATATACTCTTAAGTGCATTATAACCTCGCGGTAAATGCTAACTTTAAAACGGCTGCAAGGAATTATGTCGTGTTTGGTGTCAAACACCTTGGAATCATACCTCCACACCAGTAACTGGTGTGGGAGGTATGATTCCTCCCTCCTAGAGGGAGAAATATGACAGCACCGGTACACCCGGTACCAGCTTCACAGAGCCCTGGCATCACAAAATGGATGCTGCCAGCCACAGACACGAGTCTGCCCTCCTGCTGCTGGACGAAACTCCAGCAGGGGAGGCTGGACAATAGGTTTCCTGTCATAGGGAGGTGTGACCACCTCCCAGACATGCTTTAGTGTATTGGGGCTGGGTGGGTGCACTCTCAGAGTGCTTTGATGTCTGCACTGGGGGCACATTTGGTGTCCCTGTGCATAGTCCAGCTCATACCGGTTGCAGGGGCTATCAGCCCCTGCTCTGGCGTGAAACTGGACAAAGGACATGGGTGTAGCCACCCCTCTGTCCTGACCCTCCCATAGGTGGGTCCCCAGAGTTTGTCCCACCCCTTCCTTGGGTATAAAGTAGGAACCCTGACTACAGGACTTTGGATATTACCTGGACTAAACTCTGCTACAGAAACCAAGTAACCTTCGACGATCTACGCTTTGCTGGACGACTGAAGAATCTCCCTTGGAGTAAAGGAGTTACTCCCCTGCAAGGCAGGCACCTCAACGCATCTGACCGGTTTGCATCTACGCAGGTCCCGAAGGAGTCTGAAGATTTTGCAACACAGGAGGTGGGTGCCCAAGCTTCCCCGAGGCCGACTAGTGCTCTCAGCAAACCTGAGACCCGCAGCCCTCGTGGGGACCATGCAACCCGAACCCCTGGACACGTGCACATTTGCAGCAGCATATGCTTTTAGGCGATCCCTGAGGCTGTGCTTTGGGCTACTTGTGGTCCAAGCCCCGAGCAGTGTTTCCACCGAAGATTACTGGCCTACACTCCACGAGTGTTCCGTGGGCTGGTATTGGGTGATTCCTCTCGAGGTCCCTTCGCGATCCCTGGTCCGTTGACCTGTGGGTCCCTGAGAAAGCAACTTTAACTTTCAGTGGGCTTTCCTGGTTGCTCCAGACGTGCCCTGACTCTCCATAGCTTGGGCAGTCCCCAGGACCTTGCTGGTCCTCACCAAAGCATTTTTTCTCTGACCACGTGGGTTGCAGTTGCCAAGGCTTGTTGGTCTCCAATCTGGAAACTGACCCCCCAGCACTCGACATCCTTTGTGGGACAGCTCGCCTGCGGAATCTGGTCATCGTCGACGTCTCCTGGTCCCCGTGGCTGCAGAGTCAAGCTTCACCTCTTCGCACCTGAAGCACCCGACATCGGTGGGCATTCGATTGCTCCGCTCCTGGTCACGTGAAGTGACCCAGACTTTGTCCCCTCTGCTTTCAGGTTCTTCTCATCTCCGATCCAGGCTTGGGTCACACCAGACACTTATCTTCTCCTCAGCAGCAGCACTTCTTCGCATCACGCCATTGAAAACGACGAGGGTTTCCGACACCACTTGACCCCTATGCACCCGTGTTCCCTGGGCTAGGTAACACGGGTACCTCGGTACTCACAAGGGTGCTGGCCTTAGAACCTTCTAAGTTTAACTGGGTTTGCTTGAAGTCCTCTCCGAAGTGTCCTTAAACTCTAAATTTCCCACCGTGACATTCCCATAGAGTTGTACGGAGCTCGCGTCTGTGTTCCCACACTGCACCCGTCCTCCGTGGGTCCCCTGTGTCACTACCTTGGGTGGTTCCTTGGGGTCCCAGCGATTCTACGTGCTCTAGGCACTGTGTCTAGTCAAGTCGTGGTTGTTATACCACTTTCTTAATATATGGTTTGGTCTCCCCTGGAGCCCACTGTGTATTGTGCTATTTACTGTCGTTCTAGTACTGTAATATTGTGTGCCTTGTTCTCTAATCTCATAAAGAGGTTAGTAGAGAGTGTTTAGTAATAAATACATATATTTTATATATACCTTGTGTGGTTCTCCTTTCATTTGGTCATTCAAGAGGTTATATACTGGTAAAACAAGCTGCTTTACATTCCTTCAAGACTTAGCCTGAAGGCTGCTCTCCACAGCTACCACTAGGATAGCTTTCTATAAAGGTTGTCTTTAACCTAATCATCAATAAGGGTCGTTTGGACTGGTGCAAGGTGCCCACTTTAATTAGTGGACAGCATATACCAGGCCAACTTCTCACATTGGTGTGCAGCGGTTGGGATTCAAGCTTGCTATTGTTTTACCAGATAATCTCAGTGAGTGACTAACTGAAAACCACTAAACGTACTTAGGTACATATAAATCAAGTCTAGAATAAAGTAAGTTCTACTGAACTTGGAGTTGGGTAGCCAAAGGGTCTAGCACACCCTTTTCTCCAACTCAAGAGAGTCTCAGTTCCCACTAGGTTAGGTAGGTGCCTACACCACATCAAATCAAATCAAATCATGGGATATTTATTTAGCGCACATATCACTCGAAAGTCTCATGGCACTGGCGGATAAACTCCAAGATAAGCTAGATTTAATACAGTCAGATGTCAAACAGCCATGTCTTTAACTTCCTGCGAAAACAGTTATGGTCATTGATGATGCGTAGTTGTGGGGGCAGTTTGTTCCAAAAAGACGGAGCAAGGAAGGAAAAAGATCTCCCTCCATTTGTGGCAGTACGAATTCTGGGAGATACAAGGAGTGATTGATTGCTGGATCTCAAAGTTCTACCGGGTTGATACCAGCTTAGCTTTTTTGCCCAAAAACCCTGACCTCTTGCATACATGTTCTTATGCGTTAAGCATAGAATCTTAAAACGAATTTGTTTTCTTACAGGCAGCCAGTGTAAGAGTTTCAGGTTGGGTGCCGACGAGGATTTTGGTGGAAGGTTGAGTACTAGCCTGGCTGCAGTGTTCTGCAGAACCTGCAGCCTTAAAAGAAGGTTTTCATTTATGGACACCAGCAGGGCATTTCCATAGTCCATGCGGTTAATAATCAATCCCTGGACTAGGGGTTTTCTCGCCTCCGTAGGAATCCATTTAAAAACTTTGCGTAAATTACGCATGATGCCAAAGCAAACGCTGATTGTCTTATTGTTAGAAATGGGATCTCTAGTTGGCAAGGGCTTGCGCCAAAGCCAGGCAGAGACCACCACTCTAGTCAGGGCAAGGGAGTTACACGCCAAAGATAACCCCTGCTCACCCCCTTGGTAGCTTGGCACGAGCAGTCAGGCTTATCCCGGAGGCAATGTGTAAAGCGTTTGCGCATGCACACAGCAACAACATACCAGGCACACCACAAGAAGGAACTCCACACAAGGTTATATCAAAAATAGCCTTTGTATTATCATAACACATTAGAATAGTACTCACATGATGTACATGGTGCCACCTGGCACTAGGTCATATTTACAAGGGATTATTTACACCTGACAGGGCCAACTGGACCACTGTCAGAACCAGCACAAAGTGAACTTAGTACATGTAGAACTTATAATAACTGTAGAACACATCATAAACGTACAACCAGTAATCACTGGTAACCCCTGTACTTAGCATCCGCCTGTAACAGAAACTACATTATGAACGGTATCACATTAGGCGCGAATTACATTCTGCGCCAACCTCACCAGCATAAATACATGATGCAATCCTCTCATCAGTCTAAACACATTAGACCCTAACCTCCTAAGTATGACTCACATTAGGGGCGTAAATCACAGTAGAGAATAACTCACAACCTAAACGCATTAGGTAATAATAAAATCACTAGCATAAACCATAATATGCCAACCAACCTCAATCTGAACACACAGCTAGAGGTATAACACAGGGTGCGTAAATCAGGGTAAATGCATCACATTTCCTAGCACCACATAATCCCTGACCCTCCTGGCCAACGGCCTTCTCTAGGGCTCACATACCCTATGTCCAAAATCAGAGTTCAGCCGCCAATGCAGCAATATCCAAAAGCGCGTAATTGCGCTGGGGCAGAGGAGTGCACCTCACTCCTATCTTATGCAAGAATGCCCCCTCAGACCTGTTGCCTAAACGTTGCAGCTGCCCACTACTTGCTGGGCCGCTGTGAATCACGGGAAGGCCTGGCACCTCTGTGCCTCCTGTCCCCCTCGGGCACTTTGGATTAATTGTGCCCAAGGGTTGCAACTGCCCGCGCTGGTGCGGTGCAGCTGTGGCACTTCTTATCAAGGGGGCCCGGCACCTCTGTGCCCTCTGGACCCCACATGACAATCAACACATGCCCCCATCGTTGGGGCGGCCCGCTCTCTGGCGGGACCGCCCAGGCGCCCGACAATGCGCCTCGATATGCCCCAAGACTCTGGGGCCCTCTGGTACAGCTGCCCTCTGCGAACGGGGCAGCTGGGAGAAATGCGGCTATGGGGCCTGGGCACCTCCGTGCCCTCACGTTGGAGCGGCCCGCTGCCATCCGGGGCCGCTCTGACTCGGTACTTTTGCCGTCGTGGTGCCGCGATCGGCACCAACACTGTGCCCCCTGGAGCCCCCACTCACCGGACTGGTCTGGGGAGGCGCTCCTCTTCATTCCGGACACCGCGGCCAGCAGGCGGGGCTCTCTCGCTCATGAGAGCCTCGCTGGGGATCCGGCTGCATCTCTCTTCACCCGGCTGGATTTTAGGCCCCGCCCACGTCACGGGCAGGAGGTGCCTGACTTCCGGTTTGGCCGCACGGGCCGCGGCGGTGATTTCGGTTCTCCTTTTCTTCGTGGCGGCAATGAGGGGTAGGCTCCCTCTTAATGTAAAAATCCATCAGCGGGGTGGGCTCCCGCTCACCACAGGCATCACAACGTGGGGTAGGCACCCGCGAAGAGCAGGCAAAACGCGGGGTGGGCACCCGCTCTTCCCACGCACTGTGAGGGAATCCCCACGTCGGGATTCCCTCGGAAATGATCGTAGCCCAGTGCTGCAAAGCCCACGCACTCCTGGGGAAATAAAAGTAAAGCGCCCACAGGGCGCTAAAGATGCAGCGAGGTCCTGGGGGATGCCAAGAACAGCCGAAGGGACCCCAACAGAGAGTCCTTAAGTCATCAAGGGGGTAATGCAGGGCCCAGGGAGGCAAGCCCTCCTGGCAGCCCCCCCTGGGCCCCAACAGCAGCACGCCCCGTAGGAACAGCAACCAGGAACTGCACACCAAGAGTGAACATTTACATGGGGTCACAGCCCCTTCTTTTATACACCCTTTTCCTTTGTCTAAAGGTGTAGGGTTTAGGGAAAACCAGATGCAACTGGTTTGGGGGAGCTTTGGAGCACTTTGTTTTGCTCAGCTCCTCTCTCCTTTCACAGGACAGGCTAGGGACATCAGACGCACCACAGGGGGTGGAGCCAGCATTGTGGAGGGAAGGCACAGCCCTATTCAGGTCCCAGGTGCAACTCCTCCCTCCCATCTAGATGCAGATCTCCTATTCAGCCCTGCGCTGACTCACCCTGCCCCTCCTGGAGCCACACACACCTCTCAGCCCCTGTCACTCACAAGCCAGACATGCAATTCACATCAGGCAGGTAGACACAGAGCACACATAAATGCCAACTTCTAGAAGTGGCATTTCTACACCAGTTATAATAAATCTGCGCACACCATTGCGCAGCATTTATTCTCACGAGTTCGCACATACTAAACTCGCCCCTGCACTCCTCTCACACCAGGAATTACCATGGACACACATATCCCCCATGCATTCCTATGGGAGGGCAGGACAATATCACCACACGCACTCAGCGCGCACGCACTTTACACTGGACCACAGTGCTAAAGTGCCCAGAGACTTAAAACTACTACCATACAAGGCAAAAGTTTAGGGGTGAACCGGCCAAAAGGGCCAAGTCCAACACAACCCCCTTCCAGCCAAAACGCAGGGCAGACCAATCACCACCGTGATGGGCTTCCCTGCTTAGGGCGATAGAACACGGACGCGGGCCCGCACTGCAGGGACACCCTCCGGTTCTATGCCACTTGGAACCCATGGAATCCATCTAAGAGAAAAAACTCAGGACCAACTAGGCTACCCCACCGGTACTCCTTAGTTGTCCACGGCCAGGACCAGGCCCTAGGCCACCCAGATGCCACTGGTCCTTGCCAATCCAGAGTGGGGGGCAGTAACCCCTTGCATACAACAGCCATTCTCCCTCAGTGTAGTTCCAAACTACCACTGATCCTTCAACCTAGGGTCCGCACCCTCAGGCTGACCAGAGGTCACGGGCGAAGCGTCTCCTCACCCTACCTCTACTTCTGGGGTTCCGCACCCTCCCAGGGGAAGCACCCACCAGAACACAACTCTCCCACCAGTTCAGGACCTCTCTCCATCAACTGGTCTACCACCTGGGATCCAAATTCACCGGATGCACCGGGGACAGAGGCGAGGACTCCCTCCCTCTGTACCCCCTCCCAGAGTCCGATACCCTCCCAACTGGAGTGGTACCCCCTAAAAGGCAAACCGGCCAGGACACTGATTACAGTCGCCCTGCCGTCCAGGTCAGGCAAACACCTGAACCCAGGGACGCTACCCTTTGGTCAGATGCCCGGCGAACCAGGACTTCCCGGGGAGCACGCATGCCCCCCCGAGGGTGACACATAACTAATGTGTCGTGTGACAGTCTGCCGGGCACAAACCCAGGGCAGAAGTGGTGTCCCCATGGCCCCTCTGGACCCACTGGTTTTTCCACTGGGGAACCTCTCCCCCTCTCACCCCTCAATCAGGACTTCTGCACCCTCCACTTAGGAGCGGTGCTGCCTAGCACCAGGACTGCTGGAGCTCTGGTTACAGACGCTCCACGTCCTCTAGAGACTAGAAGATCCTCCTCAAATGGCCTACAAGTACAGCCTAGGCCCCCGACCTGGCGCTCCCTAGGGAACCCTCCAGGCCCTGAGACGGGGTTTCGGGCCACCGTGGGACACACCGTCCCACACTCACTCCGTCTCCACTGAGACCGGACGTGAGCCCCTACACCCCTCCCATTCCACTGGGACCTAGCTGGGCTACACTGAACCTCTTCCACCCCACAGGACTGGAAGATACCCGAGCCACTCTTATTGGAACCACTTCCAGCTCACCTACCACGGGGAGATCCCCACACAGAACAGTCCAACAGGACAGACTAGGTTCCTTTCCTGGTGTTCCTTCTAAGAACCATCCAGTACCGGAGACGTGAGATTGAGGCTCGGAATACGGCCCAGTCTCACACCTTCCTCGCAGGACATGATGTGAGGCCTTGCAACCTCCTCACTATAACGGTTCCTAGTTGTGTTCCTCTGAACCATCTCCACCACACTGGTTGGGAGATACCTGCACCATTCCTCTAGGGTCACTCCCCATGCAAGCTCCTTATTTCAGAGAACTCACTCCAGCGTCCAGCAGCACATCACTCATCCACACACACCCCCCCCAGACTGGTGAGACAGTTCCTTACTGTCCCTGAATCTCAACCTGCACCCCTCTTACTGAGCACTAGGTACCATACTCTGGGAACGGGACGGGGACTTCATGCACTGGACACACACTTTGCTGCCACCACTGGATCCCACCCTTACTGTTGAATCCAGAAAACTCACACTGCACTTAGGGGATAATCTACCCTCCCGAGCTAGTGACTCCATACCAATTAAGTCCCCACTGTAGGCCAACCCAAGAACTAGCAGACAGCACAGGGGCAGTCCCTCCCTTAGCTGCAGGCCAACCCAAGAACCAGCACAATGGCTCAAGGGCAGTCCCTCCTCCAGCTTTAGGCCAACCCAATAGCAGTCTGCACAAGGGCAGTCACTCCTCCAGATTCTCTGGTTTCTGTCCTTGGCAGTACACTCAACTCATAGTGCACAAGAAACACATTTCAAAAAGAAATGACTCTTAAAACTAACTCAGAAACAATAATCCCTTTCCATGTGACTATCTAAAATGCAGAGTTTTGTAATGCCGCCAGTTGTCGCTGTGGTACTGCGCAAACGCCAGTCCTATCCTCACCGCTGACAACCAATGTTAGAAATGGGATCTCTAGTTGGCAAGGGCTTGCGCCAAAGCCAGGCAGAGACCACCACTCTAGTCAGGGCAAGGGAGTTACACGCCAAAGATAACCCCTGCTCACCCCCTTGGTAGCTTGGCACGAGCAGTCAGGCTTATCCCGGAGGCAATGTGTAAAGCGTTTGCGCACGCACACAGCAACAACATACCAGGCACACCACAAGAAGGAACTCCACACAAGGTTATATCAAAAATAGCCTTTGTATTATCATAACACATTAGAATAGTACTCACATGATGTACATGGTGCCACCTGGCACTAGGTCATATTTACAAGGGATTATTTACACCTGACAGGGCCAACTGGACCACTGTCAGAACCAGCACAAAGCGAACTTAGTACATGTAGAACTTATAATAACTGTAGAACACATCATAAACGTACAACCAGTAATCACTGGTAACCCCTGTACTTAGCATCCGCCTGTAACAGAAACTACATTATGCACGGTATCACATTAGGCGCGAATTACATTCTGCGCCAACCTCACCAGCATAAATACATGATGCAATCCTCTCATCAGTCTAAACACATTAGACCCTAACCTCCTAAGTATAACTCACATTAGGGGCGTAAATCACAGTAGAGAATAACTTACAACCTAAACGCATTAGGTAATAATAGAATCACTAGCATAAACCATAATATGCCAACCAACCTCAATCTGAACACACAGCTAGAGGTATAACACAGGGTGCGTAAATCAGGGTAAATGCATCACATTTCCTAGCACCACATAATCCCTGACCCTCCTGGCCAACGGCCTTCTCTAGGGCTCACATACCCTATGTCCAAAGTCAGAGTTCAGCCGCCAATGCAGCAATATCCAAAAGCGCGTAATTGCGCTGGGGCAGAGGAGTGCACCTCACTCCTATCTTATGCAAGAATGCCCCCTCAGACCTGTTGCCTAAACGTTGCAGCTGCCCACTACTTGCTGGGCCGCTGTGAATCACGGGAAGGCCTGGCACCTCTGTGCCTCCTGTCCCCCTCGGGCACTTTGGATTAATTGTGCCCAAGGGTTGCAACTGCCCGCGCTGGTGCGGTGCAGCTGTGGCACTTCTTATCAAGGGGGCCCGGCACCTCTGTGCCCTCTGGACCCCCACATGACAATCAACACATGCCCCCATCGTTGGGGCGGCCCGCTCTCTGGCGGGACCGCCCAGGCGCCGACAATGCGCCTCGATATGCCCCAAGACTCTGGGGCCCTCTGGTACAGCTGCCCTCTGCGAACGGGGCAGCTGGGAGAAATGCGGCTATGGGGCCTGGGCACCTCCGTGCCCTCACGTTGGAGCGGCCCGCTGCCATCCGGGGCCGCTCTGACTCTGTACTTTTGCCGTCGTGGTGCCGCGATCGGCACCAACACTGTGCCCCCTGGAGCCCCCACTCACCGGACTGGTCTGGGGAGGCGCTCCTCTTCATTCCGGACACCGCGGCCAGCAGGCGGGGCTCTCTCGCTCATGAGAGCCTCGCTGGGGATCCGGCTGCATCTCTCTTCACCCGGCTGGATTTTAGGCCCCGCCCACATCACGGGCAGGAGGTGCCTGACTTCCGGTTTGGCCGCACGGGCCGCGGCGGTGATTTCGGTTCTCCTTTTCTTCGTGGCGGCAATGAGGGGTAGGCTCCCTCTTAATGTAAAAATCCATCAGCGGGGTGGGCTCCCGCTCACCACAGGCAACACAACGCGGGGTAGGCACCCGCGAAGAGCAGGCAAAACGCGGGGTGGGCACCCGCTCTTCCCACGCACTGTGAGGGAATCCCCACGTCGGGATTCCCTCGGAAATGATCGCAGCCCAGTGCTGCAAAGCCCACGCACTCCTGGGGAAATAAAAGTAAAGCGCCCACAGGGCGCTAAAGATGCAGCGAGGTCCTGGGGGATGCCTAGAACAGCCGAAGGGACCCCAACAGAGAGTCCTTAAGGCATCAAGGGGGTAATGCAGGGCCCAGGGAGGCAAGCCCTCCTGGCAGCCCCCCCTGGGCCCCAACAGCAGCACGCCCCGTAGGAACAGCAACCAGGAACTGCACACCAAGAGTGAACATTTACATGGGGTCACAGCCCCTTCTTTTATACACCCTTTTCCTTTGTCTAAAGGTGTAGGGTTTAGGGAAAACCAGATGCAACTGGTTTGGGGGGAGCTTTGGAGCACTTTGTTTTGCTCAGCTCCTCTCTCCTTTCACAGGACAGGCTAGGGACATCAGACGCACCACAGGGGGTGGAGCCAGCATTGTGGAGGGAAGGCACAGCCCTATTCAGGTCCCAGGTGCAACTCCTCCCTCCCATCTAGATGCAGATCTCCTATTCAGCCCTGCGCTGACTCACCCTGCCCTTCCTGGAGCCACACACACCTCTCAGCCCCTGTCACTCACAAGCCAGACATGCAATTCACATCAGGCAGGTAGACACAGAGCACACATAAATGCCAACTTCTAGAAGTGGCATTTCTACACCAGTTATAATAAATCTGCGCACACCATTGCGCAGCATTTATTCTCACGAGTTCGCACATACTAAACTCGCCCCTGCACTCCTCTCACACCAGGAATTACCATGGACACACATATCCCCCATGTATTCCTATGGGAGGGCAGGACAATATCACCACACGCACTCAGCGCGCACGCACTTTACACTGGACCACAGTGCTAAAGTGCCCAGAGACTTAAAACTACTACCATACAAGGCAAAAAGTTTAGGGGTGAACCGGCCAAAAAGGGCCAAGTCCAACACTTATTTATCTGGTTTTTCATTGATAATTTATTATCCATTTGAAAGCCTAAATTCCGGACCGTCTGTGTTGGAGTTGGACAGAGGCCAAGACTTGAGGGCCACCAGTTGGGCAACCAATATTCATGAGCCTTGCCATAGAGCATGATTTCAGTTTTTCCTCCATTTAATTGCAGATGGTTTGTGCTCATCCACTTATCAATGTGGGACATACAGTCTGTAAAACGTGACTTAGTTTCCGTTGGATCTGGACCTAGAGTGATCAAGATCTGAGTGTCGTCAGCATACGACACAACATCAAACCCATAGGATTTGATCAATTTGGCCAGTGGGGTCACGTATAGGTTGAAGAGTGTCGGGCTCAGAATCGAGCCCTGTGGCACTCCCATCCTGACTGATCTGCTACACGAGATGGTATTTCCCACCTGTACTATCGTAGTTCGATCAGTCATATAACTTCTAAACCACTGCAAGGCTTTCCCCCTGACACCAATCTCCCAAAGCCGATGTACAAGAATGCTGTGGGAGATGGTGTCAAACGCTGTTGATAGATCTAGCAGGACGAGGATAGATGACTGCCCTCTGTCCAATGCCAGTCTGATATTATCAGTTACTTCCAGCAGAGCTATTTCGGTACTATGGGCTGCCCTGAAACCCGATTGTGAGGGGTCTAGCAATCCCTGGCTCTCTAGATGGACAACGAGCTGTTGATTAACCAGCGACTCGAGCATCTTCCCAAAATGAGGGAGCAGCGATATTGGGCGATAATTGGAAGGAAGTTTAGGATCTGCGGTAGATTTTTTTAGTATTGGCCTAACTCTGGCGGTTTTCCATATCTTGGGAACTTCAGATTGTGACAGTGACTTGTTAAATAGGTCTGTGAGATTTTCTAGCAGCGCTGGGGCTATGATTGAAAGGAGTCTCGGTGGCATAGGATCTGTGGGTGAACCAGATTTTATTTTTGACATAACTTTGGTCACTTCGTCTGAATTACACTGGGTAAATTCGTCCAAAATATGTAGGGAATCTGAGGCTGTCCTGAAAGGATTTCCTGAGACATTAGTGTTGTCTTGTGGGGGAAGGAGTTATGAATTGCTATGATTTTGTCATCAAAATTTTTTGAAAGGGAATCTATCCAATCCTGTGAGATAGAAGCTTGTGTCTGCACAGGTGGAATTGTAAATTCTTTCAGGATTTGGTAAAGCTCCTTGTTGGAGTTGGCTGCCTTCTCAATCCGATTTAGGAGAAATAATTTTTTTGTTTGTCTAATGTTTTCCATATAATTATGATGGATACCTTTATATGTTTCGCGATCTATTGGATCTTTGGTTTTTCTCCATTTCCGCTCCGCTGTCCTACAGGAGAGCTTTGCTGACTTCAGTTGCTCCGTGAACCAGGGAGCGGCTCTAGATTTAATTCTAACCCTTGTGAGAGGAGCGAGTTTGTCAAGCGCATTAGTTATTGTTCTTTCAAGGGAAATTGCTCCCTGATCAATATTGTCATTTAGGTTAAATTGGGTGGATCTGAAGTGTGTTAAAAAAAGGGGTAAAGTAACTTTACGCCATGATCTTCGCCAGGTTGGTTCTTTGTTTGAGGCCGTTTTGATGGTGCCATCTGGAATGACAAATTTTAGTAGGTCATGGTCAGACCATAATAATGGTAATGGTGGTTCGACCTTAACCTCAGTGGAATTTGTTAACAATAGGTCAAGCGTGTGGACGGCAATATGTGTAGGTCCTTTTACCAGTTGGGCTAGTCCCAAAGTGCTCATACATGAGATTAGCTGGTCTGTGTCTGGGTCCTGTAGTAGTTCTGCGTGGTAGTTAAAATCTCCTATTAAAAGGAAGAGGTCGGAGGCCAATACATGTGGAGCAATTATCTCCAGTAGCTTGTGTGGAAAGTCATTTTTGGGGCCAGGGGGTCTATATGCTAATGCTCCTCTCCATGCTCCTCCTAGCGGACCCTCCATTTTAAAGACACATAGTTCCAATTTGTCAATACTTATGGTTTCTAAAGAGGTAATATTCACGCAGGAATGGTGGCTACGAGAAGGCCTCCACCTCTGCTCTTCTCTCTATCCACTCTTATTATGTTATATTGTGGTGGAAAAGCAGTGACCACATCTGTGGAGGCATACTCATGTAACCAGGTTTCCGTTATAAAACAGATATCTGGTAATTCAGTGTCCATAAGGCTCCATATTTCAACGGCGTGTTTAGGGATAGAGCGCGCATTGAGATATATGGCTTTTAGAGGTTTGGATAATTTAGTATGATTCAAGTTGCTAGATATTTGGGTTTTGCTGGATGAAGCTAGTGTATTTGAGCTTGGTATGCTTCGTGCCTCGCTAGTTGTGACATCTCCTGGTGTAACTAAATATTCAGAAAGTGAATACTTTAGATCTTTCAGCTCCTGGCTAGAGTATTTGTACAAGGTCATTATGGTGACTCACCGGTTTACTAAGAAGGTGACGCAAGAACATATATAAAAACCGGCAGGGGTCCTAGCAGCGGGCAGCGATCTGGCGCGGACGGGCGCAGACGGGCTTGCCTTTGGCGCGCCCCTGCGCGCGTCCGCTGCCCCCCCCCGCCTATTGTAGGGCTGAAGGCTGGTTAGGAATGGTAGTATGCTAACTACACTTCCGGTCGGTAAACCAACAGACCGGAAGTGATATTGACGCCTTCTCGTCCCTCCGCTCAACCGGCACAAGCCGTGGCGGACCGAGGACTCAAGCAACAGCTTCCAGGTAGGCGATTTCCAAGTATTAAAAGGAAAGAATATATGCGGCGCAAATAAAATTGTTAAGGGTAATAGCAGCGTTAATTTTAAAAACACAAAAATGAAGTTTTACAACTTGTCAAAGGGCCTAATTCATATACATATACACGGTAGTTAAAAAAACGAACAGGAGCCTGTAATAAAACCTGCAGGCTGCGCTTGCAGAGTAGCATGTCTTCTAGGCCTGAAGTCAGTGACTCCTTGCCAACTAGGTATGACCATCTCACATTCCAAGAATTGAGAAATATGTGTACATCTAGGAAACTGAAGACAGGGAGACATGCAAGCACTCAACGCCTCATAGAGGCTTTGCTGTTAGATGACCTCAGAAAGACCCCAGGGTCTGATGAGGCAGGCAAGTTGGGTGGGGCAGCAGAGGAGGAAAGGCCAAGGAAGTGAAAACTTCTATGACCTGGACTCCAATGCTGACCAGGGGGATCAAGATGATTCTAACCTGGACAATCCAATTCTTCCTTCAGGTGAGGAAGGCCTCAGTGGCCCTCTCTTTACTCCCCCAGGAAGGGTTAACAGTCTACCAAGAAGATCAAGATCTCCTTCTCAGGAATCTAATCATTCTGGTACTTCTGTAGGGACCTCTGCTTCTCATAAAAGGGAATCCTCTTATGAGAAGAAATGCCAACTGCTTGAGTTTGAGAGAGCTAAGCTCAGAATCAAGAGAGAGCAATTGGCCTTAGATAGGGAATCCCTAGAGCTCTAGAGAGCTTCCCAAAGGATGGGGCTAGAGCCCCATGGTGGCAGCACCAGTGTCCCTAGAGGTAGAGAAAATACTCATGACCATAGGAACCTGAACAAGATTGTCCCTCCCTACCAGAGTGGGGATGACATCCACAAATGGATAACTGCACTGGAGAGGGCCTGTAAGGTACAGAGGGTCCCTCAGGATCAGTGGGCAGCAATCTTGTGGCTCTCCTTTGCAGACAAACGCAGAGACAAGCTCCTCACTGTTAGAGAAGACGATGCTGATAATTACAAAGTCCTGAAGAGTGCTCTGATTGATGGGTTTGGCCTAACCACTGAACAATACAGGTTAAAGTTCAGAGACACCCAAAAGGCACAGACTCGGGACTGGGTTGACTTTGTTGATTGTGCTACTAAGGCTCTGGAAGGCTGGTTACTTGGCAGTAAGGTGTGTGATTTCAAAGGATTGTATAATTTAATCATGAGAGAGCAGATCCTTAATAACTGTCAAAATCAACTGTTGCATCAGTACCTGGTGGACTCTGATCTGACCTCTCCCCAAGAATTGGGCCAGAAGGCAGACAAATGGGTCAGAACCAGGGTGAGGCAGAAGGTTCAGAACCAAGGTGGTGACTCCAAGAAGCAGGATTCTAAAAACTCTGATAAGGGTGGGGAGATGGGTAAAGACCAGAAGTCTTCTCAAGGGCCCCAAAAATCTGCATCTGGTAGGGAGTCACAATCCAACAAAAGTAAAGGCAAAAAGAAGCCATGGTGTCAAATCTGTAAACAGAAGACCCATTGGACAAGTTATTGTAACAAGTCCAAGGACTCCACTCCAACCACCACTGCCCCTAAGGCAACTGTTCCCCCTAGTTCAGCTCCAAGTGGTGGTGTTCCAATTAAGGGTGTAGTAGGGTTAACCCTGGGATCTGAGATGGACTCTGGCCTAGTCAGAGTTCCAACTCAGGCTATGTTGATCTGTGATGGAGGCATGGACATGGCCTCCTTATTTGTAAGCCCCAGTAATCTGGGCAAATACAGACAACAGCCTATAATCAATGGAAAGGAGGCCTTGGCATTCAGGGACACAGGAGCAAGTGTCACCATGGTGACCAAAGATCTTGTGGCTCCTGAGCAAATCATACTTGGTGAGATATACCAAGTGACCAATGCTAGCAATGTCAGGACAGACCATTCCCTGGCAGTTGTTAATTTCACCTGGGGAGGGGTAACTGGCCCTAAAAAGGTTGTGGTAAGTGCAGACCTCCCTGTTGAATGCTTGTTGGGCAATGATTTAGAAACTTCAGCTTGGGCTGAAGTGGAACTCAGGACTCATGCAGAAATGTTGGGTATCCCTGCAGATGTGTTTGCTATGACCAGGTCACAGGCAAAAATGTCTAACACTGAACAGGTCCTGGATCCTGGAAAAATGGACCAGGCACCTTCCAAGAGAAGGAGCAGTAGGGTTAACGCAGTGTCTTCCCCCCTGCCTCAGAATCCAGATCAGTCTCTTGAGGGAGCTGATCTTAGTCCTGAAGAAGGAACTGTCCCAGATGAGCTTGAACCTGATCAGGTTGAGTTCTTGGGGACAGGGGGCCCTTCCAGGGCAGATCTGAGCCAGGAGCAGCTGAGCTGTCCCTCTCTTGAATCCCTCAGACAGCAAGCTGCTGCTGTGGCTGCTGGGAGTGCTAGTGGGTCCCACAGGATCTACTGGGATGATGGACTCCTTTACTCAGAGTGTAGAGACCCCAAGCCTGGAGCCACCAGGAGGTTGGTTATACCTCTGAAGTTTAGGAGCTTCCTATTGACCCTAGCACATGATATCCCATTAGCAGGTCACCTAGGCCAAAACAAGACTTGGGACAGAATTGTCCCTCACTTTCATTGGCCTCATATGTCTGAAGACACCAAGGAGTTTTGTCGCTCCTGTGTCACCTGTCAAGCCAGTGGTAAGGCAGGTAGCACTACAAAGGCCCCCCTGATACCACTACCTGTGGTGGGGGTTCCCTTTGAGAGGGTAGGGATTGACATTGTTGGTCCCCTAGATCCTCAAACTGCATCTGGGCACAGATTTATACTGGTGGTGGTGGACCATGCCACTAGGTATCCAGAGGCAATTCCCCTTAGAACTACCACAGCTCCTGTGGCGGCAAGGGCCCTCCTGGGAATCTTTTCCAGGGTGGGTTTTCCTAAGGAGGTAGTATCAGACAGAGATGCAAACTTCATGTCTAGTTACTTAACTGCTATGTGGAAGGAGTGTGGTGTAAATTACAAATTGACCACCCCTTATCACCCACAATGCAATGGTTTAGTTGAAAGGTTCAACAAAACCTTAAAGGGCATGATTAAAGGTCGCCCAGAAAAGCTTAGGCGCAGATGGGACATACTTTGGCCTGCCTTCTCTTTGCCTACAGAGAGGTTCCACAGAAGGGGGTTAGTTACAGCCCATTTGAGCTTCTGTTTGGACATCCAGTTAGTGGTCCATTGTGTCTAGTGAAGGAGGGATGGGAGTTACCTCTCAAACCCCCTAAACAGGATATTGTGGACTATGTACTTGGTCTCCGCTCCAGGATGGCTGAGTACATGAAGAAGGCAACTAAAAACCTTGAGGCTAGCCAGTAATTGCAAAAGGCCTGGCATGACCAAAAGGCTGTGTTGACTGTTTATCAGCCAGGACAGAAAGTATGGGTGCTGGAGCCTGTGGCCCCAGCAGCCCTCCAAGACAAGTGGAGTGGCCCTCATACAATTATTGAGCAAAAGGGAGAGGTTACCTACCTGGTGGACCTTGGAACTCCCAGGAGCCCCCATAGGGTGCTCCATGTCAACAGGCTCAAACCATATGTTGACAGGGCAGACATGGGCTTGCTTATGGCTACTGATGAGGGACAGGAGGAAGAGAGTGATCCACTCCCTGACCTGCTCTCACAGAACCCTGATGATGGTTCAGTAGATGGTGTAGCCTTGGCAGGCAGCCTCACTGACCAGCAGCAAACTGATTGCAGAAAAGTTCTCAACCAGTTTAGACTTATGTTCTCACTGACTCCATGTCAGACTACCTGGTGCACTCATGAAGTGGACACTGGGGACAGTCTGCCTGTTAAAAATAAGATTTACAGGCAACCTGACCATGTCAGGGACTGCATCAGGACTGAAGTCCAGAAGATGTTGGATTTGGGTGTGATTGAACCCTCAGATAGCCCTTGGGCTAGTCCAGTAGTCTTGGTACCTAATCCTCACACCCAGGGTGGTAAGAGAGAGATGAGGTTTTGTGTGGACTACAGAGGCCTCAATGCAGTCACTAGGACTGATGCCCATCCAATCCCTAGGGCAGATGAGCTTATAGATACTTTGGCCTCAGCCAAGTTTCTGAGCACATTTGACCTGACAGCTGGCTACTGGCAGATCAGACTAGCTGAGGATGCAAAAGCCAAAACAGCATTCTCAACCCCTAGTGGGCACTACCAATTTGTGGTGATGCCCTTTGGTTTGAAGAATGCACCTGCCACTTTTCAAAGGTTGGTGAACAAAGTCCTTACAGGCCTGGAAGCCTATAGTGCAGCATATCTAGATGATATTGCTGTATTTAGCTCCACCTGGGAGGATCACCTGGTCCACCTGAGAAATGTTTTGGAGGCCCTGCAGAAAGCAGGCCTCACTATCAAGGCCACCAAGTGCCAGATAGGGCAGAGCCAAGTTGTATACCTGGGCCACCTTGTGGGTGGAGGCCAGGTTCAACCATTGCAGAGCAAAATCCAGACCATCATGGACTGGGTTGCTCGAACCACCCAGACTCAGGTCAGAGCTTTCTTGGGCCTGACTGGGTACTATAGGAGGTTTGTCAAAGGATATGGATCCATAGTGACCCCTTTGAATGACTTAACTTCCAAAAGAATGCCAAAGAAAGTTCAGTGGGCAGTCAGCTGTCAAAAGGCATTTGATGACCTGAATCAGGCCATGTGCACTGCTCCCATTCTGCAAAGTCCTGACTACTCCAAACAATTCATTGTCCAAACAGATGCATCTGAGTTGGGGGTAGGGGCTGTGTTATCACAATTGAATGATGAAGGTCAGGATCAGCCAGTAGCTTTTATTAGCAGAAGGCTGACCCCCAGAGAGAAACGTTGGTCAGCCATTGAGAGGGAAGCCTTTGCTGTGGTTTGGGCCTTGAAGAAGCTGAGGCCATATTTGTTTGGCACTCACTTCATTGTTCAGACCGACCACAAGTCCCTCTTATGGCTAAAACAGATGAAGGGTGAAAACCCCAAACTTTTGAGGTGGTCCATTTCCCTACAGGGGATGGACTATACAGTGGAACATAGACCTGGGAGTAACCATGCCAATGCAGATGGACTCTCCAGATATTTCCACTTAGAACATGAAGACTCAACTGGTCAAGGTTAGTTTAATGTCCTGACGTTTGGGGGGGTTGTGTAGGAGAGTAGGATCTGCTTCTTATAGTTACCCCCACTTTTTGCTGATGTTTCACTGTTTTCGACTTAGTCTGCCTGGGATCCTGCTATTCAGGACCCCAGTCTATCTGCTTTCTCCTCTAAATTGATTGCATGTACTTTAGGTACACTCCAGATTGGATTCTGGGGTACCCTTATAAGTCCCTAGTATATGGTATACTATGTACCCAGGGCATAGGTACCCCAGAGTCCTCCCAGCGGCTGCAGCATGTATTATGTCACCCGTGAGAGGCCATTCAAAATGACACAACAGGTCTGCTACTGCAGCCTGTGTAAGGTGGTGCATGCACCCCTTCCTTAGATATAGGTTCACTATATCTATCCTAATCACTGCACATATAAGCCTATCAGTCACCCCTATGGCAGGCCTTATCAATCCTGAAGGCAGGGTGCTGGGTTTTATGTGAGAGGGTGCCCATGCATGAGCAGAGCCCCTCTGCAGCCTTCGGAACCACTATTCCGGGGTTGTCTGTGATGCAACCAACCATATACTCTTAAGTGCATTATAACCTCGCGGTAAATGCTAACTTTAAAACGGCTGCAAGGAATTATGTCGTGTTTGGTGTCAAACACCTTGGAATCATACCTCCACACCAGTAACTGGTGTCGGAGGTATGATTCCTCCCTCCTAGAGGGAGAAATATGACAGCACCGGTACACCCGGTACCAGCTTCACAGAGCCCTGGCATCACAAAATGGATGCTGCCAGCCACAGACACGAGTCTGCCCTCCTGCTGCTGGACGAAACTCCAGCAGGGGAGGCTGGACAATAGGTTTCCTGTCATAGGGAGGTGTGACCACCTCCCAGACATGCTTTAGTGTATTTGGGCTGGGTGGGTGCACTCTCAGAGTGCTTTGATGTCTGCACTGGGGGCACATTTGGTGTCCCTGTGCATAGTCCAGCTCATACCGGTTGCAGGGGTTATCAGCCCCTGCTCTGGCGTGAAACTGGACAAAGGACATGGGTGTAGCCACCCCTCTGTCCTGACCCTCCCTTAGGTGGGTCCCCAGAGTTTGTCCCACCCCTTCCTTGGGTATAAAGTAGGAACCCTGACTACAGGACTTTGGATATTACCTGGACTAAACTCTGCTACAGAAACCAAGTAACCTTCGACGATCTACGCTTTGCTGGACGACTGAAGAATCTCCCTTGGAGTAAAGGAGTTACTCCCCTGCAAGGCAGGCACCTCAACGCATCTGACCGGTTTGCATCTACGCAGCTCCCGAAGGACTCTGAAGATTTTGCAACACAGGAGGTGGGTGCCCAAGCTTCCCCGAGGCCGACTAGTGCTCTCAGCAAACCTGAGACCCGCAGCCCTCGTGGGGACCATGCAACCCGAACCCCTGGACACGTGCACATTTGCAGCAGCATATGCTTTTAGGCGATCCCTGAGGCTGTGCTTTGGGCTACTTGTAGTGCAAGCCCCGAGCAGTGTTTCCACCGAAGATTACTGGCCTACACTCCACGAGTGTTCCGTGGGCTGGTATTGGGTGATTCCTCTCGAGGTCCCTTCGCGATCCCTGGTCCGTTGACCTGTGGGTCCCTGAGAAGGCAACTTTAACTTTCAGTGGGCTTTCCTGGTTGCTCCAGGCGTGCCCTGACTCTCCATAGCTTGGGGAGTCCCCAGGACCTTGCTGGTCCTCACCGAAGCATTTTTTCTCTGACCACGTGGGTTGCAGTTGCCAAGGCTTGTTGGTCTCCAATCTGGAAACTGACCCCCCAGCACTCGACATCCTTTGTGGGACAGCTTGCCTGCGGAATCTGGTCATCGTCGACATCTCCTGGTCCTCGTGGCTGCAGAGTCAAGCTTCACCTCTTCGCACCTGAAGCACCCGACATCGGTGGGCATTCGATTGCTCCGCTCCTGGTCACGTGAAGTGACCCAGACTTTGTCCCCTCTGCTTTCAGGTTCTTCTCATCCCTGATCCAGGCTTGGGTCACACCAGACACTTATCTTCTCCTCGGCAGCAGCACTTCTTCGCATCACGCCATTGAAAACGACGAGGGTTTCCGACACCACTTGACCCCTATGCACCCGGGTTCCCTGGGCTAGGTAACACGGGTACCTCGGTACTCACAAGGGTGCTGGCCTTAGAACCTTCTAAGTTTAACTGGGTTTGCTTGAAGTCCTCTCCGAAGTGTCCTTAAACTCTAAATTTCCCACCGTGACATTCCCATAGAGTTGTACGGAGCTCGCGTCTGTGTTCCCACACTGCACCCGTCCTCCGTGGGTCCCCTGAGTCACTACCTTGGGTGGTTCCTTGGGGTCCCAGCGATTCTACGTGCTCTAGGCACTGTGTCTAGTCAAGTCGTCGTTGTTATACCACTTTCTTAATATATGGTTTGGTCTCCCCCTGGAGCCCACTGTGTACTGTGCTATTTACTGTCGTTCTAGTACTGTAATATTGTGTGCCTTGTTCTCTAATCTCATAAAGAGGTTAGTAGAGAGTGTTTAGTAATAAATACATATATTTTATATATACCTTGTGTGGTTCTCCTTTCATTTGGTCATTCAAGAGGTTATATACTGGTAAAACAAGCTGCTTTACATTCCTTCAAGACTTAGCCTGAAGGCTGCTCTCCACAGCTACCACTAGGATAGCTTTCTATAAAGGTTGTCTTTAACCTAATCATCAATAAGGGTCGTTTGGACTGGTGCAAGGTGCCCACTTTAATTAGTGGACAGCATATACCAAGCCAACTTCTCACAGTTAACTTGTTAACTATTTTCGGGGATTTGTTTTCATTTTCGCGCACATTCTAGCCAATCAGTGTAGTTTTTCCTGCCTGCCCTCATCCAATGCAAGTCATTGAAAGATTTAAAAATCTTGCTGATTGGTGTGTTCAGTGGCAGAAATAAACAAACATATATTTGGGTGAGGAGTGACAAAATTATTTCAGTGGTTGAGACCTCCGGTCAGTCAAGTGATACTGATGACTACCTTTCGATACTGGTTTAAATGTAAAGAAATACACAAATGTATTACACTATTGTAGTCTTTGTTATAAACCGAAAAAGTACATTAACTATCAATATCCCTACATTCGTCTATACTATTTAAACACAATTGTTTTTGATAATATAGTGGCTATAAATTATTACAAAACTGCCAAGTATTTGACTCTACTAAATCACTTGGTATAACTTTGGACAAATACCTGAATATGCAAGATCAAATCAGTGCAACCACCAGGGGATCCAATTACCAACTGAACATTCTAAGGAAAATCAAACCTTTCTTGCCCCCTGATGACTTTCAATTGGCAGTCCAATCCCTAATCATCTCACGATTAGATTACGCAGTGCTACTCTTCCAGGTCTACCCAAAGCAAGGCTAGTGCCGCTAAGGACCGTGCTGCACTTAGCGGCTACGCTCATTATGGGATCCAGAAAACGTAATCACATCACTCCAGACCTAAAACTTCTAATTTTGCTTCTGTTTGAAGCAAGGACACAGCTGAAAATAACCAGCATGACACATAAGGCCCTCACCATAAAACTCCAGTCTACCTGGCCAATAAACTGCAGGGCTCGAAAAATCATGAAAATTTCACTAGACCTGCAGGTATAGTAACTTGAAACATCTACTCAACCTAACTGTAATGCACTTGACCTCTGTCTCTGAAAGCCGAGCAAATGTGACAAGTTAACAAGATTTAAAGGCATTTTTATTGCTCATTCACTTTATGAACAATAAAGATGCCTTTAAATCTTGCTATCTTGTCATATTTGTTCTGCTTTCAGAGGCAGATGTCAAAAGTCAGTTTGTCTCCCTACTCGCCAGAAAGGGTGAGTAGGACCTAAAAATAGCTCGTCCTAATTAAATCTGGCTCGCAAATTCGAACGGGTGAGTGCATTTTTCAAGCCCTGAACAGGAACTATCTGGGCGTGGTCGTTCCTTAAAAATTGCTAACTCCCTATTGCTGAAATCGCAGCAGATCAACAAAAAGAGACCCTACAACCGCTCCTTCTCCAGCTTAGCCCCAAGAATATGGAACGCACTGCCCCCCATAATCAGGTCAAACCCCTCAACGACCTCCTTAAAAAACAAGCATTGGCATAGCCAATAGGTCTCGCCTTTGGGACCTTATGTGTTTAGCCAGAACTTTTGGCTATGTTGTAGAGCATTGTGGCTGCTGTGCATTATGTTGAAAAGTTATATTAAAAAGTGTGAAGCATTTTTGTTACCTTTATATAAACGAAGACGACATTATATACAACTGAAAAACCTGATTAAAAAAAGATTTTAACATAAAAAATGTCTTCTACTTTTTTTGTACTTGCACTGCCGGCAACTTTTTCCTGCACTGAGTGGTATTGTGTGAAGTGTATGTTGCATTGAGTAGAGTGTAATTATGTGGCGTGTAATTATGTGGCACTCAGTGGTATTATGGGGAGTGTATGTTGTATTCAGTAGAGTGTAATTATGTGGCGTGTAATTATGTGGCAATTAGTGGTATTATTTGGAGTGTATGTTGCATTGAGTGCAGTGTAATTATGTAGCAAATAATTATGTGGCACTGAGTGGTATTGTGTGGAGTGTATGTTGCATTCAGTAGAGTGTAATTATGTGGCGTGTAATTATGTGGCACTGAGTGGTAGTAGGAGTGTATGTTGCATTGAGTGCAATGTAATTATGTAGCATATAATTATGTGGCACTGTGTGGTATTATGTGGAGTGTATTTAGACCTATTGCATTGCAGATGCTTGTTCCTTCTTCCATTACTGGTGCGCACTCCTCAGACCTACGTACCTATGCATCAGTAGAGTCCCAAAGTGGCTGCGAAGGAGCGACCCTTGCGACCGGCTCCTGTCAGGTTGTCGTCACCTTAAGGGGATGACACGTTCTCCAGTGCTTACTTGTCTGTGTCTATGGGGTCTTACTCTGCACTTCTGAGATTGTAGTTCCTGCGACTCTGAGAATTTGGGGAGACAGCCAGAGAAAGAGAGCTACAGCCTGCTTTGCTGCTGAGTAACGCTCACCCCTGATGTTGTGTTTGTTCTGCTGCTCCGTGACAAAACTCGATATTAAAGGCTGCAAGAGGACACTATTTGTTTGAGGCTGTCTGAACATGTGGGCTACATACTTCATAAAATAGCAGAGACGAGTTATGACATTCCCCACGGGCATCAAAACTTAATAACATTCAACCCCGATAGCAAAGTGGACCACTGTGGCTGCCGACAGATACGCTGCCATTTCTTACAGTCTGGCAGAGGGCGAACAAGGACCTACGTTCACTTCATTTCTTTCAAGAGGCGCGGGGATGATGCTCGAGTTATGACAGCACGCGCCATCCGCAGGCTGTTTACGGCAGAAACCGTACTCCATAAATACAAAAAGACACGCGATACTGAGCAATGGAAAGTCCATTTCTCGGGAATAAAAACCTACATGAGAAGAGGAAGGGGAATTACGAGACAGCACAAGGCGTTATTTACTTAGGAATCCTACGAATGAGCGTGCTGTACTTTGGTTTATTGGCCTCGGCTGAGAAGATGCTGGAGGAACACTCATGTTGGAAATCTTTAACAGCGACCGGGGAGGAAGGTCTAAGTTAGATTGGGGGGCGTCTGTCTAGTGATGCCAAGAGAGAACCTGTTTGAATTGCGCGGGGGATGCAAAGACTGTTGTGGGACTTCCAAATAAAGTGGGGGAATTATGTGTAAAAAAAGGCAGACTATATATGCACATGGTGCAGTGATACGAGATCAAAAACCATGGATGGATATCAACATTACTGCAAGAAGTTAGAAAGGAACATGTGTCCAGGGAATCAAGTGACGGCGAGATGACCTGTGAAATTGTAAGAGGGTACAGTGGCCGTCAAGCTAAAGTCCTTTGTCAATAGTTTGGAAGGAGTAGTAACAAGCGGAGCAGCGCGGCGACAGCGAACGCGCTAATTGGTAACAGATGCGCACTGCAAACAATTTAAGGAATGCAGCGGGGCCGCTGCTTGCTCCCGAGAAGGCTAGGCCAGGGCACAGAGAAGGCGGGACATCCGCCTTGGACCAATTGCGTGCTGTCTTTCTTAGAAAGACACATGCAAAGGCCAATTGCGGGTGCTAAAAAAACAAGCATTGGCATAGCCAATAGGTCTCGCCTTTGGGACCTTATAAGTGTTTAGCCATGCAACAGTTAATGTTGTTGCAGTAAGGATATTGTGCTGCATAACTAAATACTTATAAGGTCCCAAAGGCGAGACCTATTGGCTATGCCAATGCTTGTTTTGCTCTGTCTCCCTGTGCGCTTGTAGCTCCCTCTTTATCTTATGGCTTGCCCTATTCCAGTGGACACGCAGCGTATTGCCCCAAAGGTACTAATCTGTCCATGGCTTATTCTTCGAGCAATAGGTGAACAGTGGGCGCTTCCTTGGCCAGGAATGAACACAACACAAAAATGCACAGCAACGTGAAAGCAGCTTCACTTAAATGAAAACAATGCCTACACCAAGTAATAAAGAAAAGAGTGTAACGCCGCAAGGATGTTACATTACAGAAGGACACATTCATTCGTTTTTTTAGGCACTGAGATATTAAGTGATTTGCCCAGGATCACAGGATGTTGAGCCGACGCCGAGACTGGAACCGGGTTCCCCGGGTTCTCAGGCGGCAGCTCTGCCCATTGTCTGCCCTTGAAGGCTGACGGTAGCGTGGAGGAGCAGAGTGAGCCTCATAGCAGCGCCTCAGACGCACCTGAAGGCAGTTTTCATCCAACTTTCATTCGGAGCCCTTTCTCCGATAAAGCCTCTTGTGTCGGAAGTCCGCAGCAAGGCGCAGACAAGAACTTTGGCAGCAAAAGCCCAAATGAAGAAAAACGTAAAATGTGTCTTAAAAATACATCTCTTTTTTCCCTGAAAATGCAACAGGATTTCATTGAAATATATGATTTGTGGCCCCTAACCTAGCTTTCCAATGTGGCATTTGTTTAAATATCTGTAGAGGCGAGTGGGGTAAGCACCAAACGTACGACATTTGCACCGCAGGCGTCCTGCTCATTACGGGTACTCCCTCTGCGTGGATTTAAAGATAGAAATAGTGCCAAGACGCCAGTGTGGCACTAACCTGCGTTTAATTTTATAACACAGCCCTATGACTTTTGAGATAGTGCAGGGAGGCGTTATACTGTGTTTTTGTACAATGCTTTCACTTAACTTGCCCTGTGAGAGCACCATGTCGGTGGCTGCCCTGCGACGTGAAAGAGTTCGAACATGACATCAGAGGGAGCACGGCTATGGAGGGGAGAGGTGTATTTATTGGTTTTTTATTTATGCAATTATATAGCGCGTCCTGTGCCGGAAAGCATTGTAGCGCGTTACATGCGCACCAGTTACATTACAGAAGGACACATTCATTTGTTTTTTTAGGCACCGAGATATTAAGTGATTTGCCCAAGATCACAGGATGTTGAGCCGACGCCGAGACTGGAAGCGGGTTCCCCGGGTCCTCAGGCGGCAGCTCTGCCCATTGTCTGGCCTTGAAGGCTGATGGTGGCGCGGAGGAGCAGAGTGAGCCTCATAGCAGCGCCTCAGACGCGCCTGAAGGCAGTTTTCATCCAACTTTCATTCGGAGCCCTTTCTCCAATAAAGCCTCTTTTGTCGGAAGTCCGCAGCAAGGCGCAGACAAGAACTTTGGCAGCAAAAGCCCAAATGAAGAAAAACGTAAAATGTGTCTTAAAAAATACATCTCTTTTTTTCCCTGAAAATGCAACAGGATTTCATTGAAATATATGATTTGTGGCCCCTAACCTAGCTTTCCAATGTGGCATTTGTTTAAATATCTGTAGAGGCGAGTAGGGTAAGCACCAAACGTTGTACGACATTTGCACCGCAGGCGTCCTGCTCATTACGGGTACTCCCTCTGCGTGGATTTAAAGATAGAAATAGCGCCAAGACGCCAGTGTGGCACAAACCTGCGATTAATTTTATAACACAGCCCTATGACTTTTGAGATAGCGCAGTGAAGCGTTATACTGTGTTTTTGTACAATGCTTTCACTTAACTTGCCCTGTGAGAGCACCATGTCGGGGGCTGCCCTGCGACGTGAAAGAGTTCGAACATGACGTCAGAGGGAGCACTGCTATGGAGGGGAGAGGTGTATTTATTTGTTTTTTATTTATGCAATTATATAGCGCGTCCTGTGCCGGAAAGCATTGGAGCGCGTTACATGCACACCAGTTACATTACAGAAGGACACATTCATTCGTTTTTTTAGGCACCGAGATATTAATTGATTTGCCCAGGATCACAGGATGTTGAGCCGTCGCCGAGACTGGAAGCGGGTTCCCCGGGTCCTCAGGTGGCAGCTCTGCCCATTGACTGCCCTTGAAGGCTGACGGTGGCGCGGAGGAGCAGAGTGAGCCTCATAGCAGCGCCTCAGACGCGCCTGAAGGCAGTTTTCATCCAACTTTCATTCGGAGCCCTTTCTCCGATAAAGCCTCTTTTGTCGGAAGTCCGCAGCAAGGCGCAGACAAGAACTTTGGCAGCAAAAGCCCAAATGAAGAAAAACGTAAAATGTGTCTTAAAAAATACATCTCTTTTTTTCCCTGAAAATGCAACAGGATTTCATTGAAATATATGATTTGTGGCCCCTAACCTAGCTTTCCAATGTGGCAGTTGTTTAAATATCTGTAGAGGCGAGTGGGGTAAGCACCAAACGTTGTACGACATTTGCACCGCAGGCGTCCTGCTCATTACGGGTACTCCCTCTGCGTGAATTTAAAGATAGAAATAGCGCCAAGACGCCAGTGTGGCACTAACCTGCGATTAATTTTATAACACAGCCCTATGACTTTTGAGATAGCGCAGTGAAGCGTTATACTGTGTTTTTGTACAATGCTTTCACTTAACTTGCCCTGTGAGAGCACCATGTCGGGGGCTGCCCTGCGACGTGAAAGAGTTCGAACATGACGTCAGAGGGAGCAAGGCTATGGAGGGGAGAGGCGTATTTATTTGTTTTTTATTTATGCAATTATATAGCGCGTCCTGTGCCGGAAAGCATTGGAGCACGTTACATGCGCACCAGTTACATTACAGAAGGACACATTCATTCGTTTTTTTAGGCACCGAGATATTAAGTGATTTGCCCAGGATCACAGGATGTTGAGCCGACGCCGAGACTGGAAGCGGGTTCCCCGGGTCCTCAGGCGGCAGCTCTGCCCATTGTCTGCCCTTGAAGGCTGACGGTGGCGCGGAGGAGCAGAGTGAGCCTCATAGCAGCGCCTCAGATGCGCCTGAAGGCAGTTTTCATCCAACTTTCATTCGGAGCCCTTTCTCCGATAAAGCCTCTATTGTCGGAAGTCCGCAGCAAGGCGCAGACAAGAACTTTGGCAGCAAAAGCCCAAATGAAGAACAAGCGCGGCCGCGAAAGGAATGCGAGGTATGCAGCTGGCACCCGGCCACGCTGCTGCTCGCGCAACTTGCTGGCGAGGAGAGGCGCGCACAAGAGAGGAAAGCCAGATGGCGCCTGTGCGAGAGGAAAGCCAGATGGCGCCTGTGCGCGTAACCGCAAGCTTTAGGCCACAAGCAAAAGAGTGTGGTCGGATTTTTGGAGCCCACTTACTAAAAGTCTCGCCAGAGCAGCGCATGTGCTGGCTCAGGCGAGACCTAAAAAGCGCACGAGCGTGTGTTTAGCGTGGAAAAGCCCTTACTCAAAGCCTCGCCTAGCAGCGCATGCGCGCTGGCTCAGGCGAGACCTAAAAAAGTGAAAAGGCTTCTGATGAACAAATTACTTCAATAATAACCCTGATTAACTCGGCTGGACTATTTTCACGTAGACACTACGGGTCCTGAATCTACCTAATCGGTTGTTACATTGCATTTGTTTTGTTGCTTGCTTATTCCCGATTGCTTTCTTACTCTATATTGGATTACTTGTCTGCTATTTCTACAATGCTCTGAAACCTTGACGGGTCGTGATCGCGCTCTATAAAACTCCTCAAATAATATGACATTGACATCTTAGGTGGGAAGGGGGTGTGTCACGTCGCTTGCTTTCGATTTCCCATAATGCTGGCAACGTTCAGGAAAAATAGTCTGAAAGCTTTGGAACTTGAGTCCCTCTTTTATTTCGGATATGGTAACTAAAACGGCAGTGGTGCGTTTAGAAGGATAAGACTGAGCCACTTTTTGCATGAAAGTACGAACGCAGCTATAATGGAAAATAAGCACTCTGAATTAACCAGGTCCCATTTTCGAATGGTCCCATTGAAGCACATCCGAAACTTCGACCAAGGCTTTACGCGCTCTTTGCAATATATGTTATTACCAAATTAACTTAAGAAATCTAATATGTAACTAATAAGTATAATATATGTATATAAACACTGGAATTAGAATTGTAAATACAATTATACAGTATATAAATATCTGTTTTTAGGACCGAATCCACAAAATGAATGTTACTTTCTATATATTCTTTTTCAACGAATTGGGTGACGACGTTTCGATATGGACGTCGCGCTTGTTGAAATTTAGTTCCGCTAGATGCTAGTACTTCTTCTATGTTCATTTCGAGCTGCCCCTGTGTGGTGATTGTGTAGGCGGTGCAGCTGCTCGAGGATCCAGCCGGAATCGGATTCCGGATTCCGGTCTACCACAACCCGAGCGAAGATGGCGCAGACACACGGAGGAATTCGCCTCAGCGCGGTAAGCGATGAGATAGCGGATGTCTTTGGTCACAGAGGCTGCCCCCGCTTAAAGGGGAGGCTGCTGTTTGGTTACGGTAAAGTGTGGGGTTTTGTAGCGGGCACGAGTGCACCATCGGTTATCGATTCACCATACCTGTATCCCGAGAGGCTGGCAATACGGGAGTCACCAAGCTTTCATATCTTGGGGACAATATGTGTCCACAAGCAGAGGAAGACAGTGCCCGTGCCCAGCTCACACACTTCAAAGGCAACCTGGGGTTAACACTCTGTGTATAAAATACCACTTTGCCTGTCACTAAAGGCGTTTCGATTGTACACAGCAAAGCACATCTTTACGAAATGCCATCGTTTCTTCGTAGCTTATAGGTCACGGGAACGGAAATGTACGTACTCGTTATCACCCCCAGTAGTAGCATATGCTTTTTTAAAGAAATGTAAATAAATGCCATATTCTCAGGCTAGATATGTCTCTGAAGTGAGTGGGGCTAATGATAAAGCGCCATGTTGCTAGGTTTCAGAGTTGCATGAAGTGTGTAGTATCCTGCATATGTATTGTAATGTATTTTCCACCTCCTGATCATCCAGTGCCTGTGCTCTGAACTCAATAGAATGTTGGAGTCTGGATGAGCCTCGGAATGTTGGGACACAGAGAGGTGAAGGGACAGTTGGTCATGGGCTGAGCAGCAGACAAGCTGCTCCTGGTGGGGCTCTTCTTCACAACTTATCTACTTGTTGTTCTGAACTATTCAACATGTTACCTGCTTGAATAAATCATCTTTAATTGCAACCTACTTGCGTGGACCTCCTTACTACATTTATTTGGCGAAGAATCTACGTGCTGCCAAAGAAAAGAAGACCTGGAGATGGCGCAATCTACAGAGACTACAGCTGCGACAACCACAAGATGTACACGAGGAGGTACCCAAAGAAAGATGAAGAAATGTGTGTTCCACACAGAACCAAAAAGACGACAACAAAGAAGAAACACATTTTTCACAGAAAAGAAAAGAAGACAACAACATAAGTAAGATGAAGCACTACGCCGTTCAGCCCCATCAGTGTCCTCACCATCGGACAGCCCTAGCCCAGGCGTGCTGTGCTCATCTACATTACGTACTTTGGACTCTGGGAACATCTACTGCCTGTCCTTTCAAGTACATCAACTCTACAGGCAGACTATTCATCTCAGTCACGCTGGTTCTCGTCCAGGCACACACGCTACTACCTTGAGGAAATACAAATACATCTTGGAGCATGGAGCATTATAAAGAAGGGAAACCATGTCCAGTGTCACTGCACTTACGCATGTTGTTCACGGAGAAGTGTTTGCTGCAGTCTGCTGTTGCAGTGCTCTCATCAAGTCTTTAAATGCGGCAAGTATGGAGTCATTTGTTGCTGCCTACGCTGTGTGACCTCGTGCACTTCCTCCCTACATCTCCACGTTTATGTTATCTTGCTTGAAGGAGGCTGCATGCTGGAGGAAACAGACGTTGGTTTCTCGTCACCCTCTTCACGTGTGCTTGACCCTCAGTCAACTTTGTTTTGCGCTTTTGCTCCCTATCCACATCGCAATGTGTGATGTAGCGGACGTTCTGACTGTACTGCTTTGTGCTCCTCCCTATCTGAGGTGAGCTTTCTTTACGACTTTCATTTATCACTGAATTCAACGCCCTGTCAGTATTTCGGCCGTTGAATCCGTTATTTTGCCGTTTTACTTTGCGCGCTTTACCTCACTCAGTAGAGCCGCGCGTATCCCTCTCTCCAGTAGCCCTCTGTGACGCCACACCTGGACTGCCACACCTGGACTGCTCATAGGGACTTCGTGTGGCGCACGAGCGAGCCGTGATCCATCCGGCGCTGCGCACCTTACGTGCCGCCATATGTTTTTCTACGGAGCTCAATCTGTATGCCCACTTCAGAATTTTAACCGTTTTTCACCGCCTTCTGTGTGATGAAGGTGTAATATACGGAGCCGAGGATAGGCATCAGCGTGTCTCTGCCGCTTTTCTTGTGGTGTAGAGGCGGTCCTACTCATCTTTGGAATGCGGCTGGCGTTCACACTTGTACCAGTCACCGTCCGTCCTTCACACTCGGTCTCCACAGTTCAATGGGTTCTTTCCATTCAGCATACGGAAGAATATTCAATGCTGGAGAGATCATGGAAAAGTACGATTAAGGTCAAGACTTTATGGTACTACCTGCAGAATTTTGTTGTAATCCTGACATGGAAAGATGGTATTTCTGTACATTCTAATGTTAATTTTCATTGCCCACCTTTTAAGACTCGATACATACTTGTAAGGGAATATTTGGGCACTACATAGTTCCTATACATCTAAAAGTGTTGCGCGTGTGGCGATTTCAGTCAGACGTTTTAAAAGGTCACTCATTTCTACTTTAATCAATTATCTCTTCATTGCATTTTGTGCGCAACGTCTCTGAGTTTTATGGGATTTTACATAACGTTGTCTTTCAAATTGTAATCTAGCATGTACATCCTATGTCAGGTTGCCTTAAAGTGTACTTTTGTCCAGGAATAATAGCGACATAGCATGTTACCTATTCTGCGTGGGATGTATTCTCAAGTGTTCTATACACTATATGCGCACTTACATCAGGGTTGGCATTGGTACATTCCCCATATGCTTACTATCCACTTGCCTACATGGGCTACATACGGTTTTCACCTTCACACAGGGCACCGTTGCATGGGTCACAGCCACATTTACACTTACACAGGTACCCTTCCTCAGGACACCGTCTCATGGGTCACAGTCTCATTTCCATTTACACAGGTACCCTTACACAGGGCACCGTTTCATGGGTCCCTGTCCCATTTACACAGTTACCCTCACACAGGGCGTCTTATGGGTTTTGTTCCCATCTCTAAATGGCACTTCTGTTTTCCTCTACATGGAGGTTGACTTTACACGGGGTGCCATGTCATGGGCCTTTGTCCCATTCACAGTGCTCCTCACTCTTTTACATTGGGGTTGAGGACGGTCTTGGGTATTAGTCCCATGGGCTGTTATTTACTTTCATTGTATTTTCTATGATGTTACATTGTTGTTTTATATACGCAAAGTTACACTTTCATCTTATTTGAATTGTCCATTTGGAAATGGGGAGGAGTATATTGATACTGTTTGTGTCTCTTCGCTTTCTCTCTATTTCCCTGGTTCAGATTTCCTATTGATGTTCGTTTCCTCTTCATCTTTGGATTCTGTACCATACACATTCGCTGTTATTCTTCCTGTGTCTTTTGCCTTTCCCTTTCTGCTTTGTTCTTCTCTTTCTCCTATCCTTAGGAGGAGTTCCTTCCTTCT